>JAOTQQ010000001.1:81923284-81938516 GCA_026546715.1 Gallinago undulata | reverse complement strand
AGCTTGCATTTCCCTTTCAGTGACTTTACTTCCCTCTGCCTCATCAGAAAGGTGCCACGGTAAACACCAGAACCAGAAAGGGGAAAAATTAAATCCTAGCTTCAGGAAAATAAGTTATTTCTGCTTCTTTTCTGTCAAACCTACAGCTGCATTCAGACAATCACAATAAAAATGAATATGCAGTACCATTTACATTTTCATTGCAACTCTAGTGCCGATTTCCTGGAAGGCAAAGTACAATCCCCCTCACTACAGCAGTTGTGTGTGCACAAGAGCTGTTCAAATTTCAAGGTACTTCTATGTCACACACTGATGAAATACGTAATGTGCACAATATATAATCAGAAGGATTCATTCTGCAGTTACAGTCACAGACACATGACGTAGTCCTATTCCTACCTTTTTTTCCAAACTTGTCACTCAAAATAAGGAGTTCCTCACAGCCCAATTCGTGGAGTTAATGACCATTCCAGATGATGAGCTCAGCCTCCTTCTCATGCACAAGACCTTGCAGATTCACTCAAATGCTGATCATCTTCCACCACGTTGCTGCCACGCACCTTATTCACACAGCAAGAAAGAGGAGGTAACCAAGGGGAAGAGCCAGCTCACCTTTAATGAGGCCTCCAACAGCCATGCAGCACCAGTGCTATGTCAGGGCATTTCATAAACTTCTGCACTCATCAGGATGCAGATCTCACTAACATCCTTGGGTAAGGATGCTGACAAGATTCCCAAGACAGCACCACCCTTCTGGAGAACCCTTGACTATGACTCACAAGAAATACACTGAGCACAAAGACCAGGAGGGTTAATTTATAACCTTGGGAAAACTCTACGTGTGACATTAAAGACATTAATGTTGTGTGGAAATCATTCATTGGACTCCATATTTCTGCGTTTGCTGGTTTTTGACTTGAAAGAATAAGAACTTTTTTTTTTTTTCCCACAGTTGCTGTGTTTTCCCCAGAGAACACACAAAGTTGTGCAGAAGGGAAGGAAGATCAACACTAATTGTCAGCAAGGTGATGCTAAAGTTTACTCAGGCAAACCAGTCTGTTTACTTTCCGTGGTATTGCTAATGGCCATCCCTAAATCCAGTGGTATTCCTAAGACTGGGATGCAGCACTCATCCCGCATACATAGTTCATGAAGACACTTTGAACTGCTGATGTTTCACAGAACTGCTATCAAAGATCATCTGCAGCAACGCACTCTCCTAGGCAACCCTTACCTGCACCTCTCTCTATTAAGCTCTGGATGTAATGAAAGAGCATTTGGAATTCTGCCTTGAAAAGAACAGCCGATGCCATTCCATCTCTTGCACAACATCGACAACTGAGTCAGCATCTCCCCTTTACCATGAGACATGCTTGATAGTGCGTACCATTCCAGCCTACCCTCACCGTTTGCACACATGGTACTTCCTCTTCACGTAAGCACTGCTGGTAACTTGGAAAATCTGTGCTGGGAAACAGCACCAGTGTTCTTTAGAGTTTTAAAGCTGAGTAAGGTCTTGCACTATGTACTACTGCAATATTGAAGAAACAAATCTTTACAGCTGGCAGGCCACGACTCTCTGGTCCCGTATACGCAGTTTTAAGAAGTAGAAGCTACAGTCAACAAAACCACCAGTACAGTAACAAACCAAAGCAAACAAAAAAAAACCCAAAGCCCCAGGGTTATGTATTTATGAGTTAGTTTTAAACCAGAAATGAAGTCTGCTCCGTACAGATGATTGTGAAAGCTAAGTCAGTAGGTCAGTCTTCTGGTTTTCTAGTGACAAGACACGTAATTTTGCCCGCATGAAATGACACATGGTCTGCACCATTTTAAGAGCTGCTACGGAAAGCAGCCCTCCAACTACTGCTTGAAGATCTACTTGTCACCATCACAGTAACAACAGCCTTGACTTTCAACATGCTGCTCTGCAAAAAAGTTTCCCCTCCTGATACCCGCCCTGATTTCAAAGGGTTGCTGACACTGGGCGTGAACTAGCATTAATAGAAACCTGAACTTCAGCAGCACAAAGTTGTCATATCCCAGCCTATGCTGAGACCATGGTACCAGTGAAGAGCCTTTTCCCCTCATGCTGCTTCAAGGCAACCAAACTCTATCCTTAAAGAAATTATGTAAAGAGATTACCTATTTCATCAGTCCTGAGTGTCTATGGGATGCAGAAGACAGCAACAGTGATTGCCAGAAAAAACACACCTCTTCATTTCAGAGAAGGAAATTAGAAGCACATGCTTGAGGACTTTCCAAGCATCGGGATCTGCCCACCTACATTCACCATTACCAAGCAATGGGAAAGCCCCAGTAGAAGGGAAAACCACCTGCAGGATATCTGGAATGTACGCAGGGGCATCAATTGTGCTTCTTGTTCAGGTGTCTTTACTTGCAGTAACAAAGTTAGAACCAGGAAAAGGAAGAAACCTTGATGTTGGTGGAGTCTATTATTTGATTCAGAGATGACAGCAAGCAGCCCAGTAATCCTGTGACTACCCTGACCATAAAGTTGAAGCAGATTAAATTGCAGACTAGGCACGATGCGAGAGTGGACAGGGTTCACTAGACACAGAGATTTTTCCTGCCTTTGTTTTGTTACTTACAGATGCATTCTAAGTACTCAAAAAATAGCAAAGCCATTTCCTCCTTCCCCGTGCCCCAAAGCATGGCATGCAATTCCAGTTACTAACCTTCATGTTCCACCAACTTCAATATTCAAACAGCCTCTGACCCATGTCATTTGCCGTGTACGGTAAGAGATACCCCTCTGTGCTCACAGCAAACTAAATAGAGGAAGTCAACTTCTTAGTGCAACCCTCTGTATGCAAGCTGCAAACACCTGAAGAGGGGATGTTTGAGACTCAGAAGTCTGCTGATGGTGTCAGAAGTTCTTCATACATAAGTTTCTATAGATCTACTTCCTTGGCCTTATATTAAAATAAAAATAGGGCTATGTTGGGGTTGTGGGGTTTTCTTACATCGTTTTCTCCTAACAAATGGGATACTGAAAGAAAAAAGATCTGTGTATGTATCACATCTATTTCACAGGTCATTTTTCACAGCATCTCTTTAAGTGAGTAAGTTTTCCCACAAAAGCTGAGCAAACATCTTGGAGGGTGTGACTGTGATTATTTCTCATTACGGTGACTAATTATCATTACAATTTCTCATTTCTACAGAAATACAATACAAGCTTAAATATCAAGAGTATTTTTGCTAACTCTCTACATGCTGACAAAAGTTTCTATCATACAACTGGCATAAAAGGAGAATTTGTCCCCACAGTTGCAGATCTAAGCCCTGAATACAGCAAATATTTTAAAACCATGTATTAGAGGCCAGTATTAGAGTACCAACTTGGAAATTAAAACTAACTGTTCTCTACACCTCATTAGTGGACCATCTACTGTGGAAATTAGGGCACTGGCAATTCAGCCAACAGTTCTGAGCAATATTTATCTCCTCTTTGAGGATAAACAACTATAAGAAGTTAATAGTTGAAGAACAAACACGTTTTCTGCTTTCAGAGTTGCAAAAAACCCAATGAGAATACTTCAAGAGTAAGATGAGTGCTCCAACTGGAGAAAAGTGCTGCTGAGAGCACCCCTGTGCTTGGCAAGATCATGCAGCAGATCCTCCTGGAAACTCTGCTAAGCCACATGGAAAATACGGAGACAGCCAACAGGGCTTCACCAAGGACAAGTCATGCCTGACAAACATGGTGACCTTCTGTGAGGCGTTACAGCACTGGGGTAACCAGGGGAGAGCAACTCACATCACCTCCCTGGACTTGTGCAAAACGTTTGACGCCATCCTGCATGCCATTCTGGTCCCAACATTGGAGAAACACGGATTAGATGGATGGAGCACTTGGTGGATAAGGAACTGGCTGGACAGCCACACTCAGATGGTTGTGGTCAACAGATCAGTGTCCGTCTGGAAACCAGTGACAAATGGCATTGCTCAAGGATTGGTGGTGGGAAGCCATGCAGAGGACCTGGACAGGCCTGAGAGGTGGGCCTGTGCGAACCTCATGAAGTGCAACCAGGCCAAGTGCAAGGACCTGCACCCAGGTCACAGCAATCCCAAGCACAAACACAGGCTGGGCAGAGAATGGATTGAGAGGACCCCTGAGGACAAGGACTTGAGGGTGTTAGTTGACAAGAAGCTCAACATGAGCCAGCAATGCTAGCCGCAGCCCAGAAAGCCAACTGTACCCTGGGCTGCATCAAAAGCAGCAAGGCCAGTGGGTCAAGGGGAGTGATTCTGCCCCTCTACTCTGCTCTGGTGAGAACCCACCTGAAGTACTGCATCCAGCTTTGGACTCCTCAGCACAAGAAGGATATTGACCTGTTGAAATGAGTCCACAAAGGTTGGAGGGCCATGAAGATGATCAGAGAGCTGGAGCACCTCTCCTATGAAGACAGACTGAGAAAACTGGGCTTGTTCAGCCTGGAGAAGAGAAGGCTCCAGGGACACCTTCCAGTATCTGAAGGGAGCCTGTATAGACGCCTTCCAGTATCTGAAGGGAGCCTACAGGAAAGCTGGAGAGGGACTTTTTACAAGGGCATGTAGTGACAGGAGAGATGATGGCTTCAAACTGAAAGAGGGTAGATTTAGATGAGAAACCAGGGAGAAATTTTTCATACAGTGGGTGGTGAGACACTGGAACAGGTTGCCCAGAGAAGCTGTGGATGCCCCATTCCTGGAATTGTTCAAGACCAGGCTGGATGGGGCTTTGAGCAACCTGGTCTAATGGAAGGTGTTCCTGCCCATGGCAGGGGGGTTGGAAATAGATGATCTTTAAGGCTTGGTCCAACCTAAACCATTCTATGAAAAAAAACAGACTGTGGTAACACAGACCAAAGGACAGTATGCAACAAATGCTGCCTGGCAGCACTGTGGGAGCAGTGTCAAACTGTATCCACGTGCAACTCCAAACAAAGGCTGCTGGTGTTGAATAGTCTGGAACAATGACGACAGAGTCTTACCTTCAGGGATGTTAAACCTACATGTGCTGATCATTCTTCAATTTTTATTTCCTTTCAGATTTTAGTAGATTATTTGCACAAACACGCCATGTTCACTGATAGTTTAGGAAGCACCAGTTCAGGGAGAGCGCTGATCTCCCTGCTCAGAGATGATTTTTACTGTTTCTTCCCCTATAGGACTGCTGAAGCTGTAGAAGTTCAAGAAAGATGCCAGTTTTGCTTTCCATTTGAAAATTATTTTAATACTATAAAACTCATTTGTTCTCATATTTTGTACAAAAGAGGAGTTGTTTTCTCTTAATTACAGGAGAATCATTTCAACCTTGAGATTTCAGCTAAGCAGGTCCAAAACAAAACAAGAGTGGTTTCTGCTGGTTCTGGAGGGTCCCAATACAGCTCACCCAAGATCTCTTTCCAGTTTGGCTCTCATGGTTATGGACCACCGTGATGGAAAATATCATTGACATCATTGACTCTTCGGAGGCTTGTAGTGAATTCGGCAACGCTCATTAAATACCTGAGACACCAAAACAGAAGAGCAAAAGCAAATCAGCCCTCATCCAGGAGATGATCAGAACTTCAGAGCTAGTTCAGGCAACTATCTCTTCACGTAGCACCCATCTCAAGCTGCCCAGCCCTGCTGTACCAATACATGGTACTTACCAAGGCAGCTGTCTCCATTCACCTTCTCTCCTGGCTTTAGTGAATCCAAAGTTTGCAGCCTGACGCTGGGGGACTGCACAGCACTAAAAGTGTTCTCCCTCAGTTAAGGCAGCCTTTTATAGTCCTGGTAGTCTGCTAGCCTCATAGATGATGATGCTTTTTTTTCTTTTAAAGAGGGAGGGAAATTATCAGTGGAAGGCTCCTGACCAGCTGCCTGCTGTTAAGTTCACTCTGGCATTCAAGTTTGGACACTGTATTTTCTCTTTCCTGAGCAAATGCATTTTACATTGTCATGACAGCTAAGAAGAGGTGCAAGGGCCCTTGGAAGCCACGTTCACACTTTTAGTTGTCTGCCTGCAGGTACTGATGCTGCCAGCACTCCTATGCAAAGGGCACATTGCTCTTGCTGCACTCGCCCCTGGCACCCTCTCTGAGTGAAATTTAGCACACAGAACTAGAGACCGAAGATCATGTTCTGGAACCACAGGCCTTGCCAAGCAGACTGCTTATCCCAAGGAGGGCTAATATATGTGACTACTAAAAGGAGGGCAGTCTGAATCAGGAGCACAACACATAGGTTCACGCCAAAGTTACGGGTGCTCTTTACAAGTTATTTAGTTAGTTACCAGTTTGGCTCCAAACTTTACCCAGCACATCTCCTGAAAAGGGACATGAGCACCACCTTGCAGCAAGTGGAGGCACTGGCAGTTACTGGGTGCCCCACCAGTACTCCTGCAAGAGCACTATTCACCAACCTGTCCAGAGGCTTTTTCAGGTCCAAATGCCCGTGATCTTCAGGGTGCCAACTTTCCTGAACTCACCCACTGGCTTCACATGCAAATGTGTGGTCTTGTACTTTTGGGGAAGTTATGCATCACTTTATGTAAATATATTATTATTATCATATTATATTATGTAAAAGTATTATTTTAAATCTTCCCAGAATCTACTACGCCTAAACTAATCTCCTTATTCAGAGGTCGGAAAACACAGCAACTTCAGCAAAAGTGAAGTTTGCAGCATGCATTCATTTTAGCGTGGATTCTTAACAATTTTTGAGACATTTCTAACTTATTTTTAAATTTAATTGACTTTAAGGAACAGACACATACTATAGACTACTTCATATTGCAGAAAAAAGTTGTGATACATTTTCTTTCCTACACACAGAGACAGCCTGTCCCACTACATTACCACACCCAATGAACCCCTCTGGAAGAGTGAAGAGTATCGAAAGCCCTGAGATCAGATAAGTGATGGAAGAAAACTGTAGAAATTAAAAACCACAAAGGGTTCTCATTCAGCAGCATTTTAATGCTACACAAATTCCACTGCTTATACATCTTATAATACACTCTAAAACACCATGAGGGTCTCTTGCATGAAACAACACACCCCAAAAATTGCAACTTCTAGCTTGCTGCCATGCAAACTTTCAAAGCATTTTTAACAGTGACTCTGCTGCCTATGGAGGGAAGATCAATACTGCAGTCTTACTCACACTGCCTCCTACTTTTAGGATCATTGACCCACAGATCTCAGTATGTTACTCAGGCCAATTAGCTCCATTGGTCTACCTCTGAAGTGCTATTCTCATTTTTCAGACAGGAAAAACAGTGCCTGAAAAATCTTCACATTCATCTTACTATGCAGAAGTTTGATTTTGCTGTCTTTCACATATTAATATGAAACACTCCAACGATAAACTCCAGGATGGAGGTGCTGTACAGAGACTAAAGCAAGTGCCTTGTTTTGGAAGTCAGTTCCTTGCTTGTTATCAACCAAACAAAATCCTGCTGCATGCATTTCTATGAAGCATCATCTCTCTGTATGCCACTATTGCTACAGCTACCCAGAGCAAGTGTTTGAAGATAACTTCCTGTTTCCTCATCAGATTTTTCCAATCAGTTTTCTGTTGGATAGGGTTTATGTAAATATGTAAGCATACTTTCCAACTAAAAGTCTACAACAGTAAAAAAAGAGTCCTCACCTGCAAACCAATAAACACTTCATGTAACAAATGGCATTCAGTCCACAACTATGACTGGCTCTAATTCCTTCAGTGACATATTTTTACAGGCAGCTAAATGAGACATCTATGCCTATATTCAAATGGAGACAATAGCAGAGCTGGAGATAAAACCCAGAAATACTTTTCTCCTCAAGTCCTACTTGCAAACACCACTCATACCTCACTCTTCATAAACAACATGTTCTCCACCTTTAGGAAAAATTGGACATTTCTGTCTCTAGCAAAAGCTTAACAGAGCTACAGAAAATCACTGGTATCAGGGCTGACTTTGACGCCAACTCTGGGCTTCAGGATAGAGAGTGTGGGGGGTGTCTTCCCCTCACCTCTTTTAAAGAAAACTGACAGCAGGGTTGCCATGAAATGTTTGCCACTGGTGGCCTTCAGCATGGTGTTAAGGCTGTGGAGTTGCCAGTCTGAGCTGGCTTTAAATTAAGCTGAAGAGCATGATTAGCTTTTTCAGAAAGTACAGAGGCAGTACTGGCAGCAAAGCTTACCTGGAAAAACGTACTGGTGCTCATCTAATCAGCCTGCATTGAGCTGTATTGTGACAAATTCACAAATTGTATTGCATTTATGCTGATGCCATCTAGAGGACTAAAAGTCTGAAGCCGAGATTAAAAAGTGACCTGCAGCTTGTACTAGCTATTTGCAAAATCCTTTCTGCACTTAAAGAGGCAAAGAGGTTCTCTATACAGTACTGAAAGCTCTGAAGAGCTACAGCAAATGGGAAAAGGATGCTAGATGTGAAATGCTGCAGTGACAGCCATCTCAGAATTTAAGCTCACTTTATTTAAGATCACTTTATACTGAGACAGTGTCTGGGGCTATCAATCCAGAGAGTGACCCGCCCCCTCTGTTGATACTGGAGAGCAATGGCAAGCCTGCCCTTTGCACCAGGGAGCATCAGTCTGGGCCTGCAGAAGCTTCATCAGAAAAAGGTTCCATTTCTACAGCCCCACCCTCTGCTCAGGAGAGTGATCAGTACCAAACACAGACAAAGCTGAAAGGCTCATCCCTCGGATGCTGTCAGAGGCCAGCAAAGCTTTTCAGACAGGCCACCAAGGAGAATTCTACAAAGCCCTTAGCCACTGGGCAAGGCTGAGAAAGGGATTTACACAGGGAATACTCCAAAGTCCTTCCTCCCCACTCAGTCAGAGGCTTTTCTTGCCTTTGCTGTGCAACTGGAAAGTTTTGATCTCTGCATCCAGAACTGGGAAAAAAGACTGATCTGAAACATTTCACTCTGCAACACCTTCACCTATTTCTAATTCACCTGCCTCCTACAACACTGGTCCCACACCTCCAGTGCAGGACTGTCTGTCGGGACAGAACATCGTCACTTCTTTAAATGACTGAGTACCTTCCAGCTTCTGTCGTTTACCACTTCTTCAACATTCAGCTCCGACTGCATCAATTTCAACTGCAGAAAATAACAGATAAAGAGGTTATTGTCAAACAGGCCTCCTTGCAGCCTTCAATATTCACCACCATTGCAACATTCTAGATCAGAGCCCCAGGATCAGGTATGCTCCCCCTCTGATGTTTGCAAACCGAAGGGCTCAATACGTAATCATCCGGAGAGCCCGGCTCTTTCACTCAGCCAATACTCGGGGCAGACCGAAGTCTGCAGGGGCACGGTGAAGGTAGGCTCGCAACGCACACCTGGCAGAAGTAGCTCCTGATTACTAATGCTCCATTCTTTAATATTGCCCATCAAGATTTGCTAGCAATTAACTGACTAACATTAATGGCTTCACAGACAAAAATAACTACACCTAACTTTGCATGGGGAATGCCAGTGCTGGGCTTAGCTCTGCAGTGTTGAGCTGTCATTCTCCCATACACGCACTATTAGAGGGGCTGCAAGGAGCTGGCAGCAAAGACAGGGCTGAACATGGACCTCAGATTCTGGATTAAGAATGAAGATCATAAAAGAGATACCCCCCCACTTCCTTTGCTGTCTACTCTGTGTACTTTCCAAAAAAAAAAAAGGGTCTGCAAGAACATGTCATGTGTGTTCATGCCCTCTGAACCAGGTAATATGTTATGTGATCACAGTAGGACAAATCAAGCCTACACACATACAAAAGCTCTGGCAAGAACTACCACAAAATGCAGTTCTCAAGCATGCACTCAGTGCATGAAAAGTGTAAGAATCTCTTTTGGTTTACACTACTAGAAACACCCAAGGAGCACATGTGACAGTTCTGTTAGGGTGACCTCTGGTAATAGAATCCTGCCATGAGGCTCTAAAGCAACAGTGGGAGATATAAGAACCATCTGTCATTTTTGCATGTATTTAAGATGTATTTTTGTTAGGAGTATTTAACATAACAGACTAAGGATTGGAGTTTCTCCATTTTACCTACGTGGTTCCAATGGGAGAGCTGGTGAACAGGTGCAAGCCAAGCCAGCAAACCCATCAAAAACCTTCCAAGAAAGATGGCCAGACACACATAGCTAAGACAGCTGTTGAATGAACTTTTACCTACTCAGTAGGACCATAAACTGCTGGAAATAACAATCCAGCATCTACAGGGTGACAAAATGACCAGGATTAGTCTAGTCTCTATAAAATAATCATGCAGAAGATCTTTAGCAGCTCAAAGAAGCTTTTTTCCTGCTGGAGGATGTGAATAGATTTACAATCATCCCAACTGTTGCATTAATTGCCTTTGACACCAAGCCTAAACAAAGCTACTATTTTAGCTTTTTCCTTAGAGGTGCAGACCTGAACAGCAATATAGCCATAATCAACATGGCCATAGCGGGGTGGGGTGGGGTGGGTGTTGTTGTTTTTATAACATACTGACATTTTAACAAGCCTTACTAATTTGATTTGACATAGATAATAAGCATTATGCCGTATATTTGGCTTTCCAGAATTTAATTGGTTGGATATTTTATGACACTTCATTCAAGTAAACTAAGATGATAACACATTAATACTATAATCAAATGGTGGTTTAATATAAGCTGGCTAAAAGAATCGGCTGCAAGGCTGACTTGTTTTCTTACTCAATGACCCAGAAGCAGTAATTTTGGATGAAGTCCTCCAAATTGTTCAATTATCAGAATGAGAGAAACACAAATAACAAGAGAAAACAGATGCATACTGCAATCAAATGTACATGTTTGAAATGCATCACCTTCAGCATAGGCTGTATTCATTCAAGACGGCTTATTTGAGTTCAAGAAAAAGCACAACTCTCACAGAAAAAACAAAACAAAACAAAACAAAACACCCAGGGGAGTTACACTTCAAAAAGTCCAAGTACAAATTTGAGATCATCTCATCAAAATATTTCGGAGATGTTTCCAAACATTTGAAATCGCCTGCAATTATTAAACATCACTGTGATCCTCCCAGTGGTTTCAGTGATAGGTTTGGGGCTCTAAACCATTTAAAGAATTGGCTCTGCAAACAAAATTTGTAGAAAATACTAAGCTATCATTCTAGTTTTCCAAACTTACATGGATTCTCATTAGCAGTTCTGCAAATGAGGGTTTAAGAATAAATCCACTTGCCTGCCACCTGGTTCTTTAAATCTGAGCTCATGACAGAGCACTTCTCTGAAAAGCACATGAACAAACAGTTCAATTCACTCCATGCCTGGGAAAAATCAGATGATTGAGTTCAAATCATCTCCTCAGGAAGCCTTTTAACTACAACTGCATCAGCATTCAACTGCTCTTTGAAACAGGGGCTACAACAGGCTCCTCTTGAAAGTACAAGGGCAATTGAATTTTGAGGTAGTTCAGCACTGCAAAAGCAAAATTTCAAGAACCACTTCTTCAACTCTTATGGTATTGCAGCATGGAAAGCCACACCCAGGATATAAGACCACATATATATACACACATATAGTGAGATATATATATATATATATATACACCCTACTATCACATATACATATGATGGTGGGATGTCTGGCTGTTATGCGAAGAACTCACTGTTACATTGGGAACTCAAAGGCACCAGTTTAGAAACCCTGGTCCTCAACAAAGGAAGGCTCACTAAACTGCTGAACACCTAGCCAGTGTATGCAAAAAAAAGCAGTAAGCAAGCAAGGTCCTGTTTGGTATGTGCTGCAAGCTTATGGTGGAGAAAAAAAATGTAAAGTGAACATGAGCCACACGGAGAAGGTTTGGGAGAGAAATCGATGGAACAGTTCACATCCCTGCTAACCTCCACTCCTAGAGCTACACACGCAGTATCCTCTCCCCTACAAAGGAGGCCCTGGAATGGGGGCAAGAACTTCAGCAGAGTTCCCTTCTCCATTTGGGTACTCCACCTCCATCACCTCTGGTGAAGCACACTTTCCATTCAGAGGCCAGCAGGTTGAGAGGGTGTTTCCACATTAAAATTCCTTATGCAAACATAATTCCTTATGCAAACCTCTCCCACACCATCACAAGGTACTCAACAAGTTAATCCATTCAATGTTAAACAACAAAAAATGTTGGTTAAGTGCAATTCAATGTTGCCTGGCAGCTCCTCGTAGAGGACAGCAACTCCAATTAACAACCAAGTGAGAATGGTGCTTCTCAGGGTGACAATGAAGAGGGACAGCTGTGTAGCTGTGTGGTGCAAGAGCCATACACAAAAGCCTTATTCTGTTATCTTCTGGCGTTTGCATCTTGGGACCCATACTTGCCGTTTGCAGATACACTGGTTTAACAAGATCTCAAAAAGGCAAAACAAACCTTCAGGCATTCTCAAAGGACTCAGCAAGCCCCAGGTAAGTTGTATGCCAAGTGGTGTTAGTCAGTGAAGGTTAGAGTCCACAGTGGAGAAATACACATGCTTTTCTATGGCATTTGTGTAACAGGATCTCAGAAAATACTCCACTTGTGGGATAAAAGCAGCTCTGTCTTGAGGGCTAGGGGAAACAGTTCTTACAATCCCAGCCAACAAGATCCTCAGAAAAGACTGCGTGAGTCAGGATCCACTTCAGGTTCTATCACACTGGTCTTCCCATTTGGGAAAGATACCTTCTTCTTCCTCTATAAGTGATCTCCAAAAAGCTCCACCACTCACCTTTGTCTGCTCTTTCCTTAGTTGCTTTAATAATGCTAGGTCATCCTGGGCCTTTTCCCTCTCTTCTCTGAGAGTTTTCACTACACTGGAGGTCTGAGCAATGCAGTTTTTGATGATTCTCTCTCTGCTGGTGTGAGCATCCATCAACTAAGTGGAGGGAGAGAGACAATCACAACAAGTAGTTCAGCAGAGAATAAAAACCAAGTTACAAGTTAAAAGAGAGACTTTTGAAAGTCCAGGCATCGCTGTGCCTATAGAAATCCCTTTGACTATATAATCCACACGTTGGAAGCAACACTTTGAGCAGCAGCTACCAACTTGATCAAAAGTCAGAGACACACATGACCAGGACTCCAGCAAAGTAGCACTAAAAGCGTGCTAGCACCCATTTTTAAAAGAAAGAAGTGGACTGGGCCAACGCCACCCACTGAAGCCTGAAGTATGCCTCGAAAGATCGTCCCTCACAAGGTTTTAAATCAACAGTCGTTACATGAACATGGTTTAGATGCGTGGAGAAGTCGAGCATGGCTGTTACAGATACACAAAGCACAATATATCAAGGCACTGGTTTCTTTAGAAACTGCAGATGCTTTACTGGCCACTGCACATAACAAAACATCAGGAAGTGTGCTGAAAGATGAAGGAGCACACACTCACAGACTGGTAGAGCTCTTTACATGTCTGTCCAGCATCAATTTTCCCCACAAAGGAAGCTGTTGGAATCGTAGTGTTTAACTCGTGGACGATTCTGTCATCGATTGTCCTCATCACCCTGAGCAATTCCTGTAATAAAAATAAAATAAAAAGAAATAAAAATCTCTCATCTCTGAGAAAAGCTTACTGCAAAAAAATCATAGAATGGTTAGAGTTGGAAGGGACATGAAAGATCATTGAGTTCCAATCCCTCTGCCAATGGGCAGAGACTTCCCACTAGACCAGGTTGCTCAAAGCTCCATCCAGCCTGGACTTGAGCACTTCAAAGGATGGGGCATCCACAGCTTCTCTGGGCAACCTCTTCCACTGTCTCACCACCCACTGTATGAAAAATTTCTTCCTGGTATCTCATCTAAATCTGCCCTCTTCCAGTTTGAAGCCATTATCTTTCTTCTGTCACAACATGCTCTTGTGAAAAGTCCCCCTCTACCTTTCTTGTAAGCCCCCTTTAAATATTGGAAGGCCACAGTAAGGTCCTCCCAGCGCCCTCTCTTCTCCAGGCTGAACAACCCCAACTCTCTCAGCCTGTCTTCACAGGAGAGGTGCTCCAGCCCTCTGATCATCTTTGTGGCTCTTTGCTGGACTCTCTCGAACAGGTCCACGTCCTTCCCATGTTGGAGACTCCAAAGCTGGACACAGTACTCCAGGTAGGGTCTCAACAGAGCAGAATAGAGGGGGAGAATCACCTCCCTCGACCTGCTGGTCACACTTCTATTGATGCAGCCCAGGATGAGGGTGGCTTTCTGGGCTGCCAGCACACATGGCCGGCTCATGTTGAGCTTCTCATCCACCAACAGCCCCAAGTCCTTCTCCTCTCTCATGTTGTGCGACTAAGTCTCAGCGGAAAATTAAGCAGACTGTATACAAACAGCAAAAAAACCCCAAAACCCCACACCAAAGGAACAATTTTTGCATGCAGGAGTACGTGCTGCAAACCAACCAGCCTCCCGAGCAGCCAAGGCCAGAGCAGGGTGACAGAGACCCGGGCAGCCATGAGTGAGTTCCTCACACCCCCCGGCCCGGCCCGCTCCCCTCAGGGAACCCGCCAGCGCCGAGGCCAGGCCCCGGCCCCGCTCGTTAACGCTCCCAGGCGGGAAACCGGGCACAACCCTCAGCAAAACGGCAAACTTCGAATGAAAACCCCAACCATGTGGGGAGGAGAGAAGGAGGCAAAATGTTTGAGAAGACGGCCAGGTACCGCCGCCTCCGCCGACTTGCGCCCTGCCCGGAGGACGCGGGCGGTACCTTCCCGCCCCATTGAACAACGCGGAGGCACCCACGGAGCACCCCCTCCGCGCACGGAGGCTCCCACGCCGCGGGCTCCACTTCCCTGCCCGGGCCGGGCGGGGGAATCCCCCACCCCGCTCCCTACCGGAGGGCACGGCGCTGCCGCCGCCGCGCTGAGGGAAAGGCCAGGCGCCGACCGTTGTGGTGAAGGGGTGACCTCGCGCCGCGCCCCCCACCCCCTCCGGAACGCGCGCTCCCTCAGGGCGGCGCGGCGTTGCCAGGAGACGGCGGGAGCGCGCCGGGCTCCGGCACGGGACGTCGGCGGGAGCGCGCGCCCCCCTCTCCCCGCGAAACCCCCAGGCGTCTTACCTGGAACTCGGCGAAGTCCTCGCAGCTCGCTGCTCTGCTGGGCGCCGCCATATTGGAAAGGCCGAGGGCCGCGGCGGCGGCCAATCCGGCGGGGAGGCGGGATGACGCGCCGGGGGGTGGGCGGGGCGAGGCGAGGCGGCCCCTGACCCGGGCCGGGGGCGGGAGCGGCGGGGGGGGGGGGGGGGG
>JAOTQQ010000001.1:81891965-81919994 GCA_026546715.1 Gallinago undulata | reverse complement strand
CCACTGCCTGCTCATGTCCAGTTTCTCATCCATCAGCACCCCCAAGTCCCTTTCCTCAGGGCTGCTTTCTAACACCTTGTCGCCCAGTCTGTATTGATACCGAGGATTGTTCCGGCCCAGGTGCAGAACTTTGCACTTGCTCCCGCTGAACTTCATGTGGTTTACTTGAGCCCACCTCTCCACCCTGTCCAGCTTCCTCATGGTTAGGTTAGACTGTTTTCTGTATGTGAACTGGAATTGCTTCCTGTTTATATACTGGCCATCTCATTGACTCGTGATTCTGAAGCCCTGTGGCTCTTTGCACTTAGCCCTCTTCTTTATGTTTCTGGATAACTTAGTATTGTCAGCAAACTGTCTATCCACCCTGCTTCCTAAATAATTCATGAATCCACGGGGCAGCACAGAGCCACACGGGATACCTCCCAGCATTGAGGTGGCTTTGTTTTGTTGTTTTTTTTTGCATTGGGGGTGTGTTTTGTTTGTTTTAAAGGAGGTGAGAAAGTTACCTATCTTTGCACTTTGCTTGCTAGTTTTTAATAGTATGTTATGTATGGAAACATACATAACAATGTTAGTATTACATTCTAACTACTTTTTTTCAATACGGATTTTGAAAGATGGAGCTGAAAACTAAGGGTCTAATCATTGCCTATGGTCATCTATTTGTTTATACTTCCAGATAAGATAGTATCTTACACTCCCTGAAAAAGTTAACATTTTGTGATGCAATGGTGTAGCATATTGGCTTTTCTGTAGCAGTTCCATTTGATTTATTTTTAAAACTAATTTAAATGTAATAAAAAACCTGTAATATCACAGCAGTTTAGGAAGCTTAAATGCTGGAGCAGGTTCCGCAAATTTAGAACTACAAATATAGGGATCTTAGGCAAGATTTGGCTTTTCTTAATTTAATCCATATTTACGGGTTTAGTAATCTGACTCTGATATACTCTTTGTTCCCTAACCAGCTCTAGCAATGATACTAAATATTCTGCATTGCTCACCCTAACTGGTTTTGTTACAGTTGTGGTAATTCATCTTCTTGGACTGTTTGCTTTGGTGGGGTTTTTATTTGTTTGTCTATTTCTTTGGGGTTTTTTTTTTGTTTGTTTTTTTTAGGTCGGTCTCCTTTGAGGGTGCCTGGACACAAGCCTACAGACTGGGAGAAAAGATTTTTGTTGTGGGCGGGCCATTTCAAAAAACCAGAGGATATACCAGAGACTGTCTCGTAAGTGCCAGTTTTGAAGCTGTAAAAGAGACACTGTCTACACAGGAATAAGTTACTTGAATGCAACCCCAGAATAACTCTCTTAAATGGGATGGGTTTTCACAGCTGAAAAATCTTACACTGCTGTGTCTGGTGTATCATCTTGTAGATGAGATGACCCGAGCAATTCTGTATTGCTGAGATAATATATCCCTTTTGATTTTTTTACCTGAAGGGATGACTAGCATCTATCAGTCATTTCATTAGAAAAACATCATAAATTGCCCAAGTTTTATTCTTCTCTCATAATCAAAAAAGGTTTTTGCAAATACTGGTGTGAACTTTTCCTAGTGTTTTTCTTTATATGCCAGTCTCCCATTGCGTGCAACTTCCATAATGTAGCTATAAAATAACTGAAAATAATTTAAAATATTTATTAGTGAATGTCTGGAGGGCATGGGCCAACTTTCTTTACTCTAGGAGTTTAAACTAACAAAGAGTGGAAAGGCTCCCTAACAAAAAAAATATATATATATTCAAAATTTCCCTGTTGCTGGTGGAGTCCAGTTGTCAATGCTTTGCCCTGTGTGAAAAGCAGAAAATGCAACTGGATGTTCTAGTTTGCCTGTCTAAAATGAAGACCAAACTTAACAACAACAGGCAATTATTAGTTTAAAAAACATGGTAGTAGTATGGTTATCTTTTAAAACATGCTTTTAAATATACACATTTATTTAAATTAAAAAGATACAATAAATCTTGTATTACTTGGGTAAGCCAACTATACAGTTGCCCTCTGAAGTTACTCTGTTTGGATGCACAGCATGGGAATTGAAAACCCATCCATGCATCGAAGTTTTTTCTAAGTATATCACAGTGGATAAATATTCTTAAAAATTAATTATTCCATTTTGTATTGAGCAATTTTTTTTAAATTACATTTAAAATACATAAAGGTGTGATTTATTAAAACTTACTAAATTATGTCAGTTCATATATTTTTACATACCAATCTCTTGTTATGGGTGTTTTTAAAAAAAGAGAGTTAGCAGAGGCATTGACGTAATTTCAATGGTTTATTGAAAGAACAAACCAACTTCTGATAAAAGGTGACTAGTTTTGCAAGTGCATCAGGAATTCTTGTTTTTATTTAGGCAAATAGTTCAACTAAAGCTGAGAAGACAATTGAGAACTATAAAAGCACAAAAGTGGTTTTTTTTCCTGCTCTAAACTGAACTAAGTGGATTATAAAGGCTTGCAATATAACTCAGTAATCTTGCAAAGTGTGGTGATCAGAAATAACTCATCAAACAAATGTTAATCTTAGCCACTGAACTGATTTATAGTGCAAAATGCATTCGTGTGACTACCTTTTCCTCATGTGTATTTTAACATATCCAAGGTACTTAAAATCAACTAATAAAGTCTTTTTTGAATCCTACTTCTGTGCATTTCACCTTAATTGCAGCCTACACCCAAGTTGTTGATCACAGTTTATTAGCAAAAACAAGTAATCTGGAAGCAAAATTTAACTACTAGTTTCATGGTAGATGGACGTGTTCCCTATGATCAGAAGTCTTGTGCTCTAGTGGAAGGTGTCCCTGCCCCATGGCAGGGGGTTGGAACTAGTTGATCCCTTCCAACCTAAACCATTCTATCAATTCTTCTATCATTCTATCTATTCTATCAATACTTTGAAACAGTGATCATATCACTCTTGCCCTCCTCTTCAAAAGCAAGAACAAAACTCTCTTCGGTTCTCAGGTCTTACCCTATGTTGAACTATCATGGATCCTTTGGTATCTTTTTTTCCTCCTCAAACAACATATAACAGTCAAAATGTCAAGATTCATATTCACTCATGTTTGTGTACAGTGATCATTTCCCAGTTCCATTAAATTCACTAACCACATTAGTTTTGGAGTATAATTACCTAGTTTGCATTTTTCTTTCATCACAATGTTGATGCTTTTTTAGTCATCTGTAATTTATAATATGCCCAATTTAATCCATGAGACTATTAGATCTCCTTGAGAAGGGAGTCAGCTGCTCTGAATTCTGCAAGGAGAGTTAAATGTATAGGCTATAGGTCTCTGGTTACTGTGGAAAGCACATCTAAAAGCATTATGCTTCATTGGCCCTTCTTGCATTGGTATGTCCAATACGAACTTCAAATTTGCTGTAATTGAGATGTTATGCAGGTAGAATGACCTTCAGAGTTTAACCTTAGATGATCTTAAAGGTCCCTTCCAACCTGGACAATTCTATAATTCTAACCCAACTTAAAATAAATTACTTTTCATTTTAACTCACCACATGTACAGCTGAAAGACTTTAATAAGCAATACTCTTCTTGTGGAAGATTTATAGTTTTTAAAAGATAACAGTAGACTAGGCATCAGGTTTCCTGAAGGAGTGGTACAGCTACTGGTGTGGCTAGATAAGCCCCCTAAACCAAACAAAAATAATAAAAGATTTAAAGGAATCCTCTGTCCAAAGCTGATGTTGGAAGACTTGCAATCCTCTGCACCTCCTTAGTTTCTTAGGAAAACAGACCACCATAATACTACCTCTAGCAGGAGGGAACTGGTAACCACTAGTCTTTTACAAGTCCTATTTACAATTTCTGAGGAGTATGACATTCAGCATCCAGCGTGTAATCCATAGCATTCTCCAGTCCTGTAGCAGAGGAAGCCCCTATTGCTGGAAAATAGACTGTACCATAAATAAACCATTTTGAAGTTCAGGCAGAAAGAATTGCTCAGCTGTAATAACGCTTCCCTCTGCCCAAGAAACTCCAGCCATCAAACATTACGTATTTTGTTCCTGCTGACAAAAGTTTTCTTTCTGTCCTCCTGCTATTGAGGGAAAATGCGTATCTTACAATGTTAAATACACTGCAGTTCTAATATGCACGGGGTACGCGCTGGCTTTGCAGATACTAGAAGGTGGTAGTGAGAGCAGAAGGAGCTAAGATTAAGAAAAAGCACTCTATTAGTAAAAGCATCCCTCTCCTTTTCCTGTCCTCCCCATAGTGAATGTACATATTTAAATACTGCAGCCTGCCTCCTTCACACTGCAGTCAAGTAGTCTAGAAAGGTGGTATTGTCTTTTAACAATTAAATAACTGAAACTTAAAAAACGTTGGGTTTGTTTCCAACTTTGAGAAGAACTCCTTTGTGACCACAAATTTCCCAAGGTAGCTTGTTCTTGTAAAACCTTTTTGTGAAAAGTACAGTTAGCATTATACAAGACTGCCTAAATAACACACCTGGAGAAATCAAACAATTAGCCAAATGATTGATCCGTGTCTCTGATAATAAGTCTGTGTTCTTTTATTGTTATCTATTGAGGATTGAAACAATCAGAGCGGCAAAGACCACGCTGCGTGTGAAGTGCAGCTACGTGATGATGGCTTTGACAATAGTGGGCTGCATAGTCATGGTGATTAAAGGGAAGCAGGTAAGCAGATTTTTGGCTGGTGGCTGCACACCAATCTTCACATAAACTCCTCAGTTCCTCCTATGGATTGTTAGTACTGTTTTGTTTAGGAGTCTTTCTTTTTATCACTGAGCAAAAGTTAAAAGTAAGTATTCCTAGCTGCCCAGAAGTGACCCTCACTGGTTAATTCCCAAGTCAGAAGAGGGTGCTGTCACTGTTAGACTGCACATGCTTCCTTTAAAAGGGGAAAAAATAGTCTTCTTTCCTCGGTGCAATACTTAAATTTAGCGCTGTTTTAACTTCTTAATTTTACTGATTGCCTGAGAGAGTTCAAAAGGAAAGCGGACTTTCTGTTCTGTGGATCTGGAAGGCACGTAAACGCTCCTTGGGCCATGGGCTCCAAAATGCCTCTCTACACACAGCAACGCTCACAGATTCTATATAATGGAAATAACAAATGAGTAGGTTTCTCCACAAAACACAAAACCTTTTGAACTCTCAAAAGTCTTTTTAACCAGTGAGGAGAATGGTCAGTAATAATTCTGTGCTCTTTAAATGCATTAGAAAAATAGACTTCCTTTAGTGTGGATGGAACAACTTTTCTCAAATCATTCCTGTTTGTAGAACTGGAAAACTTTTTTATAGAAAAGCTCCCATAGATGCTGATTATCCTTCACTTGCATAGAATTTGGCAAGATAACAAAGAAGTTCAGCATATGGCAGGTCTATGATTTAATTTGCATCATATAAAGAGTGTAAGTGTAAAGTTTAAGATTCCAAGTGCAGCAAAGTTTTGTCGTGCCTTATTTTCTGGGCTTTTTTTTTTAACATAGCTGGTGGACTGTTAACTTTGTGGGATTTCTGTAAAGAAGCCCCTTCTCTGAGTCCCCTTCTTTGGAGATTTTCAAGACCCGCGTGGATGCAGTCCTGAGTAACATGCTCTAGCTCTAGGCAATCCTGCTTCAGCAGAGGAGTTGGACTAGATGATCTCTACGGTCCCTTCCAACTCTAAAAATTCAGTGAAATTCAGTGAAAGCAAGGAACGCTTTTTGTGTGCTAAAGCCTCTCAGTAGCAGCAGTCTTAAAGACAAGGAAGTATAATCTGTGCAGTTTATTGTCATGTTGCTTGCGATAAAAAGCACAGTGGTAACAGAAACACGGTTGCTACATTCTTTTAAGAATGAGTGGAAGCAGAAAACAGGAGTTCAAAGCATAGGCATGGGCAGAACCTTATTTGTATGTTGCCTTTCTCTGAATGTTCCCATCTTGTTTCTATAGGCTACTGAGTGTTCTATAGAAACTCAGAACTAGTAACAGAGTCTCAACCCCAGCCCTGGGAACTATTGAAGTGTCAAGCCACATTTCTGCTGTCTGCATTGCCCTATCAAAATGAAAAGAATGCAACACTCTGAAACAAAATGGGGAAGGTTTTTCCCTGGCTTCAGCAGAAGAGATCAAACACTGACAATGCCCAGAATGTTTTTCTCTTACACTGGAATAGGATGAATGCAAACACTGGACAGAGGAGGAGAGCTGCTTTGGGACCCTTGTTTTCACAGCAGCTGTGATCAGTCATAATGTTTCTTTTGTTCCCAGTACCTCTGATTTCTGCAGACCAGAGATTAGTATTAAATACTGACCAGGAGCACAAAATGTATCTTCTACATTTAATTTATTCCCAGAGAATTAACAAGTTTAAGACAAAACAGTCTCTGGATTTTTTATTTTAACCCTCTCTCTCCCTGGCATTAAAGCTGACATAACTGTGCTTTGGTGAAGATAGGCCAGATCATTTTGTAAACTATTGATTCAAGTTTAATCTCTGTAGTCCTTTGGGTGATAACTTTCTGCTCTTGCTTTATTATTGTGTTATAGGCTATAAAAAGGCATGAATCTCTTACAAGCATGAACTTGGAGAAGAAAGCTCAGTGGAGAGAGGAAGCTTCTCAGAGTGCATCTGCTAAACCTTAGAGGAGGAATCGAAGAGACCAAGGACTGGGGAAGAAAAGCCAAGTGCTTTTCAGGACTGGAGGGATGAAAATAGCCACACCTTTCCTGTATGTTAGTTCTGTACTCTCATGTTCAAGAAAGAATGAATACATTATTCTGTAATCATTAAAACCAGAAATATCTGTTTTCTCTTCCTAACAACCTCCCCTTTCATCCAAATTCTCTTCTTTCTTAGTGGAACAGGGCAAGTGAGTAAACTGGAAGACAAAATAGTTGTTTCCCACACGTGCTATACACAAGACAAAGTGTGTGAGACTGCAGGAGCTGTACCTACATTCGTGGTGCTAGTACCCTTTACAAAGGCTTATGCTCTTAGAATCATTTAGGTTGGAAAAGATCCTTAAGATTGTTGATTCCAACTGTTAACATAACACTGCCTAGTCTGCCACCAAACCATGTCCCCAAGTGCCACATGTCCACATCTTTTAAATACCTCCAAGGATGGCGACTCCACCACTTCCCTGGGCAATGCTTGACAACCCTTTCAGTGAAGAAATTTTTCCTACTATCCAATCTAAACCTCCTCTGGCACAACTTGAGGCCATTTCCTCTCATCCCGTGATGTGGAAGAAAAGTGATAAGGTCTGCCCTCAGCTTCTTTTTCTCCATCGTGAACAACCCCAGTTCACCCAGCTGCCCCTCGTAAGATTTAGGCTCCAGACCCCTCAACACCTTCGTTGTCTTTCTCTGAACACACTCTAGCACCCTCAATGTCTTTCTTGTAGTGAGGGACCAAAAACTGAACACAACACTTGAGGTAGAGCCTCACCAGTGTTGAGTATAAGGCACTTACTAGTCCTGCTGGCCACGCTATTTCTGATACAAGCCAGGATGCTGTTGACCTGCTTGGCCACCTGGGCACGCAGCTGGCTGATACTCGGCCTCTGTCAACCAACACCCCCTGGTCCTTTTCCACCAGGCAGATCTCCAGCCGCTCTTTCCCAAGCCTGTGGCACTGCATGGTGTTCTGACCCAGGTGCAGGTCCCAGCACTTGGCCTTGTTGACCCTCATCTCATTGGCCTTGGCCCATCAATCCAGCCTGTCCAGATCCCTCTATAGAGCCAGTCTCTACCCTCAAGCAGTTTGAAACTCCAGCCCACCTTGGTGTCATCTGCAAGCTCACTGAGGGTGCACCCAATCCTTTTGTCCAGATAGTCAATAAATGTATTGACAGAACTGGCCCCACTTGTGACCTGCTGCCAACTGGATTTAACTCTACTCACCACCACTCTTTGGGCCCAGCCATCCAGCCAGTTACCACTTATGAAAAGATAACAGGGATGCAAAAGGACAACCCATTAGGCTTCCACTTGTACAAACCAAATGCTCTTGGTGGGCAGTCATCTGCTATCATTGACTATTTCAGGTCCCTGCAGGAATAATGGTGCTCTATGTATACTCTCTTGTAACAGGCTGCCTAAAACATTCCGTATGTTCCTCTTTGTGTGAGAACAATTATTAGGGGAGTCCTTGAATCAGGAGTAATTGTATCACCTGCATTCATATCATCAAAATGCTCATAATAAAAAGTCTGCTTACCTGTTCAAGGTCCAATATATTCTGGCTGCGTTTAAGCGAAGGATTACTTTTTGTGAATAGCTGCCTGCCTCTGATAAAAAGAGGAGAGGGAGTGATAGTGAAATGGCATTCCAGAGAACCAGTGTGTTGCAGGTGACAACCTAATGGTTTTTACACCAGAACTGGTAATGAGATGAGATAATGTCCAAGCTAAGGGAACAGAGGAATTTTGAGGAATACCAAGCAACAGCTTCAACCTCTGCAATCAGACTCTATTTAGAGGCACATGAAAAAAACAAATCAATCGGACATTCCTGCTCTCTGCTGCTGAGCTCTTTTTTTCCAAACCTCATTTAGATTTGTTTGCATTTTTCCCCGTCCAAATTGTCATCTGTGCTTTCCTGATACTAGCTCACTTAAAGATCATCTGCCTCAAGTTTTAAAAGTGGCAGACCCAGTAACAACCTGCAAAGAGAGACTCCCAACAGTCCTACTACTGGCACACGTCCCAGAAGAGTCACACACTGTTCAGGCTGAACAGCCTGCAGCAATTGGAGACCAGGATTTTTCCTCCTCCTTTCAGTTCGTTTGGAAGGAAAATGAGATTGTGCCTGTCAGGACTGTTGGAAACTGCATTACTCTCCAGGACTGCCTGCTAACTGGCCGCTGGGGACACCACAAATGGAAGAGGCATATGTGTTTGACAGATTTAGTTGGTAAACTTCCTGAGAGCTGGAGGCAGACTGCATTTCTGGGTACCGCTCATGTTGATGAGACGTAACCAATCGAATAAGCTGTGCAGTCATTCCACCACAGAAGTTACAACCTTCAGATGATGCCACAAACTGTTACCGGACTCTCTATAAAGCAATTATCATTGCATGTGTGCTGGCAATCAAACAGAGGAGGTTTCCACAGATTTATCCCCTCAGTCAGCACTGGTCATGCTTAATTCCACTGCAGGTACATGAACAGATCTTTCCTGACAGCTCTTGTTTGCCAGACTAGTAAGCACACAGGCAGGAACCATAAAATCTTCCCATACTCTTGTGGCTGTGCACTTCAGACGGTATTTCAAGAAAAACTTGTGATTTGATTTATGCTTGGTCATGGCAGAGCTTAAAACCATGCATCTCTCAAAAATACCTCCCTTTCAATAAGCACCTCCGAGTGCACTCTTGTGAATGGAACTGGCAAGTATCTCATGTAGTTTTGGAAATAAAACTCAGCCAGCTGGTAAAGTTAAAAAACATGTAAGATACCACTTAGAAAGCAACACCCCTGAGCAGCACTGCTCACCAGTCTGTCATTTTACTTAAATTTCTATAAACTTTATGCTGTTTACTCAGAAATTAAACTCTGGCCCCATGGTTTGACAGGAAGCCCTTGTAGAAGTCATAAATCCTTTCCTTCTATCACTCTGGTATCTCCACCATTTCAGTATTTATGCACCTTAAAACCTGTGCAGCACTGCGCAGATTTGTGTTTTCTTTCACCTTCCACGTAGGCTCTGGAGTGTCAAATAAAAGCCTGAGCAACTGGGCTTCGTGTTCTCTCCAGCTCGTTCCCAACCGCTGCAAATTTTCTTAGCAGAGCATTACTGAAGTTATGTATAACTTTCTCAGAGGGGCAATGAAAGAAACCACCTCTTTCCTAGTGTGATGGCTTCCAAGAAAGCACTTCTAAACACAGACAACAGTTTAGAGACCACCACATATTTCTGGCCCAGGCAGCCAGTCTAGCTGACTGGAGAACTTTGTAATAGGTCTTGTATCACGCGAGTAGCTCACAGCTTTAGCCTACAGCCTTTTAACAATGCCTGACAGAGAGGAACATACTAAGCCCTGAGACAGTATTTCCTTTTCTTTCTCCACTTTGGCTTGGTCTGCAACACCATTCAATTTATTAAAAAAAAATCAAATTACCAATCCTATACCACAGAATCATAGAATTGTCTAGGTTGGAAGGTACCTTTAAGATCATCTAGCTAACCATCAACATGTCAGATAAAAAAAACGCCACTAAACCATGTGTCTAAGCACTAAGTCAACCTGTTCTTTAAATACCTCCAGGGATGGTGCCTCAACCGCTTCCCCGGGCAGCCCATACCAATGCTGATTAACCCTTTCAGTGTAAAAATTTTTCCTAATATCCAGTCTTAACCTCCCCTGGTGCAACTTGAGGCCATTTCCTCTTGAAATGCCATATTGCTGTACCTGTTCCAGCAGCAAATGAAACTTCCCAGTGCAATGATCAATTTGAAAACTTGAGTAACACCTTAGGACCCCTAATAGCATGGACATACATTTTCCTACTAAGACTCCTGTCTGTGGACAGGATGACTGGATAACAATTCAGGTAGTCCTACATCTTCCTGTCTCTAACACGCAGTTTAACTGATGCTGCAAGAACAACTTAGAGATTCTCGTTCTTTATGAATCTTTTCACCTTACCAGCCTGCGAGGCTTTTGGAAGGTGCTTAGACTGGATCCCCACAAGCAGACAAAACCAAATGCCTTAACTTCCCGGTTGAGGATAAGGGCAGAAGAAAATGTAAGAGAGAGAGAGATGTAAGAAAATGTAAGAAGAAACTTAAGATCACTTTTCTGGCACTGCACACTGCATGGCAGAGCTAAGAGAAGAACCCAAGAACCCCAGCAGCTTCCTGGCCTATCCGCTATGCAATAAGACCACGCTGTCTCCCACCTACAAACAAAACAAGAACGGATCATTTAAACACACAGCGTGACCTTCTCAAAAGTGGGAGCTAGAGGCATCCTCTGAGTTAGGTCCTGTTTGGGCAGCAGGGCACCCCTCAGGAAAGCAGAGAATACTGGTTTCATTGCTTCTAGCAGGGGACACATCCCTCCTTGCTCTCACGTCAGCCTAAAAAAAAATGCCTCATTTCTCACCTAAATGGAATTTCCAACCTTTTAATAGTTGTTGCTGGTCCAAATTCTTTAGCAACCCTTTTTAGCTGCAGGTAGCAACACCAAGAGAGTTCCTGTATAAAAAAAAGTTGCACCAATGCTGAATTTAAAGTTAAGATAAATTTCTCATTTCTGCTAAAGATTTCTTTTTGTACCTATAAGCATTACAGTAATCACAGAATTGTAATAAGAAACAGCATTTAAGTGATAACATATATTGATCTTCATACTCTTTCAGAGGCACTTTTCCTCCAAAACAGTGTCCTTCACCTGTGGCCTGAATGTTATTTATTAGGTGGGTAACATAACACTACACATTTAGCTCTATTAAAATGCAAATAGTTTACTTGCCCCTAGTTTGCCAAGTAATTCTGATCATTCTGTATCAGTGAGCTGTTCCTTCCATAATTCACAAGTCTGATCTCCCTTCCGTACTCGCATGCCTTTGTTAGAAGCGGATTTTGTTTCTTTTCAACCCATCAATAAAGTTAAGTAAAGCAAGGCCAAGACTGCTGGAAGATCCTGATGGAAATACACTCAATTAAGCACCATTTAAAATTAAATTGAGACCTAATGAGTTAGCCACATTTCAATCCATTTAATGTGTGCCATGTTGATTTTTTGTATTGTTTTAGTTTTCAGTCAAAAATGTTATGCAGTACCAGTCAAATGCCTTACACAGTCTAAGTATATATATGACAATAATATCACCTGTGTCAACCAAGCCTGTCACTTCAAACAAACATACCAAGTTTAAAGATTTATACTTATCTGCTCTGAATTCACATATCCACTGCAAAAGTAACAAACACTGGCCAGGCTCCTTATAGAGGAAGGCACACCATTCAGCTTAAATGGACTCTTTTTTAATTCACTCATTTAGAGGCAATTGTCATTATTTTCTTGGGGAGCGGGGGGAGGGAAACGCCAATGCACCACATTGTTTTCACTAGCCTGGAAGAGAAAACACTTATATATATATAGATATATAGATATATAGATATGTATATATGTACACACATGTGCATGTGTGTATATATATACGTGTGTGTGTATATATGTATATATACACACTAGTGTATATATACACAGAATATACATATATGAATATACAGAATATATGCACACACACTTTGCTCAGATTTGTTTACAAAATATGTAGCATTTTTATACCATCCAATAAGAGGTACATGATTTTAAACAAATCTTATAGAAATGACATGTTATTGGAAATTTACACGTAAAAAAATCCAGCACAAAAAAATCCAAAAGCTAAAACAAGATTTTGCTACTAATCAGTGCTTCTATCACCCTTCAAGAAAAGAGAAACACAGTTATTTATATGTGATGTAAAGGCAACATTGAGGGGTTTTTTTGCTTTTTTTTAAATTAACCACCAAATTTAACCCCCTAAAATTACAAAGAATCGAAGTCCATTTACAGATCAAGTGCAGTAAACTAAATGTTCCTTCAGCACAAAGCAGCACTAGAGAAAATAATTGGGAGAGGGAAGGTGGAGGCCAACTGGCTTAGCTAGGGAGGCAGCAGGTGGCCTCTGCAGTGGCCACACAGGTCAGTCTCCATCCTGAAGCACAGGCAGAACTGAAGACTGTACTTAAATAATGGTCACACAGAGCTGATGTTCAGGCCTTTGCCTAGCTTTTTTCAGCAGTTTGACAAGTGATTTATATATGTTTATTATTCTGTATCCAATGGGCTGGTTTTGCTTGTGCAGTGGCTTGTCACTGAGAGGAGTCATAAGGAGGATCTTGCAGACAGTTCTGCCACTAACGTTTACCACAGGTTCACGACGCTGCAGTTGTCAGTGGTGATTTTGAAATGTTTACACTGGACAAATGTTGTGTTCCAAGCATCCAAAATGGCTTGAAAGAACATAGCCCGATGCAGGGGTGGGGGGAGCGGACGGCCTGGAGAATCCATTGCATTTACAGAAACAGCACTGCCACTTTCAAGCAGGTGGCGTCTCCCCAGTTGTGTGAAGAGTTTGGTGTCAACGTCAGCTGAACTCGGTGAGGAGTGGCTGGCCTTTGCATCAGATGTCTGTGATCCAAGCAGGTTGCGGAGCCAAGAACATGCTGCTAGCAGAAGGGCAGTCTGCAGCTGCAGGTGGCAGCTGTCATGCAGTCAGCGATGTCTTATAGATGTCACCTGTAGGAACCATGCGTTCCATGCTAATTCACCTGAAGTCCCGTAAACAACCAAAGGGGAAAAATGAAATGAAAGGGCCAGGCGGGTCTGTGTGTAATATTACTATCCCTTGAATGTAGTGTCATTTTAGTTGTTAAATAAGAGGCTTGGACCAGGAGGACTCTGTTTTATCAGGTGAGCTGGAGAGGAAGCTCTTGTCTCATGAAAATGAAAAGGAGATCGAACGCTCCTTGTGCTAAGTTTTACAAATGAAGATTTCTGTATTCAGAAGGTATTTTTTTCAGAAGACAAATCTGTTCAAGTCACGCTGTGTAAAAATGTAAAGAGGCAGACAGGAATTTTTCAGCCATAACTATTAATACCAAGGACCAGACTCTGGAGCATGAAGTCAGAAAGGGCTTGATTTCTAAGGAAGGCCCAGGTGGATCATACTATGCTGGCAAGCAGAAGTGGGGGTAGTTTCTCCATTCTAGAGGCTGGTTTGGAAAGTCATTTCTGGGCAGGTTGAAAGAGTGACCTATTCACAGGCTCTTTTTTTTTTTTTTGTGGATGAAGAGGAAAGACCAGCAAGGTACACAAATCTCCACAGTGGCCTGCAATCCAGCTTGGGAGCTCAGTGTCAAGAAGGGATGGGGCCAGATGTGCTCAGTATTCTTAAGAACCAGAAAACACGTCCATTGCAGCCTGTTGTTGCAGGGGATAGAGAACTTATTCCATTCTTTGTAACATGTTCTATATGCCAATAAACCCAGCTGGCACATACAGCAAAGTAGATACGTTGCATGTGAAGATCTAACGCATCTCACACAGCCATCCAAAGAGGCATCCAGGGAAGAATATGGGGAATGAATTCAGCTACGTTCTCAGAAAGTCCGAATGTCTCCCTGGACTGCAGGCACATGCACTGCAGCAAATACAAGAGAAAGGCAGCCTTATCTTGGATGCCAGGAGTGTGGGGGCTATGGAGGAGGGATTATTTTCCTGTAATAGGAGCAGGGAATATCTCAAAGTATAGAAAGGTGCCTCAACTCCACGAAGACGATAGTGGAGAGGTTCAGAATCTAGAGGAGAAGGGTGATTCTGGTGACCCCTTGCCAAGGAGAGAGCATCCTGCCACGGAGAGCCAAAAGTTTTCCAGACGTATGTAAGAGCATGTGCACAAGGCAAGCGAATGAGCGCAAACAGGGTTATGGAAAACATTGAGAGAATCACTCCACGGGTGGCCTGTGGCTCGACAACAGGATTGGCTAGGTAGAGGAGCACACAGCACAAGGGCACCTCAGAGCTGGAAGCCTTCCATGGGAGCCTCACACTGCTGGAAGATGTACTGTTGCTGGTTGAGATCCACCTGTGGGGCAATGCTGCTGTCTTCATCCTCTGTTCCAAAGTAGTGCTCGATCAGATCAAAGGCCTTTTGATAAATCTCTTGATTCTCATGGCTCTGCAGGAATTCAATCTTGTCCAGGCCTGCAGAGGAAAGAAGCATATAACAGTTACAGCTCAGTGAAAGCATATGACCATGACAACTTAGGTCTGTTGTGAACATCGAGTTCCACAACAATTCTCTCCCACCTTCAGAAAAAACAGGTCCCTCTGTGGAGACCTTCACCCAACTTTTAACCTCCACAAACAAGGAAAAATAAGTTGAACTATAGAGTTCCCTGTAACTGTGTAAGATATTTCCATACTGTCTGTCTCTACTTTTTCACTAAAAAAATGAAAACAATAAGCTTGAACATGCAAAGAACAAGGCCTCAAAGACTTTTTCTGAAGATCGTTAGGATCATGTTTCCTGAAAGTGTGTTGATTATGAGGACCATGACTACAGAATCATGTAACTGCAAGTTGGAAGAGACTTCTGGTAATCATCTAGTCCAACCTGCAGGCCAGCCCAGCACTACTACCAACACCAGACTAGGTCAGCTGTATCTAGCCAAGTCTTTGAGACTTCCAACGATGGAGACTCCATTACCTAATCTGTATCGTGTATATACAATGGAGTTAAAACTCATGCAACCAGTTTTTGGGCAGACATTAGGCAGATGGACCATACTCAGACTTTGTAGTCAGAAACAAATGAAAATAATGCAGAAAGCTAAACTATATTTCATACTTAGGAATGACGCTATAATGAATTCCAAGTCTCAGTCACTCTAGTAAATCTCAAATATTGGGAATTGTAGTGGCTTTCTCATCTGCTCCTTTTACTAGGTATGAACACTACAGGAAATAATTCTGTGATAGGCATTTCTGTAACACTGGAAAAGGGAAATTAAAACCTAGAAGCAGGCAAGAAAAAAAATCCTATTCTGATATAACTCTTCCCTGGAAATCAAGGTAACCATGAAGGAAACCATAGTTCAAGAAATCATGTTCATTCACACTATCCTTTTCTATACTGCTCTTGATAATCCATTTTTATTTTTCTTAATAAGTACTTGCCCATCGACAAGGAAACTAACCTTAAGAGCAGCAGTACCTCAAAACTGGGATAAAATCATGCTGATACAAGCTAGAACCTCAGCACAGCAAAGGCAAACAAGGAAGCTGCTGCTGCTGCCATAATTCTACAGGGCAGCAGAGGGAGTGAAACTCTAGTGGGTTTGTGATCACTGCTTTAACTCCTGACTTCCACAGATGCTTTGCTCATACCATACGCTTCTTCAATAAGAGCGCAGTAAGGATTAATGCCAGTGCCGCTGCGTTTGGATTCCTGCTCTCCAAGCCTCAGGATGTTCTCCAGCCCATTCAGTGCTACTTGCACAATCTTTGAGTCCATTACTGTAAGGAGGTCGCAGAGTGGTTTGATGCATCCAAGTTCTACTAAATACCTGAAAAACACCACACGGAACCCAGTAAATTGTCTGCAAAATTGTAAATGATGTAGCCATTCAAGCACTCATTGTTTTGGTTCTTAAGACCTTCATGCTGAGATAAAGTATCAACTTGACTGGAGAAATTACAGACTTTTATTTGTATCTAGTCAATTCTGCTGAAACAATAAAAATAACTTTAAAATACCTTCTGTGTCTCTCTGTACATATGAAATAACAACTTAATTTTTAACTTAAATTTATAATTCTATAATTTATAAAGATTTTGCTATTACTATCAACCATATTAATTTAGTATATCTATAATTTTAGGGGATTGTTTTATACAAAAATGCATATAGGCATAACATACTGGTATAATTTAAACAGCAAAAACAATGCACATTGTGCCCTCGTCTGAAGGGCTGAGTTATTCCTCTCCACACTGCTCATGCACTTTGTTACACTCTACAACGACCACTAAGAAATTAGTTGAAAAGTTGCATTTCATTTTTTTCTGCATAAGAGAAGTGGTTCAATTAATTAAATAAGTATTACAGCCGAAATACTTATGTGATTTCTTCCTAAAGGAATGAATGGCTCATTCACAATACAAAGACACGGGCTCTCTGGAAACAACACTGGGAGCATACAGAAAGGTTTTCCAGTTCCTAGGTTATTAGTTTGATTTCTTGCACAAACACTAATTTGCTCAATTGCACTGAAACATTTGAACTATTTCATACTTGATCTGTTCAGCAGAGCCTCCAGACGTTGCATTCGTGATTGCCCAAGCAGCTTCCTTCCTTGTCCGAAACTCAGCTGTTTGCAAAATATTTATAAGAGCTGGAAAGATATGGGCATCTATGACTGTCTGCAAAAAGAAATGACATGGCAGTGTTATAATACAAATTAGGAATAACTTCCTTGTCCTGAGCTAGTTAATGTTGATTCTCAGCACAACACATTAAACAATGAAATATTACTTATCAAGGGGCAAAAAATCAGTTTTCAGCTTTACATTCAAAAAATTAGTTATCGCCAGGGTCTGTGCTTATCCCAAAAGAGTTCAAAACACATTCAGACTGAAGTGACTGCCATATCTAATGTGTCATTTAATCATACTTTGACAGCCAGAGAATGCCACACTTTCCTTATTTTTTCCAGGTAGTAAACCACTCAGCTATTAAGTCAGTAAACCACTAAGTCATTAAGATACCCTAAACGGAGAAAAAAAATAAACTCACAAGCCTGTACATTTCCACTAGGTGAGACAACAGAGCAAAGACAGAATGTATTGTAAGAACTCCTCAAAACAAGAAAGCAGCAATACATTCTTTACAGGTGAAAAGACAAAGCAGTAGATGGTTTGGTTAATTGCTTAGCTCACCAAGCTGCCGTAAGTCAAATAAGTATTTACTCAGCAACTCAAAGTTTCTAGTGATTTCCTCTAGAAAGAGGCTTTTGCACAAATGAAACCAGTTTAGTTACACATGCAACAAGGATCCAAAACACTTTCGTAAGGCTCTTTCAAAGAAGCAAGAGCTTAGGATTACATTTTTAAACTACTATTTTACAAACATAAGTCATCACAGAAGAGATAAAAGCAAATTCAAAGAAAGCCAAAGAGATTTTTTTTTCCAGGAGCTCTGCAGAAGAAAACTAACAGATTACATACTGTAAAAAGCTATAGTCAATTTGCAATATGGATGGTTAACCAGTGAAAAAAAACAAACAACTGTTTGGTATTTCTTTTTGTCTGGACATCCTTCCTGTTTGTCTGGGCATCCACGCTGCATCTACTTTGTAAATCCATATCACGCATCAGTTGTATCAACAGTCCCATGAACACTACCTCTTTTATCAAAGAATCTGCACTTCCAGTACAGCAATCTGGGGCTCTCTAGGAAAACCACTTACACTGCCATCATGCCATGTTATATTAGATTTGTAGCTTGCAAAGAACAGCTGGCAAAAAGTCCTTAACTGAAATTTTTGAACATGAATGCTGGTAGAGGTAGATCATAAAAAGAAGCCAGCAATTAAAAAAAAACACAGAAGATAAAAAAAAGTATTTTCAAAAAACAGAATGCATTTTCCCCCTGGCATATTTTACTAGGAAAAAACACTTAATTTTTAAAAACACACAAAACCAACACACTTTAAGGCTATGTGGAACATGAGAGCATCCACTTCATTACAGTTATCAGATCAAGGACCTTTTTAGCTCAAAGGGAGATAGAAATAACAGGAAAATAATAAATAAAACATACGGTGACACAAACCTGATAGACAAGGGATAAGAGAGGCAATCACAAAGAAGGAAAGGCTCCAGTCACTAATTAATGGGCCATTAAGAAACTACAGGCACAGCTTTGCAGAGAGCCAGCCTGGACTTTGTAACTGGGAAGAGCAGAAACAAGTAGGGTTGTGCAAAGTTTAATAACAAATCTTTTAACTATGTAAATTCCCTCTCTAGATCACGTGCGTGCTGTAAGGATTAGGTGCTAACACCTGAGATAGGCATGACTGGATTTAGGCCAGGAACTGGAAAAGATCTCAGAAGAAAACCCTGTGTCTTTGTGGCCAGCAACTGGAGTGGTTGGGGGTCTCAGCATCATTAGCCAGAGGGGACATGGACTAGGGAACATAGGGTAAGCAGAAAAGGTGAATTCAAGGCCAGCAACTGGTGTCAGACTGGATGAAGAGACCCCTGCAACTGGAGCAGTTGAAGTTCCCAGCACCAGCCACCAGGGCAGGATCACAGTCCATAGGACCTATGTGTCTGGATGTCTACCAGGGGGCTGGGGTGAAGTCGAGCGAGGGTCTCAGAAACTCAGCAGGAGCAGGACTGCAGGTCACAGGACCCACGTGCCTGGGCACCAGCTCCATGCGATGGGGGGACTTACATTATCCCCAAACGTGGTGATGGTAGCGGAGGATCACATTGTACATAAGTAGCTGGCACACTGGACTACGTGGCAAGTAGGAGGCTCGGGTTCCAGGCATGGACAGAGGGCTCATGCTCAAGGGATCTGCAAGTGTGGGGATGCTCCAGATGAATGTGTGCATCCGTTTGTTAGTGAGAATCAATCTGAACTGAGAACTTGCCGAGCCAGGGAGTGGGAGCCAAGTACAGCAAGGTAAGAGCTCAGGATCCAGCCCTGATGGGCACAGAGCCCCACACTGATAGTCAAGAGATCTGTGAACACACGCACGTGCTTGTAGATCTAAAAGTGAGGGCATGCACATTTTCACTAGTGAACTCCAGTACTGATCAGGTGGGTGAGGAGAAAAGGGACTTGGCAGCCTACACTTGCATTTTATGAGTCCAGATAGTGCTATACATGTTGTTGAGGTGAAAGCCCTTATAAGAACAGTGTGTTAAGGGATGTTAATTATTTTCTACTGAAAGAGCTTGATACACATCTAGGATAGGATAGGTAAAGGCTATTACTACTCCAGCAAAGTCAAAAATCCCATTATCGCTTCTTAAATCCTCTCCCCAAAAGAAGACTTTTACATGAGATTTATTTCCTTTAGAAAGTGTCTTCTTAAAACCAACTTCTCTATTAAGTGCTAAGATCAGAGTATATTACACAGTAGCATGCAGCTAAGTCAGCACATCTTAGCCGACAGGCAGAACATACTTTGAGCCTTTTTAATACCAAAAAAAAAAGTTATGGTAAAATGTTTCAATTTAAACTTGCAAAATAGTAGGAGAATTCCAGAACAAATGGAACTAGCAGTGAGAGAGCAGCAAGTGGGAGAATCACAGAAGGGTGTTATTGTTTTCCCTGTGGCTCACTCAATTGTGAACTCTTTGCTTCAAGGCAAAGACTGGGGGGTAAAATTACTCTTCTCAGAGTGGAGAAATTTGCATTTGAACCTTTTCAGAAGGAAATGCCTCCAGATCTTGCATCTCTTGGGTGAGTTCTCTTATTTCTAATTCTACTTTTTATTCTATTGTATGAAAGGCTGTGGGCAGCATGTGTTTTCCCCCTTCTGCTCTACAGTGAAGTTGGCTATCTTTAACCAAGCAGAACATGTTAAAACACCACAATGAATGGCAGCCTCTCCTAAGGCACTTCACTGGAAGAGACTGGCTCAAGAGAGAAGCAGATTATCAGTCACTGTATTATTATGTTTCCTACTGCTCGACATGCAATTTAAGTCTTGTCACCACCTCACCGAGTCCCAGTTAAAGGTACTCAACTGTCCCTCTGTAGTACAGCAAAGTTTTTCAACTAGCGGTCTGTTGACAGCTGACACTCTCAGAGCTTAGATTTGTTTAAAAAAAGACATTAACCAGGTCAGAAACGTTTGCTTACAATAGTCACTAGATTTCAGAAGTCCAGTTAAGCTCATCAAGGGTGGAAACAATAAAGCATTTATACGGAGAAAGTGCTAGCAGCATCTATTATTGACACCCCATATCTTGCAGCCTTGCCCACAGTAGTTACTCTTGAAAGCAAACTAGAATGCCTAAGGGTTCCTAGCTCTGACATTCTGTTTGGGAACAACAGTTATTGTGGCAACAGGCCATGTTTCCCTTTCAGCTAAATCCCTTCTAAGTGATAAAATAGTGAACTTCTGAAACAGAATTTGTTTAGCCTTTTTCTTGAAGAAAAACATACCTCAGGCAGAGCAAAACCCTAAAGGACTGTGACAGAATGAGGTACCTAAAGCTTCTGAGGACTTAGGAAGCATTAATTCAAATTACTTTACTTTTTTTAGCATTACTATACTGTGTGTGCCTGAATGTGGAAGTATGTTGAAGACTGATGTAGTGCATATAAAAATGCTCCAGGTAAGCATAGCTTTCAAACAAACTAAACACAGATAAAGGATGTCACTTCAACAAGAACTCTGTGAAAGAAAAAGGAAATTAAAAAGAAAATCAAGTTATAAATTAAGGACTGATGTACAAACTACTGCAGATCTCACTCTTGTCACTTGTTCGAATGTTCCACTGTTCATCAAGGCACTATGAAAAATGCCTTGGCTATTCATGAAAATAGTGGTCAGCCACCTCATACATACCATAAAGGACATTTAAAAATTCTTTATGAGCTCGTGATGCATTGTAAAGGCTTGTGTTTATCTGTGACATCTAAATGTGAACAGAATTTTTCAAGGAGTGTAGCAGCAGGCCAACAGTAAGCAAAACTTAAAGAAACACTCCAAAACCTGTACGCTTTTTAGCAGTTTTATATGGATTTTTCCAATCCAAATTACTCTTTTGCTTGCATGTACAAACAGAACAAAACATACTAACATCTTGCTTCCAACAGCAATCAGCAGCAGATTCCCAGGAAAGTGTAAACGCTAATCATGTTTACTTTTATTTTTCTCCTTTGTCAGTATGCACAGTTGCAACAATGAGTTCCAGTTTGACTACACCTGTACGAGACAGTATGTGCTTGTTTGTCCTAAACGCAGCATCTAGTAATTTTTCTGATGCCTCTTCCTTCAAGGATCTTGCTCAAAAAGCAAAGACGCCACCTGTGTTTCTACAGCATTCTGCCACACCTCCCTTCACTTGGCTCATAGTCTACACAGTTGTTCCTCATATGGGATCCAGTTGACATTTTATGGTCTCTCCTTACCACCTACACCTTACTCCTACCATAGCCTCTGAAGATCGATCTACATATAGGGCAACATCAAGTACAAGAATAAGGATTCCCCTTTTGCAGAGCCCATTCTTTAATACATTAAATTAACACTGACATTTTTGCCCAACTGCATCCATTTGCATATGCTGGAACTGAACTCCACCTTGATTTGTAACTACGTATCTTTCAGAAAACTGAATTTGATTTTTAATTGAAATCTGAGTTTTCAAATTTAATTTGAAATTGAACTGAATTGTAATGCTCAGTCCTTCAGCAAATCTGGCCCTTACTTTTGAAGTGTCAACTTCTTCATGTTTTGGTTTTTATTTACATTTTAAAAATAGATGGTATACTGTGCTGTGGCCCTCCAAGAGGGTTGCCCATCTCTTGTAAACATTCTATCCTTGTTATTTATATTTATCAATCTTCTCCACTTTATAGTATTTGATTTTTGAAGCTAGATAAAAGTGAATTTTCAGAGTTTTACGACATCTGCATGGATGTTGAATCTAAATACACTGTAGTCACTGTTAGGGACCAGGTCTTCGGTAGTATATTAATTTAGTAATTTGAGCTGGTCAGTACCAAGTGAATTTTCTTCTTTTCCTTCGGGTTCCCCTTACAGTATGCAAAAACACAAATACACATTTAGCATGCAAGTGTTGGCATCATTTATCAACATATGACTGATTACAGAAATGCGAAAGCAACCAAGTCTTACAGAATTACTGTTTTCCTACTCATGCAAGCTCTCTAATTACCTTTACTAAATGAAGATTACAGTCAGCACCCTAGCTGGCAGCTGGGAATATAGCCCTACTGCTATGATTTCCTCCTCCTGGCTGGAAATTTCAGTTCATAGAGGCTTCTCATTTACTTGTGTTCCAGTCACTTTGTATATTGATTCAATTTACAACTGTTTTTTAAATAACATAGCAAATATTTGTAAGCCAAAGCTACTTAACCACATGGCATGAGTACAAAACCACTGTTGTCTGACAGTCAGGAAGGAAGCACTTCAGATCTCAGTTCTAATGGACTTCTATGTTGTTGACACAGACATCTAAGCCTATATACTCCACAGTGTATAAAGCCAATTTATACAAGGTTGCTACTGCTGTCGAGAACAACCTGCACTATAATGAGCAGCACTTTGTTGAGGTGTCTCCAGCTTTTAGGGTCTGTCCTATGAAAAAGAGATAGCAATATATACTGCTGAGGCCTACTGAGAGAGTAACTGAATTAAAGGTATTCTAGCTCTGCTGCTCTTAATGTGGTATGATGTATGGGATTCACCACAAGTACAAGCTGGAAAACAGATTTTTGTACTTAAATATAAACTTAAACCTGAAAGACATTAATCTTTGACTTTTGCTAGTCCTCAAACAAATACGACCTTGTCAGCAATGCCTTATTTTGCTCCTAATTGAGACACTTAAAATTTTAAGTCCTGCCACCACAAACAGCACATGAAGATTTTACTCATGCAAACTATGCCATAGACCAAACACACTATATATTTAAGTAATTTGATACATAGTTTGCCTATGTAAACCCCAATCTGTGTGAATCACGTAGGTTTTTTTCCGTGTGGTCTTTTTGGAGAAGAGCCTCTGAGCCTCTCACAATTCTTAGCTTGTATCTTTACCACAATTTGTAAAAAGTGTATTTCATTCCAGAGCTTTTAAAGCTGACAGGCAATGCATCATTTGCTATGCTTGCCCATATTACATTTCAGCAAGGAAAGGAAACCCTGAAGGAGGAAAAATATGGCACAGGTCGTGTTGCTACTGTGCCTAGCCAGACTTGGCTTTCCAGATGTTCTTGTGAGAATTTAAGGTATATTGGAAAAGAAGTGGTAAGTTTCTTAACCTGTCAAGAGGAGAGAACTCCTATGATGCCTTCACTGTCAGATATGGAAGATTGTGTCTGATGTACTGCCTTTCATAGCTTTTCAACGGGCTGCAGAGTTAGACACAGAACATTTTCTGAGGTATGTATATATATCTGAGCCTTTCATACCCTTCAGAAGGGTCGACAGTCAGGATTTAGCTTCAGATGTGCAGTTCTCCTTCTGACTCCCGGGAAGATGCAGTTCCCCTTCTCCCTGACTGGGGAAGCTATCCACTGAAGTACAGCAAAGCTGTATACAAACTAGGAAATTAACAAACAAAAACTATACTTAGTGACAATCATGACTGCATCAGGATACACACATCCAACCCAAACCTTAAAAGCACAGAAATAAAGAGGGGAAAGACTGCTGTATTCCACCACACTTCTGTTGCCTAGGCACTCTTGATAACACACTGTGAAAGGCTTTCACTTCCACCTTTGGTGGGGAAAAAACCCCAAAGCTCCTGTGCTTTACCATCAGCTACAAAAGAAATTTCAGCACTTACTTTCACACATTTCATGCATGTTAACTTATATTACCTGAACACTAGATTTGTTGTTTTGATTGTGTTTGAGTGCGTATCTAATGGTGATAGACTGCTGTCTTATCTTTCAGAAATGGCAGTGAAAGCCTTTGAAGCGTGCTACCAAACAGCATTGTAGGCAATATGAAAGTGGAAATGAATATAGAAGTCCTTCCCTTTAACTTTTTATTTCTATGCTTTAGAGTGGGTGGATGGAGGGAGTGTCACCCAATGCAATCTTAAACAACACTAAATATAGCTCTGTCTGTTAATATTGGTTAGGTAAAATACCTACTAGATTTACCAAATTTTTTTATTTTCTTCTGGGTGGGCAGAAGGGATTGATAGATTATGGCTTGAGTATTACCCAAAGTTTCCACAGTATTCTAACATCCCAACTGCTCAGGAGCATCAACACACTAGGCAGATCAGATGGTAACTTGCAGTAATGTGGTTTACTATGCCTGGCAGACATTTAAGTCTCAGGAAAAAAAAGTATCACGTGCTGAAATTATTCTTATCTGATTCCTGGCTAAAGATTGTGCACGTTCAAAATCCAATTAGTATCACAGAGACCAGAATAGATCTGGCTACAGTCTACAACCTCTAGTAGGAACTATCGAGCAACTTGGAGAGACTGGGGAGAAAGGAAAGTAAATTATTTAGTTCAGAGCTGCATCTAGTATTCTAGAATTCCTTCTGTAAGGTAGACCAACCCTCAAGAAGTAATGTTTGAATTAATCCTAATGTGAAATTTATTTAGAGAAAGGAAAAAAAGACCAACTCACAAATGAAATAGGTTCAACAGTGAACTTAGTTAAATCAGATATTCTTCCCAAATAGTTATTACTCTTTGTCCTCACAGATCTTGAAAACAGTCTGGGTTTTTATTCTCCATTTTAGCATATGACCATCTTCCAACATCAGAAATTTTTTTAAGCATTTTTCAGCTGGAATATTTACAAAGATTTCGATATTGAGTAGGAGTTGTCCAAAGTAATACCTCAGAGAAGGAGTTTTCTGACAAGGCAGACATATCAACTCTGGACCTGAAGGTTTCATCACACCTTGTAGCTCACAAGACATTCTCTGTATCAAGAGTAGAAACTAAAGAATTAGAGCTTTTCTGGAATTTGTTACACATCTGTGATGAAACTCTCCTTTCAACATGAGTTAATAGTTGCAATTAGGCCTGCAATTGCTAATTTTACTTTCAAGAAAAACAGTGGCCTCAAGATCTCCCATCAACCACATTGTAAACATTCTGCAATGTCCTTGACTTAACTTTTTCTAATGGGCCTCCTCCTGCAGTTCCAAAAATCTAAGCCTCATGATGGACATGATTTGCAACACGTCATAATAAGCAGGATAGGTATCCCCTGCTCAGAATCAGAAACACTATTTTTTTTAATCTCATTTTAAAAACTGCCAATATAGATTAAATTGGGTATGCACTTAGGGCTGTCAGTATTCAACTATGTGTGTGCTTCGAGTTTGAAGGCAGCTCAGTTACTCTGAACAGGGACCTGAGGAATCCTCACAAGAACTATAGCTTTCACTTTTGAGAAGCTGCTTCTCACATTTTTTTCTCTGGACTGAAGTAATGCATCAACATGCTTCCAACCTTGTCTGTGGCTTTAAGCTGGATTCTTTTACATCTTTATGTATTTTGAGGATTTGGTTGCCACTGCGTTTTCTTGCTTCTGCAACATTCCTATATGATTGTGCATCCTGAAGCAAATGTCTGATAGACTCAGGATATAACCACAAAGTTAATAAAATGTGTTGCGCTAGACTGTTCCCCAGAAAATACTCTTAGACTTCCCATGAAAAGGAGAAATGGCCTTCTAGAGAGAAAATACTGGCCCTCCTTGTTTCTAAGGTGGTAGCAGCAGGGATAAAACAGGAAAAAGATTCTTTACTGCAAGAAAAGCAAAGGCAAAAACATTTTTACCTTAGCATAAGCAGCAGTAACTGCTTCCTCTGCAGTGCTCATTGCACAGCAATTACAATTGCTGATGCAGGAAAAAACAGTGGTACAGTTGCTGATTTTACACAGCACTCTTTGTTAGAAATTGAACTAATCCACAGATTAACACACAAGCTACACTAAAGGCAGAATAAAAATTCTGAGACCTCTACCAAGGTTAGAATAACTAACCATATCATTCTCTCTATCTGACAAAAACCCATGATCTTTGGTGGTGAAAGTAAAATCTTGACAGAGAAAGATGGAGCAAATACAACTGCGGGAGTTTTCTTCACTCACAGGTACACTGCCATCTTACATCTGACATCCTTATATCAGATAAGAAAGACCCACACAACTTTCCACCTTTGTAAGTTGGTTTTTTTCTTGACTATTCATGTTGGATAACATAAGCATCTCTGAAGTTAGATGAGCATTTGCTCAAGAATCTTAGCAGAGATTGAGATTGAGCAGAGATCTTCCACAGAAGTATTAACTTTGTTTCCTATGCTTTCCCAGATGAAGATGAAGACCTCATTCAAGACATTAAGACTTCCCACTGCTCCATCAACAGCTGAATGTTCTTTTAAGGGAGAATGTATAACCAAAAGATTGCAAGTGCCACCTATGAAGGATATAATACACTGTTTCCTCAGGAACAACATGCAGCCTTTTTACAATCTTCTGCAAGTCTTCTGCAAAAAGAAAAGGAATTCCACCCCTTGAGAGAAGAGGGTTAACCACCTCATGCTTGTTTTGATCACACAGAATAATACAGAGCCATCAGATATAAGACTACCAAGTGTCAGGCTGCCTTCCATGAAAAAGGATATGGAACAAAAGACTTACTCCTTGGCCACCTTTGCCAACATATTATGAGATTTGGTTTACTTTCTGCACAAACACGCATTGTTTCTGCCTGGCTACTAACGAGCAAGACAAGTATTTCTAATGCCTAATATTTCTGCTATTTATTTCTATTCCTCATAGAATAGGTATTTCAAATGGCACTTCCACACATCCTCTGCAATCTCTAAAAATACTCTCTGTATCCAGTGAGGGACAAGAGCACTGAGAAATGCAACTTCAGAAGAATTGAATTTGATTTACATGAGGAGACTTTAATTCAACTGCCTTGATGGGAACCTTGCATATTTATCAGGGGAAGCCTGGTTTCACTCTAATCCATTTTTCCATCACCTCTGAAAAAGAGAAGGAAGGAGCTGTTGTCCCTGAAAGCCAAGCAAAAAATTTCCTAGTATAGCTGTTCTTAAAAAAACTCCATAATTAGGGAGAGGAGAAGGAGGAAATGTAACTGTTTATCCATCACCTTGTCCAAGGAAAGATTTTCTCTGAGGAAGAAAGGGTCGATCTCTCATTTATACCACCTGGAGACAAGTCCTAGGAGTTCTTTCCGATGACTAAGCCCAGACTAAGAACAAAGATGTGGTCTTTTGGAGGCCAAAGTATAAAGACTGATACAAGGAATTTCATTTGCTTCTGTGTGCTATGGCTTAACATCAAGGGATTACAAAATTTCGTACAATCAGAAAGGACGTATCCTAATAAAGAATTGTTCAGTTTATTAAAAAGCAATTTTAGATTTGGCTAAGCACAACTGCCTGTATCAGGAACTATAGGAAATTATAAACAGGAGCAAAAAAAGTATTTCACAATGTACGTATCCATATCTGGTGGTGAAATTATGAAACTAGTTAAGTTATTTAATTCTCAAAGTTCGTAGCTTACTCCTTTCTTACTTCAGAATTTCTGTATCTCAGTGATTGTCAAAAGCATGAAGCAAATTATTTCAAACAAGGTTTTCTTGAGCTTAGCCTCATTTTGTCTCTCTAGCATGATGGTGAGAGGGTGATGGTTTGTTGTGTTTTGGTTTGTTTTTTTTTTTTTTTTTTTTGTGGTTGGACTCGATGAT
>JAOTQQ010000001.1:81834109-81891865 GCA_026546715.1 Gallinago undulata | reverse complement strand
TTTTGTGGTTGGACTCGATGATCTCTGAGGTCCCTTCCAACCACCACAATTCTGTGATTCTGTGATTCTGTGATTGTCTCTTCCCCCCTTATAATCTACAGATGATTATAAAATTAAATAATTCTCATTTCAATTTGAGAGACGATTGGGCCATTGAAACACTCTAATTATCTACAGAGCCTATAATATACTTCTACTTGTATGTAATTATATATCTGTGATTGTGTATACATACAAATATGCACATTATACACAAAGAAACCCCAGTGTATTATCTGATGTATGTTTCTTCTAGCCTGCAAGACAAAGATTACTGATCATAGCTGAAAAGGTTACCTGGATCTGGGCTCTGTTTCCAGCTGTTATGTTAGATATTGTCCAGCACGCTTCCTTTTTGATAGATTCTTTTGGGCTGCTTAGCAAGTGTAGTAAACTCTGCAGGGCTGAACAATTCAGAATTACCTGAATACAAAAGAAACAAAAATAAAAATAAACAAACACAACTTCGAGGAAATTTAAGACAAAGAATCACAGAAACAAGGAATACAATGTCTTCAAAATCTGTAAAGCATAGCCCATCAGACAATAACAAAAAGTTAAGGAAAAACAAATAAAACAACCACAAAACAAACAAACAAAACAGATCAAGAACTAAGAAATAAACGTTTGGACTTTACATGCAGGAAAGCTAATGAGCAAAACAACTGAGTAATGCTGGTAAGAGATCGTGCCTTCATCATGATTTTAGTGTGACCTGAACACAAAAAGATATTAAGCCCATACAACTAAACAAAAATAAGATGACAGTATTTCCCTGTATTCTTGTTTTCTATATTTTTGTATACTTGGAAGCTCCAAGTACTTCTTTTCGCATGCGCTGTCACAGTGGGGGAGACTGTTGCCAGTGTTGTGTCCAAGGACATTACGAATAGGCAACTGTTTTTAAATAATTGTTACAAATTGCAACTGCACAGACCAAAAAGTTGCAGGGAAATCTGTATTTGCAAAATAAAAGATTTTAAGTGCCTAAAGTAAAAGAAAAAATGCTCCAGAACAGGTATGTTACATGACAGAATACTTGATTATCTAGTGTTTGATAGCGAAGGGCTTTTTGACCCTCTGAAAAGGTATAACAAGATTCAATGACTGAAAAATTAAAGACTTCTTTTTCTATTATTAAATTGCAACGTCTTACAAATAAATAAAAAATTGGAAGAGCCTACTAAGAAGTATGGTAGTTTTGCCTTGCATGGCAAAAGCAGGCATTTTAAAAAGACAGCGTGGCACAGAATTTTATGAGAAATTTTTTAGCCTGTTTCCAGAGGTCAAAAGGATGAAAGTCAAACTGAATCATGGCGATGATTTCTGATCTTGGAATCTGAATTCCCTTGCTCATATCTCTCTGATTCCACACTCCTATTCCATAGTCTTAAAGTCTTCCCATTCCAAATTAAGATTAAAAAAAAAAAGCTAAGGTTACGGTTCAGGACTTTATCAGATACCTACTGGGACAAGAAAGATTTATTTTTCCCTCACAAATACTGTCTATGGTTTTGGCCATCTCCAAGCACTAGCAATTGTTAACTGTTGGAAATGAGATATAAAGCAAAAGCAGGCTTGTGCTCTGAGGCTGTACAGTGAAGTTTTCAGGCAACTGTCTTGTATGTTGCTCACATATTCTGAAACATATCAATTGTCAAAGCCAAGCTCTTCCTTCTCCCTTGCACACGTGACTAAGGATTTTGATATATTTTCTGAACCCCTCTTTAGCATACAGCACAATCTGCAGGCAGGACTTTTGAAGTATCCTACTTAAGCGGTTCTCTAGAATTTTAGGAATGCTTATGGTATGCTCCTCCTCAAAAAAAAATTGTGTGCAACGTTTTCTTGAATAGAAATCTAAGATTTATGTTGTATTTAATGACCTGCACTAGATGCAACTTAGCGATCCCTCATGTTTTTATTTTTAATGAAACTATGAAATCACAAAATGCACCTTGTTCTTATGATTGATCTGCAAAACAAAAGCTAATGAAAAAATAAAAGAAAGCCTGTGTAATTCTACTACAGAAAAAAATATTGTAACAATCAAAAAATCTTGTTAACCTCCTCCAGCACTAGTGATAAGATATTCAGTGTCCTGCTGCCCTAACTCATCTTTATCTCTAATCTCATTGCCACAGAACTACAGAATTCCAAAGGATGCATTTATACAAACAAAAAAAATAAGCATTGAAAGAAGCCTCAAGGTCAGGTACCTGGACTTCAGTGTAATTTGTGTACAGGAGTAATTTAGTGCTTTCAATGGGGAATCACAAGCTTCATGCACCTACACCTCACTGAAAGCATGTCTCCAAACTCTTCACGTCATCTCACACCTCTAACTGTTACTGCTGCCTCTTGGATGTCCATCTCACTTGCCTCCACTGCACACGCCTCCCCATTCACAGCTACTACTGCTTTTTCATCCCATTTCTGCCATCAGCTTTAGCAGAGTCAACAGCCCATCACAGCAACTATCTTTGAGCCTGTCACTTCAATCCCGTTCCGTTGTGCCTGTCAGCCAGCTCTGCAACACACAGGCATGCTTTTTAGTTTGTGAACGAGAGTTGGAAACCAAGAGTTAGTGAAGTTTCAAAAGCAATAGCCTACTCTGTACTTTCCCTCCTCCTATTACCAACTGAGTCTTACAGCAGGGTATCAGAATCCACAAAGTAGGGGCGGGGGGAAATTTTAATACAACTTACAACCAGAGAAGCCCCAAACTGGAGCTTCTGTTCTACAGGTAAAAAGAGACTGCCACCAGCCAGTAAATCACAGGTAACACATTCAACAGACTGTCTGCTTCCACTGATTTTAAAACCTGATGGGAGCTGATGCCTCTTGCAAAACCTACCAAGCAGCAGCATGACCACATAGTGCCTCTAAAACAATGTTTTTTGGCTCCCAGTTTAATTCCAATACAGTGGTTAAAGTCACTGCCTCCTACTGATGGTTGTCCAAGCACAGGTCCTGACACAGTTGCATACCATCCAAAACCTGACCAGATACTCTTTTGTGGTATATTCACCATAGATGGTCAACAGTGTGAAATCACAGAATCACCTAGGTTGGAAGAGACCTTTAAAATAATCTAACTTGTCTTTTGAATATCTCCAGGGATGGTGCCTCAACCCCTTCCCTGGGCAGCCCATTCCAATGCCCGATAATCCTTTCAGTAAAGAAATTTTTCCTAATATCCAACCTGAACCTCTCCTGGTGCAACTTAAGGCCATTTCCTCTAGTCCTGTCACCTGCGACCTGGGAGAAGAGACTGACCCCCACCTCTCCACACCCTCCTTTCAGGGAGTCATAGAGAGCAATAAGGTCTCCCCTCAGCCTCCTCTTCTCTAGGCTGAACAATCCCAGCTCCCTCAGCCTCTCCTCACAAGACTTGTGCTCCAGACCCCTCACCAGCTTCATTGTCCTTCTCTGGACCCCCTCCAGCACCTCAATGTCTTTTTTGTGGTAGAGGGCCCAAAACCAGACACAGTACTCAATGTGAGGCCTCACCAGTGCTGAGTACAGGGGGATGGTCACCTCTGGAGTCCTACTCAATGTAACAGGCTCCTTCGATAGTCCTGCTATGACACATCATTCAGCATAAAATTCAGTCTAAGAGTCAGATTTGCTTTCAAAAACGGGAAGAGAAAAACTCGAAGGGTATTACACATATACAAATCCCAGGCATAGCTATATAAGAATCACCAGCAGTTCAGGACTGAACATTAAAATTATAAAAACCACCATATGTTTTGAGGCAACTAGCATCATCAATCCTTTGCTTTCAAACTTCAAAATGAACAAGAGGAGGCGCTTCTGTGAACAGGTTACCACAACTAACAGAAAGATGAACTGCAATACAACACAAGAGAAACTGAATCCATACCTGTGTCTGGATATCATCTCCTGTGACGATGTTCCCAACTGCTCGTAAGGCGGGAGACACAACTTTGTAGTCGTTGTGCCTAAAATTACCAAGGAAAGATCTGTGTTAACCATCCTGAAGCATGCCCATCTTTACATCCATCAGTCAGGAGAAAGCTTCCCTGCTAAACCTGACTTTATTCAATTCAAAACATTCAAAACAACAATTTTACAATTCTTTGATTGTAAAATAATGATAAGTCTTTCTATGGCTTCTAAATATTTAGGCCTTTAGCTATTATTCAGCAGCATAAAAATAAAATACAAGATTGAAAGAAGACAAGTACTTCAGAATATCAGCATCCTTGGGTTGGAAAAAGTAATCAGCTTTAGCTATGTAAAACATTTAACGTAGCATGCACAAAGGCAGAGAACGAGACAGGAACACTGATAGAAGCTGTGTGTTTAACTCAGCCATGTCCTCACACAGCTGTCCATTTCCTTTCATCATACACATCACACCCCGTACTGCATCGCCCCCATCATCACTGTTAAATCAGGACTGGAATAGGAAGGTGAAGTAAGGAATTACTCCCTGACCATAAGTCCCACAGCTATACTTTACGGATCAATGTGTGTATACTCTTCTACAGAAAGGGATTAGGAAATTATTTACATTTCAAGTGCTTGTTATTGTCAATTCTACTAAGTTTTGCTATTTCTTAAACTTGTACCTTTGATACCCTTTGGCAATTTAATTGGTAGGTAATAATAACACGGACCTCAATGGCACAGGGAAAATTCCTGTATATATTATCAATATTACAAAAATGCAGCTGTTAGATGCAGGAAGAAAAACCTCTTAAGAAATAGCAAGACTAGCAGATCCACTGTTTCTGTTACACATGACAAACAGAGAAAGCTGAACACAGACAGGTAATACTGAAACTCAAATCATGCTTTTTGGAAATTATTATATTTCAAGGCATAACTAATTAAACTTCCTATTGCCAGAACCTTGATTTTAGGGAAAAGAGTGGATAGTATAGTTGCTCAGAACAGATTTCTTACATCAGCAATTCCACAAGTCTTCTGCAGACTCCTGCATCAATCACAGCCTGGATTTTATCATTGGGGCCATCAGACAAATAGGACAAAGCCCAGCAGGCATCAGCTAATACATCTGTATCATTGACAAAGAGCAGCCAGGAAAGTACACTAAGACAAGGTGAAACCTGTAAGACATTAAGAAGAGATACATATATTGTGCAATTAAAAGGGCCAGAAGATCTATTAACATGTCAGTTAATTTTCTACGTGACATTACAGGACTGGGCACTGGCATCTCAAGGTTCGATACTCAGAAAATTTCAATAGCATTCCTGTGCAGGGCTGTAGCTACATAAGTAGAGAGAAGCAACTCAGCAGAAAAGTACCATGAGAATTCTTCAGCCTCTACAGTACAATGTCTGGCAACTTAAACTCATACTTGTCTGCTAAGATGTGCCATACTTTGCACTACAGCAGCCAAGATGTACAGAGATTTGTTCTGCTGTGGGATGGTCATCTCCAGTACAGGAACAATAACAAAAAGCTAGGAGGCAACAATACTAAAACAGTCATCAATGAATGTCTGTCCAAAAGACCAAATACATTCAAAAACTTCATCTGTAAGAAGCCCTTACATTGTTTCAGCAGAAGTAGTTCGTAATTTCTCTATTTAGTTTAAGTTTCACTACCCTTATTGCTTATTTGGATACCACCACGACATAACACATTTTCTTTCAAACATCTCTTACCTTGGCAAAATCTGGAGGAGGATTTTTCCCTCTGCAGAGGTTGGATAGAGCCCATACAGCATTTCGGGTCATAGTGAGACGGTTCTGTTTTGAAAGCAATCTAAAACAAACCAACAAAAAAATCCAACTCTTGATTTTAAAAATCAAAGCCAGGCAACTGCGTAGGGTCAACTGCATGAATCATTAAAGTAAATTCAGGCCTATATTTTAATATACAACAGGGCAAAATATGCTAGATTTTTCTTTCTATAAAAATATATTCCAAGGAAAAACATGCTTAATGGCTGGATACTAACACACACATGCATCCTAAAATCCTGACAAGAACAATAACTATTACACTGAAAGCGTGTTCATTTAATTGCTTACATACTGATGTGGCAGATTAAAAGTTAAAAGGTACAAGAACTGTGACAAAATTTCTCTAAGAAAAAAGATGTGCAAGTAGTTTTGGAGTCTACTCTCTTCACTGAACAGCGTTTTTATGTCTAGTGTCTATTTTTAGTTTGTGACTATCAGCCACACTTTTACACTTCTATATGTTAACTAGTGAAGGGGAAAGGTTTAGAATTTCCCAAATGGTCAAATAATGCAACAGGTTGCCCCAGGTGGTTACCGAATCTACCTTTAATGTTCCAAATTTGACTGATTAAGTAATTGAGCAATCTAATCTGATCTCACCTGCTATGAAGAGAGGGCTTGACTAGATGACCTCCAGAGATGCCTTTCAACTTAAATTATTCTATGACTCTATAAGCCCAGACATCCACCCGCTCTGTAGAATAAAATAGTTCCAGCTTAGCTGCTCCTAAATATGTTTCCATTTTAGCTCCATTACAAAATGTAGTTCAGGAGCCCCCATTAAAAAGCCTGATTAGTCCACAATAAAAAGTTATTAATATTCAATGCAAAAAACAAACTTCAGTCTTATCAGAGACCCAAACAAAATTCTGGAAAATGTATTGAAACAGACTTACTGCAATAAAGGGGGCAGGATATTGCAGTCCAATACGTAGTCTCTGCACATAGTGCTGTCTCCAGCTATGTTGCCAAGAGCCCATACTGCCTGCAATGAAAAACAGAATAGTAATTGCTTTCTTTCATTTTCACAATTCAACCACTTCAGTGTATGTATCAGAGTGGGAGATACTCTGTTCTCACTATTAGATCCTGGACAATATAGAAAAGAGGAATGCATTCTTGTTTGAGTATTACATATATATACACTCAAGCTTATTATACGATTCAGGAATATTTACACAGACCTAAGAGGAATACCGAAACAGCCAACACGTGTGTCTCCAAAGACTTTGCAGGTAGACATAACCTTGCCCTGACCACAACATAAGAGATGAGCTTGTCTTCTCAGGCTTAGTAACAGATTAATCCTACACTCCTCCTGGTTCAGAGTTGGTTCAAGTCCAGATGGTTCATAGCACAGGTCAAGCAAGTCTATCTACCCAAAAACGTTTCCATACAACAGCCCATACTAGTATTTCCTAGGAAGCCATAAAAGCATGCGTTGTTTATGCAGTCATATTAAGAATGTTGACACCAAGATGGATGAAAATGAGACTCTAAATGCAAGATAAACCAATATTCAGAATCAAAGAGTTCAGAGGGGCATTGGCATATATTCTTTAAGAGAAAACTACACAGACAGAACCAGTATTGCCTATTAGATATTTGCATGACGTAATGCAAGGACAGATATTTTCTCCCTTGGACATCAGTACTACTGTAACCCTTCATTTTGAGAATAAAAGATCTAAAATAACAGAATATAATTAAAGAAGCATGAAATCCATTTTCTGTAATACAATAAGAATGAAAGATTAGATTGGTTTTGACTTATACATTTGGGTCAAGTGCTGTTTTTGATAACCCTATCCACTAGTATGAGAGCTATAACTGAAAAAAAATATTAAAGTAAGTCTGTACAAAGTATAAAAGTCACTTTATAAATGCCATGTGATTTATAGACAGTATTCTGTCACACAAAAAAAGTGTATGAAAGTGTATGAAACTCACATTTGCTTTTAAGTTACCAAAGGGCTAAATGTCATATCAAATAGAAGATGCCTGCATCTGTTTACTTGGTAAGACCCATATAATGCCTACACAACACCGGAAATACTTCCAGTACTGCATATAGAGGACAAAAGCAACCTGATTTATCACGGACAGCAGCTGAACGTCTTTCCTAAATTTCTCCTCAGTTGAAAAGTATGTATTTGTTTGCAGTAAAATGTGTAACAGTGTGTAATTCTTTTTCCAAGTGAAAACAGTTAAGTTTACCACATAAAATAAACATATTTTTCTTTATCTCTGCTGGAAATAAATTACACCTCTAAAAAACTGACAGAACAAGCCAAATTTTCTACCTTAAGGAAATTGAGAGAATCTGAAATAAGCTTATTTATTCGTTATCAGTAGGAAGTCAATTGATTTGTTACATTAGATTCCTACTGTGACATGTTTTTAAAAGGTGGGAAAAAGATGCTACTTCAAAAATCTCCTCCGAACACTCCAGAGGGCCCAAAACACTAGCAAATATCTGCAGAATTAATACAGTTAAAACCAGGTAGCAAAATGTATATACAAAACATAGATACAGAGATCTGTTTGCCAGACACAAAAAGTCTCCTCCCCTGTACCAGTATTACCAGTAACACCATAAATAGATCAATCAATAGATCAAAAGTCCCTAAACTACAAGTTGTTAAGAGACTAGAAGACTGTTCTGAGGAAGGATTAGTTTGTTTTGTAGCACTACTGTTCTCCAGGTTCCTGCCATCGGCCACAGAGAGAGGGCACCAGACTATACTGACCTTTGCTGTGAAACAGCACAGCAACTACTATTCTGTTGTATCTCCCTTATGTTGATCTACACCAAGAAATCTTATTTTTCATTCCAATTCTTATTATTTTATAACTGTTGTGACAATGGTTTGCCTGAAGTAAAAGTGTAACCTTAGGTCTGGCAGCCTCATGGACTCCAGATGGACAAGGTGACTACTGGAAAAATTTAGCTTAAGAGAGAATATATGCCAGTTCCTGCAAAATGTCATTTGTATTAGAACTGTAAGAAGCCATGCTCATTGCTATGCTTGTATTTCTGCAGCAATGAAATGCATGAGGAAAGAATCAAAGATTTTATCCAGTTCTAAATAAGCTTGTGGATCTTTTAAAAACGTTTAGGGGGGAAAGTTAGAACTTGTAGTAATTTCCTTTTATTATTGAACATGTGGGTAACTTTGAAGATACAATCTCCTTGCCTGGACACCCTTACAGATGTTAAAACATCCCTGGAAGCTGTATTTCTCTTGTCTGTGGACTTTGTTTCTGCTATTATAGCAATACCTATTTTTAGGGTTGACAACAGTGATAATCACTTAATCCAGGAATCCATTCTGACCCTAAATGACAGACTGGCTTTGCAACAGCAAATCTCACATCGAAAAGTCTGACCAGAGAAGTCAAATAGCATCTCTGCTGCTTTTCCACTCTTAATTTTCTTCCAGCAAGAGAAGTCTGGCTGAGTAGTCTGGTATCACAGGACCTAGTAAGCGAGGATATTGCAAAAAGTCCTTATGGCACTAATGACTGGCAGCACACAAGATGGCAAGAAATTGAAATATCTTTGAAAATATGCACTGTTTCATTCAACAAAGAAGATGTCTTTCCTTAAGGAATCATTTCATCTCTTCAGATAAGCAAGGAATGCAAGTCAAAGCTCATTTAAATTCTTCTCATCAGACACTGTTATAAATACAAAGCTTCATCATGGCTCCCACAGAGGACATGTGAATAATGACAAATGTCTTCAGAGTTTGTCTGAATATTGCTCAGTGATTTCCATTGCTCCTTTTCTGCATTCCTCAAGATGCAAATGGCTTGCTTGACATAACATGTTGCCTTCATTCTACACATCCCAAATATTTTCACCTTTTCTGGACAGTTGCAGAGGTAAAAGGATATTAAATTCCAGTAAACGTCAGAGTTCATTAAATTAAAATGGTATTTTACTTTTAAAGAAAAATCCAATTTCAGTACTTTCCAATATCCACATCCAGAACTCTAGATGAAAACCTCTAATTTTAAGATTTGCAGTATGGCTTCTTAACCAGCATCTTAGGTAGCAAAGCTGTGTATAATCTGAAAATGAAAATGCTGCCTTGTCAATTGACAGCATCAATAATACAACGGTATAAATTTCCATTTATTGCCATAGTGGAGCAGGGATTGTTGCAGGTCTCCAGTTTATTTTACTCCTTATGAAACTATAGTGTTTTTTCTTGCAGTGATGGACAACTTCAGTAGTCAGCAACAGTAAAGCACAAGTTTACTAGAGTACCGTTGAGCCATATGGTGCCTTCTGTGAATAGTCCTTGTGCACTCCTTCTCCCTGGATTCTGAAGGCTCTCAGCCATTATTTCATTGGGCCTTCAGATACATAAAGCAAGTGCTAAACCAGCCACCAACAGTGCATAGAATCTGTGCCTCTTGGTAGAGAAGGAATACTATGAAGTGACAATCAACACTTTATTTTTGGCTGCCGACTTGGGGAATGGAGCTAATGCTGGGATGAAGACTGAAGATTAGCTTGCATACAAGTGTGACTGGATTAGCAGGCACAAGGAAGGATACAAGAAGGGCAAATTCCTGGAGATAACTTCTACTATGCCCCAACACAGAAAATACCTTTCTTTCAGTGGCTGCGGTGATCATAGTTCTGTTCTCACATCTCATTCACACAAACAGAGAAAGCAGCTCATAGTCATGCCTCAACTGTTTTTCCCATTTTTGATTACTATGACCTGGTTAGCAGAACTGCTGATGTAAAAACAAAACTTGGACACCAGACTCACGGGTCACCTCCGCCAAACAAATGACGGTTACCAAAAGGAATAGCAACATGACTAGAAATGGAAAAATACTGAGGAAAAAACACCTTGGTTGCTTTAGATGAAAACACAAACATTCCCAAAGGAGAACAGGGCAGTTGGGAATGCTTCTGCCACTGGCTGTCCAGCAGAGCACAATGACACATATGTCACTGTGAGACAATCTCAGCTGTCTCAGGGAGACTAATGCCTTGCATGGTTTTTGAAGGAAATTCAACATTCATCAAGGAAACTGAAGTTGACACCTGAGTTTAAATACTTCAGCAAGGGCACTCAAGAGAGAAGAACAGCTGGAACACCACTGAAGCAGTGTTCAACCTTAAGCATGTCTGAAGGGCTTCAATGGAGTACTTCAATATAAATAATTTCAGGCTTGTATTTCTACATTTCTAGATGAAAAAACTGGAATAAGCGGAAGAAGGTTACGACATATGCCACTGACTAAATTTAAAACAACAGTACACCAAAACCAGAAACAAACAAAACAGAAGTAGCCAAAGAGTTTTTAATTTATAATAGAGATGTAGCTTCTGTTATAGAACTCAGCTTCTTTGGTGGGAAAAATGGATGCCAAATGGTTTGAACAGTGATCACAGGGAATTTCTGAGAAAGACTAACGCACAATGCAAATAATGAAAGAGAAGAGTTAAAGGACGGCAGGGTAATTAAATGTCAGCCTGCATAGCTTAATGGAAAACAGATCTTATAAAAAGATGCAAGATATAATTTCATTAAGATATATGTTGTTTAATAAACATAGTTATAAAAATTCTGTCACACCTTTCTTAAAAACTAGACTCAGAGACTGGCATATGCAAAAGAAACAATGCAACACATTAGATTAAAATGAGCTTACAAATACGAAAAATAATGATCAGATAAGGTAAATTGGTATTTGTTTCCGAGTCACTGCTAAGAGAAGTTTGAAATAAATGGCAAATACAACAGTGCAAGTCTGTAAGACTTATTCATTGTAAAACAAAAACTGTGGATAATAATTATTCAGTAAGTAAAATTAAAATAGTATTTTTTTTAAGTTGGTGCTACGATACTTATTCAAAATTATATCATCACTTACATTTCCTTACAGAATTACTATCCTACTTAGCACAAAGAATGGCTTACTAAACACAGCCTTCAATATTTCCTTTTCTCTTAATTCTTCACTATACAGTTGCAGGGCTAACTTCTAGCCAATCTGTCCTGAACATGTAGTTCTATTTTCTGTATTTTCCTGTATTTTGCAATTCATTACAAATACAGCAAGTGTTGCTTGCAAATAATAATCATCATAGTACTACTGTGAGAGAAGGTAAGAACTACCATTTTACACTGGAAAAAATTATGGCCAAGTATCTTTCAGTTTCAGAAATCCAACCTGAAAAGCCCAGATCTGCTCAAAACACAGATCTAACTACAAAAGTCACTTGCAAAAGTGCTGACTTGTCCTCAACTACAAAATGAAATGCAAATATTTCACACTGAGCATTCAAAAAACACAGAACTAGTATCTACTTACTGAAAACTGATATAAGCAAGCTGTCCAGCATCAGACACTAAGCAGTAGATACATTTATCTCTGAAACCTGAAATTACCTTAATCATACGAATCTCTTCCCTTTTCTCTCCTTCATTCAGTACAATGTGTTCACACTGTAACAAACAGGGCCACAGTGTGACAAATAATAGTCTCTTTTACTACCTGCTGATTTGTTACCAGGGCAACAACCTGTACATATACTAAATGAGATGAGAGTCATTTGGAAAAATACTATGCAATTGTGTACTAATGCTATCCTGTAATGCAGAAGTAAAAGAGCTAATATTTAAGTGCTTAATGCTTTTAATTTTTGTTTTAGTAGATAGTATGGTGAAGTGTTTGGGTTTTTTCAAAGCTTTTGGGAAAAACAGAATTTCTTTCATGCTGGCCTGCATTAAACTCAAAGTCAGCTGTGAGCAGGGCTGCAACCTGCAGCACAGAAACCCACCATGAAAAGGTATAAATAACACTTTGCAGTGGTATATTCTCCTTTGCTACAGCTTACTACAGAGCTATTTGTAACTGGTATTTAGAGACTTACTGGTAACAAAGGGATCACAGATTCAGCACCTGAATTGCATAGAAAAGTATTTTCCGGTGATTATAACCCACTCTGCCTGCAATCTGAATTTTAACATTGTCAGCAGTTTACTAGGAGGCAGAGGGGGAAGAAGACACAAACTACTTAACTGTGGCCCCTAAGCTCTTCTGTTAATTCACACCTCTTAAGGCTGAAGGCTGCACAACTCATTCTAAATAGGTTCTCTCTTCCCACCTGCTCTCTGAACATCAGCAGGGATGATAACAACAACCTATTAAAAAAAACAAGTTAGCTCTTATACAGACGATCATTAGGAGCAAAAAAAAAAAAAAAAAAATGGAGTAGCCCTTACCACACTCAGTGCAACAATTATACTGAAGGAACAGCACTGTGTAAGTGATGGTTGATTTTGGAAAGTAACGTGACCAGTTTCAATCCCCAAAAAATCAAACTCTAAAAAGCATTATATAGCGAAGTCTGGATGGGCAGAACATGGCATGTATCTGTCACTTTGGCAAACTCCCTATCACATTTCTAGCTTCTACAACAACAAAGACTCATTTCCTCAAGGAAAACTACAAAAATGGACCAAAACCAACCAAATGCAAGGTCAGGCATCCAGGAACAGAGAATAGCAGTCACACTTACAGGATGGAGAACTGAACCCTAGAAGTCAGTGACTGAAAAGAATAATGGATCATATTGGATAATCAGCTTAATCTGAGGTCACAGTCAGCTTCTGTGGCAGAGTCCACAAAGACATCTAGCATATTTACACACCAAGGTATCAAGTACAAATGAAAATGAGGTACCACAAACAGCATTTCTGGAACAGTGCTACTGGAATATTCAGCACTTGTAATTTCACCATCACAAAAAGATACTGAAACAAAGAAACATCAAGAAAACGGTCACCAAAAAACAAACCAAAGACCACAGAAATACCCTCATAATGAGAATTCAGAACTTAATTTCATTTGCTCAAGAAAAGCTTAAACTATGATCTGTACATAGCTATGGGAAAAAACAGAGAGCTTACTAATTGAGTACACAATGAAACAAAAGCAAATAGCTGGAGCCAAAGCTAGTCAAATTTGTACAGTAAAGATAAATAGTTAGGATTAAGATTAAACTGAAAATCTATTAGTTAACATGATTAATATTTCATCATCCTAAGTCTTCAATTATTATATGTCTGAAATATATCCTTGTTCAAATACAAGTTACAGACCTCATGTAGAAATTATTGAGTCAAGTGTTTGCTTTACACTGACCCCTTTCAGCCTTAAAGAATATTCAGCTACTCTGCAGGGAAGGTAGAGAAACTGTAATTTCCACTCATGCTTTATCTTCAGGGGAAACAAGCATGAACTTTCCATCCCAAAAGCAATTTTTTTAAACACGGCTTCTTGAATTCCTCAACACACAGAAAAAAAAATTAACCCATTAGAGATCAAAATGCATTACCCCGTTAAGTGCCATCAAATATAATTTCCAGAAAAATAAAAATACAATACTTGCTTAGACATTTTAACACATACAAGATAGAAAGGGACTGTTGTGCAAAACTGCCAAATAATACATTTCCTCTAAAGGCTTTCTTACAGAATATCCCTGTTCATTTCTGGGAAAGGAAAAAAACAAAACCACCACAAAGCAACCTAAACAAACAAAAACCCCAAACCCCACACACCACCACCCATAAACACAAAAACCCCAACACCCTTCTTAATCTTTACCTGTTCCTGTACATCTTCAAACTCTGAACTCAGCAGCTCTATGAATATAGGGACGGCTCCTGCTTGGATCACTATTCGAGTCTGAAGGGAATTTCCCGAGGCAATATTTGTCAGCACCCACGCAGCTTCAAACTGGAATACCAAACACAAAAGAAAGTTTACTAGAAGCCTTCTGTGCCACACCAAAAATGAAGACTAAATGTCTTTTAAAGACAGAAGAGAATTAGCATAAAGAAAGTATGAGATATTACTCATTAACATAGACAATTTGCGAAGTAAGAATCAGAATGACACAGTTAAGAGTTATTGACATCACTCAAAATCAGAATTTGCAGAAGTTCCTTATGACAACAATGTCAGGATTGCTGTGACTTTTCAAGTATTATTTTTCCCTAAGCAATTATATTACCTTTGGTCTATTCTACTGCCTTTCCTTACTGGCTGAGAACCTATACAGAAAAAACTGAGTTTTCCCACAAGACATCTGATACCTGCATTCACTGTATCAGCAATGAAATTCCTTAAGATGTATGAAGAGACAATCTTTGACAAAACTTCATGGATATAAAGCAAATAAGAGCCATGAAAAAAGCCCTCTCCCCCAAAATAAAATTTAAAAAAAAGTAAAGGAGATTTAATAAAAAAAAACCCCTCTGTGATCACAATCTGGTAGATTTCTGCAGCCACAGCAAAGTATTCCTCTCCAACTCTGGTGATCAGTATTGCTGCTAAGAGTTATTAGCATATCATGGTTTTATTCAAGACTTGAAGCAAAACTAAGCTCCTGAATCAACACCGCACATTTTTCGATTTAACTGCTTTTATAATTTATTTTTCTTTTAATCTCAATGTGCAAAAGCATTAACTTTTTAAGCTGAAATGCAAATTTTAACACTTCCCGATACAGACCTCAGAAAATATAGATTCTAGAAATCTACTTTGGTAGATTTCTGCATGCTTTTCAGTCCAAAAAATTATTATACTACAATAGCAAATTTAAACCCTATGAGATAAATCCGGAATCTAGAGGATTAAAAGACCGCTAAAAGTTGAATGAAAAGGCAAAAATCAATGAACAATAAAAATGAAAAGTTTTATGCTATAAATGACTGATTTTAACATTATATTATTCATGAATCGTATTACTGCTGGATCAACATCAGTGCGTTCCAGTAAAAACCCTGAGATACTTTCCAAGACTAGCTATCTCTGAAGAGCAGCAAAGAAATCTATTTAGGATTTAATCATAAAAGCAATTCCTACTAAGCAGACACGCAGAATCCTGAAATGGGCCAGAAATAAGAACTAAACAATTACGCCTAGTCTTGTAAATCTGACATATACTTCAGTTACTGCCCACAGACTCCTCAAAAGTAGCTAACAGACCTTTGGAACTCTGCAGATAGCAATTTGAAAAGTAATTCCTATAAATGCTACCTTTTCCCTAATGTGTAAGAAAACAAAGTGATCAATTTCTTTGTGTATCTCCACTCACCAAAACCTGGATTTCACATGACATTAACAAACTTGTTGCCTTATGCATTTTGAAAGAGCATTGATTCTAACCTATAAATTGTATTTAATGGTTACTGTGAGCAATTTTTTTCTTTTACTAGACAATTAATTTCCTTTCATTTTCTACTAGCCTAAAAGAACTCTGACCAGAAAAAAGGACAGCTGAAAATGAGACAAAGCTCCAACAATCAAGTTCAAGACAAATTAATCCTCGTTGTAGCAGACAATTTAGTTTTTCAAACCAAAGCAAGTGAGTTCTAAGGCTTCCATCTTTATCATCGTGAATTGAAATTCTAAACTTTTTTTAATTTAATGAAAAATCTAAGCCATAATTCTAAAGACTTAAAACTGTATCCAATTAGTACAGAAACCCCTAAAGTTTAGTTTAATAGGTTTTCATCTGTCACAGTCCACATTTCAAACTCCATTTTTGTTACATGAGAAAGTCAGTGTAAAGACACCATCCCAGCCATCACACACTACAACTCAGAAGTCTCTCTCTCCTGTCCCCAACAGATGTCTTGCTAGAATCCACAAAGGTAAAACAGCTTTTTTATACTAGTAAAAAAAAAAAAAGAGTAAGTACAGCTAATGAACTAATTAATTAATTAGTTAATTATTTCCCCCCCTCCCCCCGTTGGTTGGACTAGATGATCTTAAAAGGTCCCTTCCAACCTAGGTGATTCTGTGAAACCACTGATTTTTTCTACCCAATTTGCATCACCAAATGCCTTCATATTATCAGAAGATATATTTATATTTGTATACCTGTAATGTACAGTTTTCTTTTCGTTTGAGGAACTCCACAAACCTGGCCACAACTCCGGGTGTGCTTATGACTTCATCTATTGGGGGGTTTGGTTCTAATGAAAATAAAAAGCAAAGTTAGATACATCCATTTTTTTGTAGGGAAGTTCTCGAGTTACGGCATCAAAATAATATTACAATGACATACCAACTCCTCTCTTCTGAGAGTGTGTCCCTTTTCTACAATACTGCTTTATCTTTACTAAAAGGCAATGGATTCCTATCTGTCACCACAGTTGGAATTTTAAGGTAATGAGGCAACATAATTCAAAACTCTAATGCACCCAGTAATTTAGGCAGACCAATTTCACAGCAGCAGTTCTGCGAAGTCACTCTGGTGCGCACACATGCAGAGCCCCACTTCAGTAAATCAGACACTGACTACAATATTTAAGCTTACATTGCAGACCAGACATCACATCTGCATCACTTAGTTTTACAGATTTCAAGAACAGAAGTAACTATTACATACACTTAGCTGACATTTTGCGAAACAGAGCTTCATCCAGAAATTTCTGTGTGAGACTCAATCTTTATTGCTGTCAAAGTAAAAACATGTGCCAGGGATGCTTCTACATTTTTCTCCAAGTAATTTCAGCTCCCTACCTTTAGAAAGAAGCTTCCGGAATTTCTGGGTGGCTGAAAGCTGTTGTTCTGGACTGTTGGAGAAAATCATCTCGATCATATCGGAGGTGATGACTGCACTCTAGGATTCAAGGGGGGGAGACAAAATGAGAGCAATAGAAAGCAAGAGGGAAAAGAAAATCTGGGATTAGTGGCAAGAAGGGTACAACATTTGCTAAACTGTTAATAAATTTACCTCTTATTGACTAAAAACCTGGATATGACCAGTATGGACAACAAATGAGTCATCACACATGTCCATTTACGTGAGCACCATCATTCTTAAGTGTAGTCTTTCTTCTCTGGAAACGAAAATTCAAATTTTACTTAAACTATGGCAAGAAATTACTTTTCAGAACTTCTCACTGGTATTCTCTCCTCTTTTTTTCCCCTCTCCTCTAAAATGAATGTAAAATTGTCAGCTTCAACAAAAGGTAGTTTAAATTGGAATACCAATTAGTGTTATGCAAGAACACCACTCTGATTATGCTATTGTTTAGATTTCTGCAACATGTACATTTTGAGTCATTCCCTTACACCAAAATGTACAGGGCCTGTCATTCCGAGTTGACAAACCTAATGCTTGTCATCATAATCAAGTATTGAATTTTCCATAACACTGAAGGTTTTCACTAATACAGCTAAATTAAATCAGCAACCTTTCTTATGCCAGGTAAAATCAGACATTCTGTTCATCACACATGTAAATTCATGTAAAGAAGCATTAGAAAAGTAAGATTTCTCCTTCTACTTCTAAAACTTTAGATATATCTGATCCAAACCTTTTGATAGAGAGACACATGACAGTGATGAAAGTACTTTAACATTGTCTGTAACAGCTGTCTAACAGCTCCAACTTTTACGACCCTGAAATTAATGATACCTAAAATAGTAAACTCTATAATGGTAGTACCTACCTCAATTAGACAGGCTCTTTGCCTTACTTTTTAACCATCTATTCATTTCATGTAAGCTTCCACACAAAAGACTAAATGGGATTTAGTCTCTAAACATCAGACAAGTCCTATCTTAAACCATAAAACAATATATTCTATTAGTGATCTACCACTCAACAGAGTGGCATTTCTCAGTAATTTCAAGGGAGGTGTAACCACCAACAGAAACCAAACCCAGCTTGACTTCTATGAAACTTCATTTGAGTACCCTTGAACACAGACAAAAGTGCGAAGATCAGTGGCCAGACTTTGAGTGAGGACTGCATTTTCCTTTATCTTCTCTCCTACAACCTGAATCACTTACCATTTTTCTTTCCAGGGGAAAGCAGAAAAGCCTGATTTTGACTATAAGTTTTTTTCTGTAGGATGAAATTCCAGCCTGGAATTCCATGTGCAGATAGATAAGATCAGTCTAGCTGTGTTTCCAATACCCTGCCTAAAAATTGTGCCACTTGGAAGTCTGTTGACAAAGATTTCTACTAAGCCCTTTACTTTGTAAATTGCAATAACAGATTGTCTGGTTTGTACATTCATGTTCCAAGCATTATGAATTTCAGATTCAAAAACCCCAACAACTCTGGGCAACAGTTGATAAAACCCCCCCATAATGGTGAATATCAAAACCAGGAAGGAGTCAGCCTGCCTGGAACAGTAACATTTTATTTAATTTTCTTGAACAACCACTCACTCAATCCATAACATTTCTCTCTCAAGTATTGTGTCTCAGGGCAGTTCACTGAGACAGGTATTGAAAAGCTGTCTGTGGGCTCTTTGAATGTCTTTTTTCACATTTTTCTGGAATTCCACTCCCCTCAAGTCACTGTATGACAGGCCTGCTCAGTTTCAACAAACATTGTATTCTGTTCTCATCACTTACAGAAGTCATCTCCATGTTGTTCATCTGAGCCTCATGGAAGCCACCATCTGACATCACTTCCTCCTCCGCTTCTTCCTCAGCTGTTGCAACATTTCGGCGTTTAAACAACTAAAGAGAGAAAGTATTTAATATATATTATATAGCAAATATATACACAGCCCATCATGTTAAAAATGACATGTGCTACCAAATGAAAGAAGCTGGTATATTGGCTACAGAACAACAACCAAATTGTAGTCCTCCTGACAACAAATGGAGGAAGTTTAGCCGTGGAGTAAATAAAAACAGCAATGTGCTAGAATACCGGTCCCCAACATTTCTGGAGAATCCTCACTGATATTCACTTCTTCACCATCCTCTCCATCTATGAACTACCTCTAGCTTCCAGACAATCACTTTCTTACAACTGAAGGGCAGAGGATGTTGGGTCTCAAAACCCTGAAAAATTGCTGTGTATAACAGACCTTTGTAGAAACCTGCAGAGGACTGATCAGATGGGACTGGTCTCAAGAAATTATACTGAGATGAACACAATTTGGCTGCTACCACTTAGAGAAGGCACCCAGTTTGAGATGTCCTGGGGAGAGCTAGAGAGGCTACAGCTTCTCCACTTAATCCAGTTTGTCTCCTTGGAAGAAACAGCAGCAATAATAAAATGGGTTTGGGGGTGCTACTTGGCCTGCTGAGTTCTGGAAACAAGACTCCAGCAATGAGCCATGTCAGATTTGCACCACTGCAGAACAGGAAAGACAGAAACAGACCTGCTGTTGTTACTCTGCTCCCCAGAGAACATGGGGAGGAAACAGTATGCAAAACTGCAAAGTCTATACCAACCCAAGGCTGTGGAACGCTATTCCTTCTAAATTACTGTTTGATGTGCCCACTCAAGCTCAGACGTGCTCAAATATAATCTTAACCCAATGTATAAGTTTGGGTTTATGTGAAAATTCAGAGGCTTCAGGTTGTTTATGTAGGTGGGGGTTGTGGGATTGTTCAGCTTTAAAAATGAACAAACAAAAAACCCCAGGGAAATTAAACAAACTTCCATGACCTATGTGCCAAATACATAAAAGAGAAGAAACTGCACAAGCTCTGAAATCGCAGAGCTGCAGACTCCCTTGCAGCTCCATTTTTATTTCAATAGGAGAAATTTATTTTATTTCCAATTAGGACTAACTATTTGCCTTAACAGAAGGAAATACCGCTACACGCTTTATTTAGCCAACCTGTAGTAATCAGATCCAAGGGAGGTCAAATGCACAGATAAGACAGAAAATGACTCATCATTTTCTTAATTTAGTAATGGCTTTACAAATAAAGACTGACTATGTTCTGCACTGCCAGTAGCCTGCAAATGCTACCAGCAGTTACTGAGCAAAATCAACAAGACATATCGCAATTCCCTCCCAGAACTCTCCCCTGATTTTCCTTGAAAGCATCTGGTATTGACGCTGTAAAAATGACACTAAATGGAACAGATTACAGACTTGACCTACCATTCCAAACACAAGCATATTACTATTTTCATTCTAACTCAAAAAACCTCAACACTGATGAAAAAGGCTTCATTGTAACTTCCTTTGAAATTGAAACTATCCCTTAAGCTTCCAATGAATACAACTAAGAACAAAAGGAAGAACTATTCAGTGCTACCTGGTTTTACCCGATGATGGATTTAATCATGTCTTATCACTGCTGCTGCTTCCGGATTAAACCTGCAGAGCATCTGCTACTTTGCATTGTGAATGAAGCAGTAAAAACTAGGAAGACATGAGCAGGTAGAAAAGCTTTGGTTGCGAGCATTTTTCTCAATTATTTTGCTTACAAAATATACTAAATCCACTACTCAAGCTACCAGCCTTACAGGCAAAAACATAGTATAAACTTTTGCAAATTCATAAGTGAACTGAAACTTAAAGACAGAACACTGAGAAGAATCAAGTCAACAAATTATTTCTTCCTTCACGAAAATCATTACTGCAACCTATCAGGACTTGGTCAGATTTTTCTCCTCCTATTCTAGCTGCAATATCTCCTTCCATTTCACCCCAGCTTGCCACTCTGAGCAGAGATTAGAGCTACTACAACCCAGGTAGCAAAATTAAAATTAATTAATTAATAATAAATAGATAAATAAAAACCAAACAAGAAAAAACCCACAAACCTCAATCACCTTCAGTGCAAGGTCAGACAGCTTTGTTTAAATCATCTTTAAGCTACTGTGGCCAATCTTACACTTGAGTGAATGAGGAGTCTAAGTTTTGTACGGCCTGCAGAAGAGGCAATAATGTCTGCAAGTGACTGATTTCAGACTGACTATGTATGAATTTGCCAGGGCAGGATGCCGGATTAGAGCTGCTAAGAAGTGGCTTCGGAGAAGCAAAGAGCTAGAGACATTGCAAGACAAGACTGTTTAAGGACTGGTCACAGTTATCACAACTGTAGTACGGTACCTGTTCCTCTCTCTTTTGCTTCCGTAGCTGAAGACCCTCTTCTTCCCGCCTGCGACGCATCTCATCAGGGTTTAGAGATTTGTTCTTGTAGCTCTTCAGTCGGAAATTCTCTTTTCCTGAGGTCGTCATGATTCCTTTACAATGCAATTAAAAAGGGAAGTCAGAAAAAATTACTCTTCAATAACACATCATTTTATATTCCGTCTCCATCTCTTAATCTCTGTAGCCATGTACTTCTAGCCACTTTCCCCTTACATCCCATCACGTAACTTCCAATGATTTAGAAAGTGTAAAACAAAATGTCACAGAATTATCACTTCAGTGTGCCAGTTGTTCACATCAGACTGAAAAACATATTTTACTCTCTGAAGCGGCAAGGCATGACTAAGTTAAAATATTTTATTAAAAAAGAACTGAGATCTGTAAGGCAAAGGACACAGCCTGGGCTAAAAAGAAAGCTGCACTAATAAATCTTGACATTTCTCCAAACAGGAAGTTAGCTAAACTAACTATATTTCCCTGTCTTCACTTTTGTTTGAAGGGTTCTTAGGCTGCTTTTTAGCTAAATCACTTTGCAAGTCAATACAGGGGCTTTTTTGCACTCCAAATTCACATTTTGAGTTAATTCAACCCAACCCTATGTTCATTCAATCCAGATAAGACCTACAAGAGAAATGAAATGGAGAGAGAAATTTTAGGTGAGGATGCTTTAACCACCAAAAATGCTCACTCCTGCAAAGAAAGCAGTGCTATTCTTCCCCTCCTTCTCACCCCCAGCCTCCAATCCTGCCATTGCTTATGCAGAGGGGGCCTCTTTTCCGTCTATGATTTCCAAGTACCATTTTATGTAACTCAGTAGATCAGCATTTTTATCCACCCGTGATGATTTTCCCATATACAACGCTGCACTTCGGAGTTACTTAGCATAAATCAATAGCTATAGAACTGTGTGGAAAGACCACCCCTCCCTTAAATCAATGGGCTGTGGTCTCTACTCTTATTGCTCCATTCTGATGTTACTTCTCTCCTTACATCCCCTGTTAAAATCAAAAAAAGGTTGGGAACCAAATTCTAAACATCTCTGTATGTCCATGCATCCTCATACAGATGCAGAATCTCCAATATGTTGTAAATATCTGCAACTCTGCAATACAAAATTGAGGAAGCTACGTTACATAAAAAGTTACTCTACAGGGCTTTTAAACATCTCTTCCAAATGCCCTGATGTGTTGTATCAAATATGCTACCTACCTCAAATTCCATAAGCACAGAATCACCAGGCGATAAATGATCTCCTGTGCACTTTTTACTTTAAAATGGAGCAACACGAGTGTATACAGACTCTCAACAGCTTAGGTTTCCTATTTAAAATACATCAAACGTATTATCGAGTCTACTATAACCTCCTCTTCTTTCAGTTAGCACAAAGAGTTTTAAGAGATTAAAAAAAAAAAGAGGATACCCAAATGTGCTTCTCATTAGAGTCTCTTTAAGTTGCTGCTACCTGACAACCATTTATAAGAATTCTGATCAGAACTGACTTCCACAGAAGACATTTTGGGCATCACGTCAACTGTTACTGTATTCTACCAACTGAGAGAGACAACTGTTAAGAGACATAAAACTACTGTATTTAAGATCAGTCACAGATTGCACTGAATGCAACATAAAAACCTGAGCATGTAGGTAAGCAATACAGCAGCCTAATTCTGCTGAAAAGGCTCTTCCTGAAATGGCTTTTTTTTTTTTAAATAAAGGTCCTATGAAAACGTAAATCTCAGAATGCCAGAAGTTTTCTACATCATTCTTAACAGCTTAGAGCCCCTTTTCTTCTTGTGTTTAGTTGTCTAAGCTTAAAGTGTTCAAGTTTCTTGCAATATGCTTGGCAATAACATTTTCTTCCTCCTTTTAGCTTAAGTGACTACAACCTGTGTATTAAACATACAAAATATTTGGGAAAGACCTGGATTTTAACTACAAAAAGAAGTTCAGGCTAGCGAATACTCAAGAATACATTTTTTTTGTTTCTGAAACATTCTAAAAGAAATATTTTATGTATTTCAGAATTAATAAAATTAGCTCAAACACCAGATGGACAACCATGAGCTAAAATGAAAGGACATGCCTAACGGGAAAACAGCTTTACAGCCACTCTAGTCAATCTGCCCTTGACAATGAACCACAGACACACACAACAGCCCAGACAGTATCTCAGGACGTCCATGACATTATTAATAATTCTCCATTTTTATCTGAAACATCTTCTCAGCCTTACAAAATTACATTTGCTTTTATTTGGGATTGCAGGACTTTAATAACTCCTGTGATCGTTTCACACCTTCACTTTTAATTCCTGAAAGTTCTTAGTTTAAAGAAATCCTTGACGTTAAGCATCTTTATTTCTTATTACACAATTTCACCTCATTTCTACTATGTAGCCCCTCCATACAACATTCCAATGTTTCTAAACATCAATGACACCATCCAACTTCATCATCTGCAAGTTTCCTGAGCGTATTCTTCCTTATTGTATTTATTTGCCTAGTTTCCCCTCATCTCCCAATTTGCGTATTAATTTGTTTCCCTAAAGTCAGAAGCAAAATTGAAAGGATTTTCAATTCCCTCTTGGAGCTCTATTCGCCCCCTCACATTACGTTTTACATCATCATTTCATTTACTGAAAATACAGATACAGCATTTATCAGTTTCTTATTTGAATTAACTGACTACCTCAACCTCTCACACATTTTTCTCATTCTCTTTACTTTTCAAACTTAAGAATTATCTTCTACTTATGACAAGCTTTAGCTGTAACTTTTGGCTATGCTCATTTCTGACTTTCAAGACAGCTCGCTTTGCTGAAAAAACCCCACTCCTATTTTCTGACTAATATGTACACTTAAAATCTTTTCAAAATAGGGTATTGTGTACATAGGGAGTAAAGCCTTCCTCCAAATTCCTACTACCAAATGACTAGGACGACAAAGTTTTTTCTATTAAAGGCAGAAAGAAACTAAGCTCTCTTCATCATTGACTAGTTACCAAACTCAACTAGTAATGAGTTCAGCAATTTATTTCATAGTAGTCCCTCATCAGTAGTAAACAAACAAAATCCCAACACACAGGCAAGTATATAAAGTGGACACGTGGCTATCTAACCTGCATAACTATTAAATCCAAAGTTATTTTCTAAAAGCAGCTTTTGGAATATCTTCAATATTTCCTAAAATAAATGCTTTCTTCATCATTCATTTACTGGTTCCCTGACTACTGGTGAAAAATTCAATGACCACATCAAGAATTTCATCTAACCCACACCTACTTCTAGCATTGTTAGACCTACTCAGTGTGAGCAGACAAGTAATTTTTTTAATACTGAAAATAAAATAATCCTGTGCTGTTGCAGTCGTTCAAGGACTGTTTTCTATAAATGCCCCTTTTCTATTTTTCAGGATGTTAGCCTTTCCTTCAGACTAAACAACAGAAGCAAAACAACTTCAAATTGCCTCTCACTCATCTTCAGCAACTTTGTTGTGGCTTAACTGAAAATCTTTCAATGGTCACTTTACCCGCAGCAATTTCTTTACAGCAAATAGTAAACCTTGAATCTTCTCTCCACTATCAAAATTAATGCTACTTCTGGTGAAAATCTCTGGTGGTTGTCATGGAAATATTCTACCCATCTTTTCTTTCCTAAAGATAGCATACTATTTTCAACGGTTTTTGATGCTTCTGTCCATGGATGAAAACCTCTGGCGACCCGCTGAGGAGTTTTCATGGTGTATTCTTTGGGGATTCGCACAGCACCACTCAAATCCCATATGACACTTTCTCCTCCTCAGTTTGGCTGCCATGAAAAAATTATTTTTAGTAAAATTAAAAACACCATCTATTTCTGAGTGTCTGCATTTCACTAAGGAAATTATGATTCCCAAGTTTTTCTCTGATCAAGGGATTTCCCTACCAAACACAGATGTGTTCTAATCACACATTTCTTAGAGAAATTATGCATCTCTATGCATAGAGAAAAATGCATTTCTCCTTGCTCATCAAGTCAAAGAAATTCAGAGGCACTGGGAAACGCAGAGTCACTTACTGAGATGACCTAACTTGCCCCAAAAGCAATCATAAAGATAAGAACAAAAATGAACTCCCTGCCTTCTTAAATCAGATATCACTGTCACTACACTTAAGGGCTTTGCTACAAGGAATGCCACATGACTAACGCTCTTGGATATTCCACGCATCAGAGGTATCCAAATGCAAAAATAAAGGCCATAAAAATCAAGACGTGCATAATGGTATATATAACCAAGATGACTGAAACTAAGATTACCATATGCACTGCTGGTACTAAAGACTGTTGGAGACAATATTTCCTTCTTTGGAACCAGGGGTGGGAAGAAGGAAAAAAGAAAAGAAAAAAGGTATTTCAAAAGTGTAGACCTCTAGAAGAAATTTTACCTCCCAACAGAAATACATCAGAAGAGGAAGACTTGAAAATAAAGGTGGATAAGGAGTTTGAAGAGAAACAGTGTGATAAAAAAGTTACCTTGAAGATCCATGATCTGACATACTACCAGTCGACATCTCCTAACAGAGGCAGTTGTCAGAAGGAAAAGAACTTACTGGAGGCATACTTGTGAGCTCTACTGTACTGTCAAACTGCTCTGTCTAATTTAGATTGCTGCCAGAGAGACAGTGAAAAGGCAGGAGAGGCACTGTCAGCCCTGAAAGGACAACCCACATTGGAAACAGCATTGTCAAGACGGAACTCCTAGTAGTGAGAGAAGCTGGAATTATTCAAGCTAAGAAACGGTTCAGCTATGCCACAAAACCTTTACTGCCAAGGAGATTTTTGTTTGCTTGTTTGCTGTATCATAGACTCCAGGCCTCCTAGAGAATTAAAGTTTCCTCACAATCATGCTTCTTGACACCGCGCCAAATACCTACAGCACAGCGTGGGCAGATGTTTGAGCAATCCACTGGTCTCCTATTACAGGATGCATCATCTTTTGACACTCTCAGTGAGAATGCAGAAAACCCACCCAATTAAAAAAACTACCCTGAAAGCAGCACTTGGTCATTCATTTCTCTCCTCAACACACTCCCTACAAATCCAACATTGTGGCTACAAATGTGTAGGTTTTTTTCCCCCCCTATGAAGTGTAAATTTTAGAAAGTTCTTCTAATTTACTGTTTGAAATTCTAAGGCAACAGGTTCAGAACGCTAACAGAAGCACTTAAGTCTTGTGGGAAGAAACAAACTGTCAGCTTTCTCAGAGGTGACAGACCATGAAAGGTCTTCATAATAAAACCATGAATAATATATGATGTAGAATGATAAAAATATCACCTGGGATTAATGTTATTTCTATGGAAAAACCTTCTAGAGCAACATCCTACATCTGCCATTATCCTAGAGAGATGAAAACATATCCACTGAATCTCTACGCTGTTGACAGTATTATCTGAGGAAAAAAGAAAATACAGAAAATCAAAGGACTGACTTCTCTCTTCACTGCCACCTCCTGTTGTTTGAAAAACTGGATCAATCAAATAAACATTTTGGTGAGGTTCCATCTCTGCTTCTTTTGCAAAAAAGCAAAGCATACTTGATTATGGATGTCTGTGGGAATGCATATCACCTCAGGGATAGAAGGGTTACTTTCTAATTTCCCGTGTCTTCAGTGGGACAGCACATTTAACCATCTCAACTACTAAAAGCTATTGTTCAAGCACAACACAGTCAATTTCTAAAACCTTTGCTCAACTTTTTCTAGCTGTAAAGTGGGATTGGGAAACACGTCTCAAAGGCTCTATAAAACTAACATTTACAGTATTAGTAAAGACCTGCAAAATAACTTTTGCTGATGATATATCAAAACCTAGCACTAACAAGGAAACAAAACGATCATACGATTTTCATTTTGTGTGGCCAGGGAAAGTCGCAGCAGCAGGCGCCAGTGCCATTCACCGGCAGGAATGAGACTTCAATTTATGCAGAATTGCAGGGACCTACACTCCTAGAACAACCATCACACAAGAACAATGGAGAAGAAACAGAACCATCACCTTCCGCTACACAGAAGGCCAGAAGATTAAAGGAGTTTCAAATGGAATATAACATTCATACCTAAAAACATATAGCATATATAGCCTTGAAACAGGGTTCAGACTTTTAGGAACCTTCCATCCAAAATTGGAAGTAGCAAGGGAACTTCTTCACGGAATTGCTACCCATCTCTGCATGTTTCAAATCTGCTTGCTTATGCAGGTTTCCAAGAAGAAAAAACAGACTGTATTATTTGTAACAATGCTGACAACAGGTTTGCAGGGATGTCACATTTCAACAATGTGATCTCATCTTTTTTGAAGAAACACCGCTGAAAACATTAAGTAGTAACGTGTTTACAAGGTTTATTGGAACACAGTTTTACCAAAGCGTTTGTAGGGGGGAAATAAAAATCAATAAAGATTATACACTTAGACCATATATCTAGAAGTTTGCTACACATTCACTGTTGCCTAGGTATTTCCAAGATGTTTTGAGCTTCATTTTTTTAAAGGTCCATTTTGACTTGTGATATATCTTTCAAAGTTCCATAAAAAGCTTTTAACTTGAGCAAGGGTGCAAAAAATAACAACTCTCAAAGCCAGGTCAACTTAAAGGAAAACAAATTCATTAACTGAGCCTTTCTGATTTGAGTTACAAACACAAAATTCCTTTACTGCATTCAAAACCATTGCAGTGCAATAAATCCGTTTAAATGAAAACAAAACAAAACTAAACTAGCCTGATTTCTGTAGCTCCACAATCAACCTGAAACCAAAACGTTCCCACAAGTCATAAAACAAAGCAGCTAGTGATGGGGAATTAAAAACTTTTCAGATGCATAGGATTACACGAACATTAAAATTACTTCACTTTAAGGTCCCCATCTACATAAAACAACAAAAGCAATTATACCCACGTGCCAAATCTGTTTTTCCTTTTAAAGCAGAGATTCATTTGTATTTTGACTAAGATTACAGCATATCATCTCTGCACTTACAGAACAACCTGACCCACAATATCTCTTTTGTAAGGTCACATCTGGACCATTTGAAAGACAAAAGTTATCTCTGTCATTTGACAGTCATCATCTGCCAGGAAAAAAAAAAAATCATCCTAGCATTTCTAACATCCTAACATGCCCTACACATTCTTTACAAGAGAATGAGAGTGCACCTTTCAGCATTTTGTATCACAAAAATAAGAAATCACAAACACTTTAAAATAAATTACGTTAAAAATGAACTGAAAACTAAGACTTGACTTCACAGTTTCAAGCAACTTTTGTTTGGAGTTGTGAATGCTAGAAGGCACTGAAACCAAACCTACCTTGTGCCTCCCCTGATGACAAATTTGCCTTCAACAAATTTACTGGTTGCTGTGACTCAGCATTATAAAGATATGTGTGCAAAAGCACAAAATAACTGCAAGTCAAAATGCTACTGACTTCATAGTAGCTTTAGACATCAGCAACCAAAAGAGTCACGTAATACTGATGTATCTGCCACACCAAGCCAAAACCCACATAACTTTAAAGCTTGATGACACTCCACCTCCCTCGCCCCATTTACACCTAGTACCCTTCCTACCAAAAGCTCTTGAATCCAACACACAGTACATTCAGAAAAACACCTCTTCTCCTGATCATTTCACAATACATTAAAAAAAAAAGTAAAACTAGACGACACAGGCAGTTAAAGAGGTTACCATGCAGAAGCTACAAAAGAGTCCTGCATCTTTTAAGAGACAATCTCATCCTACTTCAGACAAAAAACACGTTACAACAATCTAATACTCATCACAACATTATCTGACTTGACTTAAAGGTAAGTTGTGGTTTGCGTGACACCAAAAGGTGGTTTGTTTGCCAAAATGACATTTTTATATATCAACAGGTGAATTTTCTTCTAAATATAACCTTAGCACTAGATTTATAATACCTTCTTTGAAGGTATGTTTAGCCATATATATATATCCGTATATTCAGGATGTTTAGCCAAAGGATATTTCTTTCTAAAATCAGCATATCACTTATGTACAATCTCAACTTTATGCCCAGACTGTAAAAAAATACAATCAATAAAGATTGCGTGTCAAATTGGTTAATTTATCACTGAACATATGAATCCTCCTGATAAGCCTGGCAAGCAGTCTTAACTACCAAATAAAAATAGAAAAAGAGAAAATAATTACTCTAGATCATAACGAAGCTTTCAGCAGCTGGTGACTAGCTAAATCTTAAGTTTCACGGCATGTTCTGAAAGCTCAATGTCTGTTACTCTCTATATACATCCAGAAACACAGACACTTCTTAGCTTCTGCCTCCTCATGACACTAAGCACTAATTATGTTTCAAGAAAGTATTCACTTTATCCCAATTTAAAATTTCTTCTATGTCACTAAACTCCATTTATTCCTGTCTTACGTGAATGGATCAACAGAAGTGATAATGCAATGTCCGATCTATCATAACTTCTTACCACTTCTTCATACACTCGTACTGCTACCATCTTTTTTTAAAGTAATCCTGGTGAAAGGAAATCTTCTGACACCCGCCTTAGACTACCTCTACTTTTTATTCTCATAATGAATTATTAAGCTCACATAACGTTTAATGCAGTTCAAGACATTTGTGAGGTGGCATAATATAATTGCCAGTTCTATTGTTCTACAGATTTTATATTTAGCAGAGATTTTCACTGAGTGTTTTGTTTAAACTTACTTCTGCCGTTTTTCCACAGTTGCTCTACCTTCTTCGAAATAATTTAAAAGTACTGATATTTCTACGGGCCTTGCACTCTACTGCTGGCATTTTGTATCTTGAAAAACCCACATTTGTTCTTCAAACACAGAACAGTTTAATCCATTAATTGCTTGACAGACTTAAAAAATGTAGCAGACTAAGGATGGATTATTTTTCTTCAGATCAGAAAAAAAACTGACTTGCTATCATATCACTGGCTCTTATGTCCACAATTTACATTAGCACCCTTTTCCATTATTATTATTGTATTATTTAAACAAGGACTTCCATTATTTAAATAAGGACTTCAATTAGCCTCTTAGTATGAAGATGAATAATTTTCATTATCAGTTCAACTTTCACTCTTGTTCTCTGAAAAAAGAGGGTATGGTCTTTCTAACTTGTTTGTCCATTACATCATTCCAGAACCTCCTGGTTAGGTATTTCAGCAACTCACAACATTTCATCAAGTGAGTAATCCCTTTAATATAGGCTTTAACATCAGCCTACTAGGCTCCCTCACAACCCTATTCCCTTTGGCCTTCAGGAGAACGTAAATAAACCCATTAAATTTAGCTATTTGCCGTTGCTCTTCTATTTCCCCTTATGTTTCCAATTCACATTAAAACCCCTACCTCTAATTCACATAACTTTTTTTTTTTTTTTAAATCTGCCATATTCTATGCTTTTTCACATAGATGTGGTTTCCATTTTTCTGGAGGGCACAGCTTTACACCCATTAACCTCTTACCACAAAGTTACGTTTTCCAACCCAGCATCTTATTTACTGTTGCTTTTAAAGGTACAGTTTCCAATTGTGTTCTTAAAGATACAGGTTAAGCCCCTCATTTTGCCCCTTCAGGATTTCTAAAACATTTCAGAAGAAAAATTCCACAATCTTGAAGAGAAAGAGACAAACAGAAATGTATCAAAGCAAGCCTGCCAGATACAGGACAGTCTAAAACAAAATGTACCATTCTGTTCATTTTAGCTTCTTCAACAGAAGGAAGAAGAAAAAAAAAGAAAAAATAAAAGAACACTGTATTGAAACACTGAAGTTGAAATAAGACTATCAAACAATCTGGTTAAATAAACATTTACGCTTAAAAGTCTGTATAAAGAACCTTTCAGAAATTCCTACATCTGACTGTCCTACTTTTAGTTCTCATAGTGTCTTTGGTCAGTGCTGCCGACACGGGCTGTTGCTGCCTTTCCCTTTCTAAATGGGCTAAACTGTGACTTCTCCAGGAACCAGCACCCAGTTGAATACACAGGACCACATAAGCAAGCCAGCTCTGAAGACATCAACACAGAGAATGTAACATCAAGGGGGGGGGGGGGGGGGAATAAAAATCAATGGATTACACACTGACAGCAAAAGGTAAATATCCTGGTATAGTGTTAGAATGAGAGAAGGGACACGACAAAGATTCTGTTTAGAAGTTTTAGAGAGAAGGGGGAAAAATCCCAAGCCTCCAAAACAGACGTGTTTTTTTTAGAAGTGAAGCATCTCTGTATCTGTGTGAAAAATTATGACAAGGGAACCCATTCTGAGAAAAACCAGTACCTTGCATGTCATCTTATGTTACCATGCCTCAAGCTACTCTTCATTTTCCCTGTGCCTATGGATATGTCTAAAGGGTAATTAGAAGGTGTCAACCACAGTTCAAGTAGAAACAAACTTGTTTTGAACAAGCTAGTTCACATGTCAATGCACATGGTAACACTGCAGGGACAACAACATAATGAAGTTATAATAAAAACAAGGACAAATACACCAGAGATTAGATCGATTCAAACTACTAATTCACACGGTGTTCTATCAAATATTCTAACTCCTAATTGCCACATGCACATACAAATTAGCTTTACAACAACTAGTTTCTAAAAGTAAAGTTGAGATCTCATTTCTGGATAGCCCATAGACATATCCCAACTTTGTTAAGTTTTTCATTAACATTAAGCAGAGTCAAATATGTCAGCAGTCAAATATGCCAGCGAACAAAAAAAAAAAAAAAAAATCCAGAGAAACGGCAGCTTGAATAAAGGATAAAAAGACTGTTAAACACAACCACTCAGCACCATTTGGGAATTCTGCAGAAACAGCAGCCCGGTATTTTCACAGCTCATGACATCTCTTTTCAGGCTGGAGTTTCAGTTTTCACGAAACGCCCTCAAGAGGCAAAGCTTCAAATCATTCGTTACGTGTACTCTTGAGCGAGCAATACAAATTTAAAGACTATGAATGGGACGAGAATTTCTGCTGCTTATACTATCTCAGGAGACACGACAATCGGAAACGGCCCCCATGGCAGAGAGAAGAGCCCGGAAGCCTTCACCCCGTACAGGCAGCCAAAAAGAAAATGCTGTCGCCGGGACAGCGTGAGGCTACGAGGGGACGTTTTGCAGAGAGAAAGCATAGCTTTTGTAAGATCAACGGAAGATCACAGGAGGTTAAAAAAAAAAAAAAAAAAAGGACAAGCTTGGTAGACCCAAGAGAAAGTTTCCCTTCCCCTCCTCCTTGAGCTGGGGCACAGCCTCTCCTCACGCCCCGGCCCGCCGGGGGAACACATGGCCCGCCCCGCCAGCGCCCAGCGGCACCGGGGGAGCCGGTCTTTTGCGGCACGGACGTGTCCGGCCCCCGCTGCCACCCCGCCGGCTTCTAAACCACGAGCGCGCCTCGGCCGGCCACCAGCTCCGCCGCCGGCCACGCTGGGTGGAGGGAAAGGCTCCCGGCGAGCGGGCCGGGCCGGGCCGGTGCTGCCCCAGGAGCCCCCTTCTCCTCCTGCTCCCCGGGCGGGCGGCGACCGGCCCCGGCCCACGCGCGCGGTTCCCGCCGTGCCAGCCCCACCCCGCCCCGCCCCGTGCGGCCCCCGCCTGTTGCACGCGCGCAGGCCGGAGGGGCTCCCGCCGCCACCGGCACTCTCAGGCCAGGGCCTCCCCCACAGCCCGGCCCGAGGCGGCCCCTGCCCACCCCGTCCCCCCTCTCTCCTCCTCCTTCTCCCGCGCCCGGCTGCCGTTATACCCCCGCTCCGCCGGCTCGGCTCCCCTCAGCGCGGCGCGAGCCCGAGAGCGGGACTCCCCCCCTATCCCGGCGGCGCGGAGGGCCGTGCTCTCCCCCGTTCCCCGGCCCCGCACCTGCTGCCGGCGCGGCCCGGCCCGGCCCGGCGCTGTCTCCTCTCGGGCCCGAGGCGCGCGAGCGCCGCTCCCTCCCTGCCTGCCCAGCGCTGGCTGGCGACGGCAGTGCGCACGCGCGCGGCGCGTAAGTTCCGGCCACACCGCAGCGCACTCTGGGAGGGAGAACGTTTCCGCCGGGCCGGGTCAGGCCGGGCCAGCGCGACCGGCGGCGGCGGCGGCGGCCGCCCCTCACGCCACAGTGGCGCCCTCCTCAGGACGGCGGTGACGGAGGGGGCGGGCCACCGCCCCCGGGGGAAGACTACGACTCCCGGCATGCCGGGCGCGCCGCTCCCGCCGCAGTGTGCCGTGGGGCATGCCGGGAGCTGTAGTGCGGCGGGGCCGCGGGCGGGAGGGCCGGGGGAGGAGGCACCGCCTCCCCGCCTAAGGGGCGGTGGCCGGGAGAGTTGCAGGCAGGGGGACGGAGCCGGGGATGGCGGCGGAGCTCTGGCTGGCGGAGCGTGGCGGCAGTAGGCGCCGCAGCCGCGGTTGGCCGGGCGGTGTTAGGCCGCCGTGGGCCGTAACCTGCCGCCTGTCAGCGCTGCCGCCAGGGGGCTTCCGTGAGAGGCAGCGGTAATGGGGACGGGGACGGGGACCCCTCCTTCCCGGGGCCCGGAGAAACCTAATGAGCTGATATTTCCACTGAGTAATTATTGCTTCCCGCCATGCCGGTTGCCTAGCGGTGGCCTCGGTGCCACCACAAACCACGTCGCCGCAAGAGAAGCACTGCTGTCTTCTGCTCCCGCCGAGGGGTAAAAGGGTGACAGGCGAAGCCATTTCACCGGCAAGCGTACTGGAGTGAGACTGAGCGCGGCAAAGTGGCAGCCATAGATATAGAGGTGGTGCTCCCTGGTCACATAAAAGCCACAACAGCTGCTAGTGAGCTGTGATACGTGTTGAGAGAGATACAGAGGTTAGACTGTGTGACAGGAGCTCGTCTGCCCACCCACAAAGGAGCACAGGGAGGTGACAGCAGGAGGGGGACCCCCAACAGCACCCTGCTGGGCTGCTCCCAGGCCCATCCTGGGAGCCATCAGCCCACAAAAGGCCCATCTCGAAGAGAACAGGGGCACGATGGCAGTTGGGAACCCAAATTAAGGACTTGGGGGAAGGAACACCCCATTGGGCCCCCTCCCAGGGAAGCCTCAGCCCCAGAACACCTTTTGGGTTGGGGGGGTTGCTGCAATCAGAGGTGTGGGATTAGCACGGGATGTGGGGAAAGAAGAGTGTTTGGGGACTGCACAGGACTCATTAGGGGAGGAACCAAAGGTGGAAAAGGAAGGGATATAGGTGATTTGTGCAGGAACAAGTGTGGGAGAACAGAGAAATATGGGAATAAAAAGGGCCAGTTGTGTGTAAATGGTGTGAGACACTGTCTGGCCATGCCCTGCGGCAGATGAGCACAGCCTGATGAGCACGTCTTCCCACTAAACTCCTTCCTCAGTTTGCCCTGCATGAAAACCTGCCGTTGCTGTGTGTGTGAGGGGGGGGTCTGGGTGCCAGTGGCTGGCCTAAGATTCGGGTTTTGGGGCACCATCCCATGCGGGCAAGTGTATGAGCAGCAGCAAGGGTGCAGCCCGACCAGTCAGCGAGGGGGGCCTAAGTGATGGGGGCTGGGGAACTTTGAGGGAGAAGCTGACGACCAGGAGGACTGGGGGGGCTCCAGCAGCTGTCAAAGAGGCTGGGGAGCCCTGGGGGGTCAGAGCACCTCAGGGGGAGCTGGCTACTGGGGGACCTGGCAGACTGGAGAGGCTGGGATCGAGGGGCAGCTACTGAGCAGATTGCTTGAGCCCAGCTGCTGGAGGGAGCCACACTGTACCTATGCATGTGTATGTAGATATATATATATAAATATACACAGATACATATGCACTCCATAGTGCACCTCCGTCCTGCTCAGCCAGAGGGGGAGGTGAGATGAGGCCTGTGTTAATGTGAGTGGTCTGTGTGGCTGACTGCTGTGTGTTTTGTGTGGCCATCTGTGTATATATGTTTCCGTGGTGTATATGTGTGTTTGTGCATGTGCCTGCTGGGAATACAAGCTCATCCTGGCTACTGCTTTGACCAGGGGGCATGGAGCTGCACCAGCCTTGTCTCTCTCAGGCTACCACATCTGGCCTGGTTTTCCCATATCAATAGATATGTATATTTGTATACATATCATATATGTATACATGTGATATACATATAGATAGGTATATTTCATAGGGCTTCTATGTAGCACAGTATTTCTACCCACAGAATTGAGATAAGAGAGATTAAAGCAGACAGGCAGCAGCTTTCTCCCAAAGCATTTGCATCGAAAGTACATAACAGTTAACACTTTTCTTTCAGTGATTTGAGGTTTCTCACACCCTGCCATTAAGCACATCTATACTGCAGCAGGAGGTCTGGTTACAGTATTGGTTGGCATTCCTGACATACCTTGAAGCAAATTAGCACAGGTAAGGGCGGCAGTAGAGATCTGCAAGCTCTCCTGGTTTTGCTGAGTCTGGTTTCAGATGCAGCTGAGCTACTACAATGACGTGCTGCGGGTACAAGGATGAATTCCCGTTTCCTCCTCTTCTCCCTTCTCCACCACACACATATTTTCAGGGATGGTGAACTACTTTCTTTTTGCTTCACATTTTACGATACCCTGCCCTAAAAGGCCACCGCAGATGATGCCTTTTTGGAGTCCAGTCATCATCTGCAGGCAAGGATTTGCAAAACTTGGGGGCTGTGCTTGGAGGCAGAGTACCAAACAGAGCGAGGCAGGCCCCGGGCAGGCTGTTTGGGTCTGCGTGATCACCAAGCAGCACATGGAAGCAGTAAAAACTCTGCCACCAGAGTTCCGACTGGAAACACGGAAATCTAAAGCCAGGCTGACATCAGGTGCCAGTAAAATTAAGACAGAAGGTAGCTTCATTTCTGACAACAGCTAATCCTGAAGCCCTAAGTATTTTAGTGATCTGGGGTGACTCAGCTAGAGGGAGTGTACCCTTAAACCGGTAATACTGAATTTTGAGAAGAATTTTTTACTTTTATGTAAGGCGAGGCACACAAGCAGTGTGTTTGTAAACACAGTCTAAAAAGACAATGACAACGTTGAAGGCTGAAGAATGTCGCTGAACTGCAGGGTGAGGGGTGGAAGTGGACGGAGTAAATAGATCAGAGATCATATTGTGACTGGGTGAAATTTGGGATTAGGCGCATTGGCACTGGTGCCTGTTTCCCCCAGTGCAATAGGATGACAGAAAATGGTATCACGATAATTCAGCCCTTTCTAAAAAAGGCCATGGAGCCAGACTGCTAACCATATTTAGCACTACTAAATTACAATTGGCACCAGCAAGCCTTGGTTGTCACCTAGTGACATTTTGTTCAGCCCTAAAAATGAAAAGACAGTTGCCTGCACTGTTTCAGATGGTGAGAGTCACTGGGAACTCGCAGATAGGGAAAGAGAAAGATAAGGCAAAGCAACAAGCTCATTGTGTCTTAGGATCTCAGAGCTGCCACCACCACCACAGCCAAAAGGTGTTGTTCTGTGTTCCTGAGTTGGTGAAAAGTGGTCACATAGAGCAGCAGGGTCACAAGAGGTGTCTTTGCAGCCAGATGGGTTGGGCACTCACCAGGGAGAAGGAACACCTGCCCCATCTGCACCCTGAACCTCACTGGCATGTAGCAGTACCTGAGTATGAAATGCTCACCGTGAAACTCATGAAACTCAACACAAAATGCTTTAATGGGTCCACCTTGAAGGTAAAACATGACTGATCTCTTTTGCTTCCTCAGGTTTGGCTAAGGAAGGGTGACACTGGGACCTGCGCTCTTCAGGCTTCCTCCCACTGGCTGGTGGGACCCTTTCACTGTGCTGTGGTGGAGGGGCTGGAGCTGGGGAGTCTCCTGGGGGGTCCATGGGAGGCGGGCAGGCGGATCTGCCCAGCTGCTCAGCTCTGGATCATTCCCGCTCTCTTTCTGCCCAGACAGAACGGAAACCTGCCGTCACTGTCTGCACCAGCTGCTAGAGCTAGTGACGATGGGATGGCGACGGTTCCAACAGCAGAAACCACAAACTGGTGTGGGCACCGAGGGGAGTTAAGTCATAAAGGGCAAACACCCATCAGAGAGCGTCAGGGAGCTGATACAGGTCTCTGGGAAGGATTTTAATCTTTTCCTCTCATGAAGGGGTTACAGAGTATTATTGGTTCCGCTTCTCACGTCTTCTCTGTGAAGTTTCACTCCAGAAGTGACAGTGTTAACGAATACAGTGGAATAGACTGCCCTGTAAGCTGAGCTACACGGTCACATGCATGGGATTTATTTTTAACATCCCAAAACTACTTGATGTTTCTGCCTGGGCTTGCTCCGTGTCCTCCCATTCTCTCCCCTTTCTTTGCTTGCAGTTCTCCCTTGCCCACCTCACTTCAGCCCAGCCGAGCAGAACCAGGAGAGCAAGTGTTTGCTATACAAAGAGGGACTCTATGATTAAGGTAAGGCTTTGTAAATAGAGTTGGAGTCTTTACTGGTCAAACCTTATGCAATGCAATGGTTACTGTATCAAGCTATGAAAATCAAAACCAGCCTTAGTCATTAAGATGAAGTAGAATAATCAGACACAAGATGTCTTAAATGACAGCCTAAACCAGAGGCAGCTGGTAACTGTGAACGCTTCTGTGACATGCTACTCTCAAAAAAAAAAAACCCACCCTCCGTAATATATTCAGTGGATTAGCTATAGTTTGCAGCACTGTATCTGGGGTTTAAAAAACACTAAGATGCTGATTCTGAGATAGAGTAGCAGGACAGATGATAAATCAAAAATTCAATTTCTATAATTTTCAGGAAACTCTGAGAAGTAAGACAAAGAGTAAGGGTCAGAGGAGAGGCACAAGCAATCTTCTGGCTAAAATGCTAAGTCTTAAAATCCATTGAGGTTTGTAGATTCAGACTGCAAGCTGTATGTTTATAGGCCAGAATGAATAATAAGATGATGAAGTAAGAATCACAAGTGTTAGAGGTACTACTATACCATTTAGAGCTGTGGCTGCTTAGCAATTTTTATGCAGGAATCTCTTCTCTTTAGGTTTTATGACTTAAACCTGTAGTTCTGAAATTCCCTATATGGGACATCTACCTTGGTCTGAGTTTCTTTTGTTTTGCTTAAAACCATTCACTTAATTATCTCAAAAAGTTTTCAGAAAAGTATATTAACGAGATTGTTTCCAGGGCATAAAATAGATCCTGAACCCAAAGGGAAAAAGCCCAGTTTGGACCATTCTTTTGGGTTGTTGTTTTTTTTTTCTCAAACTGCAACTAAACTGGAACCTGTTATTTTAAAGCACTTGCTGAACTCAAACCAAACCCAAACCCATTTCCCAGTTATTGATGCAAAGTGAGTTTGCCTGACCATGTCTCTACCAAGGACAACACAGGGACCCCTCACATGCAGGACCAGCAGCTGAGCATCTCCATGCCACAGCCTCCCCCTTCTCCCTGTCCTGCGTGTCCCCACACAACTCCCCAACGTGCCCAGCAGAAGACCCTCCTTGCTGGGCTACCCTGCACCCTACCGCCAGCCCAGGGGACCAGTTCAGCACCTGGAATTTTGGGGTGGGTTTGTCTCAGGTGGGCTACGGCTACGTTGCGCCAGGTAGGGAGGAGCAAGAAATATTGCTGATCCAGGTCTCTCAGGGGGAACTGTGGTGTGGGGTTTCTACCAGCAGTTCCTGCCTTGTGTTACCTGTGCCTCACTGCTCTGAGCTCTCCCCTACTCCTCCCATGACAGCACCAGGGCATTTCACTGGACAGGGATTGCAGTAGCAAGATTTGGTGCCTCTTTTTTTTACTGCGCACATGCAACCCCGGTTTACCAGTTGAGGGGGAGGCCTGATGGTGTGACAGCTTCTCCTGAGCTCCACGCTCCCGCATGCCAGGTCTAGGGAGCTGAAGAGAAGCTGATGTGCTGCTGTGGGAACCTGAGCAGCACGCACACTCTGAAAGGAAAGCAAGGAACCCACCTGACTGATGCACTGTACCATGGACCTGCTCCGTTCCTCTCATTTTAAAAGCATTTGGGTTTTTTTTTCAGTATAAAGCAATTCCAGCCTGTTCAGTAACTCTAAACCAGTGGTTATTGTCACGAAACACCAGAGGCTCACCCAGCTGATCCCCAGCTATAAAATACAGGGAGTAGTTCCCTAATTGTCACAGCCTCATCCTTCCATCTTTGGGCTTATCTAACAGGTCAGATGTCTCATGGAAAAACTTTTCACTCTGCATGTCATATGCTGAGGATTTGAAGTTCACCAGAAGGATTGTCCTGGAATCAAAATGCCCCTATAAAACCCATGTGGACTTGTTCAAAGTCTGAGTCTCCAAGAAAATATGTCTTGCAAATGCTTGCTAGAAATTTATTAGTGTTATTCATGAAGTTTTCATCTATATCTTTTATTCTCCCTCTCCACTTACACCGGGCTGTACCACATTCACCGGCAGAGTCATTTAAAGCTCGGCTGGCAACACGTATATGCAAGATCAATCTGAATGGCAATTGCAGAGCAGGTGTGCCACGAAGGACAGTGACCCCCTACGCCTAATGCCAAGGCAATTGCTCAAGCTGTAGCTGTCCCGGCTGTGGGTATCAAGATGTGGGGCTTGACTCACTTAGAGGTCACTGTGGTTCCAGGTGGTGCTTTTTATCTTGCATTGAAGGACAGGACTTCTGAAAAATGAGACTCCTGAGAATCATTTACAAACACAGTTTGGTACGGTTTCCAATGGCATGGTGTTTTCTTCCTCAGCTCCGAGAAATAAATATACTTGAGTAGCAAAAGGAGACCCAAGCCTGATTTCTTGCTGAGGTTGTTAGGTACGTAGTGATTGAGGAAGAGTTCTGCACAAAAGGAGAAGAAAATCTCTAGTTTAAGGAGACTTAGATGCTCTTCTAGAAAATGTGATTCTACTGCTGGTTCTGGCAGGGGTTTTGTGCAGGAGGGCATGCAACTTCAAGTGAAACATCAGAACCTGAGATGTCCATGCTTGGTGTATGTGTGTATATTTATTTACATAAAATATTCTATTTAATTGTATTTATTTTCATCTTTCTATACTTTATTTCTACACCTGCCACACAGAAATAATAGTATCTTTTAACCTCAATTGCAGCACCTTTGGTCCTGCAAAGATAAAAACATCTTTGGTTGTGAACTCCTTTAGATACTAAGATAGCAAATATATTGAAAAACCCTATAAAGAAATTAATAACTCTGTATTCACCTCAGGATTTAAGCATTATCATAAAAATAAGATAAACACTACATAGTGGGTAACAAGGATTGAAAGAAATAGACAACATCTATCTGCCCTATACACTCCACCAAAAATATTCACATTCCTTGAAAATATTTCTTTGTTGTAACATTGTATAGAACTTTAACATTCTTGGCTCCAGCATTTACATGCAAACTTTCTTGAGATTGTTTTAAGAGCTTCTCATTACATTGTAAACCTTAGAAATATTGGTTTATGTTCATTTGCAATCTCATCTCAGAGAAGCTCTTTAAGGTAATTATCTGGGATTTTGGATGGCCCTTTTTGATGGTTCTTTAAAATGGGAGGCATCTCTTGATTCTGTGATCAGAGCTTAGATATGACATATAACCTTAGTATGTCATATCATCAGTCACATAAAGCAAATGCCAAGCAAGAAAACAGTTGTATTGTTTTAGATCATTGACTGCAACTGAGTTAAACGTATATTTACTGAAAGTAAATTGTAATTGGTTTATAAACTGTAAGTTATTGTCACTGAACAGATCTGCTCCAGACACAGACATATCTGCAGTCAAAATAGCAGCTGTATATTTTTAAACCTTACTTGATTTGCTGTCATGACGGTCTAAAAATAAAGATTTACCAAAGTGGACAGACTGTGGACTGTAATTTGCATCCTTTCTTTCCACAGTTGATAGAACATGATTCAAGCGAGCACTTCTGGTTTGATTTTTTTCTAACTCAGCTCTTAGGAAATTTTTCAAGTTGCAGGGAAACAAGAAGTGTACAGGTTTAGAGAAATGTTTTATCCCCTGACATATCTGTGTGTCTTCTGCCTCTGGATTTTATTTCTCAAAATTACTGAAGCAAGAATTTGTAAACTTCCCACTCAGGGTTTTGAAAGTTGTAGTTTGTGTACTGATAATGATACCATCAACTGAACAACAGAGCTAACTCGATCATCAGTTAAAATACAGAGCTCCAGATTACAAGCATGTCAGAGTTGAAGAAGTATTCAAACCCTGATAAATACCAGAAAAGTTTTCTCTCCCTTTTTCCTGTCCTCCCACTTCACAGATTTGACAATGAGAAAAGAGATATAGAAATCATTTGTCTGACAAAACAGCATATGCAAGTAAGACATGAGGTAAACTCAACTGAAAGTGGCCCATCTGAACACACACTAATGAAAACTTATTCTGGATCTGAATGCTTTGATATGGCCACTTTTGATAAACAAAGCATGTGTTTTCTTTCTTTATTATGTGATCAGATTGGGTTAATTTCAGCATGCGACAGTGTGAAAGCAGGCTCTTCTCCAGAAACTTTGTGATCAGCCCTTTCTGTGGCCCTTTTGGAGAACCATAAGGGCTGTGCCTCAGGTGCATTTTTATTTATCAATCATTTCTCTCCGAGGGCTGGTTTTGCAGTGGAAAGTATTGTTCGCACATTCATGTTTTTATTGCGGTGTAATGTACCCAGCCTTCCTCTGACCTTATGCAAGTCATCGCTGGGACTATTTTTAGAGATTATATTTGCAGCAAAATGCTACAAGAATGAGAGCAGCAAGGATGCTGCCAATGTGAAATAAATCCATCTGTATCTCCTGCTTCTCTGAGCCACATAAAAGTAGATGTGACTAAAGAGCCTATAGCAGGACACATGCCACCCTAAACCACATGTATTTTGAGGGCTGCATGTGGCTGGGGCCACCCTGGCCAGCAACCCCGTGTCACCTCTGTGCAGAAGACAGTGCTTCCCAAGACAAGGCAGGGAATGTTATAGTGGGTAGTCACAAAATACTATTTTTCTTCATTGCTTTCTCAAGCTCTTTCCCCGCAAACAAAGGTGAAGGTACTTGAGGCTTATTCTTCAGTGTCGAAGTTTGTCCCTAGGTAAAGGGGCCATAGAGGACTTACTCCTTTACTCTGCAGGACCGAGGAGGAATGGGATTCACTAAAAGATGTAAACAGCTATTGGTCAGTGTTGGAAGTTGCAAAAGAGTGGAATAAAGATGTGTTGAGCAATGAATGCACATCGAATTCAAACATGAGCGTGCGGTCTTTGGTGGCTGCAGGAACCCATGCCTTGCCTTTCCCAGACATTTCCCAGACTTTCCTTCTCCTGCGTTGTTCATGACTCCCATTGCCTAGACGTGAAAGACGAGAGGTTAAAACAGGAGCTTCAAGAAAGAGAGGGGAAGCAGCTTCAGGGAGCATCTCTTCCCCTTGAGCCTCATCCTACTTCCTCTGCAGCACAGCTCTCCTCAGGGCTGGGTCACTTAAGCCTGGGATTGCAAAATCATTCACATCTAGGTAAATGACACTACTGATTTTCTTTAATTTTACAAAAAAAAAAAAAAGTCTAAATTATTTTACTAATAATGCATATTTTCTCTAAGAGCCAAATGAGAGTCTGCTGGGCCTATGGTAGTTCCTACTGCATAGAAAGTGTGGTGCGAAGACTTGTCAAAAATCTTTTTCCCATTTTCACCAAAAAAAAAAGCACCCTAGGTCTTGTTTGGAAACAGAACTATAGTTCTTCCTGATCATTATCTTTTTCTCTCCCACAAAGATTCGCAGTAGGGTGAGCCAAGTTGGAAGGCAGCCTCTACAACAGAAAGTCAGAAATCTGGACTTTTCTACTTGCAGCAGCTCTGCTTTGGGCCAAGTTGCTGTTACCAGTTGAAGGTATCCAGGGAAGCAGCTCCAAGCAGTGACTGAGCAGCCCCTAGTTCTCTAATCCAAACACTGTGTCCAAGGGGAAAGGACCACAGGATGTCCTACATGTTCCCCTTAAACAGCATCTGTTATGGCCATTGTTAAAGAAGACAGCTGGGCTGTGTCTGACCCAGAATGTCATTTCTTATCTTCTTAGATTTTTCATAACAAAAGACATGCCTCATGTTAATCACCATCCCTGTTTACGTGCTGTTGGACCCTGTGCTTCTGTTTTCCCGTGTTTAGGGAGAAGTAACAGGTACTGCCAGGAATTATTGCGAGGGTAGAGGTATTATGAGCAAGGGCAACTGAGAACTTTTGGAAGCAGGCCTCATAAGTGCATGGATTTTACTAATTAAACTGATTTAATTGACTTGCTGGGAAAGAACATAAAACATAATAATGAAAGCAAAGCAGATCAGTTTTTCATTCTGACACAAAGCTAGTAATCTGGTAGTGAGAACTTTTTATATAAGCATCTTCATACATCATGTTATTGTACTTCTGCTTTTTGTTGTTGGATCTTGTCCTGAATTGTGGTAAAACAGAACCAATATTTTTTTTTTTGTTCAGTAGTTTTAGTTTGCAGCTAAGCCTCTTCTAACTAATTGAACTCTGAAATTAACAACATATTGTCCAGACACTGTTCGCTCCCAGAGAGGTAAGACCTGATTGTTTCTAATTTATGCCAAGGAATGATATGCAGAGAGGCTCTTGCTTATACTTACTGCTATAACAACCAAGGCCGGGTAAATTTCTTATTTGCCCCATTGGAGGGTTGGAAATGGAAAAGCACAGAGCACCTGTGGGGAGGAGCAGACAGGACAGGGGACCCAAAACTGACCAACAGGATATTCCATCCCATCTGCCCATGCTCAGTATAAAACCTGAGGGATCAAAGGGTCAGCTCTCACTTTTCGATGGCCAGTGTCCAAGAAGGACCGTCTGTCTGTTTATCTGCCTTTGGTCCTGATCTGTGTGTTCCTGAATTGAGATTTGGAATCCAGTTCCCGTACATCACTGAGTCCAGTCTCAGTGTTGTGGTCGTCATCCTGGGAGCTTGACACTGGTCTTTTATACACTGGGTATTTTTAATTATTTCCTTGTCATTATTTTGTTAATATTTTCATTAAAGTAGTTTAGTTTTTTCTAAACTCATAGGTCTCTCTCTCTCTTTCTCCCTCCCTCCCTCCCTTGTCTCCTTGGAGAGAGAGGTTTGGGAAAGCATCTGTCATTCATTTCAGTGACCAGTCCAGCCCAAACCATGACAGATCTCAGGAAAATTCTTTTTATATCAAAGGTTTTTAAGGTGAGGAGAAGAAAAAACCCTATATATTTTGAAAACATATTAATGCGGAAATGTGACAACTTAAATGCAGTCTTCCTTAGGAAAACATTTAGCCTGTTTATAGAATAAAGCTGGTTGAAATTTCTGAAACATTTGTTTTGGCATCCTCAACTTATTCTTTTAATCCAGTTTGTTGGTTGCAAAAAATTTAAATTCATGGAGCTGGTTGGTGGCAGCTGAATTTATTATCTGGAGACTGGGAATTGTTTATAACTTGCTGCCTGGGGTCTCTTTCTCTATTTTCTGTCCCCTTGTGGTGTCACTAACACCTTCATAAATTGCATCTAAAATATGATCAACTCGGGATCACCCATTCTGTTCCAGGTAGTGTTTGACACCGGCTGGTCAGACGTAAGTAGGATGACTGAAACCGTAGAGCAGTGGTGACCGGGTTTTGTAGGATCATGCTCTAAAATAGATCCTAAAGGAACAAAAATGGATAGTTTCTCAAAGAGGCACCCTCAGAGCTGACCTCTCCCCTGCTCCATCACAGGAAGGGAAAAGCTCTGTTGAGGTTAGGGCTCCCCTTCTGCCCTAACTGCACGCCATGGTGTGGAGCTGAGGATGAGATAAACCGTACCCTCCATCTCCTCCTCCTTCCAATCTGCTCAGCCTTCACTGGTGACAGCAAGGGGAAGAAAGGTGAAAGGTAGTTTGGGGAAATTAAAAAAAAAAAAAGGTGAAAGAAAATGGATCTAACTGAGTGAGTATAATCTTGCAACAAGCCCCCACTGCACTCTGGAGCTTCTCTCCAAAACACAGACCGAGGCATCGCCTCATTCCACGTTTTTGGTGCCTGAAAGTAAATGTAGCCTGAAAGAAAGTCCCCTGCAGTGCCTGTTCCGTGACATGCAGGCATCATCTAGGAGCGTAAGGGTAAATCAGAGAAGCAGAGCGAAGAAAGCCAGGCAAATTTGCCTTTACCCAGGCTGGTCTCCACACTGGGAACTAGGATCATGGTGGTAATCTTCTCTCTCAGCCTTGCTGGTGTAGAGCAAAGGGAGGTTCATTTGCACAACATCCATGTCTTGGGGGGGGGGGGGGGGGGGGGGGAGATGACAAGACATGTAAGCCAAACAGCCAGCTAATTTTTCTAGAGAGGAGAAAGAAACATCATCTTTCCTACTCAGACAGTGACGGGAACAGTGGGAAGGTCCCTCGCTGTGCCTCTGGCCGTCTTGATTTCAGCACCGTGGTATACATAGACCCAGTGTCAATATTGGGACAGAAAACAGGTTGGTCCCAAAGCCTGGCTGCCTCTGCTGGGCTAACGAGTGGGGATCTGATCTATATTAGTGCTGCTGTCGGGCCACCCTGTACCGTGGGTGTTAGTGCTGATACGTGACTGCATGGAGCTGGCAGTCCCTTGCCCACAGCCTGATTCCGACTAGAGGTGCATGTGAGCACCTAATGCGTAGACACCAACCACGGGCACAGGACAGCCTGTGGCCATTCTTGCTCCTCCAGGGCAATAACTCTTGTCTTCTTGTCTTTGCTACGCACAGCGCCGGGCTCAGAAACCTCCCCCTGGGCAGCACAGGCACTGCGAGAGATGCTTCAGCCGGCACTGCCGCGCACCCATTGAGCCCTCCGTCTCCTGCCTGGTGATCAGCTGCCGCTTGCACTGCGGGGCCACCTTCCACATGTGCAAGGAGGAGGAGCACCAGTTGCTCTGTCCCTTAGAGCAGGTCTCCTGCCTCAACTCAGCCTACGGCTGCCCTTTTTCCATGGCCCGCTTTAAGCTGGCGAAGCACCTCCGGGTCTGTCCAGCCAGCGTCGTCTGCTGCTCGATGGAGTGGAATCGCTGGCCAAACGTGGATTCGGACACAACCCTCCATGAGAACATTATGAAGGAGACCTTGAACGAAGACTGCTTGGACACAGCCTTGGCGCTCAGAGACCAGAAGATACTTTTCAGGACTTTGAGAATAGCCGACCTGTTTCCAGAGTGGAGGAAAAAGGATGAAGTGGCAGAGCTAATGGATGAAGCCATGGGAGGGGAAGAAGGTGCCGTGGGAGGAGTAGCCTGTGGTTCCCAAGAGGGTGACGACCAGTTGTGTGAGCTCAGCCAACATGAGCGTGAACATTTGGCAAAGGACAAAGAGGGAATGGATCTGGGGAGTTACAAAACCTGGGAGAACATTTTCAGCAAAGAGCTACAGGCTTGCAAGGTAACGGGCTCGGCAGCCAACGCAGGACAAAAGGCAGAGGAGGCTTCCAAGAAAACAGCTTCAGCCCCTCATGCTGTCAGCTCCACAGAGAAGGCAAAGGAAGTACCTGAAGGTGCAGAAGAGGCAAAAGACCAAAAGCCTGAACAAGTAGCGCCAAATACAGAAATGACAGGACTGGCTCCCTGGCAAGAAGGGGTCCTGGAGAGGCTGAAGAAGGAAGTTGGTGTAGGTGATTACAACATGTATCTGGTACATCACGGGGGAATGCTCATCCGCTTTGGCCAGCTAGCTGCTTGCACGCCCAAAGAAAAAGACTTTGTCTATGGGAACTTGGAAGCTCAGGAGGTGAAAACTGTTTACACATTCAAGGTGCCAGTTAGTTACTGTGGAAAAAGAGCACGACTTGGAGATGCACTGGGCCACAAGATGCCAACTTTAGACAAGTCGGTGGATACCTCAGAATTGGGAATAAATCTAGAAGAACTACCTAAGACAAATATAGTTAAAGCCACACTGCTGTGTGCTCTGGAAAAAGAGCTGAAAGGCCACGAGATCTCTGAAGCAAGGGGTATCGATGGACTCTTTGTGGATTTTGCAACACAGACTTACAGCTTCTCTCTGGAGCCCTTCTCTTCCAATGCTGTTCTAGCAGATATTCTGGATGAAAAAAGCCCACCAGAACTCCATGTGGAGCTCTACACTGAATGCGTAACCAGAAGACACAACAAAAGCAGTTCAGCTTTCACATTCACTTGCAGTCATTTTTTCAGGAGAGACGAATTCCCATCCCACTTCAAGAATGTGCACGCTGATATCCAGTCGTGTCTGGATGGGTGGTTCCAGCATCGCTGCCCACTGGCCTATTTGGGATGTACTTTTGTTCAGAATCACTTCCGCCCTGATGGACTTAAGGCCAAGGTTATATACAGCAAGCCTCTCAAGACATTTGCTATTAAACCAGAGGTGGACAACCTCCTTGCTGAGCCAGGGAAGTGCAATTCCACAGTTGTCAACCAAGGGAGAAATAAGGACTCACTGAGCAGCCTCCCAGTAGAAGTGCTCAAGTACATTGCGGGGTTCCTGGACAGCTTCAGTCTATCTCAGCTGTCGCAAGTGTCAGTACTGATGAGGGACATCTGTGCCACTCTTCTTCAAGAGAGGGGAATGGTCCTGCTGGTCTGGGAGAAAAAAAGATATTCACATGGTGGAACTTCGTGGAAAGCTCGCAAAAAGGCAAGTGACTGTGACGCTGGGAAAAAGACAGATATGGGTTCTCTCCAGGTAAAACACAAGCATAGCAAGGGGTGCTGCACATAAGTATGCCGTTACAGGGAAGGTTCATGAGGTTGTGAATTTGCATCATAATTGTCAGGGGTCCTGGCAGTAAATTGCAGTACATCCACTGAAGGTAGGAAGGTGTAAATGGACATCTTCTGACTAGCTGAAAGTCCCCTCCCAAGCTTGTCTTGGGTAACCTGTTCGTGTGTGCACCATTTTTAGGTACTGGGGACTGAGAATTCCTGATATTTAAAGGTCACACATGGAATTTTGAAGATCTTGAAGTTCATACTTTTTTTTTTCTTCTTCTTTACAAGCCAATTTAGGGTATATGCCAAAACTAAACCACACTATAGAATGCCAAAACGGTAAAGAACAAGGAGACATGGCTATGAAAGGAGCCCAGGCATTCACATCAGCCACTGGGGGCCTTCATGATTAGTAGTTCACAGGATTGCCATGAGTGTCTGACTCACTGGGTTGTGAGCGCCGGAGGGAGCAGCATGGGAACAGGGAAGCTACCTTCTGCAAAGCTGGTTTCCCACTGTTTGTGCTGGAAAATAACCACCTTTATTGGCTGCTTGGGTAGTCTGAAAGAAATATGTAAACACAGCTCAGTCTAAGTGCTACTTGAACAATAGCTATTAAAGTTTGTTTCTTTTCTAGCTGATAGCCTTGCAGCTGCTCTTACATAAAACTGTTTGAAAGAATAACATGAGAGACTCCAGCATGACCAAGCAGACAAGACAGAGATCTAGGAATAAATAGAGATCCAGGGAAGACTCCCAGAAATTATTTAAGCATCTGGCTTTCAAGCAGACCTCTGAAGATCTCCCCCTATTGATTCTTATCAAATGGAAGCATAGCAATTTGTGAGCCTTTATTAAGAGAAAGGACTCTTTATTAAGAGAAAACATGAAGTGTGGTGAATTAAAAATCTGTATAACAAAGTTTGGTGGCTGCCAGTTGATTTAGCCCAAACCAAAACAGGAATTACCCACTGAAATAATTTACTGGAGGGTGTGGCTTTCTGCAGTAAAAGGAAGAAATTCTGGCTGAGCAATCATACAGCAATTCACTTCAATTATTGCAGTGCAATTTCAACCCAGCAGCATTGAATTTGAGTACTGTCTAGCCCTTTTCGTGTTAGCACTCTGTGCTGACCACACCTGAATCTTGTTTCCAATGCACAGACACTGCTTGAAAACATTCTGTTCGCAATTGGTCTGAATTTCTTGACTACTCTGTATAATAGCCATTTATACGGGGTTAGGACTAAGACAGGGTCAAGTAATCTTCGGCATAGCAGACCCACATACTGTCCTTCTTCCCCAGGAAGAGACATTTTTAGGGACAAGAACTATGACTGTAAAAATTCATTTGATTTAATGGTATAAAGCAAATATTAAAGTGACTTAATCGCTATCTTATCACTGGATGCTAGTTTGTCACTAAACGGTACATGGTATCACTGCAAACAGAACCGGAAAATTTTGACTGCACATTTCTACTTTTTACAGGCTTGTATGTCCTCTAGGAACAGCTTTCATCTTAGACTTCCCAGGCTTGTTCTGGGATGGGGTGAATAACAACAGTGTTGTAATGTTAATTACTTTGAGGTTGCTGATAGATGGTCTTTATGAAGTCAGGTTTCCTTGAGATATGTATCACACAAGTATGCTGGAGTCATTTTGCTTTATAAACAGAATCACAGGATCACAGAATCACCTAGGTTGGAAGGGACCTTTAAGATCATCTAGTCCAACCATAAAAACAAAAACAAAACCAAAAACAAAGCCCACAAAACAACAAAAACACACACACACACCCCAACACTAAACCATATTCCCGAGCACCATGTCAATCCGTCTTTTGAATATCTCCAGGGATGGTGCCTCAAGGACTTCCCTGGGCAGCCCATTCCAATGCCTGATATACCTTTCAGTGAAGAAATTTTTCCTAATGTCCAACCTGAACCTCTCCTGGTGCGACTTGAGGCCATTTCTTCTTGTCCTATCACCTATGACTAGGGAGAAGAGACCAACCCCCGCCTCTCTACACCCTCCTTTCAGGGAGTTGTAGAGAGTGATAAGGTCTCCCCTCAGCCTCCTCTTCTCTAGGCTGAACATCTTGGATCACACTGTACAAGTGATGGAGTATTCTGTAGAGGTGTGTTGGTCAGGTGTCCTAGATTTCCCCACGCCCTGCACTGGACTGGCACCAAAGACTGTAGCAGGACTTTTTCCCATTAGAAATGGCAGGTGATGACCAAAGTAGCAAAACCAGCAAGCACAAGGTACATAACAATACGGACCCCATTTTCACTGGTTATGCCAGCCCTGCACACTCAGACGTTGGGGAGCCTACCCCGATACAAGTAATGCACCCATATATAGCATACATAGATTTTAAAAAATCCTCTTCTATTTTTACCAACATTCCCGTTTCCTCTCTCCCATCTCTTTCCCACTCTCCCTTACTAGATCTGGCAGTTCAGTAGCCTGTTCTCCAAAGTTAAGAAGTGGCAGCGCAACGACGCTGCCTGCATGTCAGAGCACCTGAAGCGCTGTCCCTTCTACCAAGTGGAGCGCAGGACGGACCCCGTGCTGCTGACAGGCATGTGTGAATCCAGAGAGCAGACTCAGAAGACTTTGGTTTCTACTTTCAAGCGCAGAGTCTGAAGAACCCGCTTTCCCTCCTGCCGTGCTCCTTTCAGGGCCCTTGAAAAGAAGAATTGGGTGTGAAGATTGTTGCTTCCCAACTTCCCTTCGGACGCACAAAACTGGCTTCTCCGCAGCTGCATTTGGAAGAGCCTGTATCTTTTTTTTTTCTTTTTTTTTTTTTTTTCCCCCTGCATTAATTTAATTGTTCCAACTTCCTCCGCTGCTCACTGATGCTGCGTGCTTTCGGTTTATGTTTCTGTTCCTTGCTTAATACAGCCTCCTGGAGAAAGCAATAAGGATCTTGTCTGAAACAACATCTTCGCAACCCCGAAGGTAGGCTGCTGCTCCCGTACCATGTCCCTCAGAGAAGCAAAAGCAGTTGATGTACGTAGCTTGACGAGGTCTGAAACACCTACGTTTTGGCTGGAAAGCCAAGTTCTGGGAGCACAAGGTGGGTGGCCTCCTGCCCAGCAAATCTAGGGACTGCTACCCTGTTCTGAGATGTGAGCAAAAGAAAAGGAGACCCCGAAGTCAAGGGAATAAATTAAGACCTGAGGAATGCACCACACAGCCACAGGCCATCCTTCAGGGCCCTGACTCAGGCAAGCATGCCTAGCCAGGACAGCATTTGAGCACATGCCCAATGCTGAGCTCATGGGAATATTCAAACCAAAGCAAACAAACTTGCTTTTTGCTAGAAATAACCAAGTAGCGAACAGTTGTAGGGGCTCAGTTGTCTTCTTATATTTTTTTTGGTTAATAACTTTCTCTGCCTTTATTTAAAAATCCATTAAAGCCACCAAAAAAATATTTGAAGACGTTCTTAGAGTGCCTTACTTACTCAGTTTTGCAATTGTAAATTGCAAATTGTAATTGTAAGCAATTGTAAATGATTTGTCAAAGAAAGATTGTATTTTTTTTTCTGTAAAAGGAAAGGCATTCTGCAACCCATTCAGTACTGATATGGGTAATGTTTGCGTTAGTTAAAAGGGCTGGAGTATAAAGATTTTTTTTCTTTTTTTTTACAGAGCAGAAGAATTTGATTTATTTTTAAATAAATGCACTCACGTAAAAACAGAATATACTTGTTGAGGCAACAGATGAGGGAAAGCAGGCATGTTACCAACAGCATCTGTCTTATGACACGATTTAAACCCGTTTCAGAGGAGTTCCTCAGAAATGCCGTGGTTGTGGTGGTGGGTGGGATTCCTCTGAAATGGCTGTGAATCGATTGAACAGCCTAAGGCTGCTGCACAGACACAGCGGTGCCAACTCTCGCCCCTTTCTTTCTCTCAGCTTGTAGTCAGAAGTGCGAGCTCAGGACATGGGGTCTGGCTTTCATCTCACCATCTTGGGCAGGAGGACCTCACTGGGAGCTGGGACGTCTGCTGGCCCCCAGACCACTGCTCTCCTCACCTGGGCTGGCCAGGTGAAAACTGGCCCAGACGGATGGACACCACACCATCCCTGGTCTCAGAGTAGATCTAGGATGAGGCAGGTTATGCAAGAAGGAGCCCTCTCCCACCAATAAAGGTTGACGATGCGCCAAGTTATGTGCCCTTGGTAATTGAAGGCATTAATTGCGTGGTGACCCAAACCGAGCAAACGAGTGCAGCTCGTCCTTGTCCACACTTGCAGCCTAAGTGGTCCCTGTGAGATTTTTAACTGTATGAGGATGTTTTTCTTCTCCAGGCACACACCCTGAGGAGCATATTATCTAGTTGTGGGGACAGGGGATTGGTCCCAGGAGCAGGAGTAGCAGCAGTTACATTTTAATTTTATTTTTTTTTAATGGTATTCTGTTTCCCTAGAGGTCCTTTCTGGGAAGTCTCATAATGCTTTACACATGAGAATAAATTTGTCTGCGTGGGCATCCCGTGGAAAGCACAAGTAGCATCTCAGTTTTATCCAGAGAAAACCAGGGAACGAACACGGGGAACCTGAGCTGGGCCAGGAGCAGGTGAAGCTGGGTGCTCTGATCCTTCATCCTGAGGCTTACCCACTGGGCAAAACCAAACTGGCTGTCCTTTAAAGTGACTTACAAAAATTCTCCTGTCCTCAAAACATCCCCTGTAAAATAAGTTGCCAAATATTATCACCCTGTTTTACGCAGGGAAGTTGGCAAAGGTGAGGACATACAGCCAGACTTCCTATACTGGCTTCTGCATCAGGGTCTCATCCTGCGCATATCACGTACCTGATTTTGAAATGAGCTTCAGCATGATGTGTAGCTGCAGAACACAGCAGCTGCAAATGCACGTCCAAAAACTGTGTACCAGTATCTATGCTGGGTACTTAAAACTGGAGACACTCAAAATTATGGATAATTTGGGGAGAAAAAAAATAAAGATGTTTAAATGATAGGGTCCCACAGTAAGTCAGCGTTCAAGGCATTTCAAGTAAGAGACCGTAAAAAAGTTAGTTCAACCTGTGAACCATCTCTCTCACCTGATCAGCCACTTAGCTGCTCTAAACTGGTGTAGCTGCCCTGAAATTGGGGTTTATGTTAGGTATGAATTGGGCCAACTTTACCTTTAGTGACGATGTGACTGAGTTAGAGAGTGACTTGTCACAACCTCTACCTCTTGGGATCAGCCAGGGTGTACATTACAGCTTCTAGGAGACTGGACTTAGATCATTTTCCTTCTGGTACTGCTAGAGAGACACAGGCTGTTAATCCAGGGAGAGAGAAAGAGACAAATATTCCCCTGTGAATATATACTTCTGTAAACTGTAAATTTGGTTAAGTAACCTTCAGCATATACGGTGGAAGCTGAAAATCTGCAGCCATCTTCAGGTTAATCTGGTTAACCCAACCCTGGAAGAGGGGAAGCCATACAGGGGAGTGGAGATCACCCTGATCCTGGCACGTAGCCACCTGGCAAATTCCAGCTGGTAGCTTCTTCTCACTTTACCTCACATTTAACACTAGTGGAGAGCTGCGAGCTGGTGTCAGACACAGTTTAATTAATCAAGGATGTGTGCCAAGGTAGGTCAACGTTGATGCTCCTGCTCATTAGCAGACTTGGCAGAAGCTTTGGAGAGCTGCAGTGAAACGAGTTTGCCTGCTCCGTTTATTTTGGTGAGGACAAACACGGCTTAGTTAAAAGATGAGAGGCTTTGATTTGGGTTCAGCAAGTCCTTACTCTCCTAGTTTAAGCTCATAATTTGATTGATGGAAAATTAAAACTCTTCCTAAATTTCAGCTTGAGGAATTTGATTAGAAGAAACTGGGCATTTGGTGTTTTCCAAAATAAGTCTTTTGCTGTGGCCAGGTCTGAACTGGAAAGGGGGTCCCAAGTCCTGCAGAGGACTTGGTCTCAGATTGCTCTCAGTCCAGATCTCACACTTCAGACCTCCATGGCTTTGATCCCATTTGTGGTGCCCACGCGTCTTGTGCAGGGCAAGAGCAATGCTCCACGCACTCCAGGCTGATGTGCTTCACAGTGTGTCCACTTGTTGGAAGAATGGGAACAGGAATGATGGCATTGTGAAAATCAGAGAGGTCAGAGCAGGGCAAAAGTGCCCGGGACAGGATGGGAAACAGGAAAGGTAACGGGTTTGGATAGAGGAGACCTGCCTGATTGTAGGTGTCATGGGGAGAGGTGAGTGGAGAAAGGAAAAAGGGCAAGGGAATGAAGGGATGTGGGATGTGGAAGAGGTGATGCAGCTGCAAATGTTTTAGGAGGAAAGAGTTCAGACACTAGGAGAATAGGAGTGACATTCAGGAGAGCAGAGACGCAAGGGGAATAGAGATTATTTAATTTGGTTTTGACTGAGATATTTAAATGAGCCTGATGAGCTCAGTGAGATGCAGACTCTGTTCTGAACTGCAATTTTTAAAGTGGACCTCACGCTGAGGAACAACCCCTGTTCTGGGTTAGAGTATTTGGCCAGCAGATCATCGAAACACGAGCTGAAAGGCCACTGTAAAACCACAAAGAGTCACCAGTTTTGATGTCCCTGTGCATTCATCATTTGCTGCCAGCAACAGACTCTCGGGATAAATGCTTCTCCTTTGGGAAGGGGCTGGAAATTTCCCATCAGTATGATAGAGTAAGATGGGGCAGATGACAGTTCTTAGGGGGAGAAATGGTAGATCACCTCCTGACACGTATTGTAAGTCTGGGTTGGAGGAAGAAATTACTTGCTGGGCCTCCAGCTCCCAAAACTGAGTGAGCACAGGTAAGGTGACGTTGATCTGAATGGTGTTTGTAATTTTGCAAAAATCTGTAACTCCTTGTTGCTTTCTTAAGAATAAAAATTATTATGGTTTAAAAAACAAAAACAATCAACCAAACAAAATCCAAGTCTTAGCTTGTTTTCTTAGTTTCATCACATTAATGTTTTCTTTGCTTTCAAATTAGATGGGTAGTTCCTGTACCTTCATATTCATTACATTCCTTTTCTCTACTCCACTCTTCACTATTATTTTTCCAGTTGAAGACTATTATTTGTATTTATTATTGATATTTATTTTATATTTATTTAGCAATTATTCTTGGTTTTGACCCCATCCTCTTTGCATACCCACTTTCTCCTTCCTGATTCGGTTACTTACTTGTATGAAAAACTTTCTCTTCTTTTAAAAATCCAGTTTGCACTTTGACATTGCGTTATATCTACAAGCATTTGAAGGAGAGTTTTCTTTGCTGATCTCTCTCTCCTTACTCTTCACCTACTTTTAATAAAAAGTAGGTGGCTGTTCAGCCAGGAAGATACAGGAGAATTTTTGCGTCTTGGGGTGCAAGTTCCACAGCTGCTGCGCATCACCCTGAGAAATTCTGGGCTTCTTTCACATCAAGTTTCCTTACTGCTACAGTCCACATTAAAGAGTTCTCTTAACTCCTTGATGGTTTTACTTCTTTAGAAACAAAATCTGCATGTACAGATTTTGTATTCTTATTTAGCTATTCTTATTTAGCTTCCCACTTAATTTATATGTAAGGAAATTCTGATCACACGCTCCAAATTTATTTTTGACGACCACCTGCTCTATGACTTATTTGCTATTTACAACTAACAAATATTTCGTAGGTTCAGTGATGGTTTTGTGAAGGAATCTGTCACATGTCATGTTGAGAATTATAGGCCTAAGGCCCATTATAATCATCAGAAATTATCCTCTAGTCCCTAACTCTGAAGTTAGTTTCCCCATGGCAGCATAGTTCTTACTGGTATTTCTCTCTTTTAATACTACCTCTCTCCCTACATATCTGGTTATGAACTTGAGGGGTTCACAGCTGGTTCTGAGCTGCACCAGTAAAAACTCTCTTTTAAATTTCTAAATTCCACTTAAGCAACCTATAGCATCATTCATGGGATGCTAATGCGCTACTTTCGTCTTCCTTTAGGGCAACCCTGAACAACAGAATATTTTAATGCTGGGCATGAATATTACTCTACCATATTTCTGTTACGTGCATGATAACTAGTTTACACCCCATATTAGTTGTTTGTATTTTGACAAATATCTGGAATGCAGTTACAAAGATAACGGAGCCAAAGCCTTCTCAATAGTGGCAGGCGATATAACAAGGGGCAATGGCAACGAGTTGAAGCTCAGGAGGACCAGGCTGAATTTCAGGAGCAATTTTTTTACCAGAAAGGTACTGCCGCGCTGGAACAGGTACCCAGCGAGGAGGCAGTATATCCATCCTTGGAGGGTTTCCAGACTTGTTCGGACAAAACCACACTGACCTGATTGGGCAGGAGCTCTGTGGGTCTCCTCCCACCATCACTTCTCTGATTCCACAGCATCACCTGAGAGATTCCCTGTAGCCTAAAGGCGTCTGCCTCCCTGGCCTCACTCGCTGAACTGAATAGCCCTTTGGCTACCGGTATTGTCTGCTGCTGCTCCTCTCATCACAATCAGTATATTCTTTCCCCTTGTTGTCTAGGCCTCTGCCCACCCATACCTCCTGATCTGTCACCACATAGTTATTTACCTGGTTTCTGTCTCCCTGCGTATGAAACAGACACACAGCCCTCCCCCAGCAGCTGCAGCATCGCTGAATGGCTCTCTTGAACGTGATACCTACCCAGTAAAGCTATATTTACTAGCCCGCAGTTGGCAATTTGCACAACTTTTTACCAGAGCTGTCTGTTTGAGGCAGGCTGATCCAGCGTGCAATGGATTGAAGCTCTGGAGAACGCAGGAGTCCCAGCTTTAGCTCAGGGCTCCTAAGCATAACTCCTGCGGGAAGAATTAATATTCCTTGCGAGGGTTTTCCAAGAAGGCCTGAAGTGATGGGCGAGGATGGGATTGGGATATAAGGGGTAAATCTGTATCAAGAATCCATATCAGGCCAGTACAAGGTTCCTCTCGGGCTGGGTGTCAGGAGATGATTGTACCGGAAGATCTGGGACTCAGGGTGGCCACAGTTACCCACAGGTGTGTATACATGATTATAGCGGGCCACAGCAAGGGTGAGTCGTGTTACTGCAGGGCTGCCAAGGCTGTGAAGAGGGGAACACACCAGCACAGGAGCAGCCATTTTCTCTCTGTGCCTGAAAGACAGGGAAAACCAATAGTTAAAATACCATCAGAGCTCATCCGTGTCCTCTCTCGCAGCTTGGTTTTTGTTGTTTTTTTTTTTTTTTCCTGTGATGTTTTTTCCCACGAAGCCAGAGTCGACTGGGCAGCTGGTGGTGGCACCACACGCTGCTGGGCTCAGCGCGCGAGG
>JAOTQQ010000001.1:81809311-81833657 GCA_026546715.1 Gallinago undulata | reverse complement strand
CCCCGGGCTCATGGTGGCACAGAGCAAGCTGCTTCTTTGCAGTTGAAGAAGGTTTGGCAGGGGGAAAGGCGGGGGGGGGTGGGAAGAAAAGCGCACCAAACCAAACCGCCTTCAACCTCCAAGCCTCTCCCAAAGTTAAAGTCTTCTAAAAAACAAGTGGACAGAGATGTGGCTGCTTTCAGAGGCTGCTCAGTGGGTCCGGAGGAGGTGAGTTCACACGCAGGAACGCGGTGGGAAAGGCTGATATACTGCTGGCTTGAAGGGGGACCCGGCAAAAGCAGCCCAGCTGCAGGTTTGGGGATGCTCCTCCATCCCAGCTGGTGGCACCCCACTGCCCTGCGGCCTCCAGTCTCCCGCGTCCGGCACAGTAAGAGTTAACGGGTTTAAGGGTTGGTTGGGTGTTTTTTTTTTTTTTTTTGGTTTTGCCAGAGCGAAAGCGAAACGAAGCGCAGGCACCGCCCCGGGTTTGATTCCCGGAACGAGGATACCGGGGTTTGGATGGAAGGAGTATTCCCGGGGGGCAGGATGGCCGAGGGGCTGGTGCTGTGCGGGGTCCTGCTGCTGTGCGGGGTCCGGCCGGCCCCGGCGGCGGGTGAGCGGCGGGGCCGTCGGGGCGGGGGCTGGGATCGGGGCCGGGGCCGGTGGGGCTTCTTCTGCGCCCGCACCCCCCCACCCCTTTAGCGAAGGGTCTCCCAGGGAGGAATCTAGGCTCTTCCTAAGGGTGCATGGTGTTGCCGGAGGAGGGTGGCGCCGGGCTAGAGGGGTCTGCTACAGGCAGGGCTGGGAGAACTACCCCAAAGTGGCAGCCAGCCCCCAGCCTCCCCGTTATTTAGCCCCCCCATCCCAAGAGAAACTTGGGATCTCCTCTATTTTTGCAGTAGGGTTCATGCATTCAACCCGTTCTTTTCCCTCCCTGAAGGGGCAGCAGAAGTTCCTACGCCAGCACCTCCATTCCGCAGGGTGGATATCGCCCTGGGCTGCTCCTACGTGGGGGAAGAGGTGAGGGGCTTCCTGCGTGCCTTGGGTGGCTCGTCCTCCGAGCACCCAGCTACCCTCGTGCTGAGGGGGACCAGCGTCAGGGATGACGGGAACTTGGATGATCTGACTGAGTACAAAGCCCCACAGGAAAGTCCTGACTCTTCTCCCATTGTGTTTGAAGCCTCAGGTGAGTTGGGAGAGCCTGGGGTGGGAGAGCTGCTGCCAGGGTTTTGGCCACTCACCTGCACTAGGCTTCCTCGAGATTTGTCTTTGACTGAGTTTAGACGGTTTTTGGGTGGCCCACTGTAGGCTTCTCGCATGACTTCCTGAATTCAGCAATTGGGACTTTTAGAAAGGAACTTGGTGGAAGATGTTGAGGCACCTCTCTCCTGCTGGGGCTGTCCTAGATTGCCTCTCTTGGGAAATACTTGGTCAAAACCAACTCAGGAATTATGCACCCGTAAAGAGGGTTCACGTCTTTAGTCACACGGGTGTTCTTTGCTAGCAGGAAGCACGGTGGCAAGTGGACATGAAGCAGAGCTGTCCTGCTCAGAAAGCCTCCTGTGAGCAGTTTGGCTCTCCTTACTTCACTCATGGGTGGCAGGCGCTCCAGACACTGAGGTAGCTTCTGTTGATGTCCACGGAAAGCGTGTAGGTCACTAGGATGCTTACGCCTACACTGAAGCCCATGGTATGACCAAAGGCACAGATACAGTGTGCATCCAGCCACTCCTGCCTTCTTGCCACCCTTTCTTTCCTTACTTGGGAATCTGTTCTGTTTATTCTCTTTTCCTAACAGCTCCTTTTGCCCAGAGTGAACTGTGTGCAATCTGGCAGAATAAAGTACAACCAACAGACTGAGGGATGTGGGACAAGTCATGACAAACCTCACGTAGTCTTTGCAGGCCTTCATCTGCTCTGGCTGACCCCAACAGCACATGATGCTCCTCCAAAATAATTGGTCTCGTCAGCTTTCACTTTCTTTCCTCTTTTGGATTCAGACAGCTAAACCTCTTCCTCTATCCTCACAGCCGAGTTGGTATCCATCCCACATGCAGAGTCCCTGCTGCATGCAGACTGTGAAGGGGAGGAGGTGAACTGTGAGATCTCCCCATACAGCTCCCACTGGGCTCCTGGTAAAGAGCCCTGCCGTACCTCCTGGTTCATGGCCACCCTGCGCCTCTCCAGTGGGATCAGTATCAGCCTGGTGCTCAGAGGACCCCACTGCAGCAGCCAGGAGGAGGAGCACGATGCAACACTGCACCCAAAGCTGAGGATTCCTATGAGCAAGGAGGGGACGTTGCTGACCACAGGTGATCAGGTGGCCTGGCGTGCCTCCACAGCACCAAGGGACTTGAGGGGAGGGGAGCCGCCCAAGAGCCTCATGCCCCACCTCTCACCAGGACCTGAGGGCTGCCAGGAGTTGCTGCTTAGAGATACAGGGGTCAAGCGTATTGCCCCCTTGTGCCTCCTTTCAAGGTTTCCCATGCCCCAGACCCTGAGGATGACAAGCACCTCAGGACCATGACGTGCACTTGGTGTCCACCTGTCTCCCTGTCCCGCTAACCCTGGGAAGGGCTGGCTTCCTTCAGCTCTTCAGTCCACATGGCCCCTGAGGCACCACATAGTGTGTCTGTGCCTCCTCCTCCTCTTGGGTAGGGAGTTCGCTGCCAGCCCTTCCACCAGCCCATCCTATCCAAGGTCCCTTCTTTAACCACATCTGTTTAACTCTATGCTTCCCCGTGTCCTTCTTTCTGTTTCTAGTGGAATTTCAATCATCATCACGCAACACTTCCCTGCGCACACATCTTGGTGGCTCAGTCACCCTCGACTGCCGCTTTGCCTTGGCTCCCAGCTCCTCGCTCTCCTCCCTGGAGTGGAGGAGGCAGCATCAAGGCAGTGGCCGCAGCCTTTTCCGGTACCAGGTGGGAAGCACAGGCCCAGCAGCCCAGCCAAATGTCCATGTGGATGTGAAGGAGCTGCTGGGGAGTGGAGACGCATCACTGAGCCTGCAAGGAGTGAGCGTGGGAGATGAAGGGACGTACATCTGTTTGCTGTCCACGCCACTGCACCAGGCCCAGCACAACATCCAGCTGCATGTGGCCGGTGAGGAAGGGAAGTGCCTGGGGTCAGCAGGAGTCTCATGTCCCCAGACACTGAAACTTTGCCCTGCTTTTCCCTTTATCCCAGCACTCCCAACGCTTATTGTCATAGGCAGCTCATTTTCTGTCACTTGTGTATGGGGGCTTCTGTACTCTGCTAATAATAAGTCAGTTCCCTCCCCATCTCTTACAGCGCCTCCAAGAGTTCGTATCCTTCCAGAAGTGGTGTCGTTAGAGAGAGATGTGACGACTACTCTGACCTGCAAGATTGCTGGCTATTACCCACTGGATGTCTCGGTGAGGTGGACACAGAAGACTCCTGAAGATGACACGGAAATCCCTCTCTCAAACGCACGTTTCTCCAGCCACCGGCAAAGCCAAGATGGCACCTACAGCATCACCTCATACCTCAGCATCAGCTCAGCCACAGCGCGGGCACCAGCCACCTACAGCTGCCATGTGTCACACGTGACCCTGGCAGAGCCTATATCTGTGAGCTCCCATTTTAAGGCACCAGGTCCAGGTAGGTGTCATGGCAGATGGGTGGGTTCTTCATCCTGACTAGATCATCTCCCACTTCATCTGCCCACTACAGGGATCAAAACCTCTGAGTCACACTACATCTGCCTGTTTCTCCACACTTTCCTTCTGGTGTCCTCTCATACCCATCCTCTTTATCCTCTTTCCTTTCCCTTTCACTTCTTCAGCTTCTTCTGAAGCTTTTGAGGAGCAAGTCTCTGATTTCCTTCAGGGGAAGAGAGATTTTTATGATCGAAAGTGGAGCCAGAGAGCAGAAGTTTGTAGCACATGGGCTGGACCTTGCTGGACAGGCACAAGAAAACAGCCGTGCCCCAAGGAGTGAGATGCCCAACTGGACTTGGTGTTCAGCTGGACACCACTGCTGCTCAAGAACTATAACAAAAAATCCTTGTCCCCTTTGGAGCTGTTTTGGTTCTCACTCTCCCTGCTGATGTGAGATTGCTCTGTGTCTTCTCCTGACCCAGCAGGGAAAAGCAAGCAATACTACAGTTTAACAAGTTACAACATAAAAGTCCAGCCAATATAACTGGCCCTGGGTCTGTGTGGCTTTAACTCACATGTTTCGTGTCACAGCTGTGTATGTGACAACAGTACACAAACGGTCAGTGGCTGGGGAAGCTTGTTTGACTGTGACAACTCGCTGGCTGTCCAGCTGCTCCAACCAACCTAACATCAGTGATCCTCCTCTTCCCCTGCAGAGCAAACCGGATTAGAAGGACTGGTGGGGGCTTTCATTGCTACTGCCATTTTCATCCTCTTCGTCGTGCTCAGGAGCAGAGCAGGTAGGAGTTTAAGATGCTGAGATACTTCCCCCATTGGCGAGATGGAGCAAAGGGTGTCTTCCTCTCCCCTGCACCTCTGCTCAGGAGAGATGTAGGTCAAGATGCCCCAGGATCATGGGAGGGGGAGGTGGGGAGCAGATGAGCTGGAGACTCATTTCTTGTGGAAGGCAGCCTGAGGTGATGTTTTGCACTGCTTTGGTCTTCTTGAATCTTACTTCTTTTTTCCTTCTCTCTCCTTTTCAGCTAAGCCAAAGTCTGAGCAACTTCTAAGGGCTTCAGAATAGAAGGAACCCTTGTGTCACCCACCTGCACTCTTTTCCCTCCCATCTCTTGACACATCCTGCTCAGGAGAGCCAGCCCTCCCCAAATATTAACAGACCTATTGGTCTGTTATGGTCTGTATGGGAGGGGTAGGACTGCCCTTGGTGGAGGAGCTGAGGTCAGCAAGTCAGAGGTGGACTCACAGAAAAACACGTCTTCATCTTGGGAGGGCAACATCGGTAGCCTCATCTCTTTGCCAAGTTGCTGTGATAGATGCATCATGCATACATGTTTAGAAATGCTTCTTCACTGGTTTCAGGGAAAATTAAATTGTATATAGGTGAGTGTTTGTATGACTGTATATATGTATGTATATACAGATATATGTATGTATGTACATGTTGTAAATAGGTATACAGCGTTTAATCACCTATGTGACTGTAGATGTATATAGGTGCATTTGGTTAGTGCCAATGAGGCAAGTATTTAAGTAAGTATTTATAGAATCATACAATGGTTTGGGTTGGAAAGGACCTTAAAGATCATCAAGTTCCAGCCCCCCTACTATGGGCAGGGACACCTCCCACTAGACCAGTTTGCTCAAAGCCCCATCCAATCTGGATTTTTTTTGTATATATGTGTTTTAACTGTAAAGTTGGGCAAATATGTAGGCAAAACTGGTACTTCCAAATGGTAAGTCCTCAAACAGAGGGAGTTATGGGTTAAACCGATCACAAATCAAGCAGTCGGAAAAATAGGACTCTCCAGGAGAAAGCTACAATAAAATTTTAATAGAAATTTCACTGCTAGAAGTTTACAAGACAGAGAAGATCTGTGGTTCTGTAGCTGTGAAAAAGATGGACATGATTAAATGCTTTTCGTGCCTGACAGGGAATTTGAAGGTAACAGAAACCTTGTATATAACCAACAGGGGAAAAAAAAAAGCAGAAGGAAGGTGTGCATGGAAAGGAGGTATATAGCACACAATAAAAGTGAGAATTTATGAAGCATACAAGGAGATAAGGAGAGTTCAAAATAATCTGGAAAAACTGGATTTCTGCAAGTGCTAACACCACTGGGAAGGAGATTTTTTCGAAATACGTTGAAAACCAAGAAATTCTAACAACGGCCTAGGCTCTTACTGGGTGGATATAGGTAAAACTCTTGATAGAGAAGATTTCTGATGGAGACTTTTTGATACAGGGAAGATATTTATACACAGAAAGAGGCAGAATTGTATATTCATACTATGTGAGGATGGTAAACAACTTCCTAATCTATTTGTGAATTAAGGAAGTTTTTAACAGTATCTATTAAGTGTAAGTATTTTCAGATCAGTAGCCAAGAAAATTTGCATCTCAGAGTCATAGAAGATTTGGCTGAGGAGGCACCTGGCCCAATGGAGTTAGGTATTAAAAAATACTGGCATACTGGAGAGATCCCGAGAAGAGTGTGTTGTGACAGTGTTCACGGAGAGAAAGCAAGATGACACCAACAACTGTTAGATGGTTCCACAGCAGTAATCGTAGGTAAGAGACTGTGAAGTTATTAAAAGTTAGCTAACAAAGGCTTCAACAATGAAAATAACATTAATAATGTAGTATGGGTTTTTTTAAAACCAAACCGGACTTCATTCTTTGATGAAATAATACATTTGGTTGATAAAAGGACTGGTGCAGGTTTGACAAACAAAGAAATGTGTAAATTCTGAAGATACAGTAATAGTGTATGTATATTGTAATTTGCATTTTATGAATTAATTACTAGCTAGCAGACAAGTGGCAAAAATTCTTTGTCCAAAAAGAAGCAGCAATCGCTGCTGAAAGTGTGTGCCTCTCTGCAAGAACTGTGCTGTTTAGTATTTTCATCAGGAAATGCCATTATAAAAATTATTGTTGATAAAATTGTTGCAAATGGCAAGATCAGTAGCTAAAGTGGAGGGAGTCCTTCAGATCAACCCAAGTCTCCTGGCCAGCTGAGTATACTGAAACAAGATAAGATGCTTAGTAATGCCATTGGAATCTCCTCAGGTACTGGACCACCACGCTGTCTCAACGCTGTTGATCCACGTTCCCTATCTGTTGCCTGACCCACAGGGTCAGGAACTGGAACACCTAAGAGTGACCATGGGCAGAATGCAGCTGCTGGTGGAAGCAGTTTTTGCTTGTATCATTTCCTCTTCGGTTTTGATGTGTTGCCAATAAATAAGTGGTTTTCATTTCAATGTTTGGGTTCTGTTTGTGCAGCTCCCACGCTGCTCTGTGGAGTCAAGCCAACTGCATGGTGGTGAACATGCAGGATGAGCCCCACGCAGAGGGGGAAACCACCTGGGAGTCAGGAAGGGGAGCTCCAAGGGACACGTGGTGTCAATACCCCTCGTTTCCAGAGGGTGCTGCTCTGGAACAGGACTCACGGAAGCTTTTTGTACTGCCTGCTGTATTCAGAGACACCCCCAGATGATGGGTGGATATGTGATAGCTGGCTCCTGTGCAGCCATGGAGGAAGGACAAGGTGCCAAGAGCAGAAACCTCACTGGCAACCACCAGAGAAGTCATGGTCACCTGTGACTGACGGTACTGAGTCGGAATCACAGCAAAGCCTGAAGCTGCAACACCCACCAGCAGCGCAGGCACCCACATGGCTTTTTAATATCTTGAAAGCTTGGAGGTGGTCCAGAGCAAAATGACAGGAACAATTAGGAAGGTCAGAAACTCACTTTGAGGCATTACTCTGGTCTTACTAAACCAGTGTCTCTCAATGACACCACAGAAAATACAGAGTACTGGTGGGACCATAACCTGCAGAGTAAAGCACAGTGAGAATCAACAGCTGCAAGTTATATTTAGGCATGTTCGGAGTAGAATAAGACATCATATACACAACAGTGAGGAGGATTGTCCTAGCCATGTGTCAATAAAAATGGCAGACTACCTCTCAAGGTCTTCAAATAAAGGCCAGGTTATTTTTTTCAAGCTGTTCTTTAATAATAATTAAACAAAATAGTTAATGGCATCAGTTAAAGGAGACACTGGGTTAAAATTCCAAGGCCTGTGTTACACAGGAAGTGACAGCTGGTGGTTTGTCTACCTTTTAGGCCCATGGACTGACATAAAGAAAAATAATGGAGAGGTAGAAGAAATGCTTGAAGAGCAGCTGTATTCCTCATAAGGAGAAATACACCATGGCACTTGATTTGACGACCTTCTCTCTGATGCTTCCCACTGGAGTTGCTATAAGGAGTCCACAATTACTGTGTCCCTGAAGATCTCAAGCTGAATTTAAAGCACAAAAACAAGTAAAGCATATACCCTAAAGCAGAAAAAGTAATACTTATCGATAAACAAAGTGACCTTGTGTTTAACAACAATGCTCCCTGTATTTTAAATATAAAACACTTGTTTCAGAAAATGCCAGTAAGAAACTTAAAGTTCATCAAAGATAAACTTGATTGCATCAGAGAGACATGGATAAATAATATTATATGGTTTGTGTCTCTGGGAGACAGCCATGCTGCCTTCCAAGGTCAAATGTGCCGTGGCCAAGTGCTACATGGCATCACTGCCCGGCCACGTGAACTGAGAAGCAGGAATCTGGTCACCATCTGACCAACCCACCAGTTACAAAATATACTGTATCAATACAAATAAATATTAAATGTAGGTGTTTTAAACTAGTTCTTTAAGGAGAATTATTTTGTATTAGGCACGAAGTTTGATACAGATTTTGTCAATCTGCAAAACCTAAGATTAAGTCCTTTGCATTTCAGTCACCACGGGATTACCTGGGGGCCCTGGCTGCGTTGTACTGTGAATATGGACAAGCCAAAACTTCTAATGTGGTATTGAAGGAGCAGTCATTTTGCAAACAATAAAGCCAGGCTCAAGATTGCCTTTTCCACATAGGTTCCCCTTGTTTGGTGATGCCTCTGCTCATTTGGTTTAAGCTAGCAAAGTAGAGCTAACAACAGTGGTTTAGATGAACATGATGAACTCTTAGTTTAGATGAACTCTTCATGAACATAGCTGAAGCTCAGCTGGTATGGGCCTCAAAGAGAACATGCATTAACTAGAAGTAAAGTATTTTAACAAACTGTGTTTGCTTCAACCTCACATTGTGTTACAATCACACATTCTGCAGTGCCTCCGAAGCAACTGTGCTTTGGCACATTGCTTCTCTAGCACAGGTACCCCAGCACAGATGCCTTGTTCAAGTCAAAGCTCTTTTCTGGAACTTGACAGAGTACATGAAAGACCACTCTTGACCCTGAGGGTCAGTGTGCAGGCCCTCTCCAGCCATGCAGCTGCTACGTACACACCACTGGAATTCAATGTAAGTGGCTCCATAGGAAGGCACCAAAGTAAGGACAGGCTTAGCAAGGATTGCTTTTTAAACTCTAGAGAAGTTACTCTTGAAACATTTGAAAATGACATCTCTGAAAATATCAGAAGCCCTGAGACCTGTGCTCACCCTTACACATAATTGCCAAGTTCATCACAGACCAGACTCGGAAGAGTCCATCTTTTGTGCCTAGAATTCTAGATTCTGTGGTTCTATGACAGCTGTCTTTATAAAGCTTGTTCCCACCTTGGTACCATGTGTTCAGGCTGAGAAACTTCAAATTCCACCTGTTACCCTCAGCCATTTGCAGACTCCTAGTGAAGTGCCTAATGCACAGGAATCATTCAAAGCTAAACCCCCCCCCCCGCCATGGCCCACCAGGCAATGGCACAGAGTGACTCATTCAAGCCCAGCATGCAACAGGAAACAGGTTTCCACAGTGAACGTAGACACAATGCCAAACTTTCCCCATCTCCCCCACCTTGGTGAATGAACTGCAAGGAATCACTGCAACCTGCTTGGTTGGAGGGGTAGGGTGGGACGAAGCATCAGGGCCAGAATTCACGCTCTCTGACTGTCCGTTTCTTCCAGATCAGAAGCTTGAAGCAGCAAGCTCCATTGCAAGAGCTTGGCATCACAGTTATGGATTGGATCAGCACAGCAAGCAGCAGGGTGTTCACATATGTAAGGTGACTCCAACATGGCTGCAGCTTCTTGAAAACCCACAAACATCAGGTGGTTCTTCTCAATAGCTGGATATCTCTTTACATTGATAAGGCCATCTCAGCTATGCAATGGCTGCTTCCCCTCCCTGGATCTGCCTGCAGGAACACTGCCCCTGGGCTTCTGCCTGTGAAGAGTATGAGATCCTGACCAAGGACACGTCTTCACTAGGGCTGCACACTTGCTTTTCTTGGTAACAGCAATCATCTTCCGCATTGATCACTTTCTCTGACCTCTCCTCCATCTGGGCTTGACTGATGTGATCAATGGAAAACTACAATGGGTAACGAAGCTCCTGTAACATTCCACGTGCGCTCTCTCTCAAAAAAAAAAACCCACAAAACCAATCAAACAAAAGACAATAACAACAAAAAACCCAAACAAACAATCAAACAAAAAAACAAACCCCAAAACCAAAGCAAAACAAAAACAGAAAGGAGAAAGAAGAAAAGGATAAAGGGAAAAGAGAAAAAGACAAAAAGAGAAAAAGACAAAAAGAGAAAAAGAGAAAAAGAGAAAAAGAGAAAAGGGAAAAGAGAAAGGACTGGGCTTTTCTTTCCCAAAGCCTCCAGATCCATTACAATCACCCCCTAACTTGTCCCCTGGACAAAAGCATTGGACACATGCTTCCCTACGGAGCATGATGTGTCACAGTACATCAGCCCAGCTCCCACTCACTGCCAAAACACACTCCTCCTCTCAGGTCAGCTGAAAATTCCGCTTCTCCCAGCACACAGAATGCACGTTCCCATGCATCTCCTGCAATGAGTGATCAGCAGATGCTGAAAAATGGCAGATAGCCCCTCTGGATAAAAAACTAACTGAGAAGCTCAAAAAGCCCATCTGGAGTGGAGAGGGCTGATTTCAGCTTCCAGGCCACCAGTTCCTGGTGAGGAGACACAGCAGAGAAATGAGGACCGTCACCCATTGTCCCCAGGCAGATGCAATGGTTGCAGAATTGGGAGCCCTTAGAACCCCTGAATCGGCAAAGGAGAAAGGAAAGGGCCACCACCAGCAGCTTCATTTCTGGTGCTGACACAAATACACCCCTCTGTCACTGCTGCTGTCCCCTTCACCAGTAGGCTGGGTCAAAGTGCCCGAACTACAATACCATTATGTACCACAATACCATTAAGCACCAACAACTCTGCCAGGTCCCAGCTGGTTCCAATGCTAGCAGGCAGCGTTCATCCAAGCATGCATCCAAATCCTTAAGAGGTGGACCACAGCACTTCCCCTAGGCTGGCACATGACGGTATGGATTTCACAGCCAGCTAGGGACATAAGTGTCATGCAGTAGTATGGCAGGTTCAGGCCTTCTTGTAGATCCTCTTAGACTCTAGCTGTACTTGTGTCTCAACTTTTAATTCATGGTATCTTACTCTGAAGCCCAAACAAGTCCCAGAACTTCTTCCAACACCTGCCCCTGGCCAAGCCGTGCACCTGCAGCTTCAGAGGGAGGATGTTTGATCGCAGGGGTCTTCCTAGCGATTGCACAGGCTATTTCTGTTCCCTTGTGCTGTTAAAACTCTATGCAGAGCATAGGGCATCACCTACCACCTGGCACCCTCAGGTGCCCTCAGGAAGCAATGTTGCAGATACCGTGCTCTGTGACCACTCTTAAGTTTCTGGTTTATGTTTTTATCTTACCCTCTCCCTCTCTTCACTCATTCCTCACCATGAACATTTTATTTCTCTCTGATTTCTCTTCCTCTAGCCTCTTCCTCTCTCCTGCTCAGGGAGAGCTCAAGGCAAACAGGGCAAATATATCATAATTCTCATTAATACTCTTCTAGTCTTCAAACGCTTTCAGGGCAGGGACTTCCTGATTGGACACAGTTTCTGTGGTTTAGTCATCCTCTGTAGATGTATTTTCTATGAAACTGTCCACTGTCCCCTTGAGCCCACGTAAAGTCTTTAAAAATTGGTGTGACATTCACCACTCTCCCCTCCTCAGGTACCACGGTGGCAGTAAGCGTGGGTTACGCACTGCTCAGAGCAGTTCAGCTATTTTATCCTTGAACTCTTGGACAAACACCATTGCTCCCAGCAAGTTGTTACTGTTCATTTTGTCAGTGTGTTGAACAGCCTTTTCCACATCCACTTCTATTTCAGGCATGTTCATTGGCAAACCCCACCCTGCTGAAGAATGGGTTCCGCCAGGACGATCTCGTCAATCAACACTTAACACAGATGCAGAGATTTCTGCAATGGCCTTATCTCCCCCATGCACTCCTCTCATAGCCTGATCACCAATTTGCCCTTCAGAACATCTGGCAGGTTCCTGATATGTTTCAAGAAAGATCTAATGTTAGTTTTGAGTCCTTTCGCTACTTGTTCCTTGAAGCTTTGTTTGACCTGACTTACTGTCTTTCTACATGCAGCGTGCCAAAATTTATATGCTTCTCTACTTTTCCCACTTTTGCAAGCTTTTTTTGATAGATGCTTTTTGTGACTTCCCTTACCCAACTGAACAATGGTTTCCACATGAAAGGTGTCCATCTCCTTTTTCATGAGCATGCCCAGTTAGTCAGAATGGCAAAGGGCGACAGAGAGTGAATTCAGGCAATGAAGATGAAAATATAAAAGGGGTAGCACTTTTGGACAGACAGAAGAAAACAGTTGTGGTAGGTGTTGGTATTGGCCACCAACACCCAGGCAACAGGTCAAAATGACAAAGGCTGCCAAAGCAGAACAGGAAAAAGAGAAGGGGCTGGAAATCAACAAAAGGGAGAGGGCAGGACGTAAGCAGCAGTGAAGACATCAGGTGGGAAAACAGGATTATGATCCTGAGCCTTGGGATGTCACAACAAGGGGGACAGTGAGAAGTAAGAGGGAACAACAACATTGCCCCAACAGGTAGAGTTGATGTGGTAATGTAGCTTTACAAAAAGACGTGGCAGCAGGAGGTAGGGATGACAGCAACGAGTAGTGGTACAGGATTGTATGGGATGACAACATTGACAAGGTCAAAGCAATGACTGTCAGTGAAGAAGAGCAGCACTGGACAATACTGATGGATGGCCGAGGAGAGGTCTAGATAGGTTGGGCCAATGACAATAAGGTGCAGCAAAGGAAGGGGAAATGACTGCGAAGACAGAAGAGTTTCAAGTGTTTGTGGACCAGCTTCAGCCTCCTGTGCAGTAAACTGTCTGGCATGAGTCACCTCCTGGGAGACAGATAACTTGCCAGCACGTATTTCAGTGTCACTAGGCAATCCAGGCCTTTCCATCACAACCAGGCATGGCCTGTAGGGAAGAAGCAGCCCAACAAGCATGGGGCATGGTTTTCTTCTCTTTCCGAGTTCATTCGCTGCTGTTCTTCCCATTTGGCTCAGTATTTTTTACCATTTTCTTTTTCCCCTTTTTTCAAATGCTTCCGAAATCATGGGTTTGCTTAGTATTCGTTTCTTTATGAATTGCTGTTTTTCTCCTCTTTTATACTTTTGTATATACCTAAATCATTCTCACAGACCTGCCCTCCCATGAAATACCATCAATATCTTATTAAGTCCTTCGCGTGAAAGATCAATTGCCTCAGCTGATAAATATGTGCAGCTTCATACCAGGAGGGATGCTGCAAATACTTTGAGATCCTTTACTGCAGGGGATGTGGAAGGCGAAAGGTCTCTGTGAAGTGGACCATTTTTCAAGTCACAAGGGAAGATTCTTTCTCTAAAAAAATAACCCAGCAATCCCATGTGCTGCACTTGAGGAAAATCCTTTCTTGACCCCAAAATTTGCCCAAAAGTATAAACTTCTTGATATGTGAGATGTATCTAAAACAGCTGCAGTCTTGACAAGGTTAAAAGAAGACATGACAGAATGGGACAGTGACTATAATAAAGAAATCTCTCTTCTCACTATCACTAGAAGAGGTCACATGGCTTGACTAAGATTCATGTTTGTTGGCTGACCTCTTCTGCTTAAAAGAAAGGAAGAAAAGAAAAAAGAATTAAGATATGAATCCAGACATTCCAGACCCTACAGGGGATAAACCTCAGATTACTTCATCATGAAAACCAAGACAATGCTAAAGGGTATACCCTATCACCTAATCCTTAACTTGAATTTATCAAGCCACAACTTGAAAAAAATTTAGGTTCTTTGCCTGATGGACCATTACGGAGCTTCACGACACTGCTAGTCTGAGGTCTTGTGAGGGAAGACACAAGAACCTCTCAAGCAGAGGAACGAACTGAGCACATCTGAAGAATTAAAAAGGAGATGGGAAAAGGGGGTGATGCCTTCTGCTCTGCCTTTTGAGAAGGGAGTGGTGGGAAGTGTTCCCTCAAGTCATTTGGGTATGACATCTGACCTTACCCATAAAATAAATGGGATTTATAGATCTCTTCTTCAGGTCTTAATTCCACGTGGATTCCCTTTTTGAGGGCATAACTTCCGGCTTATATTCCAGAAGAGGAGAGGTCATCATCACCAGAACGGAGCCGAAAAGCAGAAGCAACGTGAAACTACTGAAACTGAAGCGGTACCTGGAGGCAGTGTCAAAACCCCAGCTAAACACAAACCGGGTTGTCCTAACGTCGGCTCAAGTAAACCTGTAGTTGCTTGCTGTGCTCTGATGGGTGACCAGGCCCAACCCCATGATCTTTCTCGCTGGCAGAGCAGCAGGTGTCGGAAGAAAAACTGGTCTGGGGTGGCTCCATCTGCCTCAAATTTCCAGGAATGGGCAGGAGAGATCACGAGAGGGGTGGGGACACAGGCCCGGGGAGTCAGGTGGCTGTGATAATAGTTATATTGTTAGGGCTGGAATGAGGAAATTAAAGATTTCAGCTGGGGAGAACGGAGTGGGGCAGGGGGGGAGATACGGGGGACGACACTCAAGGAGGCTCCATTTTGATCTCCCCAGTTATTACGTGCCCCTCGGGACAAAGCATCCAGAGAAAACACTGGGTTTGACATCCAGCCCTAACTTTGCTCTCTGCTGTTTCAGCCTGGACTGCACATCCAGCTTCCAGACGGGCAAATAGTCTTAGCTGGGCTACACCGGTTGGCAGGAGTTTTCATCTGGTCGTTTCCACAGTGGACCCTGCTGGCCCTGTCCAGGCTCTCCTCCGGGCTTTGTGCTGCGTTGCAGCGAGCAAACAGCAATGAAAGAGGATCCATCTGGGCCATCTGGGGTCCACTCATAACTTCATTCTCCTAGGAAGAGAGAATGGGTTCCCTCCACACAGTTTCCAGCAGCATTTTTCTTAGTCCTACTGTATCATTCTCCTGAGCTCTACCTTTTCCTCTCCCACCTTGCATGCTGAAAGGAGGGGATAATACACACTGCTTCGGTTTCCTCTCAGGGCTCCCTTTTGCATCACCAGACTGGCTCTCTGCAGCCTACAATGTATACATCCTACAATGTAAAAATGAATAAATACGTTGAAAAGCAGCCTCCTCAGGACACAAAGTTGTAAGAACGTGTACATGGGCATGTTCCTGCTCCTGCTCCTGCAGTACCACTGGTTATTTGGGACAGATGCCACTGCTGCCTGGCAGGTTATATCAGTAGCAAGGGAGAAGGCATTCAACGGCCCTTTAGATTGGTTTGCAAATCCCTCGTGGTGTCTTAATAACAATCCTCTTTAGAGATCACCTCCTCTGCCTCAAGGGAATCCATGAACAATTCCCCACTGAAAAGCACCAGCGGCACAAGGTGTAGCCTCACGTCTACCCACCTTTATCGCAGCTACCAGGCTGGTGTTTCTTTGGCCAAACACTTCAGTTCAACCTACAGCACCATCCGTGCTGCTATTCCTTGACAGTTTGGGTTGCTAGTCTTAATGCAGAAGACTATAATCAGCTGTAGCTAATCCAGAAATAATCACTGGCTTCTACCTTGCAGCAGAAGGAAAACACAATAAACACAATGGTGTATATAGATATACAAAAGAACTACACTGACCAAAGGTCTTTCAAGTAGTTCAAAAAGACGTGTCATTTGCTACACTTGGAATCCAGACCAGAAGGGGAGAGACTTTTCTTTTGTTCCCACCACAGTAGCAGTGTGTTGAAAAGAAAAAAAAGAAAAGTTTGTTCTATTTTAAAACGTTGGGTGCATTGCAGATCATTATCACATTCCTACCCGGGCAGATAATAGAGCTGGTAAGGAAACATTTCAAATTTGATACCATAAAAAATGATTCATGTTTACTCAAAGGTTGCTCAGTAGCAATAAAAAGCAATCATGCATTCAGCTTGTGAAGATATAATATGCAGAAGCACTGCACAGAACAACAAGGGCACTTCCCGTTTCAGAAGAGAAGGTCCCAGTGACAAGCATCTGAAGGAAAAGGATCTTTGCAGTATAAAGCTCCTTGGATTCAAAATGATGTTAGAGGTGAAGTTAATAATACTATGAATCAAAAATTCTGAAAAGGATTTTCAATACCCGATGGAAGATCTTTCATCCTAATGGAAGACTCGGGGTTTCAGAAGACCATTTATTCTGTAATTGCTGAGCCTGAATGGGAGTGGGGGAAATAACTGTCAGTGTCAAAACGAGTTCCATCATGTGTGACTCACCTTGATAGATCGATACATCAAATAAATATCCAGAAAATGCTCAGAAGACTCTTGCAGTGAGGGATGTTCAAGACAGGAGTGTATCTAATCACCTAAAATATCAACGGGAGTCACTTTTGCAAACTACGCTAATAATTCCATGTCACTGTCTGTTGTCATACTGAAGTGTGCCTGAGGAAAATGGTAGCACTTACGATTAACAACCTTGGCCAGAAGTTGGTTACTCAAGTGATCTAGTTCATCTACACATTGGAGCAAATAGAACAAATGCCAGGAAGATGTAAATAATACCAAAAAAACCCAAACAGTTAGCAAATTCTGATGTTCTGCAAATGAAGATTAAGAGTGGCAGCTGAGAAGGCAACAGGAGATTCATTGTTTACCTTGTTTCCAAAGTATTTGTGGAACCAAGTGATAATTGTGGTTGTAGGAATGTTAAAAAACAGTTTTTGGTCCCTTTGTGAGTTGGCAATCCGTCTGCAGCACATCTATGGGACCGCAGGAAGGAAAGGACTTTCACACAGCCACAGCCAAAACGTGATACCCACATGACCAAAGTGACTGGAATGGCCTCCACAGAGCAACTAGATCCAAATTTGGTAGAGATACATAGATAAATGATGCACATCATCGATACACATGTAAAAATAAAACGAACAATACACACACCTACACCCTAATTATCTGCTATTCTCGTCCAAACTGGCAAAGGCCAAAAGTTCTCCCAAACAACGTGGCGATGGAAACTGTCAACCATGACAAAATGCTTAGAAAATGGCTAAAGCAACTGTCATTTGGATACAGCAAGTCAGTCCAGGTGTTTGAGTTTTTAATTATTCCTCAAGTCAAAAGAAATTAAAAAAAAAATGTAAGTTACGTTTGTCTCACACCCCGCAAAAAGGACTGTTCTGCAAAGATCTGTCGAAGACAGTTTAAAATGCCTTTAACTACTGTGGAAATCAGAGAATGCCTAACTATCAGCTCTACCAAATTTGAATCTAGTTGCTCTGTGGAGGCCATTAACTTAAACAAGTATAAAACAGGCGATCTCGGGGGCAAAATCATTTTTGGCATCCCAGTAAGCCAGAGACACAATTCCAGTAAGAGAAAGGCTGTTTGGAAGGATGGTCTGTTAGTGTAACAGTGTAATTTCAGAAAACTACAATAATGCAAGTCAAACAAGGAATAAATGTGCTCTCTATGAAGCCACTGGATCGTAGCTCCATAGGTTACACCGGTAATTGTAAGCACCGATGCTTCTTAATTATTCGTACCTCTGTTTGTGTTCACAGAGTTTAAGGCATAGGCGACAAGGCTGGTCCAAAAGTGCATCTTCAGGGCTTCTCCAGGCCTCTCTGAGTGCATAAAACAGACAGAGAGCACAAGCAAAAAGAGCAAAAAGAGCTAAGAAGTGGCATCTCCTGTGGCACTGCCCCAGGTGGGATACAGAGATGCAGGGGCCACCAGTCCAACCTAAGAAAGGTGTTTCTAATGCTCTGAGGAAGCTGCTTCGTAATGGGGCATTCGACACGATATCCCTGCCGCTGTTTGCAACTCATTTTTGGTGAAAGTCCAAAACAAATTGCCGGAGGTCTCATGATGTTTAGAACAGCAGAGGAATCGGTGCTTTTGCTTCCTGTTGCCTTTTACCAGGGGACGGAGCTCAGGGGAAAGCCCTGAGATGGGGCTGAAGGTTTCTGAGGAGCAGCTGCCACGAGACCGTTCCTGGCACGCTCTCGCCCCACTGCCAGCCTCAAAAGCGTGCCCCTTGCCGTTCTCAAGCAGGGTATTTTGCAACACACAGAGGTAAAAGCGGCTGTGTGTTTTGAGTCACTAACCAAACCACTGCTAACTCCAGTAAGGACCAAAATCGAGTGACAGGTGACTCCAAACAAGGACTGAGCTGAAGGAGGTATTGAAGAATGAAAGAAAGAATTTAAAACCTCAAGAGAGAGCTAGTCTGGGAGAAAATAATTTGGGAAAAGGGATTGGGAAAGAGGTTCCGCTTATAGTGGCAGAAGGATGTTAGAGACTCCTGGTCACGTTTGGGTTATGGGTGTTCATTTCTGTGGTCCGAAAAAAAAACACCACAAGGCTTTGGGTAACAACGGGAAGCCTCCATTTCCCAGGCACAGCCCAGTGGTGTGCGTTCCCATCGCGGCTGCCCCGGGTAGTTCTGGATTACAAAAGATGTCTTTAGTTAACGAACCATGCCACCTCATGCGTATCGCCCAGTCGCCACCAGCCTTCCCTGCCCCAGCCCCGTCCCGCTGCCAAATCTCACCCCCAAACTCTCCCTCGGCCTCGGCTTTGCCCTTGAAAATGCAGAATTTGGCAATTAAAGCCGCACGCGAGCCCTCACCGCCGGTCCTGCCCCCACCCCCCCGCACTCCCCGGGCGTTGTGCCGGGGAGGAAGGCGGGGGTGAGGGGAGGAAGGCAGGGGTGAGGGAGGGGGGGGTCTCGGCCGGCGGGCTCTGCCTCCCGCTGCCCGTAGGACCAAGCGCTGCCAAATTTCTTTCTGCATCACCTCTGCTCGCCGGGACGCCGCGTCCCCGCCGCGGGGGGAGTGGGTAGGTGAGAGCAGGAGGAGGAGGAGGAGGAGGAGGAGGAGGAGGGACAGGCTGTTCCGCAGCCGTACCTGGCCGGGGCAAGACTCCGTGGGGGGATGGGGGGGGATGGACCTGCCGCCCTCCGGCCGCGCCTTGACCCCCACCGGCGCCGTCAAGGTCACCCCCCCACGGCTCGTCCCCCGGTCCCTCGGCCGCCTCCGCCCGGCCACGGATACTTGAGAGTTTAAAGAGGCTTTTCTTCCCCGGGAGCGACGCCGGGGGGGAAGGGGAAGGGGCAGGAGGAGGAAGGAGGGGCGGGCGGGGAGAGGCCGGCAGGGCAGGAGCCGGGCGGGGTGCTGGCTCCAACTGGAAAGAAACCGGTCCCAGCCCAGCCGGGGACGCTGCGGGAGAGCCGGCAGCGCCGGGGGAGAGCACACCGGTCCCGACCCTGGGCCCCGGTCCTGATCCGAGCAGCCGCCGCCGCCCGCCATGGGCACGGCGCCTCCCGTCAGTCCGGCGGCCCCGACGGGGCGGCGGGGGGGGGGGGGGGGGGGGGGCTGTTCGGTAGGGGAGGGTCTACCCCGCTGTCACCTGTGGACTGGGAGGGAGGGATGGGAGCGTGTGGATGAAGGGCTGGGGACCCTGGTGGGACCCCCCCTAAGATGGGGGTCAGGGAGGAGGGTGATTTTGGGGAGACAGCGATGCAGAGCCAGGTTTTGCACCGGGCAGGGCTTCCCCGAGCTGCAGTCTTGCAGAGCGAGCCCCTAATTCTGAGTTTGTGCTGTAGGGTGGCTCTCTGAAGACAGGGAAGATGCCCGAAGGGGAGAAGGCTGGGCAATGTAAGCAAGAAGAGGAGCAGCAGCAGAAAGAAGAGGAACGGGAGGGTCTCATCGAATTCTACAGTTCCTACCAGGAGCTATTCCAGTTCTTCTGTAGCAACACGACCATCCATGGGGCTATCCGCCTCGTCTGCTCCAAAAAGAATAAGATGAAGACAGCCTTCTGGTCCGTTCTTTTCTTTCTCACCTTCGGCTTAATGTACTGGCAGTTTGGGATCCTCTACAGGGAGTACTTCAGCTACCCTGTCAACCTCAACCTCAACCTTAACTCCGACAGGCTGACTTTCCCGGCCGTGACACTGTGCACCCTCAATCCGTACAGGTAAGAGAGAGACTCCCAGAGCTGTCAACTGCCTTGACTTTCGTGGGCACAGGATAAGGGCATGTACCTTTGTTCTCCTCGTGGTCCTTGACTGTCCCCTTCTGAAGCAGTGGCAGTGGAAATGACACTTTTCACAGTCCTTTGCTGCTGCAGGGCATTCACAGTAAGGCGTGTTAGTTTAGGCAGCTCTTCTCGGTGGTGGATGTTAGCAGGCTGCACTGTAAACTGCCCTGGGGCAAATGCAGATGCATTTTCTCCTCTCTGACCAGGATGGTAGCCTCCAGCAAGGGGTTGGATTTGCAGCTGGTGGCAGGAATGTCCTGAATCACCCCAGCAAACTGCCGCACATCTTGTTCCAGGCTGTTTATGTGCGTCCAGCCCTGAACCTTAGGCTCCTCTCTCCCTGCCGTACAGATACAGCGCCATCCGGAAGAAGCTGGATGAGCTGGACCAAATCACCCATCAGACACTGCTAGACCTTTATGACTACAACATGTCTCTGGCGCGAAGTGACTGGTCCACGCCGTCCACACAAAAGCGTAGCTCAAGGAGCCTGCTCCATCATGTCCAGCGCCATCCGCTGCGAAGGCAGAAGCGGGATAACTTAGTCAACTTGCCAGAGAATAGTCCCTCGGTGGACAAGAATGACTGGAAAATTGGCTTTGTTCTGGTGAGATCCCTAGATATCCTGTGCCCTACCCACTCCGCTCTCTGCCTAGCTACTGTCTTGTTAGACCCTTGGTCATTCTTTTCCTTACAAAGAAGTCTGATTAATCTATACTGGCTTTTGCTAATGAGAGACAAAGATAGAGTCAATCCTGCTCCCCAAGCCCTGTTCCTGTTTATGCAGGCCCAAGAAGACTTGTCAGTGCCCATCTTTTCCTAGGTAGGGCATGGAAACCTTGCCCTTCCTGCAGGGGCTGCATCAGCCTTGCAGTTGCCTTTTGGCAACCTGTTTATTAACATAAACAGGAGTGTTGCCCAATAATAGCAAAGGGGAAAGTATTGGATGGCTGTGGGCCATGTGAAATGTGGCCATGGTCACATTTGCTCCCTAGGTAGCAGCTTCTTCGCCCTGGGCTATCTGTGTTTGCATTTAAAAAGGCAGTGAAGGAACCAAAGCTAATCGCTTGCCAGTTAACGAGAGTTTGGGCAGGATCACAAAGGTTTTTCTGGACACACCCTGAAGGAAGGGCTCCCTACTCAAGAATTAAAAGCTTCTGGTTTTATACCACATCCAATTTGTATGCTGCAGACCACGCTGCACACCTCACTGTGACTCACTGCCTCCTGGGTTTTATTCAGCCTTGCCCCTTCATCTGGTGTTTCCCTCCCACCGAGGAGCTGCCTTGGGTTTGCTTTTCCCCATCCTGCTGATCACAGCGGAGCTCGTCCATTCCCTCAGGTTCTTCTCCTCCCCATGCTGAGGGAGCACAGCTAATCCTCAACCCCAGCCTCCCCTCTGGGACAAGCCATCCCCTGACACGGCTGGTTTTCTTCTTCTCTCCTTAACAGTGCAGCGAAAACAACAAGGACTGTTTCCACCAGGCGTACTCCTCCGGGGTGGATGCCGTGCGGGAATGGTACAGCTTTCACTATATCAATATCCTGGCGCAGATGCCTGATGCGAAAGCCCTGGATGAGTCTGACTTTGAGAATTTCATCTATGCTTGCCGCTTCAACGAAGCAACGTGTGACAAGGCGTAAGTGGAGGAAACCATCCCATCTTCCTGACGCCACCCCTGGTTTGTGCCTGGGTCTGAGGGGAGTTCAGGAAACCCGCATTAGAGGACCTCTTTCTCAAGGTGGGGTTGTTCCTTGTTCGGTTTCCGTTGTCATAGATGACCATCTCACGAGTCTTTCCTGCGGGTGGTTCTCACCAGGGTCACAGTTTCTGTGACCTGAAACTGTGGACCTCAGTGTGTGGTTTCTCTTTTTTCTGGGTTTCATACAAATGAAATATCCTTATAGTGGTACAAACTCCTGTGTGGATTCAATGTGCAGTGTAGAAGTCCCTTCATTCTGCTCTCTACAGTGGTGAAGTGGTACATGTCAGCCCACGTGCGGGAGGAAGAAAAGAGAGTTGTTACAAAAAAAAAAAAAAAGTAAAAAAAAATATCCCCCTTCTCTCCTGCCATTACCAACAAAAGGCCTCAAAGAGGTGGTGAGATGAAACCTATCAGTAAGGGAGGAAAAGGAGCAAGAAGAGCTAAGGGTTTTGTCAGTATCAGGAAGATAGAACAGCAATTGCTAGTGCTGCTAAACCCCATTTGGGCTCTCAAGAGTTAGCACTATGAAAAAACCTGGTGTAAAAACCTGTCCAGCTCCAGGACATTTTTTTATAGCACATTTTAATTGGTGCGAGTTTACATAACAAATACTGCCCATCTGCTGTAAGCCCCTCTCCCTGCAGGTGGAAAACAAGAGTTGCTCCTTTCAGGAAGCCCTTCCCCTTGGTCTCGCAGCCCTTCTCACCCCTCGTGAATGTTTCTGTTCCCATCTCAGGAATTACACCCACTTCCACCACCCCTTGTATGGGAACTGCTATACCTTTAACGACAACAGCAGCAGCCTGTGGACCTCCTCACTGCCTGGGATCAATAACGGTGGGTGAGAGGCACTCTTTGGTGAGTAAGGAGAACAGCTCAGCTCTGTTTACCCAGGAGGAGTTATGGGATCCTGATGCGCTTTCAGTGGTGGTGGCAGATTGCAGCTCTGCTCTGTCTCACCCAAGCTCCGTTTTCACCCATGTGGAGGTGGCTTCTGATGGACATGGCTGTCCCTCGCTGTTGCCCCACTGAACTCTCTCTCTTCCATCAGTGCCTGATCATTATGTTTGTTGCTCCCTCTGGACCCATGCTGGCCCTTCCTGAAGTCCTCTGTTGAGCTCCAGTGCTGTGCTTCTGAGAGCCTGGTCTTGGCCTCCTCCTTCCTCATTTTCCTGTATCCAGCAACTGAACCTGCTTATGTTCCCAAATCTCCTGAAACCTCTCTAGGCCCAATCTTCTGGCTTTTCTTCCATCCAGCTCTGAGTCTCTCCGTGAAATCTCTCTCAATTCCTAGTTCTGCTTTTTCTAAGCCACAGTGAAGAAATCCAGTTTTCTCCTGGAGCCTCCAGCTTTGTCTCTGGCCTCTCTCCAGCCACCCTCCATTGCTGCCCAGCTTTGGTGCAGCCCTTGTTGATGTTTCTCTTCCTTTATCTCTTACAGACTCACTTCTAGCCATTCTGCTTGCTCTTTTCTCCTGCACAACAGCTGACCATTGACATACCTCGCTCTCTGACGTTCCCTCAGGTCTCTCTCTGGTGGTGCGCACCGAACAGAATGACTTCATCCCTCTGTTATCCACGGTGACAGGAGCCAGGGTCATGGTCCATGATCAGAATGAGCCAGCCTTCATGGATGATGGGGGTTTCAATGTGCGTCCGGGTATTGAGACCTCCATCAGCATGAGAAAGGTGAGGATACAGATGGGTTGTCATGGACTCAGTGTGTGTTTAAAGGAGAGGATTGATCACATGGGGTGAAGGGAGGGGAAGAAGAGGAGCTTACTGGACTAGATGAGAAGCATTTGATTGAAATTTGTCAGTGAACAACAAAATGGAGGGAAGCAGGGGGAGCTGGTATCCAGAGGAAAGCATAAAGAGCAGATAACTGATGGGCAAGCAGCAAGTGGCATGGAAGTGTAGAAGGAAGGCAGCAAAGTGCCAGTCATTCTGTGTAATGAAAGTTTGATATCCTAGGAGATGACCGTGCGTCTTGGGGGCAGTTACAGTGATTGCACAGAGGATGGCAGTGATGTGCCAGTGCAAAATCTGTACTCATCCCGCTACACCGAACAGGTAACCCCTTATCCTTGACCCCGTGCCAGCCTGTTTCCCTACTTCCCTGGCATGCTTCAGTCCCCTAACAGCCGTGCTGGTTCGCAGGCACTGTTAATAGTGTGATGTAGGTACAGGTTTGCAGTAGGTTTGGTTCCCTCGCTCAACCTTTTCTGCCTCATCTGCTTCCAGGTCTGCATTCGCTCCTGCTTTCAGCTCAACATGGTAGAGCGCTGTGGCTGCGCGTATTATTTCTACCCCTTACCCGCCAGAGCAGAGTACTGTGACTACACAAAGCACATAGCCTGGGGTAAGTCAATGGGAGGAATAGTAAAGCTCATGCCCACCTAAACCTTGTTTGGTCCACCTCATGTCCCATCTCCTCGTTGCCTTCAATGAGCTTCCTGGTGTGGGACATCCAAAAGACACTCTTGTCTTGGGTGGTTGACAGGACAAGGGGCAACGGTTTTAAACTGGAAGGGGGGAGATTTAGATTAGATATTAGGAAAAAATTCTTTACAGTGAGGGTGGTGAGGCACTGGAACAGGTTGCCCAGGG
>JAOTQQ010000001.1:81792222-81809211 GCA_026546715.1 Gallinago undulata | reverse complement strand
AAGGCCAGGCTGGATGGGGCTTTGAGCAACCTGGTCTGGTGGGAGATGTCCCTGCCCATGGCAGAGGGGTTGGAACTCGATGATCTCTAAGGTCCCTTCCAACCCAAACCATCCTATGATTTTATGACACTTGGCCTCCAGAAGGTGAGGATGAGCCAGGAAAGCAAATATCCGAATTTTAAGGTGTCACTGCAGGGAGACAACAGATCTGTGCTGTGGAGTAGGCTGGGTATCACTAACTTAGAGATACTCAGCTGTTTTCTATGGTAACCATATGCATCTGTCAGGTTGCGGGACCCCTGCCCAAGCGTGAGGCAGACGGCTGGACTGGTGATGACTCACCTCATCCTCAAAGACATGGTAAAGGTGAAGGGCCAAGTGAGTGAAATGGCAGCTCTGCTTATAGACCCGGAGGAGGCAATCATGGGAGTGGCGCAGAACTTCTTCAGTGAACTCTCCAACAAGGCAAGTGGATGCTTGAGGACCTGAGGTCACAAGAGTGGGGAATGGCCAGTGGAGGCATGGTAAATGACATGAGTTGAGTCCTGGAGAAGGTGTGTCAGCGTAGAGCAGCTGTCTGACCCTTTTTGTTGCCTGATTGAGGGTAGATAAAGGAAATCTTGTAACATGAGTTTGTTTCAACCCTGACATTGCTGAATTTGGCCTCATCCGTTCACACTGGAAGGCAGCCTCCAAACCAGTGCCTTGTCCGTTTGCTTTCTTGTGTGAGCCTAGCACAGGGCTGGGAACGGTTTTCTGCAGTTTACCTTTAGGCCTTACAACAGAGTTCCCTGACCTTATGGCTCAGGCAGTGCATCATCTCTGAAACCTTTCAGACTTGTTCTTGGCTGTGTTACATTGAGATGCTTAAATTGAGTCAGTGGCAGCCCAAGCAGGTAAGAACAGTAGCGGCATTACCCCCTGCACGCTCTTCATCCATCATGGAGGCTGCTGCAGGCCCTTGGGAGTTTGAGGTTTACTGCCCAAGAAGCTGCAATGATACTGGGGCTTTACTAACTTGGCTTGCTCCGTTAAAAGCAGAGCAGCCACCTGACTGTACTGACTTCCTACCTCTGCAGTGTCTGTGACAAAACTGTGAAAAAGCAGTGGGAAAGGGAAATCTGAATTTTGCCTTTTCAGGCAAGATGGGAATCGGTTTCTTGAGCTGAACTGCTGCGTAAGTTTCCTTTCTCAGGAAGCTTTTGTGTTGGGTTGTGACAAGATTGAAAATCAAAGAAACTGCATCTAAGTCTGCCAAAGAACAGAGCTCTGTTGCAAACCAAGGGTTGCAGTTGCTGTTAACTTGTTTAGTTGGTTGGGGTTTTTTTACCCCTTCGTTTCAGCCAAGTAGTTTAGGTTTAGCTGGCTTTGTACAGCTTGTTTCAAAAAGCTGGTGTTCTCAGTCCTCAGATTTGGGGTGGCAAGAAAGGAGGTAATTTTAAGTGGGCAGCTTATTTGGCTTCACTCGAGCTGTCCTTCATAATTCTGTACTTCATGTAGAACCTTGTATTCTGCACAGGATAATGCCATCTATAACCTGCTTCCAGACATGATCAGTCGTCTCTCAGATCCTACCTGCGGCGTAGAGGAGGAATCCTTCCACATTATTATGAGGTATTCTGGAGTTAAAGAAATCTCTTTTTACCAGGACTATGTTTACACAAAGAAGGTACCAGATCCAGAGAAGAGAAACTACAGGGACATATACAAAATGCTTTTTCAGTTGTTCTCCTTGATGTGAGTTTTTCAGTCTGCATCTGAAATGGAGTCATGCTAAGGGGAATCCGTTCTAAAGCCATTTATTTGGGCGTGAGGAGAGACTCCACAAAGAGTTTCCACTAGCTCATTCAAAATTACTTTTCCTCTAGAAAAGGAATATGGTTGGGTTTATGCATGGGGACGTGAATATGCAACATTAGAAGAACACAACAGATTTTAAAGACTTTGCTGCCTTTGCTGTTTTGGTGGCCTACTGGATTTTTGTAAGCAATTTTAGTAAAGCTGTAGTTAAGGTAACAGATTTAAGTTTGGGGGGCATTGTTTGTTTGTTGGGGTGTTTTTCAAGAAAGCTGTACTCCATAGTATAGAGACATAATGGAATATTTAAATCTGAGGGCATTGGTTGTTCATAGGCAGCACAAAGAGTGTCTTTAGTGGTAAATGACAGAAATTTTCTTCTATCTGAAACCTAGCTGCACGAAAGGGGGTTTTCCGAGTTGCCTGAATCCTTGTGGATTGCAGCTGGGAGTGTTGGACAAAACAAAAGTATTGCTGTTGATGAAGAGAAGAACAGTAAAGTTTCCAGTGATTTTTTTTTTTTTTCCCCAACTAGTCTTTCTGTCCATGAGACTCCAGTGCATTTAGGAAGAGAGATGGAATTTTGGACAGGTAGGAATTGCAAGGCACAGGAAAAAAAGGTCTATTAGTGAGGCTGAAAATAATTTATGGTATGTGGATGTTTTGCTTCAGTTTTCAGTAAGGAGGGTAATGTGAAATAATGGGAAATTCAGCATGTGGCTACTGACAGCACACGTAGAAGGGTAAGTTAGTGTCTGAAGTGGAAGCAAACTAACAGAGAAACAAGAAGGTGGCATGTATAGAAAGAATGGGACATAATATTGGAATTTTTTAGGACAAATTTTAATAAATGTCAAACTGGAGGTATTACCACAGACCTAGAGAGTAATAAGTGTAGCATCTGCATTATAGTCTGGTTAAGAGAGCTGTATATGGAATTTTCTAACTTCAAAAACATACAGGGAGAGAAGTAGAGGCATCTAGCAAATAAGAGAAAAGGCAGTATTGATTTAACAAGTAGACAGGTATCAAATTAGTCTAAAGGTCTAATTTTAAAGAAAATCTGATCATCACTTAGGATACCATGTCATATCCTTTAAGCAGGGAAAATGGGGAATTGTAGATGAAACTGAACTGTTTCCCCAGGTAACACTATTGGAAATGCTGATGTTGTGGAGAGGATCTGGTTTAACTCAGAAATCGTGGTGGACAAAATCACGGGCTAGGAGGGGCTTGTGCTCCAGGGACATCTGCCAAATTGAAGAATAGTGAGGTGTAAAAAAGATAGGGGGAGTGGGAGGAGCATCGCTGTTAAAGGACTAACTCATGGGGAATGAAAAGGTTACAGTAATAATTGAGATGAAAATTAGCAGAACAAAGTGTAAGGTTGAATGTTTAGAAATCGTTTACCCCCTGCTCTAAAGCTATGGCTAAAGTTAGAGATGTATTCCACTTGCTATTTTACATATAGGAAAGCATTGGTATTGCTAGTGAGACCTTGCCTGGAATGCTGCCGCGGTTCTTGTCACTTGTTAAAGAAAGATGAATTGATGCTGGAACGAATACAGAGAGAGGACTGTTGAGGATATGGTCTCTTTTCTGTACGTGAGAAAAGAAGCTTGGTGTGGTGGTTGTAGACATAACAAAGATGTGCTTAGAGCAGTTATATCAAGGCCAGTGGGAACCTAACTGAGCTTAAGTTAACAGAAACGCTGGTAGGAGAAAAAAGGAGGGCGGCAGGACATTCTTACTTCATAAATACAAGTTACTCAGTGATATCCATGAGGACATCATGCAAAATGTACTTAACTGCGTGAAAGTCCATGTCTCTCTTTTCCTCAAGAAGCTAGGAAAAATGTGGGACCAGGCTAGCAATGTTGTTTAGGCTTTGTTCCCACTTTAGTGCAAAGCTTTCACATTGATCCGAAATAAAGCAACACACCTTCAGCAAACTAATAATGAAAAAGTCAGAAGAATGGTTTTGAGTGGAGGGAAAAAAAAAAACTGCATGCCACCCGCCTCCCCTCAACGTCTGCTTGTCAAACATCTAGTCTGCCAGCACAACCTGTGAAGTGAGGAAATTGTCTGGAGGTGTTGTATGCTCTAAAACCTGGATAGAAGGAGCTGGAAGTTGGAAGTTGACACTGCAGCCTTCTCAGTGTCCCTCCTGTCTTAGGCCCTGCACAGATATTAGCACTTCTTACTCCAGACTTACAAGGGTCTTTGCTTTAGCTGAATTTTTGTAGTTTAATCCTAGGTGGGTGCTATTACACAAACATGCAGTTTTAATTATGGGTTATATCATAGCAGCTGTTCTTCAACAGGCACTGTGATTAGTATTTGAAAAAAAAAAAATATATATATATACGCTTATAGCTTCTCCTGAACCAATACAGAAGGCATGCAGAGCAATCTTGACTTCTTTTGGAGACTGCCCAGCTGATCACTGGATAGGTTAGATGCAGGCATCCCATGGTGTAGGCAGAAATTAGGTTTCCTCTCTGGGCTCTAAACTTTCATATTTTTTTTGCCTTTGCAGACATCTCTTCTCCTATATTACAAAAGACAAACAGACAGAGAGCTTGGTAGAGAAACTTTGTCAGCGATTCCGGACTGCCAGGTGGGTTGTAATCCTAATTTTCCTGATAAGCAAGTCTGCTTCTTAGGAATTGTTACAAGAACTAGCTTGTATATGGTGGTTGTAACTGGTTCCCATCGTGTTTTTCATGTGGCAAAGTGACAAAGTGAGATAACCTGGATTAGTTTCTTCTATCTTCCTCCTAAAAATACACAAATAAATATTTATAAATTAAGGCTTCTTATTACACTGTGATTGGCCCCTCTACTTTCTTAGGGAAAAGGTTTTGTGACAATTTAGATCTGCATTACAGCTGAGCAAGGAAACATACTGCATGTGGGTTTTATGCACCCTGGTGGTCCTTCTCCACAGGCTATTCCCTTGCGTCTCAGCTAAGAAACCGGTGTGTTCAGCTGAGAAGCTGGGATCTCCCTGTCTGGGGCGATCTCAACTGTCTCATTGATACAGGCCTGTCCTTGTTCTGCGTGCGTGGGCTGCTCAGTACTAACTCTCTGCTTGGGACTCTGTTTTCTTATTTAAGTGCTCGTGCCACTCTACATTTATGCCCTTGCTCTGCTGTGCCTGCAGGATGTGTATACCTTGCTCACGGTGCCGATTACAGAGTATATAGCATAAGACCCATCCCATGAATCTAGGATACCATTTTGCTTCCTGGGTTTTGGGATGGGTTTTTTGTTCTTCCTTTCCCCAAGCTGTAATTTCACTGACGCAGATGTATACTTTCCCCCCCCCCCAGTAAGATAGTAGAAAATTATCTGCCTCTATCATGTAGTTTCAGTGATATCTTCATTTTGGTGCACCCTGCCTTCCTCCATTCTTGTGGTTTTCCTTCTCCATCATTGTGGCTTTGCCCTTGAGGTTTAAACTGTGTCTATTTATCTTGGCCATTTGTACACAGTGGCCGGGCACATGACCTGCTCAGCTGCCTCAGGGAGTTGCATATTCCCCAGAAATATTTTGATTTTGTTTTTTGAGTTGGAGTGGAGAGTGGCCCCTCTCCTCAAAATTGCCTGCCAGGAGCGCTGGTGAGCTCTTCACGTTTGTAAAGAACCATCTATGTGTGAGCCATGTCTAGCCTTTATTAAAATGTCCTAATATTTCTGTACCACAAAGATGATCAGTTTAATGCGCGCTGGCAGTAATGCTAGAGCTAGATTCTCACTCCAGGCTAAAAGAGGAGCTTACCAGAAAAGATTTTTGAAGTCACCACCACCCTCCTTAGGATTTCTGGAGTTTTAGACATAGCGATATGCCAAGTATCATTCAGACTTTAAATCTGGAAGCACCTGGATGCTGCAGCTTTGTTCTCCACCTGTCTGTGTTTGGATAGTGCATTCTGAGAGGGTATTTGTAAGACAGACTTCTCGCCCTCTGCTTGGTGTATGTTAATAATAGGGGCTTTGGCCTAGCTTTTTCCCCTCCCATCACAGTGAGCAACATCAAGGATGTTAGTTTGCTGCTTTTGGGGGTATTTTTTCCTTTTTTTTTTTTTTCCCCCCCCAGTAACTTTTGCTGGAATTTGAATGTAGTCTTCCTTTGACACAGCAGTTATTTGTTCACTTGATAACTTAATGAAAATGACCTTCTTTTATGTAACTGGCCAGGAAAGAGACACAGAGAACATTGAATAAAGCTTCTGCTTGAGACTGCTCATTTTTGCATGTTTGAGATAGCCAGGTTTTTTTTTTTATTATTCAGTTGAAATAAGGCCCTTCAAAAAGAGAAAAAGCCCTCACCTCACGAGTGTATTTTTTTCATCCTAGTTGGCATTAACTTCTGATGCTTTTTGAACAAGTGCCTGTGTTCCTTAACAGTGAAGCCTTCCCGTTTGTCTGACAGATGCTAAGTCAGTGGCTGATGGGGTACAGTGACTGTTGTGAAGTGGTTGGTATGACATGGCACTCTGTAACTGACCTGTAACATGCTCTGCAGGGCAGAAACACCTGCAGGATACGCTTTGTCCTCCTGTGCTGTAGTTTTTGGTGCGATGTTGCTCATCCTTATACCCCCCTTTTTGTAAGAGCTAATTTCAATCTTTGTCTTTCCCAGAACGGAGCGTCAATATCGGGATCTGTCCCACTGCCTTACTCTGCTCCCCCTCTCGGAACGGGGCCTTCACAAGCTGCAGGACAACTTTGACTGCTTTGCAGACAAGCTCCAAGACCCAGCTGTCTACAGTTGTTTCCAAACTGTGCTGGCTCGATTCCGCAGAGCCAACAGCAAACCTGAGATTAAAGTAAGGATGGCAGGGGGCAAGTGGCCAGGCCAGGAAAATGACTGCTTTTTACACAATAATTAGAAGGCCCTGCAGTTCTCCATATTAAGCAGGTTGCTCCTTGGCCCCAAGAATTTATCAGAGAACCTGATGGCAATTCTGCTATGGAATTAATACGTCTCTCTTCCTGTCTTTCCCCCCCTGCACTGTGTTACATCTCCACCAGGCTCTGGCTGAAGAGCTGGAGCAGAAGCTTACTGCTTTCCATAACCGAGGGCTGGATTCAGCAGAGACATGCCAGGAGGGCAGTGGCACTCCGATGCCAGGGCTCGCCAAGAGGAAAACAACAGGAAGTACGTTCCTTTTGTGAGACTGCAGCCACCCCCCTGGCCCTTCTGTCCAGCAGAGACATCTAGGGACTTTTCCTCACCCTGAGAGACAGAATGACCGCTACCTTTCCCCTTTTTTTTTTTTTTTTGTTTTCTTTTCATTGCAGGTTCATGCCGCCATCCCCTGAGCACAGTCAACAGAGATGAAGATTTTGTCACACCCCAACCTCGCAACATCCGAAACCATAAGGGTGCCCAAAAGCGTCGTCCACCCAAAAAAACTATTATCGCCTTCTCCAGTGACGAGGAAAACAGCTCTGAGGATGGTAAGGCATTGTACCTGGATGCTCAAAAGGTGAAAAGTAGAGAAAGACTATAGATTTGGCCCCACAGGGATGTTCCTTCGGTAATGGGCAAGAAGGTGTGCAGGGCTTCAGAGCACAGCCTAGATTCTCTGTAGATTTGTTTGGTCAAGGCAGTGGAGTGCTGGTTATTGACACATTTTACTCTCTTTAGACCTGTCAGCAGAATTAAAGGAGGAAGAAACCCCCACCAAAACAACCCCCATCACCAGATCTTCAGCCCGCCGGCTGCGCTGAGGGAACCATCTGCCACTGTCTTTAACTAAAAATAAAACTTGTTTTATGCAGCAGTTGTCTTCTCTTGTCTGAATTACCCCATAATATGACAGTGCTTTAAATGCAGACAAAATGGAAGCTACGCACCAGGCTCGAGCAATTCCAATCCTGCCTTTTGCTATCTTCACAAAGAAAGACAGTGATGAACATAGCTGCTGCTTTGACTGGTTTTGCCATGGATTTGCAAATGAAAGTAATCTGATTAAAAAAGATGTATGTGGAAGAAGGTCTTTCTAAGAAGAGCCAAACTAACCACTGAGCTGCTGAGTACAAAATGCTCATTCCCTTCCCATTTCATATGTGGTTATAAGTACACCATTCAGTTTCTCTTAACACAGGCCTAATACAATTTCGCTGGGTTTAGGCCCTTTTATGTTTGATCCTTATTGAAGCTCTTGCCCTGCAAAGCCCAGCAGGCCTTTGAGGAGAAGTTACCTGCATCTTTTTCTCGTGCAGATCTCATCAAAGAAGAGTTCTTAGGGGATGAGGAGAGAGAGAGAGAGGCTGTTTTAGATTAGAGTGCTTCAACAGAGAATATGCAAAGTGAATAGGAAAAAATGCAATTAAAAAAAAAAAAACCACACAAAAATACCCACAACTCAAACATAAAAACTTCAGATTTGTTCAAGTTACCAAATATACTGGTAACATTGGTTCTCACTGCTTTTTTTGAATGTATTTGCTGCTAATACAATTATGATTCAAATAAGGCTGGCACTAAAGCTCTTTCCTTCCAGGTAAGGCCACATCAGAGTTCAACGCCTTGAACTGCCCTGTGAGTGTGAAGTGCCCTAAATTTGAATTTGTGTTAATCACCTAAGCAACCTTTGACCTCCTGCCTCACAGGCAAATTGGCGTCTGTCCTAGAGCTATTAGTACAGAATTATTTCCTCCTACCTCTCAGTTGCCTAGAAAGCAGACTAGTCACTAGCCAGGCAGGAGCAGGAAGGGTTCTCCTATCAGCAGGTTCCTCCATATCTTCCATGTTCTCCATCTCTCAGGATCTACCACATTCCTGCAGTTGTCATGGTCACCCTTAGTTCGCCAGCAAGTAGAGCTCAGTTCTCTTCTAGCCTGTGTAAGAAGCAATAAAAGGCTGCTGTAGCTTATTTTGATCCCAATTTAAAAAAAAAAAAAAGCATTCAAAGTTGCATAATTTTGCATTGAGCTGGAAATATGAGGGATTTTATGCCAGTAGCTGAATGGACATAAACATGTTAGATGTAGAAACAAGTAGAGGAGGGAATGATGGGGTGAAAGGTGTATTTGCTGGGCTAGGACACACGGACCAAACACCACCCACACTGTGACCCACTGGAAAGATCTGCCCCCTCACCAGCACTAGTGTAATAGCCAGATACCAATATAGATACCCTCCCCAACTCCCAAGCGCCCCAGTAAGAACAGAACAAAGAAATACAAAGATCAGAAAGCGACAGCCATATCGTCCCTCTCTCTTATCCTCCCTGATAAAATACTCAGGAAGGCTACTTCACTGACAGAGGCAGCGGCTACAGCACTAACAGTAAACACAAGACACAGTCATGCGTGCTGTATGTGATTACCCCGCGTGTCACTCACAAGAAGAAAAAGGACAGCCTATATGGATTTCTACCCAGGCTCAAGGCTTTATGAGTCTGTGCAATAAATCTTGCGTATACATGAGATAATATGTTGACGATACTGCAGTGCGTAAGATATGAATGGGTGGATGGAGGAAGCAAGGTGGCCATAAAGCTGCCTAAGCTTACCTTCAGGCCATGCGTTCCCACTATGAGTGGTTAAGCTTTTTTTTTCCTTCCAGAGAGCCATACAGCTGCCTTTCTGAGACGGAAGGAGGGTTTGGCAGTCAATGACTGGACTGACACGTTGGCTCCTTCACTGCTTTGAGGTTCATCTTTTGCCCTTTCCTGGGCACAGTGCTTGCCTGGTCAAGTGAGAGCGGAAGGTCAGTGAGCGGGAGCTCCTGTTGGTCCCTTTCTGCAGGCTGCACAGGTGGAGCATCCCCTTCTCCTCACTGGCCTCTTGTGGCAGTGGAAGAATTCCCAATCTTCTGTCATGGACAGAGGAATTCCTGCAGGAAGATGAAGCAAAAAGCAAGAGGGGTTTGAAGAGCTACATAGTGGCTGCTGCCCCTCTGTTCATCCCAAGCAGAAGTTTCAGTGGCTGCCAGAATGACCAGGAATTGCTACTTGAAGGAGTAATCCCAGTCCCTCCCTTCTGAGGCAGTGGGGTTACTCAGTGCCAAAATGAGCAGTGGTTCTATTCTCTTAGGGGCTCCTGACCATGGTGGGCTCCAAACTCCTACACGTGGTACCACTGGAATGATATGACTATCATCCTTGCTTCTAGATCCTGCAGCAACCACCAGCCCTTCCCATCGCCGTGGGGCATTCCCCCAGGGTACTCCACCCAGTTCCTAGTCCTCCCGCTCTCCCTGCTCCTTTCCCCTTCTTAAGCAACCTTTTGCAAAAGACTGATTGTGATTCAGCAGCAGACCACTTTTCTGGTGGTCTTGCAAGCTCTAGAATCAGTGCCCCAGCATCAGAGGGGGAAGGGTTTTTATAGAGGAAACTTGTTAGTGCCAGAGAGGAAAGAAGGACAATAACCTATTTGAGTCTGAGAAAACTGGGGCAATTGGGGACCTGTTGTCTGCCAAAGCCTTTTCACTTCACAGTCATTGCCAGGACACGTCAGAGCAACTATTCAGTTCTACTGCAGTCCCAGCAAGGATCTGGGACGCAGAGCAGCTGCAGCTTCATGGCACCTGAGTCACTGAGCACCTGCAATTTATCCAGGCTTTGCTGGATTTGCAAGAATTTGCAAGAAAATCTGCTAATTTTCTACAGTCTCTGAAGTTTCTTGATCGGTATGGGACAGTGATGACTCCTTCCCTCTTGCTAGCCCCAACTTTTGCTAGCCCCATGGAGAGGACTTGTTACTAGAGAGCTCAGAGCCTGGCCATCCCTGCAGGTCTTGGTCTGCGTGCGAGTGGGCTGGAATTTGGAGCACTTGCAAACACATTTCTGGCATTCTTCTATGCAGTATGGGGGACACCACATTCAAGGGACGCCAGGTCAAACTACCGCTACATTTTGTATCAAAAACCAAAGCGTTGTTGCTTTTATACTTACCTTTTGCTCAGGAAAGAGCTGACTCCTGGAACCGGTGCGTTCAACCTGAGATGCATCTGCCTGCGGCTGTCTTGCCGGGAGCATGAACACTCTAGCAGACTGACTCAGCTGCTTCTGGATGGTCAAATGTGACTAGGAAGTACAGAACAACGTCCTCTGAGGCATCTTGCATGTGGGATGAACACGTGCTCAATTCCTATCCTCCTTTCCCTCTTTCCCACTCATCCAAAACTTGCACACTACAAAGCTCCATCCATACCCTACCCCATCCAACACCCACCCCACATGCCCTGGATAGCTGTCCCAGGTGAGGGGGTGACAGCGGACTGCCAGACAGGATCACCAGAGCATTGCTCTGGGAACCAGCACCATCCACGAGTCGCAGATATCAGATGAAGCTAACATACCTGGGTGCCCCTACCTGTGCCAAGTCTCTCTTGCTTCCAGTGTCTGTGCTCCAAACTGAAGCCCCACGCTCCCTTTTCATGGACTGGATGCAAAACACCCGTAAAACTTTTGGCTCCTTGGGCAGGGAAGCACAAATCTGCATCTGCAAGTGCAAAATGCTGGGAAGGAAGAGAGGGAAGAAGGGAAAGAAAGACGGGGCAAATACTGAACTGTGACTTTTGTTATCTCTGCAAAAGACGCTTTTTTTCTAATTTTCTTCTTTCTTCTTAAAGTAAGATAAACAAAAGCAAGGCAGCAGAATGCTGCCTGTCAAGTTTTGACCCAATTGCTTTGTGCAACAGTGCTGAAGAAAGGGAAGGTTTAGGTGTTATTAAACTCACCCAGCACAGCCCACTACTAATCCTGTACCGGGGTACAGTCCCCCCATTCCTCTGCCCTGACAAACCCTCCTGATTAGTTTCTGTCTTCACACCCAGGCTGACTTCTGCACCCTGATCTCCAAACAGTGACCTCATTGCCTTGTTCAACTGGTGAGAAACTACAGTAAAATGGGAGAGGTAAACAAAAGAGGGGGAACTAATGGCCAGAAGATTTAGGAGGTAGGAATCTGCTCCTTGCCATCCCGCTTCCATTGTGCGCCTGAGCTTGAGAAAGTGCAAGCTGAGCCTCGACGAGCTCTTTTCTGTGCTGGTTCCTCTGGAAACTCAGCCCAGCCCTCTAAGATGGTGACTCAGGACAACCAGCCTGCACGTTATACGCCTGCTGGTACTAGATCCATGCTCCCCGTCCCCGCTACAAATCCCATAGAGTTAGTGCTGGAATTCACACGCTTTCTGCAGCAAGAGCTCTTCATTCTCAGGCCAACCAGCTCACCAAGATATAAATATTAAACATGAAAGCCTGTGTTGTCGCAGAGCTGATTTTGTGTCAGCCCCATGCAGCCAGCAGCGTGTGTAGCACTAGCTGAGATGTAGTTGAACACCAATTAGAGAAATAGCATCAACAGCACTCTGCCCACAAGGAGTATGTTCAATGTCACTGTACCACGCAGCTTTCAATAGCCTCCTTTGGGACACGTTTCAAAGTGTCACCCGGCTCCTGACCCTGATAGATACCTCCAGGTCCTGGCCAGCAGCAGCCCAACTCACATTCGTCTTCCCAGACACTCGGTAAACACCTTTGTGTCCTTTTTCTTTAGTGGAAGGGGTCTCGCTGAGCTCACCCTGAAATATATCACCCCGGACAAAAGGGCTGAAAGGTTAAGGAGCTCCGGGGGGGTAGTGGAGCAGAGAGCTGGGGGCCAGGCGCCTGCCAGAACCAAAGCTATAAAGGCAAAGAGGGGCTGCATCTGACACAGATGCTGCAGGTCCTGCCTCACCTCCCACAAGCCCTGGGATAAGAAGAAGATGCTGGGGTTCCAGTCGTGGCCTCGCTCGCTTTTCCTCCTCTTAGCTCTGCTCTCTGCCAGCGTTCAGACCGTGTCCTTGCCAGGACAGAGGCTACAGGTAGGAGAGGCTGGGAGAGAGCTGAGGGAGGTTTCAGGAGTGGAGGGGCATTTTGGGGAGGTCTTGTTTGAACCTGGAACGAGTGGGTGTCCCAAATTCCAGCTACTGGAGGCTGCTGTCTAATTCTCACTGCTCCCTCCCCTTCAGTCCAACAGCCTCAGCTCTAGGGTGATGGCATCTTTATAACCCAGTTCCTAAGGAGCACCATCATTACAAAATGACAGACCAATGCTTTTTAGTGCTGTCTGGCCTGGGACAGGCTGCCCACGGGACTCCCCACATTGCTTATGGAGGCTTTTAACGGTAAAGAGACTGGTCCTGTCTAACTCTGCCCTGTGTCAGCAGCCAGCAGACATTACAGTCATGTCCCTCATCACGTTCAGTGCCTGGTTCTGATGTTTCAGAGGGAAAACGTATCCTGTTAGTCCAGGATTTTCACTCCTAAGATCAGTACCACCCCGCAGTAGCCCCTCTTTAAGGCCAAGAGCCCCCATCAGGATGCCAGCTAAGGGCTTCTTCACTTAGGAGAATCTTTTATCCTCGGCAATTATAGCAATACTACGTTTGGCTTTCAAATATAACAGCCTCCTCTTACCCAAACCCTAACCTGAGGCCCAACACCTTGCCTTCACGTCACCCTGGGAAAGCTACAGGGAAGTAGTTAGGACGTGAACTACAATCACAAGACTCATCCTGCTATGACTCACCGCTTTCACTCCTCGCTGAAGATGCCCGTGTCCGCTTCAATTAACTTGCTACCGAAAAAGAGCTGCACAAAGGCATCTCCAGCCTTAGCTCAGCACCCACGTGAGCCACGGATGTGGAACGGCCGCCGCAGGCTGCTTCCCTGGGCAGCCATGCCATGTCTCCGCTGTGCCCAATGCACCTCCCAACCCTTGTCTCCCTATGGCCGGGGGCTGACGGCAGCCCCGGGGGTGTACGATCAGCGTGTGCCTGACTGCACAGATAACCCAGAGAATTCCCAGCAGATAAGGAGTCTCCATTCCTCCTACCTGCTCTGCCCCTGCATCCCCCTCATCTTCAGCAGCAGGTATTTGGGGCAGGTCCGTTCCTCCCCACTGGCGCTCTGGGGAAAAAAAAATAAATGCCACACAGCAGCTCGAGCACATGGAGGTGCTGAGCATCAGCAAAAGGAGCAAGGACTGCAGCCTGTTACCTTCCAAGTGCAGTTTGATGAGAGCAGGGCCATCTGCACGCAAGCAGAGGCTCACAGCTGCTGCCTGTCTGCTCTTTTGGGCAGCAAAATCATTTTAGCCTGCGGGAGCTGCTGGTCTAGCCCTTCCCGGTGTCTGGATGCAGTGTCACAGGCCTGCAGGCCCCCTCCTTATCTCCTGCCCGAGCCCTAAGGAAGGTGTGGGGAAGGGTGTACGACGGGGTAGGAGGCTTATTGCTAGGAGCACGGGCAGCTCCGCTCTCACCCACCTCTGCTCTCTCCTCATCCCAGATGCTCCTTTCCCAGTTGCTGCCCCTGGAGCCAGAGTCCACGCCGGCCGAAGAGGACACAAAGGAGGGGTCCAGCTTTGGCCCTCAGTTACTCTCCTCCACCCTCCCCTTCCTCCCGTCGGGGGCTAGAGCTGCCCGTCCCTCTCTCTGGCGCAAGACCCTCGCCAGTCGCAAGTGGGCCCTGCCTGGAGATTGGGCCTGGAAGGCAGTGCCCAGGGGCTGCTTTGGGCTGAAACTGGACCGGATTGGGACCTTCAGTGGTTTGGGGTGTTAGCCTTGGAGGGGCTCTGAGGTGAGAGGGCCAGCCGTGAGGGCTCCAACAAGCGGGCAGGGAAGAAGAAAGGGGAGACCCGAGAGCACGGATGGCAGTGGGGAGGAGGACCAGGAGTGGGGGGGATGAAGGGCAGCAGAGCAGGCTGTGTGGCCACCGGGGCGAAGGCTGGGATGGGGGGGGGACGGACCCCCCCATGCTACTGGGGATGTGCCGGGGGCCCAGGGCACGGGAGCAGGCAGGATGCACGCCGCTGGGCGGCTCACAACCCCGCTTCTTCAAAGACGGAGGAGACCCAGGCGTCACATCACCGGCTTGGGAACCAGCACGGCACACCGGGCGGCCAAAGTCCGAAGGAGAGCAGCGACGACGGCAGCAGGAGAGCAGCGCGGCGGTAACAAAGAGGAGCTGCCCGGCTCCGTGGCCGCCCCTCGACCACAGGCCCCCTGCTTCGCCGGCAGTCCCCCCCCCCTTTCCTTCTCTGTGCTTGAGGACTCTCTCGCTAATTAAACAGAGCTGTACCCATTTTCCGCGTCCAAGCTGGGCGGCAGCGCCTCCACAAGTGGCTGTGGGGCTGGCTGGCGGCGGGGGCAAGCCAGGAGATGGCGGTGAAGCCCACCCCTCCACCCCCCCCCCCGCCGCCACCCCCCCTCCTGCCACCCCACCCCCCCCCGCCATCCCCTGTCCCCGGGGCACGGGGCCATGTTGGGTGCAGGCCGCCATTCCGGGTGGGCCGGGCAGCACGCGCGGGTGCAGCACGGCGCTGCCGGGGCCGCGGCTGCACGGAGGGAGGGGGGGGCGGCGGGGGATGGGCAGCGGGCAAGGTATCGACCGGGTGCCGGGGCAGAAGGTCCGCGTTGGCTCATCCCAGCCGTACTCTGCCCCCCGGCACTGCGGTGTTTGCCAAGCAAACACAGGGGGCCTCCTGTTTGTGCAGGAGAGTCTCTTCCCCCCTGGCTCCTCGGTGGGCTGGGGCACCATGAACCCCATCACAGGCTCGCGCCCCTCTAGCCCCCACTGCCATACCCTGCCAGCCATCATCCCCTGGCCTTTAAGAAAAGGTCGTAACCTCGGCCGGGTCTAAACTTAGCTGCCGGCCCCCCGGTGGCACCGGGAATAGCAGTGGTATAAGGAGAGTTGGGTTACGTTGGAGCGGCATGACCCCCCTCTGCCCCCCACCCCGGTACCTGCCTGGCTCCCCCAGCCTGCTCCTCCCTCCTCATCCTCTAAGCCCTGCTGGAGCCCTGCTCAGCCCAGCAGCCAGAGCAACAGGCTTGCTCCCACCCCCCCCCACCCTGCCGCCGCCGCCAGCCCAGATGTGCATCCCCACCGCTCCCACAGCTTCCCCCAGGACCCCTTCCCTGAGGGATAGAGACTTTTGGGGGTGCTCTGGGCCCCGTGCCTAACACGGGGTTGTCCCACAAGCCCTACGCCAAAGTTGGGGGTGGCAGGGTGGGGGAGGGTGGGGGGGATGCAGCCCGGCACGGCTCGGTGAGGGAGCCCAGCAATGAAAGGGGGGTGGTGAGTTGGGCAGCAGTGTCGGCCATGCAGGGAGCCCTCCTTCCTCTCCGGCAGCCGGCGAAGGCGGGACGAGACGGCGGACGGGCAGGATTTCCGCTGTCACGTCCCGCCAGCAGCAGCAGTGCCGCAGTGCCTCATTAAGATGGTGCTCACGCTGCGGCGTGTGGCCTGCTGGGGGAAGCGGCCCGGCCACTGGCCCTGGCCACCCCACACGCCTGGCTAAACCCACCCGGGGGAGCCAGACAGGTTGGGATGGGGGGGTTGTCCCCCCAACCTTGGGGGTGAGGGAGCTCCCAGCCAGCACCGGCTGCCTCCCAGTGCTGGGGGGCAATGGGAGATGCTTGGGGACATGCTGCTCCCTCGGGGCATCCTCAGCATCTCTGCAGCCGCTTTGCCCTTGCTGCCATGCTGGGGGAGCGGGTGGGCTGGGAGAGGGGCGCAGGCTGCAGCCAAGGAGGTGGGGGCGGGGGGGGGGAAATTGCCTGTCCTTTGTTATCAGGCAAAAGCAGTGCACGCCATTCCCCGGGGTGCCGGCAGCAGCGAGCACCGGGGAAAGGCACCCCTTCACCGGCCATCACCGGGTGGGGACGGGGGGGGGACGGGGCAAAGGAGGCCCTTCCCGCCTCCCCAAGACACCTCCCCGCCGCAGGGCGAGGACCCGGCTTCCTCCGGGACCGGGGCATCTCTCATCACCATCACTATCCCGCCATCACCGGGAAGGTCGGGTGCTGACAATCCCCCCCCCCCTTCCCCCAACTCCCGGCGCGGGGCCTTTGTTACGGGGAGGGGAGGGCAACGGGGAAAAAGGACGGGGGCGAGGAAAGGAGGGGGGATGAGGGGGGGGGGGGGTGACTGAGGCAGCCGCACCCGCAGCGCGGCCGCACGTAGCCCCGGCCCGGCCCCCGCGCTGTCATTCGGCGGCAGCCCGACGGGGCGGGCCCCGGCCCTTCCCCTCCGCGGGTATAAAGGGCGGCGGAGCTCGGCTGCGCCACCTTCTCACTGCGCGCCGGGGCGGCTCAGAGGCAGCAGGTAACGGGCTGAGGGGAGGGGGCGGTGGAGGAGACGCGATGGGAAAGAGAAAGGCCGCGGGGGGGGGGCGGGGGCGGGG
>JAOTQQ010000001.1:81764160-81792129 GCA_026546715.1 Gallinago undulata | reverse complement strand
GGTGGTGCGTCGTGTGTGGGGGGATGGGTGGGGGCGCATTACCTTGGGGGGGAGGGAGGGAGAGGGGGTTGCGGGGGGGCGGGTTCGGAGTGCGTGCACCCTCTCCCACCCACACATACACACACACACACACACACACGCCCCCCCGCCCCCCTCCTCCCCCCCGGCGGTGGGCGAGCCGTTAACGGTGCCCGCGCGACCGATTTCCCGCTCCTCCTTTCTCTCCCCCCTCCCCCTCCGTTTTCCCCGCTGCGGGTGTCTCACCGCCGTTTTCTGCCCCGCAGGAACATCGCGAAGATGGTGAAAGTCGGAGTCAACGGGTGAGTGCCGGGGCCGGGCTGCGGCACCGGGAGGCGCACGGCGTGTGTGTGTGTGTTGGGGGGGGGGCAGTGTGAGGGGCAGTGTGAGGGAAAGGGGCGGAGGGGGCAAGGTCGCTTCAAGGGCGGGGGTGGGGTGGGGGGGGGGAGGAGGGAAGCGGAGCTGTGCACCCCACCGGTCCCGCGCCACCGTTGCCCCCCGAGCCGGGGCAGGGCTGCTGAGTCACTTCCCCCTGCAGATTCGGGGTGACTCACCCCGGAAACGCCGCTGCTGCCCGCCTGCCTCGGGAACCCCCCCTCCAACCCTCCCGAGGGTCCCCGCACCCCGCCGGCGGGCTGCAGCGCCCCCCCCGCCCCCCCCCAAAGGTCGCCGGGTGGATCGTGTGTCGGGGGGGGGCGGGACGACGTGACCTTCTCCCGCCGGGCCGAGGAGTAACCGGATCCCCCGGGGGCCCCTCAGTAAATTTAGCGCTTGACCTTTCCGGTGGCGGGGGTCGCTCTTAATCTTTAACCGAGGTGCTTCGGCCTTTGGACGCGGCGGCGGCCGTCGGAGCTCCCGCCTGACCCGCGGGGCAGGGAGCGGCAGATGCTCCCGAGGGAAAGGCGGCGGGGGGCCGGGGGCCATGGCCAGCCCCGCCGGGCTCCCTGGTTGCTCCTCCTCACCCACGTTTCTCTTCTCCTCTCTCTCCACCCAGATTTGGCCGCATCGGCCGCCTGGTCACCCGGGCTGCTATCCTCTCTGGCAAAGTCCAAGTGGTGGCCATCAACGATCCCTTCATTGACCTGAACTACATGGTGAGCTGTCTTGCAGTGCCCCCCTGCGGGCCTCTGGGAGAAGAGCTCCTCTGGCTCTGTTCTAGTACCTTCCTAGGGAAACCGGGTGTGGGATGGAGGCGCAGGGCTGGGAGGTTCCACATGTAGAGAGAGGCGAGATACGGTGCAGCAGCTGGGCACTGTCACCGAGGAGGTGGGGAGCTGAGATGAGGCAAGAGCAAGGGTTGGGGAGATGGCAGCTGGGGTGCCTGACCTTCCCTCCCCCCTTCTTTCCTTACTAGGTTTACATGTTCAAATATGACTCTACTCACGGTCACTTCCGGGGCACTGTGAAGGCTGAGAACGGGAAACTTGTGATTAACGGGAATGCTATCACCATCTTCCAGGAGTAAGTATCTTCCCCTTTTGCCAGGGGCGGGGGGGGGAAGCAGGTATCTTGCAGAGCAGCCCTTACAGTTTTTGGTTTTTTTTTCCCCCCTTCTCAGGCGTGACCCCAGCAACATCAAGTGGGGAGATGCTGGTGCTGAATACGTTGTGGAGTCCACCGGTGTCTTCACCACCATGGATAAGGCTGGGGTGAGTATGCCACACCCAGGAAGAAGGGGTACCACTGCTCCCACCTGTGGGGGCACACCACCATCTATAGATACAGAGTTGCTGGAGATGGGGCTGGGAGGGAGAAGAGGTTGTCTAAGTGTTAGCTGTTATCTAATCTTCTCCTTTTTTTTTTTTTTTTCCAGGCTCACCTGAAGGGTGGCGCTAAGCGTGTTATCATCTCTGCCCCCTCAGCTGATGCTCCCATGTTCGTGATGGGTGTCAACCATGAGAAGTATGATAAGTCCCTGAAAATTGTCAGGTAAGGAGAGAGGATGATGCTCTCTGGCCTGGAGCTCTCACCAGCTGCGTGGGGGTCTCGTCTCACCTCTGTAGATGTGTTGCCAGTGGCTGATGAGCTTTTCTCTCCTCTGCAGCAATGCCTCTTGCACAACTAACTGCCTGGCGCCCTTGGCCAAGGTCATCCATGACAACTTTGGCATCGTGGAAGGTCTCATGGTAGGTCTGGAGCTTTCTGTACAGGAAGGTGCCACACCCACAGATCCTTTCATGCAAAGGGAAAAGCATCTGTGCTCCCGGTGTCCCCTGGGATGGGGAGGAGCTGCCTAGGATGCTCTCTCTGGAGAGTGTTGGCTGTGGTTTTTTACTCCTGTGCTTCCTTTTCCCAGACCACTGTCCATGCCATCACAGCCACACAGAAGACAGTGGACGGGCCCTCTGGGAAGCTGTGGAGGGATGGCAGAGGTGCTGCTCAGAACATTATCCCAGCATCTACTGGAGCTGCTAAGGCTGTGGGAAAAGTCATTCCTGAGCTCAATGGGTGAGTGTTAACACTCTTTGGGTGTCAGGAGGTGGCAGCTGCTGCCTGGCTGCCTCTGATCCTTCCCTAGCAAAATGGAGGGTTGGCAGAGGGGTGCGAGGTGCCATTCCCTGCTGACTCCTGTCTCTCACAGGAAACTTACTGGAATGGCTTTCCGTGTGCCAACCCCCAATGTCTCTGTTGTGGACCTGACCTGCCGTCTGGAAAAAGCGGTAAGTGTTGTGGGCATCAACCTCCAGACCTGTCCCTGATTCCTCTGAGTTCCTTTCACCTGGAATTGTCCTCTCTGTGTTCATCCCTTCCCTAAGATTTGATCTTGGTGAAAATAGTGCCTGCCATGCGTGACTGCTGCCACAATGCTCCCATGTGTCTTCCCTTCCCCCACCACCTCCCCCGGCAGACATTTTGTGTGAGTCAGCACCTGACCATCTTAAATGTCTCTCTTCTCAGGCCACATATGATGACATTAAGAGGGTAGTGAAGGCTGCTGCTGATGGTCCCCTGAAGGGCATCCTGGCATACACAGAGGACCAGGTCAGTAACTCCTGCTGTCTTGGCCTGTGGTTATTGGTGCTTGCCTCACTTTTATTTTTATTTTTTTTTCTGATGGGAGCAACCTTGCTGGGATCCTGGTTTGGGCACTTATGGTTCAGGCTGTGGGTTATAATTTCCTCTTGTGTTGCAGGTTGTCTCCTGTGACTTCAATGGTGACAGCCATTCCTCCACCTTTGATGCGGGTGCTGGCATCGCACTGAATGACCATTTCGTCAAGCTGGTTTCCTGGTAGGTGCAGCCTTGGGGGGTGGTGGGGGAGACTCTGGGGGGTAGGAGGTGTTAATCACTGCAAGGTTGGCAGTGTGGGGTGATAGGAAGACTCCTGCTTGAGTAGGGTGGCTCCAACATATTAAAAGTTTCCATGAAGTGAAATTACTTCTTACTTGAAATTACTATAACCTTCTCCTTCCCTTATTTTTGAGGGTGTATGGGATGCTTCCTACTTAACCTACTGGAGGTGGAGGGGAAGCCAGCTGGTTCAGTTGTGTGGGAAGGGGCAGAGGAGCAGGAAAACTGTGAGGGAGGGGATGGTCTGACGGTGCTTCTGTTTTCTGACCCCAGGTACGATAACGAGTATGGCTACAGCAACCGTGTTGTGGACTTGATGGTCCACATGGCATCCAAGGAGTGAGCCCAGCACACAGCCCCCCCTGCTGCCTAGGGAAGCAGGACTCTCCTTTGTCGGAGCCCCTGCCCTTCTTCACCACCGCTTAGCTCTGCATCCTGCAGTGAGAGGCCAGTTCTGTTCCCTTGTCTCCCCCACTCCTCCAACTTCTCCCCGAGCCTGGGGGAGGTGGAGAGGCTGATAGAAACTGATCTGTTTGTGTACCACCTTACATCAATAAAAGTGATCACCATCTGAAATGCCTTGTCTTGTCTGTCAAGTGGGGAAATGGGAGAAAGTGTAAGGAGGGGGTGTTAATGAGCAAATAGTAAGTGCCTGCTTTAATGTGCTCTGGCTGCAACTGCCAGAATGGCTCTTCTAGGCAGTGCCATGTTAAGGCTGTGAACCCAGGTGGCTGAGACGTCAGAAGAGCTGTTCGGGCAGCTTGGGTCATGCACAGGCATGGCATGGTCCTGGGATAACTGACTGCCAGGCGCAGGAGTGCAAGGCTCCTGCCTGTGAGCCAAAATAAGGTGTGGTGGTGCAGAACTGCTGTGTGGTAGAATGGAAGGCAGCTCTGCTGCTCCATCCACCTTGTAGCCCTCTGGATCTGCCTGTCTGATGGGTGTATGCAGAATAAAGTGCTGATCAGGTGACTTTTTCTTGCACTTGGTTTGGCAAAGGGACAGAAGAAACAGGAATTATTTCTTCTTCCCCCTGGGGGCACAAAGAACAGGAATTATTTCTTCTCCTTCCTCCTGTCTCAGTAGATGAGGAGAGTTTTTCATTTGCTTTTTACCTCTTCAAATGAATCAACTTGCCCTGGAGGAAATGGCTGCCTGGGGACGTGTCGGGGGCCGGTGCTACCATGGTGGTGGCTAGTCTTAATTCTGGCTTAATTCTGTGCGGAAGGAGGAGGGGTTGCAGTTAAGCTCCTGAGCGGCAAATCTCTGCAAGGTGAGTGTCAGCCCTCTGTCAGGGACTGCCTGTGCCCGGGAGCATGAATGCCACTGGGCAGGGGCTGGGCCACTGGGCTTATCTGGGGGCAGATAAGCCATGCCCTGCACAAAATCGTGTGGCCCTCCATTATTTATTTATCAGCTCCATTTACTGTTTTTTTTGGGGGGTGTGATGAGTCCTTCTCTCCCTGGCAGGCAGGGCCGGAGCTGTTGTCCTGGACCCCAACTGCTTTACTCCCCAGAGGTGGAGCAAGGATTTAAACTGGAAGACTTAAGCTCCCAGGGTCAAGGTATGTCAGATGTAGCTTCCTGGAGCTGCTTATCTCCAGCGCTCAGGCTGCGTAAAACTTAAATGTTTACTGGACCCGAGGGCGATGACTCAAAAAAGTTGCTTTGCAAAGAGTAAAAGGTTGAATAACCTGTCCCTGGATAGAAGCTTGGGACTCCGAGCACCTCATCAGCCCAGGGCCAGCAGCAATACCTGCCTTGCCCTGCACAACTGGCCCCGTGGGAGCTTTAGGTGATGCTGGAGTTAAACAGGAGCCGCCTGGCCACTGGGGCTGACCGGAGGCAGCCCTCCTGTGGAGCTGGGTTTCTGCTGGGGAGAGGTGTGTAGCCTGAAGGCCTGCCAGGCTTAAAAAAAATGAGCCTTGGCTGGGTCCCATCCTCTCCTCGATCGCTGCGCTTGGGTGCTTTGAATGGCTGCCCTGTCCCCTGCTGCCCACGGCTTTGGGTGCGTGCCAGCCACAGCGCCTGGCTTGATAATCTGGATGGGGCAGAGAGGCTTCAGAAACACCTTTTTTTTGGGGGGGGGGGGGGGGAAAGGAGGGGGTGTACCTCTCTTTCCCATGCAAAACAAAGATATTTTGAACTGGGTTTAAAAAGTAAGAACCTGTCAAGGGGGTTACCTTTTCTCATCTTAAGCTTTTCTCGAGCAAGGTAAAGGAAAAACCCACCCCGATCCACCACAAGAAACTTGTGTTATTTAGCAAGAGCGAGCCCTATCCAGCTTGAGATCAAATTGCTGTGGGAAGGAGCAGATTCAGGCAACCTGGGGGTGCGTGGGTGGAGGAAGAGTACGTGCTCTCGGACCAACAATTGCTGTGAATATATATCATCTCAGACAAAGGCTCACTGTGTTTTAAAATGCTATTTTCAACCGGTTTATGATCTTGCTTGAAATTTCTGGAAAAAAACGGTACGGTACCTAGGCGAGGCAGGAATCGCAGAATTTAAAATACAGTTGCTCTTGTATGGAAACAGGGAGAGCAAGTGTGGCAAACGAGTCGTGCAGCCTTTGGAGGGCTGGGTTTCCTGTCTCATACCAGCTCCCAAAAAAAGCACAGCTCTTCTCCAAAGTCCTCGGGTTTGCATCCAGGCACTGTGCCTGCAGATGGCACCATAGCAAGGCCCCTCTGGACAGATGGAAAAGCCAGCTCAGTGGTCAGCCTGTCCAAGAACTGCAGTATTGCCCTAAAAATATTTTCATTTTTATTTTTTCAAATTGATGTAGATGACTGTGGGTAAAGATGGGCTATCTGCTGTTGTACTCGCTTCTCCCTTCGGGGAAGAGTTTTCTCCCAAGCAGGGTAGCCCTAGGTGTGCTCTTAAAGCATTTCTAAGGAAAAACAATAGAAACGATGGGTCAGAGAAGGCAGATGCTCAAGCAGACTCAGAGCAACTTGCATTCAGCAAAATAGCTAAAAGCCATCGTGTCTCTCTGCCGGGACAGGCCGGCTCCAAGAGCAGCTGCCATAAGCCAGAATCCATCCAGGTTTATGAACACCTTGCAAGGAGAAGGTATAGAAAGACATTGATCTTGGCCAAAGGCTTGACCCTCGCCTTCCTCGACTGGCCAGGAACCCGGGCTCGCTGTGCTGGGCTGTCCTGGACTGGGATGTACCGGAGATCCTGGTTCACTCCTCCTCTGAACGACACAAGGGACAACTTCTCTGATGGGCAGCCAACTGTTTCTGAGGGTGGTAAGTTGCACCTCTTGTTTTCTTTTTTTTTTTAAGACAGAGGAAATTCAAGTGATGCTGCAGTATGGTAATTAGCAGTGGTGTTACAGGAAAAATGCCCTTTTATGGCAGCTTTGAACATTTAGGTAAATTATTTTATACTTCATTGGCATTTGCATACACTACCACTCAAGTGTTATTCCCCCAAGAAATGGCTAGTTGCCCTCAGACCACATTCTTCTCAAGATGTCAGCATGAAAACTCATCTTGAGTTTCATGTTGGTGAAAACCATCTTGAGCAGATGTGAAAACTAATTAAGCTCTCTTGAAAAAAAAAAAGAAAAACCAACAACAAACCAAACCAAAAAAAATCAGAACATCACCAAAATGTAACAAAATGGTGAATGCATAAGCACAGTTAAAAAAAACCAACCTCTTGGACATTTAAAGCATAGTCTGTCCACTTCTAAAGTGAAGGAGTCAAAGCAATCAACTAGGACTGTGCAAGGGAGAGGAGACACAGGTCTCTGAGAAGAAAGACTGTAACACAAGGAGTATATTGGACAGTTGTAGAAGACAAACATCTGAAACGATAACATTTGCAACACCTTTGTGTAACAGATGCCATTCATAAACTGCAGGTTCATGACTTAAAGTCAGGGTATGCAAATGCCACTGTGGGCACGGGCAGTACTCACTGAAAGCAGGCATTTAACCAAAACCAAGCTGCCTACACTTGGGCAATCGTATTGTATACACACTGCAAAACCAAATAATTTGCTATTTCCTATTCCAGCTGAATGTAATTTCGTACTACAGGACAGCTAACTTACCTCCATATATTATCTTACTATAGAAGTGTCATCTTCTTGAGGGAGTTAGTCTCCCTTAAATGTTCCTATAAGGTTATAGTTTTTACTACATAAGATTGGAAAAGACAGCCTTCAAAAAGCTGTAGCCAAATGAAAATAGAAGAAAAACCTCATAAATACTAGCAAATTAAACTTAAGGAAAAAAAAAAAGGCAGATTTTTAGGAAACAATGTGAGAAACAGAAAAGGTAGTAAGAATTTTTTCAAATGCAGCTTGGAGACAAGAAAGCAGCCAAAAAGCCCTAAGATAGCTTCCCTAATCACTCCCCCCTCCCTAAGGCCTCAGCAGAAAAGTAAAACTGATGTTTTGCAACCAGAGGAGCCTCGGGGTGTTCCCAGACAAGAGATACATATTTTTTTTTCTTCCTCAGCAGTGATGAGATGGAGCCACTGTTGCACACCGAAGTGTCAGGACTAGAGGACATGTCGGTGACATGATGGGCAGCGAAGCCTCAGTGCCAGGTGCCAGACTCAGATGGTCTCCAGCATGAAACGGATGAACAGGTAACCATGCTGTGAGTAATTCACCACTCACATCAACTCCCACATGATGAAGAGCAACTGGATTTAGGAAAAAAAACAAGACTGGCAAAACCTTTCAAAGCACCTCAACTGCCCCAGAACAGGGAAGACCACCCTCTCCAGGTTGAAAGCTGGCAGCAAGGCTGCTGGTGACTGAGAGAGAAGGTGCAAGTGGCCAGCGTCTGAGGACATTTCCCCCCCCCCCCAGGGTTGTTTCCACTCAACACCTTCAGAACAATTTGGAGCACGGGGCGCCAAGGTTCGTTGATTACCCAAAATGATGCTGAGCACTCGGCAATGAATCAGCCTGTGGAAAGCTGCAGAAGGATCTTGTGACAAAGTGACTGGGGTATTAAAATGGGGGGGGGGTGAAATTCAGGGTTGCCAAGCGAGAAGTAATACGTGTAGCGTGGGGGGACAGCTCTGACGTTGCAGGTCTCAAAGCCCTTCTGTGATGTTGCCCAACATTCCCCCGAAGAAGCAAGCAACCTTTGTTGGACCAGTTACCAACACTCACTGAGTGCACATGGCCTCCAGCTTCCTCATCTCCTCAGACTGGTAATACACCTCTCTCAGCCTGACTAACCTGCCATCTAGACCATCACCATGAAGTGACTTGAGGCCCTGGGGAAAAAAATGCTCACTCACTTTATTTTATTTTATTTTATTTTTTTTAAGGAGCAAAATAACTAAACTTTTCCTTTTCCAAACGTTTTTCTCCAGCCTGGAATCATGGTTAAGAGTCTGCTCCATCTACTCCAACCCGTGATGCGAAGCAGGACAAAGCACACCAATATGTCACATGAGGATAAAAGATATTTAAAGATGCCATCAGCTTTAGCAGCTGGCTGAGAACTCGCACGAGGCTGCTTGTGAGCCCTGCTCCCTAAGTCTTTCCAGCCCTCCTGGGGACGCTTAGTCATTAGTATTTTTTTATCATCTTAGATGTATCTATGCATATCTTAAATATTGGTTATAAATGTATGGTAACAGAAGCTATGTTTTGACTGTTTAAAATTATATTTTAATGCCTCTTGGCATTTTTGACTGATATATTTACTCCTTTTGAGAGTCTGTAACATTTCTACATATCAGAAATGGTATCGGTTTTGTCTGTCAATTCCCTTCTCCCTCCGTAAATCTGTGCAGATTTTTTTCCATTCCTTCATGATTTCTACCCTCCTCCCCTCTCCACCGCTTTCTCATTGGTTTTTGTACAGGGCCTGTCAGACTAATCACCGACGTCATTTTTTTCGCCCATCTACCCAGGCCTTTTTAAATGTCTTCCCTGATGCGTTGGAAAAAACGGACACCAGCAAACCATGGATTTTTCAGCAGCTTTTTCACCACCGCTGAGCTTAGGCTGCTTTGAATGAAAATGCTGTTTGCAGGAAGGCACTGACGGTGCTGGGCTTTTCTCTTCTTTTTTTTTTTTTTTTTTTTTTTTTGTTGTTGTTGTTTTTCCAGCATCACTTACTCTGTCCTTGTTCACCGCTACAGCACCCCAGGCACCTCTCCCCGTTCGCCCGCTCTGGGTCATCAGTGCCTGGAAATGCAGAAGTGTTTGTTCTGAGAAGATCCTGTCAAGGATCCTCCTTAATTGTTAATGGCCTGGAAAGTGCTTCATCATTCCCCTCTGACCACATTTGGCTCTCTCCAAATACAGAACAGACATATCTGGTAAGTACTTCTCTTTTTTTTTTTTTTCCCCCCCTCATTTTGATTTTGGTTTTCCAATTTCAGCAAAGGAAAAAGGTTTCTATTACTGCTAGGATTGATTTTTCTTTAAATATAAGAACAACGTGTTAGTGTCCTTAGACATCCCACTAATGTTATTTTTTTTCTTGAGGTGATGTGAGTAGCTGAAGACCTTTTTTATACAGATGAATTATTTTGTTGTCCCTCTATTCCTTTTCCCCCATCCGTAGTTGCTATAGTTGTTACAAGATTTAATTTTATTAATTAGGATCAGGCTTTATTTCCATTTCTATTAGTTATTTTTAAGTACTATTGTTATATGGCCACTTCTTCAAGAAAGTAGTTTACCGAAAGCTATCTTCTCGTGCATACTAAATCACAGCTTTTTGGATAACTGGAAAACTCTCTTCTTTCCAAGGACCTTCCATTTAATCCTACTTTTTTAATACTTCCCCTAAACAATTTCACCGTAAGAAAAGGCTACGTAACACCACGGAGTTCTCTGCTATGGCATTTTTGTCCTGGGTGATGTCTTGATTTGTTTCTCAGTCGATCCCTTGGCAACCATCAATCCTAACACAGTCTTCATCTGTCCTAAGGACATCTAAAAATCATCGCCTTACTTGGGCACGCCATCGTTTGTAAGTCGATGAGAAGCTCTCCACGGCGCAGCATGTTCCTCGGCATCCCCAGCCGAAGCCTCCCATGAGAACATAATTTTCCCTTTCACACACAGCAGAGTTACTAAGGAACTAAAATCACCGTGTTTTGTTTGGGGATTCAGGAGTACGTGAAAGACCCTTTGATGCAGTGATGAAATCGTGTGTCAGAGCATGTTGTTTGGCTCTAGAGCAAATGTGATTTTCTGCACAGCTCACAACCCCCATTCACAATTGCTCTTGCCCGTTCCACCTTTACCCAACAGGTTAGACTGGTGACCTCGCAGCTCTACCATGTGGCTGCGAACACTAAAAATACCAGTTACCCACATTTCTTCCTACCCTGAGAATTTCTGTTTCCCCTTGCACCTTACCCAGATGCAGTCTGCTGTCGAAGCTGAAAATGCTGCCTCTTCCCATCTCTTGTCATAGTGGTTCAGTTTCACCATGATGCCTTTTGGTGGCCACTTCAGCTCCCCTTCCATGGTGTTACCTTAGTACCTTCCCAGCTCTTACAGCTGTTCTCCAAGCTATGCAATCTGTCCCCCCCCTGGGCCAGAGGACCTACACCATCCTCTCCTTGTTCCTGCCCCAAGAGAAAGTGACATAAGCATTTAGAAAATTCGCATCTAAACCACCTTTCTCAGTCTCATACATCCACCACTGGAAGATTTTCAATGGTGACTGGACTTCCCTAAAGCTGCCTATAGCCCATCCAGTTCTCCTCACTTTCTTATTATCACTCCCAGCATTAATCACCATGCATAGGGGCTTGCAAGATGTTTCCAGATGCCCGTCTACGCATCAGCCAGATACATCTACCAAAACCACAGCATTCCACTGTGTTCTATGTTAATTCCAACCTCTCCGGGCAAAAGGAGGATTCTTACCCATGAGTATTTGACATACTTGCAAGTTCTGGGACACTCTGTGCCACAGGTACCTGAGATAGCAACAACCATAAACATATAAAGAGCATGGCCTTCTTGAGAACGAATGAAGGTTTTGTAGCAGAGGTGTGAGGCTTAGGAAAACCAATCTCCTAGAGCAAATCTAGAAACAAGAACAACTTTCTATGCAGCTTTGATCTCTCCTGCTTCTTGGCTAAGAAACAAGATAAACTGGATAATAAAGAGGATACCAGGGAATCAAAAGTTGCTCCAGCGAAGGCTGTCAGCATCACATTCAGGTCCATCTAAGGAATCCTGAAATGGGGGAAGAGCTAACTCACACAAAAGAAGTCATGCATGACAGGGGACAAAGCATCTTCAGCAGAAGGGTGCTGGGATGAAAATACAGGATCTTAACCGAACAGACAAGTCAAGACTCTTTCAGTTCTGAGATATCATCTAAAATAGATGGGATCCACAAGTGAGTGAAAGGAGGGAGCAGGTTTGCTCAGCACAGGGAAGATGATGTGGGCTACTTAGTGGTTAGGCTGACTGAACCCTCCCTAGAACCAGTAAGAACATCCCCAATCCATGTGGGGAGGTGCAAGGAGGGCGATGCTGACTGCCCTCCCTGTGGGAAAATCTGGTAGTCTTCATCAAGAAACTCAGTGGGTCTGGTCTCAGCTCTCTTGTAAGATGGGGTCTCTGAGGATCAGAGCCCACTTTTCAGAGGAGTCCTAGGGAACTTCAGCAGGGAAGGGGCAAGGGAGGCTGCTCTGCGTGCCACAGGATCAGAAACACATTCAGCAGGGAGCCAGGGCTCACTTCTGCAAAATGCCTGGCACCGTCTATTGAAGTCCCTTGCCAAGAGGCTGATTGCAACCACAGGGGAGCACGGAGAACTGTGTCACTCACCCCAGCTCAAAGGCCGATCGTGTCCTTCAACACCTCATGGAGGCAGGATGCTGACAAGTGGACCTGTCCCAGCCAGGGGACAGCTCTTGTCTCAACGAAAGGGTTTTGTGCCGCTCCTACTGCTGTTATAAAAGCTGTGCCTATCTTCTCATATACACAACAGCCCAAATATTGGGAAGCGAGAAGCCAGAGCAATCACTCGCGTGTTCTCAGACTGTCCAAGTAAGTCTCCACCACCATGGACTTCTGTAGGGTGGGGAAGCTGAACTGGCCTGCTTAAATATCCAATGGGAGGACCTCACTGCCAGTCCCAACAGACACTAATCCTAAAGGGATGATCTTGGACAGATGCTCATGGAGGTGATCAGGGAGCAGCCACATCTGAAAAGTCCTGAGATGGATGGAGACAGAGGGACTGCCCAGATGCAGCCTGCCACGGGACCCCACTCAGTGTGACACAGCTGTGCTTGGACTAGGGCAATAAACATTCCCATTAATGCATGGACGCTGAGTGCGACAGGACATGCTGAGATATGCTCTGGTGCACTGAGGACCACACCAGGCTCAGCTGCAACATGCTCATGGGCAAGCACCATCAGCTGGAAAGAGTAACTGACCTGTTCCTTCAAAGTTCATTTCATCAACTCCTCAGCTGGGTTGGGAATAGGAAAAGGCCTCCTCCATCCACGGCCAAGCTGTCCCTGCAACCAAGACTTTGAGAAAGTTAGATTTTTGAATGAGCTGGGGGGTCTAAAGGTAAATGAGATACACGATTATTCCCTGTGAGAGGAATACAGACCAGCAGGTGTTCAAAAGATCAAGCATCCAAGACCTGGGTGTTCACTAAACAATTTCTTCTGATATTGTTTAGCACCTCAGCAGGTGCTGTCTGGTGTCCTGGACAAAGGGATGAGGTTAGGGAAGCAAGAAGCAACACAGCACTGAACAGTTCCTAGACACCATAGTTCCCAGTAGGGTTCATAGTGGAGACAAGCAGGCTAGATACTCCCCAAAGAATGGAGAGGAGCCCACAAAGAAGAGTTAAGTACACGGAAGGTCCACATCTCCTCAGATCCCACATAAAGGATGTGGGGTCACCGCTGATGGACAGGCAGACACAGGGGAGATGGTCTGGCAAACACTAGGGTCTTGGGCTGTGGTTCCCACCCTGAGAAATTGCTGAAGCAAAGGATTAATGGTGTGTCCTGCCAGTGAGATCGCATGGGCTTTCACACCAGTCAGGGAACAGAGCCTTCTGCTGGTGATACAAATCACCAGACAACAGCATCTTGCACGCATGGGAAGGGGAGGTCTCAGTTTCACCGCAGATGAAGTTCTGACAAGCAGTGTGGGTCCAGGGTCCCCACGTGTCCTGGCACACGGGTGTCTGGCAGCGCCAGCTGCTCCTCCGGGCAACGCCTGCTCGAGGCGGAGATGTTGGTCCTTCTGTGCTTCATGCTTGAAATTTCTCAGTGCACGTGCTCTAAGGTCCTGTGGGTTTCTTAAGCAGTACCGAGAGGCCAAGACACGTGTGTTGTGGATTAGGCACGGGGGAGGCCAGACTTAGTCACCCACTCACAGAGCTCTCCGTGGCAGAGAACGGGCAGAAAAACGTTGCAAAGAAACACATAGGAAAGGGGATTTACATCATCCAACAGAGCCTCCAGGCAGCACAGAAAGCAATCCCTGAGCTATAGCGTGTGAGGCAATATCACTAGAAAGAAAAAGACCAGATTAAAAAAAAAAATATTTCCTCCGGCCTCAGCTATTCTAGGAAGAAAAATAAATAGGGAAGAGAAAGAAATAAGAAGAGTTGGGCAAGGCAGTGTGGAGGTGAGGCCCATGGCGAAGACTCAAGCTGCAACAGAGTAGGTTTAGACTGGACATTGGGATGAAATTCTTCACAGAAAGAGTGGTCAGACACTGGAATAGGCTGCCCAGGGAGGTGGCGGAGTCACCATCCTTGGATGTGTTCAAGAGTCATTTAGATGTGGTGTTGGGCGATACGGTGTAGGGGACAACTTTGTAGAGTAAGGTAGATGGTTGGACTCAATGATCCCAAGTCTAGATCTAGATGATTCTGTGATCTCAGGGCAGGCACTGGGGCACACACACATCTCCCACCCACCCGTGCAGCCCCTCGCTGACAGGGCAGGGGGGAACACACCTCTGCTGCTCCCCGGCACCCTGCTCCTCCCCTGCAACCCTCTGCTGGCTTCCCGTGAGAGGTGAAGGTGGCACTTGCTGAGTCAGAGCCCGGACACATGGCAGACCACAGGCTGAGGAACTGCCATTTCCCCACGCCAGCAGCGCTGCCCCAGCTACGCCCTGGCGGGGAGGTCTCCTCGGCTGTGAGCTTCTCCTGATCTTTGCAGGGACTCGCCTCCTCACCCCCAGCTTAGCCGACGCTGAAACCCCAAGACATGCCTTAACACATAGAATCATAGAATCATCTAGATTGGAAAAGATCCTTGGAATCATTGAGTCCAACCATCTACCTTACTCTACAAAGTTGTCCCCTACACCGTATCGCCCAATACCACATCTAAACGACTCTTGAACACATCCAAGGATGGTGACTCAACCACCTCCCTGGGGAGCCTATTCCAGCGTCTGACCACTCTTTCTGTGAAGAATTTCATCCCAATGTCCACTCTAAACCTGTTGCAGCTTGAAGCCATTCCCTCTTGTTCTATCACCAATTACCTGTGAGAAGAGACCAGCACCAACCTCTCTACAGTGTCCTTTCAAGTGGTTGTAGAGAGTGATGAGGTCACCCCTCAGTCTCCTCTTCCTCAAACTAAACATCTCGCAGACGGAGGACCTCACCCTGCCCAGATGCCAGCCCTCAGATGCAGCGGTGCTCGCAGCCCGAGCAGATGGCAATCCTACAGACCCTGTTTTATCTGCCTTACCTACTCCTAGAGATGGATGCAAAGATTCTAACGCCATCTACTCCCTCCTCCCTTCAGGAGCTTTCACGAGAAACATTTTTCTCTGCAGCTTGACCCACCTGGGTCCACTGCCCTGCAAAACACTGACTCTCAGGGAAGCTGCTCACCCCCTCCTGCCACCCTGCCGGGCCCCAGCCTCCTGTCACATGCAGCGGCCACCCAGGCAAATGTCACGTGAGACAGACGGTGGGACAGGGGAACCCCCATGGCAGTTACGCCAGGGTTGGGCGTGGGGACAGGCAAGAAGATGCTCTGGGATGCCCTGGTCAAAAGCTGTCATGGCAGAGGAGGCCAGGCTCTAGGAGAGGAAGGTCTGCAAGGCATGAGCCACGTCCGGCTTCATTTTCCCCACAAGACCTTTCCAATCCCACAGCCTCAGCACTGAGGATGCTCCAAGGTTAAGAATGAGGTAGCCCACACAACACTGACATTACACATGACCCATCGAGGAGCACTGGCTCCCAGAACAGGGATCTCACCGCTATCCCATCTGCCAGCCCCATCCGGCACATCCACAGGACGGGACTGTCCCATCGACGTGGGCTTGGGGTTCACCCAGCAGAGGACAAACCCCCCCCTCGCCTCGAGTCCCATGGCGCCCGCGGCAGCAGAGGGAGAGCCCACACCCGGCGAAGCTGTAGAAAAGGAAAGTGTCCCATTTAATGACCCCCCTCACCCCCGTAACACAGACGTGAGCGCGCTGCCGACGGGCGGCAAAGCAAAAGTGCACAGTGAGCGGGACTCGGCCCCCTGCCCCGGAGGAGGCCAAGGCGGGGGGGGGGGGGGGGGCGGGGTGCCCGGCGTGGAACGGAGGACCAGCCGGGCACCCAGCCAGCAGCAAGGACAGAGAGGGAGCCCCCGGGGGCTCGGTCCAGTTGGCACCAGTGTCAGGTCCAGTTTGCAAGGAGGTACGGCTCTTGGTCGGCTCTGTGCGGCGCAGGGAGGGCGGGGGGGGGCAGGTCAAGCGTACCAGGATGGGGGGTCTGTGACTGGGTGGGGGGACACCCCAGGGATGAACACCACCCACGGGCGGGTTTGGAGCCTCTCTGCCCCAACCAAAGCAGGGGAAGGGAACAGAGAAGGGGCTGGAGGCTGAGAGCCCCGGCAAGGGCCCTCGGGTCTATCATCTAGCTATTCCCATTGGCAAGGTATCCGGCAGCGGTGGGGTGCAGGATCTGCCAAGCACCCCAAAAAACGGGAGGTGAGCCTGGGCGACCAGACGTTTTACCAGCAGCTCCACGTCCCTGACAGTCTGTCCCAGGAGCGGCTGAGGCACCCCACCACCCCGTGCCAGGCAGGGGGTCGGAGGGAGCGGGGTCTCCCCTCATTATCTGATGGAAGCGTCGCTGGGAGGGTCGCGGTCGGACTCTTCGCTCTCCTCGTTCGGGGCTGACTCGCTGTTGGAGGCCGGGGTGAAGGCAGGAGACTTTCTGCAGAGAATATTAAAGGGAGGGCAGCGGTCAGAGCACCAGTGAGGAGGAGGGAAAGGCCCCAGTTTGGTGTAGGCAGGGGACAGCAGAGCAAGGAGGAGAGAAGCTCAAGTGCCCCTCTCGCTCCCCTGGGGCATGTGTGGGTCCATGGGAATCCCCAGGTGTTGGGAAGGATGTCCCAGAGGACACCGGCCGAGAGGTCCAGAGCTTCATGTCCAGAGCATGAAGCAGGGATGGGGGAGATGGCAGAGGAGGCAAGAGGCTGGCCAAGGCATGTGAGGCTAGGGGTCAGTGAAAGCCCACCACAAAAGTCCCCAGCCTGGAGCCACTCTGGCTCCACATGCCTGTGGGGGACCTATACGATGTCCTTGCACAACGGCAGCTCCTCTCTCCATCGGGGGTGTTTGGCTTCACCTTCTGCAGAGGTGGCACCACGACCTGTGTGGAGGCTAATCCCCAGCAGTCCAACAGCCTCAGGGAACTGCCCCTCCACTCCATGCCACACCAGGGCAGGGCAGGAGCACTACCCCGTGCTTCAGCTCCCACTCACCACCACCCTGGCTCCGGTCCGTGCCCAGAGCAGAGGTATCCCAGCCCTCCTGCTCAAGCTTACCTGTCCCCAGACTGGGTGATGAGCCGCCGGCAAGTCTCCATCTGCACGTCCAAGCCCCTCTTCATGCTGCACATTTCCATGTACTCGTGCAGGTGCCGGTTCATGTCGTTCTTGGCCGTGGCCAGCTCCAGCTGCACAAGGGAAACCGTGCAGAGATGAGCCCAAGGCTCGGAGCACGGTCATGTCCAAGGCTGCCACCTCCCAGTACCAACGACCTGCTCCAGCATGGTATCTCCCTTCCCTGGAGACCCACTCCCCCATTTCATCCCCCTTCCATGCCACATCCTCCCCACTTCCTCCTCCCACCTCTATTTGGTCGATGGTTTCCTGGTACTCCTTCTCACGGCTCTTGAACAGTGACTCCGTGTCCTTGATCACCTTCTCCAGGCTGTCGTCCTGCTGTTGGGGAGAGCAGATGGCACATTTAGAGGCAGGGAGGTGTCCGACATGGGGGAACCAAAAGCAAGAGAGAGAGAAACCAGAGAAAGAACTGGCAGCACCAGGAGAAGAGGAAGAAACATAAGCAGTGTCATCTGAGTGATAAATAAGGCACAAGTCAGTCCTTCCAACACGGGGCAGAGAGACCCAGGGCTCACCCCGCTGGGCAGTGAGCACCTCAGCCCAGAACAAGCCCAGCAATGCACAGAAGCTTTGGAGACTGCAGACTGTCCCCAAGTCCAACACGTCTCCAAGGGAACTGCTGAGGGTCAAAGACACAGGATAGCTGGGGCTTTGGCCAGGCATTCAGGCCTCTGGGCAACATTGCTGCAGGTGAGCTGGAGAGCCCAAGCAAGGGACCACCAGAGCCCAGCCCAGCCAGAGGAGGTCTTCTCTTCCAGCTGCAGCCCTCCCAGAAAAGGCACCTCTCCACATGTGTGTGGGCTGTGCCCTCCTCATGCCTTTCAGGCTGGAGGACCTTGGTCTGTCTAACAAGGAGACCTCTGTGAGGATGCAGTAACATATTTACATAGGGGTGGCTGGAGGGAAGCTTCTGTACGGCTCTGCAAGGGATGGAGAGGCTGAAGTCTGGTCGCTGAGGGAGCATCTTCCCAGGCTCCCAGGCCGAGTGTCCCAACCCAGGGCTGGATCCCCGAGGGGACCTGACACCACCTTTACCTCCCCCTGCACCTCTGCGGCTGCGATGGCGTATCCAGAGAAGTCCTCCCAGAGGAGCAGCGTTTCTTCTGTCTCCTCCCACGTGAGGCTGTCACAGTCATCCTCAAAGTCATACTCCCTCCTGGGGGCAAGGGAACAGGGTATCAGCACCCAGCGGGACAAATCTGGCAGGCAGGGGGGCTGTGGCAGTGCCGAAAGCCTTGCAGGGCTGCAGCTTTTGGAGGTTTGGTCGGGGTGAGCTCAAGTGTGCCCAAACCCAACAGCTGGTGGGCAAAGGGTTGGGGCTTTTGGTCAAGAGCCCTGGAGAATTCAGGCAGTGGCTCCCAAAAACGAGAAAGGGGGAGCTGGACCGGCTCCCACCTACCGCACGGGTGGGCTCGGGCATCCCGGGGTGGGGGCAGCCCCACCGTGCCACAGATCCCGGGGTGTTAAGCGCTCTGCGGCAGCTCCCATCTCACCCTTCCTCTGGGAAGGAGAGCCCACCCCTGCCCTCCCCATCCCGGGCACGGACAGGGAGTCTGGTGCCGGAGCCTTGCGGGGGCGGGGGGGGGGGGTCAGAGGTGCGGAGCAGCCGCACTCACAGCTGGTTCAGCATCCTCTGCATTTCCTCATTGATACTCATGGCCGTGGTCTCGTCCTCCTCCTCCTCTTCAGGTTTTCGGGAGGCATCGCTCTCCGACAGAGAGGTGTCTTCGTCGCTGACCTGCTTCCGCTCCCGCTTCCGCCCCACCGAGGCTGGGACCTTAACGGGAGACAAGTGCAGAGACTACAGAAACGAGGCCGGGTCCGAGGTCGGGAGCGGGGATTTGGGAGGAGATGGAGGGGAAAGGAACGGTGGGGGGGGACGGACAGAAAGGCGGGGAAAAGAGAGAAAGAGAGAAAGGAAGGAAGGAAGAAAAGCGAGAGAGAAAGAGAGAGATGGGCTCGTTATGATCAGGTCAAAGATGGTGCAATGGATAAAACATGGTCTTAGCATTTTCTAAAATTAAAACTAAGCAACTAAAGATGGAATCTGTGAATCGGATGAGAAAAAAAAAAAACAATGTGGTTTTACTGCAGAAAAAACTCAAATCGCCCCACCACCCCAGTCCAGAGACAGGGAAACACAGCGACAGAAACAGGAAAAAAGAGACAGAGTCTGAAAAAGGTGAAATATGTCAATATTTACAGTCCGACCTTATTTATAGAAAGTTTAAAATTTATACACTTTCTCAACTGAATGGAACTAACCAGTTGCTTCTGTGGGGACAAAGAGAGCGAGACAGAAAGGCAGTGACATCCAGAAAGAGAAGAGAGACAGAGAAAGAGAAGAGAGACAGAGAGATGACGGAGAGGGGAAGGGGAAGGAGAGAGATGGAATTAGACACAGACACTCAAGTAACTGGTCTCCCTCCTGCAGCTGCTCCCCTACCACTGCGGGGTCCCCGGGCCCAACACAACACATCAGTGAGAGGTTGAGGGGACTCTCAACACCCAAAGCAACATCTGGAGCTTTCCACCTCCTCTCCATGCCCTTTTTGGCTGGTCTTCTCAAGAGAGAGACAGAGAGCAAGGGACCACAAGGAGCAAGGGTGAGGGTGACCAAGCGTCTCCCCTGGCAAGGGGCTGGTGTTGTTCTCTTCTACCTCCTTCGGGAACTCTCCTCCCCAGAGCCAGTAGCTGAGCCTGGGGCAGCACCAGATGTTTCTCACCTGAAACATCTTGATCATGTCCTCGCAGTTCCGCTGCTGTGCCACATCGCACAGCTTAGCAGTGATGTCGATGCGTCGGCAGATGTCCATGTCCACCTTCATGGCCTTCTCCTGGATCTTGGTGTCCAGCTCTGTGATGTTCTGAACCCACGGTGCCAAAGGACGGGGACAAAGAAGGAGGATTAGGCGAGGCAAACAGCAACCAGAGCCCCCACGTTCCCTCCTGTGCTTCAGGGCTGCAGCATCTGCATCCACACTTAGCTCACTGCATCAACCCTGGTAGACCACCTCCGTGCTGGACATGCCCTGCCAAGGAACAGCAGCTCCTTTCTATGCAGCCCCACCACTCAGTAGGACACTGCTACCTGGTCAGAGAGGGGTTAGGGACTCACATTGCTCATCAGTCCCTTGAAGACAACAAGCTCTGCCTTGAGCTGCTCCACCTTCATGGCCAGCTCCTCCTGGCAGGCTTCAGCCTCCTGGGCTTCCTGCCCCAGGGAAGAGGAAAACAGGAAAATCAGCATCAGCACAGGGCAGCTGGGGTGCAGGGGAAGGGGACAGACGGACGGACAGTGATGCTCACCTCCTGCAGCTCAGTCACTCGGTCCTGGAGCTGGACACGCACCGTGTACTCCTCTTCCCATCTAGGGAGACAAACACACTGGTCAGATCCCACCGGCCTCGCCTCGCTGGCTGCTGGAGAGGGGGGAGCAGCTGCTCACCCCAAAGCTATCCAAGAGGGGGTGATGACGGCACCGGGGTGGGAAGGAGAACGTGCCCAGGAATGCATTGCTGCTTGTTCCCAGACGATGGCAGCTGCCAAACGCTTGTTGGCTGTCCCCACTCCAGCCACAGACCCTGTCCCACCACAGTCCCTGCTGCCCTTGCTGTGGGCTGGCTGCCTGCTCTGCAATGGGGGGAGCTGGGGACACCAACTGCAAGCTCCAGGCAGCAGCTGCCTTGCACACCCCACCACACTGGGGCTGGTCCATGGCCCGATGCAGCCCACCAGCCTATCTATCCACCCCCAAGACCCCCTTGGCCTTGGGTCACATTAGGTTCAGCTCCTGTCCTGGTCTGAAGCTCCAACACTCAATAACAGGCTTGCATATGTTGCAGAGTTGCCCCCTATGCCTCATAACCACGCTATGTGCTGACCATGTTAGGGTGTGAGTGGCCATGATGTGCATCAACATGGGGCCAGACTCTTTTCAGTAGTGCCCAGGGACAGGATGAAGAGCAACAGGCACAAACTGGAACACAGGAAGTTCCGTCTCAACATAAGGAAAAACTTCTTTACTTTGAAGGTGGCAGAGCACTGGAACAGGCTGCCCGGAGGTTGTAGAGTCACTTGCTCTGAAGATACATAAAACCCATCTGGATGCATTCAGAGAATCATATGGCGTTGGAAGGGACCTCCAGAGATCATCTAGTCCAACTCCCCTGCCAAAGCAGGTCTAACTAGAGCAGGTTGCACAGGAACTTGTCCAGGTGGGTTTTGAACATCTCCAGAAAAGGAGACTCCGCCACCTCCCTGGACAGCGTCTTCCATGGCTCTGCCACCCTCAAAAAAAATAAGTTCAGAAAAGTTATTGAGAAAGAAAACATCATCTCTGTAAGACTTTATGGAAAGTCATAAAATCATCGAATAGAATCATAGATTCCTCCTCATGTTTAGGTGGAACTTCTTATATTCAAGTTTGTGCCCATTTCCTCTTGTCCTAGCCCTGGGCACCACCAAAAAAAGACCGTCCCCATCCTCTTGATGCCCACCCTTTAAATATTTATAAACATTGATCAGATCCCCTCCGAATTGATCAGATTCCTGACCAGCCTGCTCTAGGTGAACCTGCTTTGGTGGGGGGGTGGTGATGGGTGGACTAGATGATGTCCAAAGGTCCCTTCTAACCCCTACTGTTCTGTGATTCTTCTGCCTGCACGAACGCAGATGACCGCCCTGCGCTGGGCTGTGCTACCCAGGCATGGGCTAGAAGTCCCTTTGGCTGTTACTGCTGTGTAACAAGTTGGATTAAAAAAACAAAACAAAACAAAAAAAAAACCAAACCACCATTGTTTTGTCCTGCGAGGAAGCAAGATGGATTGTCCCCATCTGTGCCAGGCTGGACAGTGGATACCGCGTCAGGCTCTGCAGCTGAGCTGCAAGGTGCCCCGGGGGCCTTGCTATACAAAGACACGTCACCTGGCAACTATTATATTTCTATTTCACTGCCATGAGATCATCATCTCGGGCCACGCTGCGGCGTTGGCCCCGGCACGCAGCCTGCTGGGCGGCCACCAGGCTCTTCGCTAAACGGAGCATCCCGTATTGCAGAGGGGCTGGCAGGCAGGGCTGCTGCATTCTTTACCCGGCCTCTGGCTCTTCTGGGGGAGCTGGATTTCTCTGAGAAAGCAGGATTTCTCTGGGAAAGCAACCAGAGCCGGGCCCTGCAGGCTCCGGTTTCTATTTAACGCTTGCAAGCAGCGACGCTGTGACCCTGCATAAGGACGTGAAAAAAAAAATAATTAAAAAAAAATATATATATATCTCCTCTCACTTACTCACACCAAGCTTGAAAAACAAATTGCAAAGTTGAGGAGAGCAGAAGGCACACACGGAAAGGCCTTGCGCTTTTTTTTGCAGGGTATCACAACAAAGTGATGACGTGGGAGAAGTCCTGGCTTAGGAACTTCTTCCAGGCTTAACGCCGGCAACACTTCGCCTTACTCAAAACAAGGGGAAAAACGTGCAGTCCTCGTGCTGGTGTTGGCTCCATCCCGCAGCTACGGGAGGGGAGTCAAAGGGGGTCCCCGTCCCTTCGAGGGAAGAGGGAGACGGAGAGAGAGGGAAGGAGAAAGTTAAAAGGTAGAATTGCCCTTATATGGGAACCGTTCAAACAAGGCCTCCCTCCCTCCCCGGGGAGAAAAAACGCCTTCCACCACAAGACAAAAAATTCTCAGCATCTTTCTCAGCGCAGCGTGTCCTCTCTTTTTCCAGTCCCCGCCTCCCTCAGGGTCTCTGTAGGGCCCGGACTCACCGGGGAAGTAACACACAGCTGCAAATCCTGGGAAGAATTAATTAATTTCACGGCGACGCTACGGAAGATGAGGGCAGACCCCGACAAGACGTGGATTTAAAGGCAGGAAGGCCGCAGGGGTTGGGCGCCCCGCAAGCGACGACATCCGCACCCCCATCCCGCTGGGAACCCCCTTCTCCCGCTCGCCTCCTGCCTGGCTCCTTCTTCCCCGCTCCCTCCCGCAATGCACCACTCCTAAGAATAACCCGCCTGCGGCGCGGCACGGCACGGCACGGCACGGCACGGCACCCGCTGCCAGGTCGCTGCCGGCTGGAAGCAAAGGCTGCCCCACACAACAACCCCAATGCATGCCGAGGCTGCCCCACACAACCCGAGGGGAGAAGGGCTCCCTTCCTGAGCCCTCCCAAAAGCTGAAACGCAGGAGAAGAGGGCACAGAGGCGAGGGCAGGAGGGTCCCAGCATCAGGCAGACGGGGTCATCTCCTTTGCTGGCTAGGGGAGGCGGCCCCCCCCACCCCCCCGAAGCTGGGGAGGTGACAAGGCACACTGCTGTCCCTGCAGATCTTCCCCCTCCCCATGGGGGGTGTGTGTCCCCTCAAGAAGTTCACTTTCCAAAATAAACACACTACCACCACCTTTAAAACTCCTGTTTACTGCAAAAGGCATGGGGGTGCCTTACCCTACACGGCACTCGGGGGGCTGCAGGGCACCCTCTGGGCTGCCCAGGGATGGCAAGTTTCCCCCTTTGGCCATGTTTTGAGCTTCACCTTAATGGCGAATGCCCCGCAGCCTGGTGCGCAGCCTCAGAGGGCAATCACAACAACAAAAATCCCTTCTTTGGGCCTTTCAATCTATAAAGGAAGCTTATACGAAAGACGAAGAGAGACTTTTCACCAGGGCCTGTCGTGGTGCCACAAGGAGCCATGGTCTTAAACTGAAAGAGGGTAGATTTAGATTGGACGCAAGAAAGAATTTTTTTTCCATGATGAGGGTGGTAAGACACCGGAGCTGGTTGCCTGGAGAAGCTGTGGGTGCCCCATCATTGGAAGTGTTCAAGGTCAGGGCTTTGAGCAACCTGATCTAGTGAGACCCCAGGGCAGGGAGCTGGACTACAATGATCCTGAAAGGTTCCTTCCAGCCCAAAACCATTCTGTGACTCCCACAACACTGTTTACCCCACACCTCCAGAGTTACCTTCGCCGCATCCAAGGTAAAAACTACTTGGGAGAAACGGATGTAGCAGACAGCAAGATCCTGACGAGGCTCTCAGATCCCCAGCACTTGGTGGGTCTGTACCCTACTCTCAGGCACCCTTTGCCCCTCTCTCCAGGCCACCTAGCCTTGGTCTGCTCCTCCCGAGTGCAGCTCCTGCGAGCCGCTCTCCTGCTGCTGCATCTCTTCTCACCCCTCCCCGATCCCAGACTTGAATTTCAGGCCCTGCGTACCCAGAGAGAAGCTCCTCCTGCTCCGTTGCTCCGAGCGCCGTGGGGGTGCACAGCGGCAACGATGCCCTGAAGAAAGTGCAACCTCAAGTGCCCAAAGCCATGGGTCAGAGAAAGGGGAATCCCTGTGCTAACACAGTCTCTTCCCTCTGCCCCCAGGCAGGTGGCAAAGGGATGACACCGGCTGCACTTGTCCTTGGGACGGCAGATGAGAGCCCGCCATGGCAGGGAGCCCTCTGCTCCCGGGGGATGTTGGTGTCAGCCCTCAGCCTGGGGAAGGGTGTGGAAATGGGATCCTCCTCTCCCCTTCTCCTCTTTGGGACCTGGCTGCACCCGTCAGAAAGTTCCCGGGGCTGGAAAGGGTCTGGGGGTGGGGTCTGCTTTCCCCTAGCCCCTGGTAACACAGTCCAAAAATAGATCCCACCAACAACATTGGCCTGCAGCAGCCCACGGTGCCCCCATGCCTGCCCCCAGCATGTCCCCGCTCCCTCTGTCACCCTCCTCCAGCCTTCCCCAACGCCCACCTGCCAGAGCGGGACAACCCTGAAAAGCTCTCCTTCCTTCCTCCCAAAGTTTCAGCAGCACCCACAAACCTAACGTGGTCCCCTCTGGCTGACCTGCTTCGAGCAGGTGAGGTTGGAGCCCTCTGGGCAAAGAAGGTGGCTCCAGCTCAGCTCTCCAGTATCTGATCTGAAAACACAAGGGCAAGGAGAGCTGCCCAGCCCTGGAGAAGGAGCCTGACCAACCCCCCCTGGTCTAATAATCAAAGGGCTTTAAGGGACGTGCAGCAACCGGTGGGAAAGAAGAGGTGCCACAAGTCCGGCTCGGTGCCTTCAGAGCATCCCCACAGGCAAATCTGCTCAGCCAAAGCCTTATAAAGCCAAAAACATAAGCTGTCATCTTGGATCCCCAGCCTTGATCTTGACACTGGAGCCCACAGCTGCGAAGCACAGGTCCAGGAGGGGGGGGGAGAAAGAGGGGGGGGAGAGAAAGAGGGGAGGGAGCAGCTCCCGCAGGCAGCACGCCCCATTGGGTAGGCAAACCGTTTACTTTCTGCAGTGCTCCTAAAGCACCACAAAGTTACTTTTCTTCCGCCAAATAAACGAGTCGCCTGGGTGGTGTCAGCCGCCGGTGACAGCCTCGCTCTGCCCGGCGCCCTCACCCAGTGACGCCAGCCTGATCTCATCCTACGTGGGGATCCGGGAGCAGCCTCGGAAAACGGCCTGAAACAAAAGTGCCACCGGCACGGGGCGAGAGCGGCAGCGGGAAAGAGGAACCGTCCCGAGAGATTAGCTTCGCATTCTGCTTCGCCCTTCTCCCGGGCACCTGCCCAGCCGCAGCTATTTTGGGTGGGGAGGAAAGCCCCCGAGGAGTGGGGTGTTCCCACTGAGGCGCCGGCTGGGAGAGAGCTGGGGAGGGAAAAGGCCCGGGGGGAGCCAGCGGCACTGCCGAGGGGCTTCTCGGCACCTTCCTACCCGGCCAGAGAGCTTTCCTCCTTCCAGCAGCCTTTTCCCACCCAAACCCGCTCGCTGCTGCATGGGCGCCTTCCTCCCCTAATTTCCAGCTGCTCCTCTTTCCCAACTGCTTCCAGATCCCTCTCCCCTTTAAAACACCAGCTCCTGGAGTCCTGTCGTTTCTTCCCTGCTTGGAAAAGCATTTCCAGCCTCTCGCACTGGGTTGATAAGACGGGGGCTAGAGGGGGGAAAGGCGCAGGGGAGCATCCCCAGGGAGTTCAAGCATCAGGAGGCGAGTGAGGAGACCCAAGCGTAGAGGAGTACTTTTAGGGGTCTGCGTTTTTCGCCTTGCAAACCACACGGTGTGGGATCCCAGCAAGTCAGGCGAGGGGAGCCCTCTTCTCCCCTGGCACGGCCGGGCAGAGCCCTGCAGCCCCCCCGGCGATGGTCGCGGTCCCTCCGGGGGGACGGACGGACGGACGGACCCCTCGCTCCCGCCGCCCCTTCTCACCTGCGCTTGTACTCGTCCCGCTCCCTCTTCACCTTGGCCAGCACGTTGTAGAGGGCCCGGATCTCCGGGGTGATGGTGTCGATCTGGACCCCGACCCCGTCCGGGTGGACCCAGGAGACCCCCGGTCCCTGCACCAGGGTGGTCTCCGGCCCCGGGCCCAGCCGCCGGGCTTGCGAGAAGGACCAGATGGTGCCGGGCATGAAGCGGGAGGCGGCCGGGAAGGGGGAAAGCGGCGGCTGCGGTTGGGTGGGGGCGCCGGGGCGGCAGCCGGGGGAACCCAGAGCCCGGGCCGGCCCCAACCCCAACCCCAGCCCCAAGGTGCGGATGGGACCGACGAAGCCGGTCTGCACCGCCTGGTCCCGGCGCGGGGGTCCTCGGCCCCGGCCCCCCCCTCCTTCCTCAAGCGCCTGCTGCAGCTGCTTCTCCAGCTGCCGGTTGCGCCGCTCCAGCTCATGGACCTTGGCCAGGAAGCAGCGGAATCGCAGGTTCAGCGTCTTCAGGACGCTGATGTTGGAGCCCAGGTCGTTGCGGAGGGCCATGGCGGCGGGCGGCGCGGGGAAAGGGCCGGCGGGCGGCGGGGCGGCCAGGTCAACCCCGAGGGGCTCGGCGGGGCGGGGAGCGGGCGGCGGCGGCGGCGGGTCGGGGCCCGGCAGCCCCTGCTGCTCCTGCGGCAGGAGGAAGAGGTTGGGGCCGAAGAGCGGGTTCATGGCGGCGGCGGCGGTGGGACGGGGGAGCGGGGGGGAGCCCGGGCCGCCGGCGCCAATCAGGGGCCCGGCGGGGGCGGGATGCGGCGGGGCGGGGGGCTGCGCCTGGCCGGCCCCGGAGGCGGGGGTGCGGCTTCCGCTGCGGCGGGGATGCGGCGGCGGCAGCGGCGGGGAGGGAGAGGCGCTCCCCCCACCCCCGCCCGGCCCCGCGCCCCGCCGGCCGGCCCCGAGCAGAGGAGGGGACAAGGAAGAAACAGGAGGGGACAAGACGCTAAACCTCCCCTTCCCTCTCCCGTCCCCCCGCCCCTCGCTCCCCTCCGGGAAGGGGGGAGAGGGGCCGCTCGGTTTCCCCCCGCCCCGCTCCTCTCCGGCGGGTTTCGGGGCTCCCCCGGGCCAAGGGATGCGGTCCGGAGGTACCCCGCCCGCAGCCCCGGGGAGGGTCCTCTCTCCCGCACGGCAGGCTGAAGTCCCGCCGGGCGCCGATTTAACCGGCATTTAATCAACCCGGCACAGCCTTTACTGCTTTTTTTTTTAAAACAAAATTTCGGGGGCATAGCTTTTAGTGCTTTCCCGGGTGCTGCCCCCTTTAAAAGCGGCGTAACGTCCCCTCTGCACCCCCGGAGCCCCCGCCGTTATCCTCGCTTGAGGCTCCCCCCCCGCCTCCGAAGGCAGCCCCTGCCCACGGGGAGCTGCCGGCAGACAATGGCGAGCCAGAGGGCAGAGGAGGTTGTTGTGGAGGGAGGCAGCCTCTCAAATATCGTGCTGGGCTTGTGACCGGCTTTTTTTTTTCTTTTTCTTTTTCGCCTTCATTGTTCAGCAAGAGGCATCGGGTCTTGTTTTCCTGCCCCCCCTGTTTCAGCCTTCCTTAGGTCTTTTCCTACAGTCCGTCCCCCCCAACCCCGACCTCAACTTCCCCCCCC
>JAOTQQ010000001.1:81742009-81764060 GCA_026546715.1 Gallinago undulata | reverse complement strand
CCCCCCCCCCCCCCCCCCCCCCGAAATGCTGCCAAAAGGACTGGCGTGGTCCCTAACCCCCGTTATCTGCTAGGATCAATGGATCGACATGTAAACACAGGTGTCCACACCCATCAGTGTTACCTTGCTGTCTCATGGCCAGTCCCCCCAGGACTTCCACTTGCACAAACCAGCCTCCGAGATCTCCGCGGAGCCAGATCTCAGCGAGGGCTGAGGGTGCAACAGGTCTGAGTGAGAGAAGATGCCCGGCAGTGGCACTACACGGAACTCTGTCTGCCACGGGAGGTGGGCAGGCGCCAGTCGGGTGCTGTGCTGTAGCCTTTCCCTTGGGATCTGGGGTATGGCTCAGTCCACGCTTCCAGAAACTTCCCAGACCCGCTGAGGATGGCCAGCTTCTCTTGTCTCGACTAGGAATCTGCCTATTGCAATTTCCCCCTGCTGCTTCTCCTCCAGACCTACAGGGTTTTCCTCCATCCTTCCCACTCTTCTGCCTTCCTTGCCTGGCTTAATCAAATTTGTTCCTCTCTGGTGCCTTGCTGTGTCCAGCATCAGTTTTTTTCCTGCGATCTGCCTGTCTCCCCCATCCTGCCCACAACTCTGGGCTCCCCTCAGCAGCCCCCATTTGCATTTATAACACCTTCTCTCCCATCAGCAACCTGGCTGCTTAGAAGTCATAACTGGAGTTCAGTCCCTCCCATATGTGCTTAGGGTGGGAAATGAAATGAGCTTTCCTTCTGTCACCTTCCTTTTAGCATTCTCCTTCTTCTATTTTCTTTTCCTTCCCTTGCTCTGCGTCTGACCAGAGGCTGAGCCGTGGCAAGCAGTGCTTTTGTCAAGGGAGAGGAAGGCAGGAAGGCTTTCCTCAAGTGCTTAGGAGATCCCTGTCTTCTAAAAACCTTCGGCTGCAACAGCATGAGCAGCTGGTAGGGAGCCACATGCCCAGCAGCAATACTACTAAATAAACAGGCAGGGAAAAGGGAAGGACGGATGGACAAGGAGGGATCCCAGTCAAGAAGCTTGTTTCGAAGCAGCGGTGGCAGCTCCTGCTTGGAGACCTCCCAGCACGTGCCCTGGAAGCCATCGCTGACTCGGAGACCTCAGCTGAGCCTGCTGCCACGTCCCTGCATCCCACAGCCTGCCTGCATCCGTGGCAATACACGATTTCCACCAGCATCCTTCCCCCCTCGCATGCCCCTCATTTTAAGGGGAACGCAGGCGTGAGCAACACCACAAACCCTGGAGCAAGCGCTTTCCTAAGCTTCTCCGGTGGGGAAAGCTGGCAAGCGGAGCTGATTAATGGAATGCCAGTGGAGGGAGGCATCGCCATCCATCAGGGAAAGCTTTTTCACCGTGAGGCCAGCGCAGCACTGGAGCAGGTGGCGGGATCTCCAGCCCTGGTGGTTCTCAGGGCTCAGCTTCGCCAAGCCACAGCGATGTGACCTAGTGCTGGGACAGTCCTGCTTGCAGCGGGGGGCTGGGCTGCAGACCTCCAGTGCCTCTTCCCAACCAACATGCCTGCCATCTCCCAGAGAGGACAGGGTAGTGTGGAGCCTCCTTTTTTTCCCTAGCTTCCCTTACTTGGGATATTTGCTGGGATAAAGGATATCTCCTGACACAGACGATGGCTGGGGCAAAGGGCTGACATCTAGTAACTCCTGAGGAAACCCAGAGCCTAGAAACAATCCTTTCTATCCAGGGGACCACAATGCTCCTCCTCTAGACCCTTGGTTTCAACCTCACCCCAGCACAACAGCTCCTCCTCATCTTCTCTTCTTGGTTCAGAAAAACCCCTGACACTTCTCCAGACCCTCCCATGGCTCCTGCCCTGAGTTTATCAGCTCAGGCTCAGCAGGGGGACTCAGCCGGACCCCTCCCCTGGCAGAGCTGCTCGCTACCCCTCACCCCCAGCTCCTAAAATTGTACTTGTAGCCAATGTGAAACCAGGCACTTGCTCACAAGCGTGCTGGTATTTATCTTAACTTCCACAGATTTTTGAGACCGAGAAAGAAGCGCTGCATTTTTCTGACCCTGTGGAGAACACACAGCGTGGGTTTCTGTAGCTGGAGCCAGGCACTCGTGCGGGACCACGTCTCTAGTTGCTGGCAGCACGGTAAAAATAGGTTGAGTCTCTACCCTTACCCTTTATAGGCAAATCGAAGTAGATTCCCCAGGTGGCTCACCACCTATTAAAAAGCACACGCCTGGCTTCTCTTTTGAATCCACCTCGCTCTAACATCCATTGCCAGTCTGAGGTGCTCCCCCTCTCCCAGGTCACAGAACCTCTTACTAGCTAATGCACCCTCCTTGCAAAGGTGCTTCGGAGGTGAAACCTCTTCTAATTAGCTCCACAGCTGTCCTCGAGGCTCTTTTTTTTCTTTTTTTTTTCTTTAAGGTGCAGGTCACATTGGTGTGTGTAAACCCCACCTCTCTGCCCTCCTTCCCTCAGTACCCGAGCATTACCTTCTCCCTTGCACCACCCTGGTGGAACATTTCACTGTCAACTCCCCAAGCCTTCCAACTTCACTAAAACCCGACCCCTAAAATTGCTTCTGTCCACAACCAGAGGCAGGGGCAGCAATGAACACACAGCTTTTGGGCACCTTGCTGCCTAGCCAAGCTGGCAGCCTAAGGTTAGCTGCCTGGATTTGGGGGTGAATGGGGAGAAATTGGCACAGAGGAGCAGCTGCCAACAGAAGCTGGGGGATCACCACACTAAACCAACACACAGAAACATCCCTTTCTAACAGCAAAGGGCAGAAGGGATTTTCTTTAAAAAAAAAAAAAAAATCCCAAAATACCAGTCCAGGAGGGAGTTTTGTAGCCAGGTCTTGCACGAGAAGGCAGCTCTAGGTGCTACAGCCAAGAGGCAGGGTCCTGACTGACCTTACTCTTCCCAAAGATTCCCCATTGACTACAGCAGGCAGGTAGGACTTGGAGACATCCTCTTGAGGGGCTCCCCACATCCTCCCTAGCAGGGATGGACAGCTTGGGTGGTGGTGGTGGGCAAAACCTACTGATATGAACGTGGTCCTTTGTGGATTCAGTCCCTAGAAAAGCAAATGTATCTATGGGATATGTGCAGCAGGGCGCGTTCTGTTGTCCCCAGAAGCCTTGGGTTTCTTTCCTCCACAGCATCCTACCTCTCCCTCCCGGCTTGCAGAGGTGAGCTGGCAGCACTCCAGATCCTGGCAGCCCTTAACTGCACCCTGATAAGGCTTCTCTGATAAACTCCTTCCTCTCCGTTTGGAGCGAAGGGTTAGAAGAATTCCCACCGAATTCAAGATCTTACCGGGCGCGTGATATTTCTCCTGCTGCGCTGGCAGTTGTTCACACAGAACTTGGTGGTCAGAGGGATGGAGCATCTCCCCTATGAAGACAGGCTGAGAGAGCTGCGGTTGTTCAGCCTGGAGAAGAGAAGGCTCCGGGAAGACCTCAGAGCAGCCTTCCAGCATCTGAAGGGAGCCTGGAGGAGAGCTGGAGAGGGACTCTTTGTCAGGAAGTGCAGTGACAGGACAAGGGGCAACAGTTTTAAATTGGAAGAGCGGAGATTTAGATTAGATATTAGGAAGAAATTCTTTCCTGTGAGGGTGGTGAGGCACTGGAACTAGTTGCCCAGGGAATTTATGTCTGCCCCATCCCTGAGGTGTTCAAGACCAGGCTGGATAGGGCTTTGAGCAATTTGGTCTAGTGAGAGGTGTCCCTGCCCATGGCAGGGGGGTTGGAACTGGATGATCTTTAAGGTCCCTTTCAAGTCTAACCATTCTGTGATAACCTCATCTCTTCCATGCACCAGGTTTGTTTTGCACCCTTTTGGCCTTGTTTAGCCTAAATAACTTTACAGCATGTGGCAACTATTGCAGAACTGCTTACCCTCCCTTTTTTTTTTTTCCCCTTCCTTCCTCCAAGTCATTAAATGCCACCCCAGTAATGTTTTTGCACAGCACAATGGAACAGATATCACGACATGTTACACTGACTTCTCTCAACCAGCTTTTAATTTATGATGGTGCTCTTTACGCCTCACATCTGTTTTCAACCCTTGTTTTGCCTCAATTCTGCTTTGTCCTGCCTCAGCTCTTGCGACCCACGCTACCAGCAGCTTTTAATTCAACTAAATTAAAGGAAGGTACTGAAAGATGATCCCGGTAGCCATGTTTTCCAAAAATCTCAGCTTTCAGGTAACAAAAGATTCCCAGAGTAAGAAGGCAGCTGCACACCTAAGTCTAGCATGACCAGCAGCCTTGTACCAGAACAACGTGGTGGCAGAGGGAAGCCACCAGCCTTCGTCCCCAGCCACCACATCCCCAGTACTGCCTCCAAAGCTTGGTGGCAGCATTTCAACATTATCTCTCTGAGCAGTGATAACTGCAACAGTTGAACTAAAGAATTTTCTATCCCCACCACTGGGGTTATATCAAGATAAACTGATTAAAAAACGGAGACTATACACTAGCCTTGGAGCCTCAATAGGTGGCAGCAGCAAAGTGGGACAGGTCAGCGTTGCTCCCGAAAGGATGGGCTCATGGCTTGCCAGAGGTGGAAGCCCCTCCAGGTGCAAGTGACCTTAGAGCTGGAGGATTACCACATGGCTCCAGTTTTGAGATTTATCCTAAAAATCTTGCATTTCCTCACTCCTGAAGGAATCTGCTAGAACTTAAGCACCTCCAGGGATGGGGCATCCACAACTTCCCTGGGCAACCAGTTCCAGGGCCTTACCACCCGCACAGGAAAGAATTTCTTCCTAATATCTAATCTAAATCTCTCCTCTTCCAATTTAAAACCGTTAGCCCTTGTCCTGTCACTACACTTTCTGACAAACAGTCCCTTCCCAGCTCTTCTGTAGCTCCCTTCAGACACTGATAGGCTGCTCTGAGGTCTCCCCAGAGCCTTCTCTTCTCCAGGCTGAACAACCCCAGCTCTCTCAGCCTGTCTTCATAGGAGAGGTGCTCCATCCCTCTGATCATCTTCGTGGCCCTCTGCTGAACCCTGTTCCAACAGGTCCATGTCCTTCCTGTGCTGAATACTCCAGAGCTGGACACAGTACTCCCGTGTAAATAAGGCTGGAGGAGCAGAGACAGGGCCCGTTCTACCTGGAAGGTGGTGATGCCACAAGCAACACAAGCAAAGACCCAGCCAAGGGAAACAATGGCCCAGAAATTGATTTCCAGTGCAGGATGAGGACAGAGGGATCTGTGACCAGCAGTCCCTCCTCTCAGCGCTCTTCCAGCCTCTAGCAGTTCACGGCTTGTGGATCTTCTCAGCCACTTGTGATTGCCAGCCCTTACAAAAAACATTTTTACCTCGTGCATAGAGCTGGGTTTTTCAACCTGTGCCAGCTTCTGGTATCCACCGTACCCTGCAGAAAGGAGTTTCACAGCTACCTACACCTTTGGGACATTGGATGGCTCCTAAGGTTTTGGGGTTTTTGGTTTTATTGGAAAAGAGCAAGCAATCATCCCCCATTCATCTTCTCCACGCCACTAACAATTTTACACACCATTATATCACTTCTTTCCCCCTCGTCTCTTTTCCAAGCTTAAAGAAGTCCAGACTCCAGCTGTTCCTCTTACAGAAACCATTCTGTAATTCCAGATATATTTGTCCTCCTTGAATGTTTCCCAGTTTTACAACCCTTGCTCAGATGGAGGACACCAGAAATGCAGTATTGACAAAGTGCATGCCCTGTCATTTTATTCAGGGAGGTAATAACCTTCTCCATTTTGCTGTCTAATAATTCCTTTCCTAATAGCACCTAGCATTTATTTATTTTTTTTTCCTGAATGACCCCAGAAAACTTTTCTCGGGTCCCGTGTGTCAGGCAATCCAGAGATCTTACCACACAAGCCTGGAGACAGACAGACACATTCAGAGGTTCCTCCCTGCCCTAATTCACTGGGAAGCGTGGGGAAAAAAGTGATTTTGAGGTACAGGGGTATTTGGTTAATGGCTATTCAACAGGAAAAGACAAAGTCACCCTCCCCCAACCTCCTCACCCCCCCAAAAAAACCCCAAAAACCACAAACCCAAAACCCACCCAAAATAACAACCCAGAGTTATAAATTAAACACAAAAATACATAAGCCCTACAAAGCAGTAGACAACAGAGGCTGTTAACAAAGACAAGAACTCCTGGAACAGTGACAGGTTGAACCATTACAGGAACCACTTGAGTGCAACCTTGAAGAGCTTCAGCCAGAAACTTCACAAGCAGAAAGCAAGCAAAATTATGGTGGTCTTTAAGAGCAAGATGGGACGTTTGAGAAGAATTGTGGGACTGTGTCAAGCTTGTTATGCAATGTTTTAAGGAAGATTATGGGAACAAAACTTACTATGGGATATTTATGGGAAGGACTGAAGGTGGGGAAAGGGAGACGTCGAGGCTAGATCAGGCAGAAATGAGCATGAGAGAGCAGAGAGGAGAAATAAATGAATAAAAAAGGAGCCAGTCACGCAGAAACTGGCTGCTGGTCAGGGTGCTTCTCCGGCTGAGCCCTGCAGCTGATTAACAGGAGGTCAGGACAGATGGTGGTAAACTAATCCTTGCTGTTTCCTCCATGTGCGTGCACATTTGTGATCTGCGAGCGTCTGCAAGCAGGACTAGTCCCTAAGTAGGATGAGAGGTCTGAGAGAGACACACCGGACAGACCACAAGTACGAGGACCAAGCTACTACAGATCCAGGAAGGAGCATGCACGTGATCCACCAGCACACTCTAGGTTTGATGGGCCACCAAGCGAGGAGAAGATCAGGCCTCTGTTGCTGTGTGAGTTTTGCAAGTGCTGCTTGAGTTTTCCTGGGCACCTACCACAGCACTTTTTCTCCATTTTTTGCCCATTGGTCTGCATCAGGTTCCATCCACAACGTGGGTGGAGGAATTTCTGCAGTATAGTATGTCTGTAGGAGTTTCTGGTGTTCACACTCAGCTTGCCACTTGCTGAACCTGGTAAGATAGGAAAGCAGCAGCCTCACATGTAGCAGACCAGGACAGAAAGGAATCCCTAGATCCTATGCTCCACTGCCTTCAGCTGACCTTGACACCAAGCACGGGAATAGCACATCAAAGTCCTCCCAGGAACCCAAAGCTTGGCGAAGAAGACAAATCGAGGCAAAGCCTCACGTGAGCTGAGCTAAGAGGACAATTACAGGTGCAAGAGTTATGCCTCAGGTCTGTTACACGCCCAACTCCGCACACACTCTGGGGTGGAACAGAAGCTGGAGAGCACAGTTGGTATAAAGCTTATTAATGAACCGTCTCTAGAAATTATTCACTGGAAGGCAGAACCAAAGAAGAGAGTATTAACGCACACCGCCAAGGGAAAGGGATCTGGGCTGATGCTTAAATACAAACAGCCCAGGCCCCTGCTTGCTACATCTCAAGGAGAAGCAACCACATCTACATGAAACCAAAAAGCAAAAAGAATGAACGTGACTGGGCAGCTCCAGGACCAGCAGCAACCCCTGCTGCAGTCAGTCTGGGAGTCCAAGAACAAGGGTGAAACGGGGGCAGTCACAAGTGACCTAGATTAGCAGAGTGACAAAAGGGAACTAAGGACCAGCAGAGGACCACTGGCCTATGAGCTCTAGCCCTGCCCTGACAAAGCACCCTGCTGACAGGCACCACACAACACAACCTTCATCCAGGCAGCGAGGATTTCAGCTCCCGCTGCTTCTTCACAAACATCCACGCTGCAGAGAGCAAGAAGAGACACCAGAAACGCCAGAGCATCAGACGGGGCTTCTGTTGCAGAGGAGCAAGGGGACACGGCAGAATTCTGTGTTCAAGGGAAAAGGACGAGACTTGAGCAAGAGTATAAAACTTTTAATGGGTCGGTGCATCAGTCCTTGACGCAGAGGGGAAGGAGCAAAGGGGGCGATGGCTGTCCCAGGCGCTCGGTGCTGCAGAGGTTCTCTGCACAGAGCAGGAAAGACACAGCAGCACACGCAGCGCTGCAGCGGCCCCCGGCCTTCGCTCTCCGAGGAGGGGACCAACACCTGGAAAAGCAGTTCCTCTCACTGTCCGTTCGTTTTCACTTTATGCTTCTTCCTGGTAGGGACTTGAGAACGCATCGCTTTGGGAGAAGGCCGGCCAGCCTTCAAGGGTCTCCTCTGTGGCTGCAGTGAATGTTTCTTCTTCAAAGCGAGCTGTGGCGGCTTCTGCTCTTTGACAACTGTTGATCCCTCAAGTTTCTTCTTCTTCGGCTGAGGTTCCATGACGGTCCCAGGGACAGCGGACGGAGTTGCTGCTTCCACAGCAGGTTCTTCATCTGAAAGGAGAGAAAAGGGATGCTGTAAGAAGAACCTGCACGGCTTCTGCAGGGGAAACAGCCTGTGAGAGCAGGCGCAGGCAGCTCAGCAGAGCTCCAGTACTAGGTTACCTTTCTGGGCCTGGGGGATGGCATTGGAGAATTTCTTGAACTTGGCAATGAAGAACCCATCCATGTTGTGCGTGTGGGGATAGAAACGCCGCGCAGACTTGAGAGAGGGGTGGAAGCGACGGTCTTTGAACCTGGAGGAGGAAGTATGGTGAAAAGTGTTAGAACACCTCTGCTCCAACCTGGCCACCAAGGAGCAATCACCTGTGCAGCTTGTGACCTGGCACACACCTGGTGAAGCCTTCCTTGCCAAAGTCCAGGCCTGTGGCCACCAAACGAACATTGCGTTTCTTCAGGGCATAATCCACAACCCACTCATTCTCCTCCACCTGCCAGAGACCAAGCATCAGAATCCAAAGCTCACCAGTCCCCTGAGTAGATGACCATAGCAGAGCATGGAAGGGACTTACCATGATGGAGCAAGTGCAGTAGACAATGTAGCCCCCTGTCTCTGAGGCAGCATTGACTGAATCTATAGCGCTAAGAAGCAATTCCTTCTGCAGGTGAGCACAGCGCAAGATGTCTTTCTCATCCTGAAAGAGAAAGACAAGTTAGGATACCAGAGGAACAAGGAAGCACCCCAGGCCTCTATTCCAGATGGAGAGATGACAGGAGAGCAAAGCACATGTGACATAGAAGATTCTGGAATCTTTTGCAGAACTCAAAAACCCAGCTCTGGTACAACATGCAGAATAGGGAAGAGGAGGAAAAATCAATATCCCTATTGCAGGCATCTCTCGAGAACAAAGCTGCCCTGAAGTCCCTCCTCTCATGACTCATAACTTGAGTCCCCATCCACACCAATCACTCACCTTGTTGGTTTTGACAGCAGGATCCTTGGAAATGACGCCTGTTCCACTACAAGGAGCATCAAGCAAGACACGGTCAAACCCTCCAAGCACCTACAGGCAGATGTAGATTTGGAATTACACTCACAGGTGGGGACTCAGAACAAGTCCAAGACTAGAAGGGGAAACAGAAGACTAGGAAGGCAGGAAAGATCCCTCACTCCTCCCTGCCCACCTTCCCGGATCCATACTGAATAACAGACACGCTCCCCAGCAGCTTTGCTCATCCTCTTGTGACAAGTGGCTTTAGAGAACACAGCGTTACTAAAGGGGACAGCACGGTAGGTCTAGGTTAGCATGGTAAAGGACACCCCAAAGCAGGCAGGAACATACCTTGGGGAACTGGCGTCCATCGCAGTTACTCACTACAGCATTGGTGACTCCCAGCCGATGCAAGTTCCCTACCACGCTACGTAGCCGCTCGGCGTTGCTGTCGTTGGCCAAGATCATACCTGTGTTCTTCATAAGCTGAGCTGCCAAGAGAGCAGAACTTTAGACCCCTTCTGCTCCCCCTTTCTGTATAGGCCAGTGGAAACTCACCGCTTCACAGAGCATCCCTCCCAAGCTCCCCCCACCCAAGGCTGCAGGGTGGTACCTATGTAGCTGGTCTTGCCTCCTGGGGCACAGCACATATCCAGGATGCGTTCGTTCTCCTGCGGAGCCAGAGCCATGACAGGGAGGAGACTGGAGGCTCCTTGCAGCATGTAGTGCCCAGCCAGATACTCAGGGGTGGCACCTGGGCAGGGAAGGCAGAACAGAAGGAGATGACACGTCCAAGAAAGGGAGCCAAGAGCGGGTCAGCTCAGCCCTATGACAGGAAGAGTGATCTCACCGATGGGCACGGAGGAGTCATAAATAACAAGTCCCGTTTTCGACCACTTCCCCAAGGGGTCGAGATTCACACCACGGTTGATTAGAGCCTGCAAGACAAGGAGATGGGACTGAGACACGGCCCCGTGTGACAGGCAGCGAGCGCAGCAGACAACCACAGGTTTCTGCTCACCTGCGCCAGGTCCCGTCGCCGTGTCTTGAGTGTGTTGGTGCGAATGGTCACAGGGCGGGGAACCTCATTGGCTTCCAGGAAGTTTATCAGCTGGATGAAAGAAGGGACAGAGAACAGAGATTAAAGACAATGACCTGGGGAGGCAGCCAAATCCTCATCAATCAGCAAAAGACACAGGCAGGGCAGGATCCTACTTCAGGGAGTGGGAAGATGTCCATGAGCTTCGTGAGCAAGAAGTCACTATAGGAATAGTAGGCAGCCATGTCCTGGCGCAACACCGCGAGGTACTCCTGTCGTGTGCGGCCTTCCTCCCGCTTCACCCCGAAGTCCTGCAGCACCTCCATGTTGCCCTTGATGCGCTGGTGAATGATGTGCAGGTCAGGCGGCTCAGCAGGTAGAACGGCCATTAAGGAATCATAAATACTTTTAAGACTGAAAACATTGCCCTGTAGCAGAAAGGAAACTGGAAGTTCCCCAAAGGCAACTAAGGGGTACAGGGGAGAAGGAGAAGAGGTGAGGCAGGACTAAAGTGTACCAGCAGGCAGGAAATTAAAATCACGAAAGCCCAAGAGCAAGCACTTTGGATGCTGGAACTGCTGTCACCAGAGGCTCTAGAAATGGGTTAGATGAAAGCCTGCCAGGAAAATCCGGGTACAGAGGAACGAAGTGCGTGAGATAAGATACCCGCGTGCATTTAGAACTAAAAAGGAAATTGGGGCAGGCTCCAAGCTCCATATAGGGCGCAACAGATTTCTTGGCTGTGCTGTACAGAAGCGCAGCATTGTATGCCATCTATTAGGGCAGCTCATCTGAAAACACCTTGTCACGCACAAAACACTCTTGCTAAGCAATAGTCGTGATAAAGTCCAAACGAAGCTCTTTGGTTGTATCCAAGCCCCACGCTGCTGTGTGCATATAGCTTATGGATGTCACAGATAAAAAGGATATCCTCTCTCTCTATCTGTTCATTAGTTGGCAGTTTAAATTGCTCGTCTATATCCAGGTTGAGCTGTAGATCTGTGCCGTCTTCCTCCTTCTGTCCCATTTTCTGCCTGCTTGCCTCGTCTACTGCCTCTTCCTCTTCCTCCTCCTCCTTCTCTTCCTCCTCCTCCTCCTCCTCCTCTTCACTGTCATCTTCGCTTAGACCTCCCCTAAGGACAAAGAACAGGACAGATGTTTTACACAAGAACAGCATCACACAGGCACTTCACAACTATGATTTCTTAGGTGGCAGAAGAAGGAACAACAGGCCCCTCATCTAACCAGGAAAGCCTCTGTGAACTACTGATGTTCTGAGATCCTCACCTGTCAGACTTCTGCTTCAGGGCAGCTTTTTCAATAGGCAGCAACTAAACAGAAATAAAAGATTAATGAAACAGTATCGCCAGGTGACCCCCTACTTCCCGCCGTCTATGAAATTTATCTATTCTGTTTAAAAAGAACACCAAACAAAACCACCAAATGTTATGCTGGGATCAGTTATTAAACTTGAAGTTGTTCTTGTGAAAGGAAGAAGGAAAAAGTTTTCCACCACCTCACCATCCACCCACCAACCATCCACTCTTTTTCCCAGGCTTGATGTGTCCTTTTAGCCAGCAAATTCAAGTATTTCTTAGGTAATTAACGGCAAAAGCTCCTACCTCTTCTTCCTCTGATGATGAGGCACCATAATCATCCACCATCTCATCACTGCTCCCATCCTCCTCCTCTTCCATCTCCCAGCTGCCCTCTTCCACCTCACCATCGCTGGATAACTCCACATTGTTTCCTTTAGACTGGATTTTCTTGGCTTTGGCCGGGGCCAGCCACTTCGAATTGCTATCACTGAAGCCAGGCCGGCCATGAGGGGTTTGTCCTGCTGCCTTTATGGCATGTTTCTCCTTCTGTGGAGATACCTGCTCTTTAGCTGCAGGCAGAAGAGGCAGTAAAAAGTTAGGCATTATTCTCAAAAACAGCTGCCCTATCTTTTTTAGTTGTTGTACAAAAGACGCCTTCATCCTAGTCCTGAGCTACCTGTCCAAGAGAAGGGACTGCTTGCGCTCCACGTGTTTTCTCAATTGTGAGCAAGAGCATGTTCTCATCTCTCCCACAATGAAAATTCACAGAGATCTAACTGGAATTACCAAAGAAAAACACAACTACAGAATTCTTTAGCATCTGCTCTGATGCATTATAGAATCATAGAATTATCTAGGCTGGAAGGGACCTAGATCATCTAGTTCAACCATCAACCTAACTCTAATAAAAAATCATCACTAAACCGTGTCTCTAAGCACTGTGTCTACCCATCTTTCAAAAACCTTCAGGGATGGTGCCTCAGCCACTTCCCTGGGCAGCCCATTCCAAAGCATTACGGTACTCTCTTTCCCAAATCTTTGTCTATCCTTTCTCCTTCCCGCTGTGACAGCTTCCTAGGCTGTACAGGCCGCCATGCAGTCAGCTTAACAGCCTCAGCTACCCAACCTGCTGCGAACGGAGGAATAGGGCAGAATTGGCTTTTACACGTGGAAGGGAGACCTTTCGCTGGTTTGTCCTCCAGACAGCGCTGCCGCCTGGCACGGCAGGGACCAGAAATCTGGGTAAATTCGTTTAAGATAACAAAATGTCACCTGTCCCGTAGTATACAAAGAGAGTCGGGATCCCGGGGCCCGCGGGGCGCCCCGGCGGGGCTGCCAGCCCCTCACCCTGCCCAGCACTCACCTGCCGGCTCCCGCCCTCCTCCTCCTCCGCCGAGCGGCCTCTTCCCCGCCGGGGCGCTGCCCGCTCCCAGTCGCCTCTTCGCAGCCCTGGATGGGGAGGAGAAGCGGCGGTTCAGCCCCGGTCCGCTCGCCCACGGGGCCCTCCCCGCCGGTCCGCCCTTACCTCTTCCGCCCGTGACTGGAGAGCTTCTTCTTGCCGGTCTCCGGCTCTGAGGAGAGACACGCGGCGGGAGGGCGGTCAGTCAGTCAGCCAGCCCACACTAGCGGCGGCACCAGGCCAGGCCGGTGTGGGCCGGGGCGGACTTACCTGGCGGCAGGAAGCGGGCCAGCTCCACCTCGGCCCCTCGCTGCTTGCGGGCCTTGCGCCCGGGGCCGCGCTTCTCCTTCTTGGTGGGGTCTAGCTTCCGCCCCATGGCGCCGCAACCACCGGGCCCGCCGCCACACGTGCAGGCCGCACCGCGCCGTCCCGGCGCATGCGCCCGGCCTCGGCTCCGCCCCCCACCCCTCGCCCATTGGCTGGGGCCGGCGCTCCCGCTCGCTGAGTGGCTCGGCCGGCACTACGTCAGGCGTCATGGGGCGGGGGCGGCCCGGGCCCAGCGCGGCGCCGCCGGGCCCGCCTTCCTCGCTGCGGGGCTGGGGGCTCGGAGGCTGCAGCCTCAGGGAGTAAATACGGCGGCAGAGCGGCTCAGAAAGGGGTTAGTGCGTGGGGGAGGGGGAAGTAAAAATAGACAGGCGCAGGACATCCCAAAAACCTGTTTTTATACATCCCAAAAAGCTGCTTTTATACAGAAAAAGGACAGCGCAAGCAGAGACTGAGGCTTTTAGTCAATTCAATGTACTTACCACAGAGTAAAAGTAACAGAGGCAACAAAATAAAATACAAGGAAACTTTATTTTTCAGTTTTACCAAGGTTTTGCTCTGTTTTTTTGATTTTTTTTTTCTGTTTGTTGTTTGTTTTTGTCTTCAAGCTGTTTTATTAGTGGACAAGTCCGGTCAGTTTTTTGTTGGTTTTTTTTTTTTTGTATTAAAAAGGATCTTGATGGAGGTAGCTTTGTCTCTGTCCTGGCTTTTTGCTTGGTCTCACTTGCACACTCGTCTTAGTAAACAAACTCAAAATAAAATTAAAAAAATAAAAGCCAACAAAAAAAAAAGGACAAAAAAAAAACCCAAAACAAAAACTGAAATTCCAGGCGGAGGCAGCAAGCAATGCAGCCAGGTTCTCCGTGTAACAGACATGGCGCTGCGGCCTCCAGTCACTATGTACAGAGTCCATCATACATCCCCCCTCTCTCCTGAGCACACTCCTCGCCCCGACGGGCTGGCTGCAGGGGAAGGAGTCCCTTCTCCTCCTGGGGAGGAGCGAAGCAGCAGCTTCTCCATGGAGGGAAAACAGCACCCGGTCAGGAATGTCAGGCAGAGGGGTAAGAGTGTGGAAGGGTCAGGGTGGGATGGGGTTGAGAGGGGTTTCACTTCAGCTTGGCCGAAAGGTCAACGGCACCGGGCCGGGGGCTCACTGCTGCTGGGCCACCTGCGGGGGTGAGAGAAGACAAATCTGAGACTCCATGGGGTGGTCTACAGAGCCCAGGGTTTTCCCCACTTCCCCGACCCTGAGGTAGCCCCCTCCTTTACTGAGCAGAGAGGGTACGTACTTGTTGGGGAGGTGGGGGCGGAGGGGGCTCGCTGCTGCGGTTGGCCAGCCGGCTGAGGATGTTGCGCTCGGACATCTGGAGGCGCACGGCCACGGGTGGGATACGGGCAATGGTGGCGGGCAGACGGGTCACATCCGCCTTCATGTCGCTCAAAAGCTCCTCCAGCTGCTTCAGGACTGGAAGAGAAAGGGACGCCTGTTCAGAGGGGGAAGAGGGAACAGGCTACAGGAAAAAGAGCAGCAGTGGGGCAGCGATGGTGAACACCTATCCCTGGTGAACACCTATCCCCGGTGAACACCTATCCCCTCCCCTTGTGTAACACCTTTGTGCAGGACAGCGTTGGCAGGCTTGTTCCCGGCCATCGACTCCTTGGACAGGTGCTGGTGGCTCTCAGCCAGGCATTCCACCTCTGCGAAACGCGTGTTCAGAGCCATAGATGGATGAGATGGGTCCTCCGACATGTTGAGATAGGCAGCTCGCCGCAACTGCTCCTCGATCACCAGCGCTTGCTCCAGGAGCTGCAAGAAGGAGCAGTTAATGAGAAGAAGCCTTTCAGCAGCCATCCGAAGCGCAGCCAGTTTGCACCCCAATCCAGTTCTCCACTATCTCATGAGGTGAGACTATTCAGCTAAACAGAAGCTGGTGACGGTGAGGTTCATTTTGAATAAAGGCTAAAGAGCCCAGAACAACTAAGGACTCCATTAAGCTAGGCCAGGTAGACAAGAAAACCGGGCTACATCTAGTTTAATGAATCCTCTAGGATTCTCCTTCTTCCTCATTCTTTTTAAAGACCAACTTGTGTGCTGTTTTACCCTTTCTTTATGAAGCAAAGGGGATGGAGCTTTCTCTTTGAACCCAAGTGGGAAGTATCCTCATGCTACTTACAGGAAGAATCTAAGGAACCACTGAATATGTCAGTGACATTCAGAGAACTCAGTTTGAATCCTGTTAGTGCAGAACTGATCAGCCAGACTAGACTGAATTAATGTTTTGCCCCAAGACCTATGTGGCCTTTATTTGGGTTGGTCTTAAACTACTCCCAGACGTAAGCTATGGTCACTCCTAAATAGGTTGAGGCAGAGCCTGAAGGCAACCCCTTCCACCAGTTCCTACAGTGTTTCCAAGTTCTGCTTAGGCACATGGTGTGGGTTGCAGCACACCAACTGTGCAGAAGCTGTGATGGAACCATCCACTTGAGCCTTAAGCCTCCTTTATACCAGTTGTCAGTAAACATCTGGAGAGGGAGCACTGAACTAAGCTCCCAGTACTATTTCTAGAGTAAAGGGAGATCCTATCATGGAACTACTGCACGATCCTGAGAGATATTGTTAATTCTCACCCCCACCCCCCAAAATGAAAGGCACTGCAGAAGCCTTTATTTTCTTAGTAAACTCAGAACAGCAAGCTATTGTCCTTAGAGGTCCAACTGGCTGAAAAGCACTTATCACACTGAAGATAAATCCTTACCTTAAATCTCCTTGCCAAGAACTTATTCTTTATTTCCAGGAAGTTACCCCTGTTCATCTCACCCTTGAAGGGTTCATTGAGGATGGCGTAACGTGGATCATTCTGAATATCCTGCCAACGGGCATAGCCATGACTGAGATGGGATGAGCTCAGGCAAACAAAGGCAGCAAGAACAAGGGAATACACAGCTCAGGCAGATACTGTTCTCAAGAGGGGGTGGGGAAAGGGGTTGCAGAAAGGGGAGGAACCGGAGCCAAGGAAAAGGAATGAGAACTATGTCCTGCTAAGTCTTAACTATGCTGGCAGGAAACGCCTCCTCCCACCATTACTTTCACTCTTGTGAAAGAAGATAAAGCACTCTCTCCCTTAGTGCAGTCCAGACCAACTGAGGACAGTCACCTTCACTGTGACAGTTTATGTATAAGGGAAGAGAACTGCTCCATCCGGGTAAGGATACTTGATAATTCCAGCAAGGAGCCAGTAGTCATGACGCCGATGCCAGATCTCATAGGTCTTCTTTGTGACAGTAGCAGCCCGCTCTTCATTCTGCCACAGAGAGTGTAGTTCTGGGAAGGCAAGAGACATCATAGCAGTTGGAAGTTATTTCACAAATGCAAGCAGGGGCATACAAACAATTTCAAGCATATAAAGATCTCTCATACCTGTGAAGCCACCATCTGCTATGTTGAACATGAAGCGCTGCTTTACTGCCTTCTTGTGCCTCTCATCTACTGACTCTTTTAGCATCTCTCCGTTCTGCAGCATCACCACATCTCTCTTATCATCATCCTTTTTTTCATCTGAACACAGGAAATTAGAAAGAACAGCAGATGCCACAGCAAGTTGGACCCACAAGGACTCCTTGCAGGAGAGGGGTTGAGAATGGAATGATCATGACTCACCTTTCTCATCCAGAGTGATTATAGGAGGCTCAGGGGGATTCTCAACAGAAGCTCTGTCTTCCACTTTCTCCACATCAGCTGCAGGAGAGAATGAACATGAGATGTAGGGGAACACGGCAAATCCAAGGTTTTGTTCTTTAACCTGTGAAACCTAATACTGCTCCCTAACTCCCTGTTCAAAGTCCCGGAATAGCCCCACTGACTGTCTATATTTATGACCGTTTCCTCAGGACAAAGTGCTGAAGCAAAGAAGATGCAGCTTCAGGAAAATAGTATTTCAAGGGGAGGGGGGTTTACTGCTGTTCAAGGTATTAAACAACCTCCCTAGAGATACCTTTGCTTTCTACTTCCATTGGCTCATCTGGTCTTTCCTTCACCTCCGGTTCCTCTACTTTTTTTTCATCTGCTTCCGTGGGGTTCAGCGGGGATTTTGCTTCCTGTGGTGGTGTCTCCACAGGCTGGGCACACTGCTGAAGACAGAAAGCAATGAGAAGAGAGGTAAAACAGTGCATGGAAAGTGAAGACAGTCACAGCAGGTCAGAAAGCAAAGATGCACAAAACTGTCAGGCCAATTCTGAAGACCTGAGAATTATCTTTAAATATTGTTCCAATAACTCAGCTCTGTCTCAGCAGCTGAACGACACAGAAAAAGGGGGCAGAGGTAGAGACATCTACAATTGCATGAGGCAAGTGAGCAACTCACCTCCATAGGGACCTCTGTTTCAGTAGCAGAGGCACTGATCTCCTTCTCTGGATCAGATGACTCTCCTTGCTCCTTAGCACCAGCTCCTTCTTCTACCTTTACTCCTTCTTCTGTGTATCCCCCACCCCAGAGAGAACAGCAGACAAAAGGAGAAGGCATCAGTAAGGTCTTTCCCTCACTGTCACCAAACACACATCGACTTCACTCCCAGAGATTAGGCCCATCAAAATGGGACCAACATCACTCAAGATGAGCCCCCTTTTTCCTGCCCACTACAAATGTCTGGCTTTTCTTACTGGCATCAGCTCATCCAAGAAACAGTAGTGTTCTCTCTTGCCTTTAAGGGCTTGCACATGTCTTTGGCAGCCCTCCTAACACGAGAGGCAAGTTGATCTGCGTCCACCCCCAGGCCCCACCACCACAGCTCTGGCGAGGGGAACAGCCAGGATGAGGTGAGGACGCAGGACTGTACAGAAGAAGGGAGCTCTCACCAGGTGGAGGGACAGGGGCAGGAGTATTTGGCTGCGTATCCCCTGGTGTTGAGGGAGTTGGAGTTTTGGGAGAAGGTGAGCTTGGCTGTGAGAGTTTCTTGTTCTCCTCTATCTCTGCCAGTTCTGGCATACTCCAACGGCCATTCACGTGCTCAAATTCCTGCACCTGCATGAGAAAAAGAAGTATCATTGAAGGATTCACACAACCTTGTCCTCAAACCAGATGAGACAGACCACCTGGCACACAACAAAAATAGGTGTGAAAAGAGAGGTAAATCACTAGCTGAGGACTACAAATCCTATGGAGAGCAAAGGCTACATTGCTCTGGAAAGCACCTACCTTTTTGCGTATCAGTGACATGACCCCAATGCGAGTAAGGACATGCTGTCGAGAAAGACCTTCCCGTGGGACTCCATCTGCAAAGGTCTCTGCACCATCAGCTCCAGGTTCACATAAATGGCGCATGAACAGCGAGACATAGGCCCTGGAGTAAAGAGTCAAGCAATTAGACTATAAAACAGCTTAGCTGGAGGCATGCATTATCAGACCCCTTCCAACACATAAGGTGGAAAAAAAAAAATCACCCCAAGACTCCAAACCCACAGTAACACAAGTTCTGGGGTTCCAGGCTCCTTCAAGGGAGAATTGGTGCATACATAAGGGACTCATAAGATGCATACACACAGGTGACTCAACAGTCCTGAGCCAGAAACAACTGTAAGACCAAAAAGGACTTGGGGGGGAGTATTCATTACTTACTTGCCTGGCCATGCTACTCCTCTAAAAGCCTCTGCTTTTGGCAACTGAGGAGTTGAGTTCAAAGAACTCTTCCTCCATCTCTCTCAGCTTACTCTTCATTTCCCCCTCAAAGAATCAACTAATACATTAAGGAAATGTAGTCTCTAAGAAGAGGCCAGAAAAGGCCCAACTCTCTTCCCCAAAGGAAATAGATGTTACCAGCCTTCTATCCCTGCCTAATGCAGACTCACTTGAACTCTTTCTCTGACTTGCCACGGAGGTCCCGAACAAGCCACTGAGTGGTGAAGGCATCCTGAGGTGGCATTCCATAGCGCATGATAGCATTGAGAAAGGCTTTCCGCTGGCGGGCATTGAAACCCAGTACCTAAAATGGAGCAGACAGACAGATATGGCAAGAGCCATACAGAAACAGCTAGGATGCAAACAACTACCCCATTACTACTTACCTCAATGTTCCCTCCCACACGGGCAAGCAAGGGAGGCAGAGGCTTATCCTTATCATTTCTGAGGCCTTTGCGGCTAGGCCGACGAGCTGCTGAAGAGAGAAAGGCAGCTAAGGAGGAGAGACAACGCACAGCATTTTGTTGCCTCAATATTTCCCTTGGGGAACAGCACCACAAAGTGTACAAATTACCCAGATCAAGTCCCAGCTGTTCCCACGCTCAGAAAAAATGACCCAGGAACTCTGGCCTCACCAGAACTTACCTTCAGACCTCTCATCAAAGTCCTCATCTCCTTCTTCAGAAGCAACTGAGTAGTCTGACTGATTATCTGACTGGTCATCCTGCCAGTCTGAAAGAAAAACAGCACGTGAGCCTGAGACGCTACTCCGTTACTTCCCAGCAACACATACTTACACCCATTTCTCCCTCAGGTGCCTGTGGATTTGTACCTCTATCCTCCTGAGAGCCATCATTGTAGTTAACTTGCTTGCGAATCCGTTTGCCCTTGCCCAGATTCCTGGCCAGATCCTCCTGCTGCTGTTCATAATGGTGACGCAGCAGTTTCTCCCAGTAATCAGGATCCACTGATTCTTCCTGCTTAATGATCTCACGTTCAACCTCCTCTTCCTCCTGCCACAGAGAGATAACAAATTTAGAGCCCTATGCTCCAAATCCCAACCTGTCTAAACAGATTATGTTTGCTTGCCCTTGAAAGCATCAGAGCTTAATTTAATTGGTTCTACACCATTCAGCAGAAGATACCAGTTGACATCCAGCTCCTACTCACCCCCATCTCCTCTTCGCGAACCACATACTGGGCCACCTTGAAGGAGCTGAGATACTCATTCATGCCCTGAAGTTCTGTATCTTCTGTTTCATCCTGATTCCGATCCAAAAGACGCTCAATTGCTTTGTCATCATAGTGGATGACACTGCTGTCCTCACCTTCTTTGTTATCTCCTGAGGGAAGAGCACAGGCACACTTGCTGTGTGGATCACAAGGGACCAGGAAGGGGAATGACACCCTAGACTTCCCTATAGAGCTATAATCAGCACTGTGCCTAAGTCACTCACTAATTAAGGAGCCAGACCTCCCCACCTCATTCAGTTCTACTCCCAGGCACTCACCCCCCTCAGTAGCCTCATCCTTGAAGAGCTCTTCAGTGCCAAATTTGAGAATGTCATCAAGTTCCTGTTTGGACATGGAGCCTGTCTTGGAGCCCAACCCTGGTCTCACTACCAGATGAGTTAGCATCATTTTCTTCTTGGCCACCTGAGTGATACGCTCCTCCACTGAGGCCCTTGTCACAAAGCGGTATATCATCACTTTCTTGTTCTGTCCAATTCTGTGTGCACGACTGAAGGCCTAGAAAAGAGATGTGCTCAGAACAGTCTAGAGCTACACAAGTAGTAGGCTGATACACCCCACCTACCTCCACAAGTTTCCCAGTTGTCTTCATGTCAGCTCTTAACATTAGTGAAGGCTGGGCCCCAGAAGAACCCTCTGCTTATTTCACTTCCCATCTCTACCCATCCTCACTGCTCTAATTTTACATGTTTCTAGAGATGAAGTCACACATTCCTTCACCACTCCTGATCATTTAATTCCCCCGTTTCCTCAGGATTACTCCATAGTGAGAGGTCTCATTCAGACTCACCTGGATATCATTGTGTGGGTTCCAGTCTGAATCATAGATAATCACGGTATCTGCTGTGGCCAAGTTAATACCAAGACCCCCAGCTCGAGTTGAAAGCAGAAAGCAGAACTGCTGAGCACCAGGAGCTTAGATAAAAGGAGAGAACAAAAGTAATCAAGGGAGAGTTCATTACTTAGACAAGAACTTGTATCTGACTTGTATCACCTGAGGGGGAATCACTACTAATTTAAAACTCCAGGAGAGCCATGGAAGACTTGGGCCACAAAAATCCCATGTTGACCACTAAGCACATACAAGGCAACAGTTTTCATTTTGCAAAGAAAGTAGGAGACTCCATACCATTGAAGCGGTCAATAGCCTCCTGACGCATGTTCCCTGTGATTCCTCCATCAATCCGCTCATATTTGTACCCTTCATGTTCCAAAAAGTCTTCTAGCAGGTCCAACATTTTAGTCATCTGCACATCAGAAAACCATGACCACAAAAGAGTAAGGGACAAGAGGATACCAGATCAACAGGCTCCTTTCTCAGAAAAAGGATTCCCAGACTTAAGGTTCTTCCCCATATACCTGAGAGAATATGAGCACCCTGTGACCTCCTTCCTTAAGGTTCTTTAACATCTTCTGGAGCAGCAACAATTTTCCAGAGGCTCGAATAAGAGCACTACCATCATACATGCCATTTGGCATTTTTGGAGCTTCCTGAGAAGAGAAAGAGAAATGAAAGGGAGTAAGCAGTGGGGTGGAAGAAGAAAACAGCTTGAAGGAATGTAGCTTAGTCTTTAGTCCCTAACTGTCTTTATCAGATGCTGACTGGCATCTGATCATTTAGATTGGCACAACCACAACATGTAGCACTAGTTACATGAAACATCAGTGCTACCCCATGCCTGTTCTCTTGCAATTTGACTCCTAGATGCCCTCCTATTATCGACTTAGCCCCTAATTCTTACTGTCTTCACCACCTTGCATGAGTAACAAGATTTCACTGAATTTCACTGAATTTCACTGAATTTTTGGAGTTGGAAGGGACCATAGAGATCATCTAGTCCAACT
>JAOTQQ010000001.1:81711231-81741909 GCA_026546715.1 Gallinago undulata | reverse complement strand
ACTCTCACTGTGAAAAAGTTTTTCCTGATATTCAAGTGGAACCTTTTGTGTTCCAACTTGTGCCCATTGCCCCTTGTAGCTCCCTACCTGTCATACAAATGTACTGGAAGATGAAAGGCCTTCCAGCATGTTGGATCTACATAAGGACAGGATGAAAAAACCACACCAAAATAGAAGCAGAAGGAGTAAGGGGAACCCCTCCATGCTTTGCTAGGGAGCTAACTAGCTCCCCGATAACAGCCGACAGGGAATTTGTTTATACAGAATAAGTGACTGGACATACCATAGCAGCCACAGGAAAGAGGTAGGGGTGGTTACAGCACTTCTTCAGATCCATAACAACATTGAGCAAGGAGACTTGGTTACCACCACCCCGTGCATTCAGTGCCTCAAAGTTTCTTGTCAAAATGTATTTATAGTATTTCCTGAAAAGCAAAAAAACCAAAATCAAACAAACAACTCAGACACCCCTCAGGAGAATGATTAATATATTCTCTTGCTAAACTCCGCAGCGCTCTAGGCTCTGCCAGTCACATTCACTATCTCTTTATCCCTTACATCAGAGCACAGGATTAATCCTCCCTTTGCTACAGTGGCAGCAGTAAGTCTTCCTCCTACCCACTGTGTGGAAAGCCCTATAGCAAGGATGAGGCCGTTTCAGCACCCTCTTTGAAAGAGCAGAACAGAGCAACAGTAGTTCAACAGCAGGTGCTCCCTTCATCCTCACACTCACTTCTGCATGGGGCTCAACTCCACTCTGACAATGAGTTCGGTCTTAGACGGCATGTTCTTGAAAACATCAGCTTTGAGACGCCTCAGCATGTGTGGGCCCAGCATGTCATGCAGCTTCTTGATCTGATCTTCCTTGGCAATATCTGCAAACTCTTCCAGGAAGCCCTCCAAGTTACTGCAGAAAAACAGACACTCAGCAAAAGCCACAAAGAGAAAAGAGAAACAAGGAAGGGGATATGAGTGACAAGGCAGGCAGGCTGATTTGCACTGCAAGACATACTGGAATCGTTCTGGTGTCAGGAAGTTCAGCAGGTGGAACAGTTCTTCCAGGTTGTTCTGCAGAGGAGTTCCTGTAAGCAGCAGCTTGTGCTGGAGGGAGTAACCGTTCAGCACACGGAAGAACTGGGAAGGAGAGAGCATGGAAGCAGTGGTGAGAAAAAAAAATCCCAACAAACAAAACCAAAACACGCAAACATATCAAAGGCTTATTAAGTCACAGGCCTACAAAAATAATTTCTCCTAGAAAAAAGTGACACCAAGCTAGGGTGCAATTTAAATCACATCAGCTGTTTGGACAAGAGGTCCAAGCAGTTCACGTTCCAGTCGGGGTCACTAGACTGATCTCATTGGATCATTGTTCTCCACAGCTAAAACAGGACTGCAGCAAATCCTACAAGCCATCAGGTGCTGGTAGGTCTCCTTTTCTCTTTTAAGTTACAAGCTCTTTGAGACCACCAGTCATTTCCAGACTGCTATACTATGTACTTTTTCTTGCTAAATTAGCGTTCCACACTCCTTACAACTACTCTGCCTTGAGAATTCTAGAAATAGCTAACTCACTCTTCCTATTCATATCAATCCTGGCAATGTTCCAGATCTCTGAACAAGCAGAGCAGAAAAAGAGCTAAGGGTTTGCCAATGTGTCTTTAAGGTAATTTGTACTGGTTTTCACAACAAAGGAGTAATTACAGACAAAGGTAGTGAGCAGTTAAAAGTACTGAACTGAAAAGCACAAGTGTACCATGTTCACCAGCACAAATTGACAATAAAGTAGTAATTTATTTATGAGCTTGGCCACTTCTTTGCTTATTTTACACTTCGCATGGTACAAGGGCAAACTTAATAGCTTGTACTAGATGGCAAACAAAAAAACCCACAAACCCACAAAACAAAGAAACCCACCACCACTCATGCTTTGGTTATTACTCCAGAAGGATCCTCCTAGTGCCCTCCACAGGGATTTATCTTTCTACATAGTTATAGTCAAAAACACCTACATTTGATTTCAAAATGAGAAAGTTACTGATTATGTCTGCAAAACTTTGGTTGATAACCAATCTGTCAAGAAGCATCTGACTTGTCTTGCAGCCAAACACCTGAAGCTGTCCTTACAGGACAGAAAGCTGCTCTAGAAAAAGGTAGATTTCATAGTCTTGCTGGATAACCAATTGTAACTATTGGTCATACTGTGACCTTGAGACTTTACATCCTCTTTCAATTAATGAATATTAATAGCAAGGATTCACCACTTCCAATAATTTAAGTGCTAAGCATAGAATGGCATCCAGTCTTAATGCCTACAATAAAAAAAGATCTGGAAACAATTGCAAGCACAGCTGTGATGTCTCATGCCAGGATCCAAAAAGCTAAAGCTATTTAAACAAAAAAAATAAAGACGACAAATCAAGAGGTAATTTTGTCTTACACAGTCTCTAAGAACCTATAAAACCAGATTTCCAATAACAATTGTTTTTAGCATACTGAGGACTAGAACCCAGCTGAAGACAGACAAATCAATACCAGAATTAAGGCACAAGAGTTTAGAGAGGGACTCGATTAAAGAAAGTAGTCAAGTCTACTGAATTCAAACAAGCTTAGTTAAGATGCAGCCTCATATAAAAGTAGCTATATCACTTTCAGCATCTATCCAGGCACTATTGAGCACCTCTGCCCACTTCTCCCATTTCTCTAACGTCTAATTAGTTCTGCTACAAGGTTAGATGAACATAGAGAGCAAGCCTTCTCTGGAAGCAGGATAATTGTGCTCACACAGCTTGTTTTATGCTCAGTATGATAAACCTTTCCAGAACCGAAGTGGTACAGATATATGATCTGCTTTCAGAAAGGCCAGTTTGCTTTTGAGAGCAACAATGACATTCAGCTTTTTCTGTTTTCCAGTGTACACCAATTGCCTATTCACCCATACAGAAAGCTTTTTTAACCAGCAATATGTATTAAAGTGAGGCTGCTGCCAGTGATATTTGATCACCAAATGAAAACTGTTGCTTTTTTATTTTAAATAATGCATCAAATTTACTATTGAACAAATGACTACAAGTTGGCAGGCGAGCTTAACGTTTTTAGGAGCAGCTATCCAACCTTCTGAACACTCTCTCCCCATATTCCCCTGCAACCTATGCCGTGCCCATAAACCACCTATGCTTCTCTGTACCTTAGACTGATTGTTCTTCAGTCTGTGAGCTTCATCCACAATAAGACAGGCCCAGTCAATAGAGCCTAGTATGGCCATATCAATTGTGATCAGTTCATAGGAGGTGAGAAGCACGTGGAACTTCACAGCAGCCTCCTTCTGCAAATGAAAAGGATGAACATAGTAATGTGATAGGGGAACGCCCCAGGACAAAGTAGATGCAGTGTATCTCCACCAAGTTATTCTGATGAGCCCTGGTCAAACAGCACATCAGAAGCTTTTCACACCCACACTTTCCTGTCACAAGATCCAAAATGCTACCCAAACCATTCCAGCCTTTTAATCCCCCATTACTCTCTTAACACATGTAAGTGTGTACCGCCTCAGTACCTGCTGCTTCTGGACAGTTGTCAGATATTGTAACAGGGAAGTTTAACAAATAAACATCAAAAAGAGGCATGTTAGGACAATGAGATTTGGAGAGGAATGGCTCTTCAGAAAGCTAAGACTTTAAAAGGTAAGTAGTTCATCGTGGAACTTTAAACGACTTAGTACTTAATGCAGTTCAATTTCAAGTGAAGCAAAGGAGTCAACCTACGTCTGCCACTGGAAAAGCTTTATCTCCCATGTTGCCTTTACTAGACAGACTGAAGTTCTACAAATACTAGTCACCTAGACCAGGCTCTTACTTCCTGTCTGGGCAAAGAATGAGATTTCTCAGATGTCTAGGTATGGCCTCACTGTCAGCCAGCTCCTCAGAGAGATTAAGAAGTTCATACTTTTTAAAATATGCTTATCTTTTTCATACAATTCTGACATTGACTTAGATCTGTGGAAATGATGCACAACTTCACAGATTAAGAAGAAGAGACAGAGGGACTTGCCTACGGTCAGTATCACCTTTAGTGATCTTTTTTTCCAGTACTACTAGTCTGAACTAATTCAGAAGTACTTAAACAGTCTAGAGCAGGAGTCTAAACGCCCACTAGTCATCAATTTGCAGTTGTTTCCCCTTGGAAACTACAAGTATAATCAGTTCCCAGGGACATCAGAGTATCTGAATCTCAGCTGCTGAAAGGCAGTCTAAGGCATCTCTTCTTTCAGTTCAGGCTTGCGTTACAGCAGAGTTCTGTACCTTCATTCTGGATGCTTTTTTGCCTCCACGTATGGCATTATCCTCAAAAGTGAACTCATTCTCACGGATGATGGCCCGGCTGTCTTTATCGCCGACGTAGGTCACTACATACATATCTGGGGCCCACATCTCAAATTCTCGTTCCCAGTTGATGATTGTGGACAGCGGGGCACTCACCAAGAAGGGACCCTTTGAGTGGCCCTATGAATAGAGTCAGTGAGAGCATTAGGTGAATGCAACCACTTACACAGGCAGAATCTTCCTGGGCAGCGGTCTCCCAGCTCTCACCTCTTTGTATAAGGAGTATAGGAACACAGCTGTCTGCACAGTCTTTCCCAGACCCATTTCATCAGCCAAGATTGTATCTGTGCCCTGGGCCCAAGAGAATCGCAGCCAGTTCAGTCCTTCCAGTTGGTAGGGATGCAAGGTCCCCCCTGTTACATCAAGGTACTCTGGTTGCCGGTCATATTTCACTGTTGGCTACAATGGAAAGAAGGAAAGGTTGAGATCCTTTACGTTAGCTAGACACTTCCCAAGAGTTCTTTCACAGTTACCCGTATATTCCCTAGTATTCCCTAGTGCGGATGAGACTCCACAAATCACAACTAGCAGCAGACAAAATTCCCACATTGCCAAAGGTATCAACCAAAATGCTGCTTTTTTTTTTTTTGTGGTAAAACCCTTTCACCAAGAGCCAGCCAGTCTCTCACCAAATGGAAGAGATGGGCCTCTCTCTGAAGGCTCTATAAGCCATTCATTCTCTGGGCTGGGAAGGAGCTCTAAACCACATGCTCTTTACTCTTCAGTTTCCTATTTACCTGCCTCCCTCCCCCAAATAAGCAGCTACCTCAGATGGCCCCTAAGCAATAAACAATAACTTACATCTACTGTGGGAGTCTCAGGGGGCCTTTCCAGTTTCCGCATCTTCACTTTCTTTAATTTCTTACCAGGCCTGCCCTCTTCACCTCTCATCAGCTCCCTGTGCAGAGACAATCCCAAGAACACGCAAGTTTAATGTCTTTTGTAACAGATCAAAGGAAAACTATTGCGAAGAACAGGAGGCCCATCACCCAACTCAAATATGCTCAAGAGAACATGGCTAGAACCTCCATGAAGTGGTGGTGAAGCACAAGGTCCCTGCCCAAAGGAAAAGGAGTCAGCAATAAGAAGATGCTGCTTGGCTATCTCCATATATTAATCCAGCCAGTGCTAGGGGCTGAAACTCTGGTATTTTCTCGAGGGAAAGGAAAAAAGAACACAACCTCTAGATAATTCTCTTACCTGTGATTCCAGTAGGCTTGCTTGTAGAGGTCATAATCTTGGATATCCACATCTTCGCTTTCCCAGGATGCCTGGTCATAGGGTAGGTCTCTCCATTTAATCAAATAGTGGACATTGCCCTTCTTATCCACACTGTGGAAGAAACCAGTAAGTCTTGAGTGCAATGAAATGACAGTATTCACCCAGTTGACTCAAACAGGAGAGAAGGAAAGGATGCCTTAATGAAGCAATGGCAACAGAAGAAAGATGTTTGACACACCAACAAAAGAACTCACACTGTTTCCCCAGTCATACTGCAGTTCAGTTCATCCACTCTCCCTTAGCCCTGGCTCAAGGTCTTTTAAGGTTGAAAATCCTCTTTGCTACCTCCCCTACCTATGATTAAGGATCCTGTGGATCATCATCCACTCAGGCTTGATCCCATATCGATAGAAGCGTTCCTCCATTTCAGCATATTTGGGGTCTTTATTTTTTCTCTTTCGGCTTTTCTCCTCTTCCCCTCCAAAGTCCCCTGAAGGTGGCTCATCCATATCATTTTTGCGTTGGTAGTTACGGAACATGACCTGGCAGTGCAGCTCCAGCTGGAGTCAGGACAGAGCAGTTAGTAGGCATTTTCTCCCCAGCTATTCAAAAATCTCTCCCACCATTATCCACCCTTATGACATGGTTAGAATCCTCCACTCACCTGCAACTCTGACACCCAAGAGCAGTGCCAGTAGGACATGCCCTGCCATTTAACAAAGAACTGCCTTTCAGGCCGACCCTCCAGAGGCTTAGGGGGAGGAGCATTAGGGTCTGCATCAGGTGGACGTGGTGGTGGTGGGCCAACTGGGGGCTGGCCCCATTTCCAGATCAAGATCTTCTGCACCTTTCCTTTCAAAGCTGGGCACTGAAAAGTTAAACAGAGCTTGTTACATCAGCAGGTACGTAGTCATAACACACAAGCACTGAGGAGTATAAATATACAGAGTCACAGTTATCTTTAGTTACAGCTTTACTACAGAGACAGAATTTGCTTTTTGGACTTGCAAGCTTTCATCCTCATATCTCCAGCATTTCTTTGAGCTTTCTGCAGTCTGTCTTTTTGTCTAGGCCTGACAAACCACAAACTGAATTCAGTACCTCAATTTAACTGTCTCCCTAGGGCCAAACCAATTCAGAAATTCTACATCAAATAGAGGAATTGCTAGGCTTGACAAGCCCAGTAGTCTATCCAACCGCAACTCCAATGAAAATTTGTACAGAACATATTTTGCTGTACAACTATCAGCCCAGCATCGGGATATGTCCTGAAGCAGTTTTTTTGTTTATCATCTTAGAAGCCCTTACTACCTAATGAAAACCATTTATAATACTTCATTTCAACAGCTTCCTAGGCAAGTGTGACATTTCTCCCAGCCATCTTTTAAGAAAGGGCTTGGCATTACAGAGCCTGCAGTGCAAAAAACCTGTTTGGCTCAGCACCAGCTTGAAATACTTTTTTAAGCACTGAGTTTGCTTGCACTTATTCTCCTGCTTCTACACACATACACAGGATGCCAGAAAATTAGGCCTTGGCATCCTGGGCACAAAACTGCACAACTACTCTGCACATGGGCAAACCTCACAAGCCTCAGTGGCTGTAACCCTGTCCTTTCTGCTGTCTGGAGCAAGTAGCCATTCCACAAGGCACAATCCAGGCCTTGAAGTTTTATGACAAGTGTGAGAGGACATAAGAATCTTTGGCAGACTAAGCATTTCCGGGAAAATACGATGGTCCAAATGGATTAGGTTGATCATCTCTTGTAGCAATAGGAGAATGGTACTAGTAGAAACTCACAGTGCAGCGAGGACACAGCCACTCTCCGTTGGGAATCTCTGGCAATGGGGGATTCAGACAGTGGATGTGATAGGATGAAGGACAGGCATCACAGCACAGCAGCTCTCCCCCGTCCTTGCAGACTCTACAAAACTCCATGTGGTGGTCATCCTCTTCCTCAGCATCCCCCACAACATCCTCCAGGATTTCCTCACCTTCAGAGTTATCCTCCTTTGCTTCCCACTGAATGCCCTCTTTTTCCTATAGGGGAGGGAAATCAGAAAACCAAAGTCACACATTTGTGATCATTTTACTGTTGCAGAAGAGAAACCCCAAGTCATTTGACATCCCCCTTCCGTGGTCTCTTGCAGTTTGGGGGAATCCAGTACTCACACAGTGTGGGCAGCTCCATTTGCCCTCTGGGGCTTTCTCCATGTCTGGGTCCAGGCAAACCATGTGGTAGGCACGAGGACAGGTATCACATAGTATAATTTCTCCTCCCTGTTGGCACACCTCACAGTAGTCCTGGTGATCAGTCTCATAGCCATCCACAGCCACCGTGGAGTCCTCCTCACCTGCAGAGGGTGGCGAGGAGTTACAGCAGTACAAGACACAGGTACAGGCATCCTACAGCAAGGGAGGGTACTCTCACAACAGCCTGTGCAGTAATATAGAGCAACTGGATTCTGGATCTCTATCTTACTCTATGCGAGTAAAAAAGGCAGCGAGCAAGAGCTGAAAGAGGAGCAAAACAAGCCCCTTTGTGTCTCTTTCCACCCCCTGAAATTAAAGGTGTAGTTGAGGGTGGGAAAACTCAGTTATTCCTTTACCAAGGTGAGAAAGAACTCCTGAAAGCTTTTTCCTTATTAAAAATAATAACAGGTTTTTCTTTCACAAACAATTATCCTCCCTCAAGTATGTTGTTCAATATCCAAATTCTGCACAATTTTTCCTCTTATCTTTCTACAAGCTTATTTCCTCTTCTGCCTCCAACTGACAGCAAGCATCGATACCTTTCTTTTTCTTTTTTCCAGCTTTGAGTTTTTTGCGACTGCGGCTACTACGGCTTGTAGATCCATCTGAAACAGAGTAGCTGTTGATGCTGGCATCATCAAAGTCTGACTCTACATCCAGATCATCATCTTCACTCTGAGGTAAGCAAGAACAAAAAAAAAAAAAAAAGCTATGCCAGTCAGGCACGCACACATGCTGGGGGCAGCAATCAGACACGCATCCCAGCATTTCTAGAACATCATCACCTCCTCCTCAGAAGGTCGAGGAATGCACATCACTTACTGATGATCTTTTACGCTTGGAACCAAATCCTCCCAGTTTGATTTTCAAAGGTGCCACCTTCTTTGTTTTAGGTTTCTTGATATCAGGAATACGAGGACTGGCCTTTGGCTTCCGCCGGGCATTGGGTCCTGGGAACAGAGGAGACAAGTCAGAAGGACCGCTGCCTTGACACTAACTAACCCTCTACCATCTTGCCAGATACTTCATCTCACCTTTGCCCTCCTTTGTCTTGGCTTTCCTGAGTGGCACATCTACAGGGGGTTGTGGCAGGACAGCATCCACATTTGTCACCATACTCTCCACTACTGCAACAGCTGCAGCTGCAGCAGCTGCCACAGATGCACCTGAACTTCCCTTGAAGGGGTTGTTTGTGCTAAACTCCCTCCATTTGGCTCCCAGCACCATCATCATCTTCGACACTGCTATTTTAGGGTTCTTGGCTGCAATAAGTGGCCTGCGTACAGTTAAGAAAGGAAGAGTTACCGAGCCACCCTGAAATCCAGATCACTGTTCCTCCCCACCTGCCACCCCCATCAGCACCTCTATCTCAAGCTACATTCCTTTCTAATCTTTGATCTCAACAGCAAATGAATCTTTCCACTCCCATCCTTCACTCTGAGTGGAGGATGCAAATGCTCATGGGCTTGGAAAGTGAAATGGAATTTAGCATACTAGGGAAGAAAGGGGACTGGGAGTGGGAACTTGCATCATCTCGATCACTGAAAACAAAATCAGATGTGAATCAATTATTTTACTGTTGCTTCAGTTTTTGTTCTAGGTAGGTCACTAGTGTCTCTAATGTGCCCTGAGGTTCCAAAAACAAGGAACCTAGTCCTTGTCTCACCTCTCTACTTCTCCCCCCCCCCATCTGCCTCCTCTAGAACCCTTTCAAGTGCAGGCTTGCAGTTCACCTGACAAACTGGCTGAAAGCTTTGTAGTTGGTGAGAGTGCGGTAATCCTCCTCTGTGAAGATATGATCAATATCCTCCATGCCCCAATCTTCCAGGAGCTGAGCAGACGACTTTGGCTCCTGTGCAAAGAACATGAAGCAACTCTGAGAAAAAGCTCCAGTTCTTCTCTAGGAAAAAGTATAATTTCCACACATCTATAGATGACCCAGTGGGTCAGGACTAGGGGATTTCCCCCTATCTACTTATCACTGCTATAGAACACAGCCTCAACAGAACATCAGTGGAGGTGGGAAAAGTCTTTGGATTCAACATACATCTTAGGTGTGTTTAAGGTAGAAGAGGGGAAGGAGTGCAGGGTGGGAAAGTGGTGAAGTCAAACAGGTCTAGTGAAGGAAGAGGAGACTGAACAGCTCCAAGACCATGTACCATCACAAATGGAAAGCACAATGATCCCCCAAATCGGATACATGGGAATGAGGAGCAAGCAGTCAGTCAGCAGAGTAGCTTCTCACCTTTGAATCATCATCTTCTTCCTCTTCTTCCTCCTCCTCCTTGCGCTTGGTTTTGTTTTTCTTTTCCTTCTTGGGCCCTAATTTCTTCTTTTTCTTCTTCCCAGGAGTGTAGTCACTGCCCTCACTATCAGAGCGCAGAACCTCCTCTTCTTCCTCCACAAACTCATTCCCCTCACCAGAGCTGTCCCCCAGCTGGGGAGGGAGGGAGAGAGAAGATCAGGCAGCTGTGAGAAAATACCCTGGGATAAGCACTAAACACCACACTCTCCCCAAACTCTAGAGGGTTCATACAAAGGACTGCTTACAACAACAGTAAGCACCCTCACCCCATGTATCCATATTCTAGAGTGTGACCTTAGGCATCCTTTCCTTACCTCCTTCTTCTGACGCTTGCTGAGCTTGGGCACTTTGGGTTCCTTTAGTTTCTTGGGCTTCTTCTTCTTCTTGATTTTGGGAGCCTCAGCCTCTGACAAAAGCTCTTCTTCTGGCTCTTCCTCAGGCTCTGGAGGGGAAGAGGTGACATGTCTCATTCAAACTCCATCCATGTACTACCAAGATAGGCCACTTCTCACAGAGATCACTCAATTGGTGGACTTCTTGCTACATACTTACAAACACAAAAGTGTTTACAACTGCTTACTCTGTTACCATGCAGAACAGATACTAGGTGATCATAAGTTACCACTGCACCTGGTTCTCGCCCTCCCTGCAACACCACCTATTTACACAGTATTCCTTCTCCAAGCAGAGTTGCATTCAGATCTCAAAAGTTTGCCATTAACTCAACAGGAAGTGGAAAGAGCACAGAATAGACGGCCATATCTAAAGGAGAGAAAAGGTTGAACATATCTGAGAACCTGCCTAAGATACTAAGGACTAAGATTTCAGTCCATGGGTCTCCAGGAACAGAAACTCACCATTATCCAGCCTCTTCAGCGGAGCATCCTATGACCACATACAAAATACAGGCCAGTAAGCCACTATTTGTCCTCCTCCATAGGAAAGTTGTTACTCAGCAACTCTATTCTGATCCAGATTTGACACAATCTTCCCCCCAACCCTTTCCCCTCTGCGCCAACAGCTAGCAAGCTCGCTGCCCAGCCAGAGGAAAGCATGCCAGCTCCCCACCATCACTGGCTCCCATCTGTGCACCCCCCCCTCCTGCCCACCCCCTCGAGGGGCAGGGGCAGCCAAAGCAGCCCTTCCCTTTGTGGCAAGCTGCGGGAGCAGCCTGGCCACCCGCCCTCCCCCGCTGCCCCGCCCACCGCACACAGCCAGAGTCACTCCTTCTCCCTCCAAGGGAAAATGGCCTCCTGACCACAGGAGCCGGGCAGGACGGAGGAAGCCACAGGTCAAGAGGAGCTACAGCAGCCAGGGGTGAAATGGCACAGGCCGAGCTCTCAGAACCTGGGGTCTCCCACACTTGGCCCCCCCTGCCATATTCCCCAGCCGATAGATGTATCTTTGCTCCCACAGTCCCGCGACACCAGGTCTTTCAGGGAACCCACCTTTTCTTCTCCCCCAGGTTCTGATTTAGAGCCTCTAGTACCCCAGCCTTTCTGATGCATTACCCAAATCCCTCCAGTTCGCAGGGATTTTAACAGTTCTTCTTCACCAAGATTTTCCTTATGAGGCTTACTGACAGTCCCCTTCTGACCAAGATTTCAGAGGTGCCACAAAACCCCAGAGTCAAAGATTAATAAAAAAAAATGTCACCAAACAAAAACCCAAAAAGCCCACAGGACCACTTTCCCTTACCAGCTACAACATTTCTCATACAACAATACGAGACAACAGCACGAGACTACAGCATGAGTTGGTAGGAAAACTCAAATTTGTCTTACAATCCAGCACATCAGGGTATACATTATTCCTTTCCACAAGGAAGCAGAGAATCCAGAGGTAGGTCCACAGCGCAAGTCATCAACAACAGCAGCAGCAGCAACAACAACAAAAAACCCAAAACAGAAGCGCACTCTCAAGGGCTCTAACTCAAGTCTCATACTGATGATGAGGATGCAAACATGAGGGAAAAGGTAAGGTACACAGACTACAAGAAAAGTAAAGGTGAACAATCAGCACAGAGCAAGAACCAGAAGAAACCTCAGTAATTGGGTGTGGTGATGAAGGAAAGTGGGTCATGCAACAGCCCAGGGCAGTTTGCTGTGGACGTCAACCGGTCTGAGTTCCCAGATGAAAGACAGCCAGGTACCTTGCCCTTTCACATACTACCCCCCCCCTTCCCCTCCCCATTCACAAAATAGGAAACTCATGGGCAATTTGGTACCCTGTCAGAATTGGATACTCTGCCTCCACCCTGCATACCTCCCCAAAGCAACCTGCAACAGCTTGGAACAAAGTCAGCTCCACCTGACACAAAGCCGCGAGCCTCGCACTTTGAAATAACCCTAGGACTCAGATATCAAAATCAAAAACATATGCGTGACTTGTAGTGAAAAAAAAAAAGTAATTCCCCAGCACATCATGTATTTCACATATTCAGCTCGAGAGGAACATTACACCCATTTCACATGCATGCCCTGCAGGCTCTCCATACCTGGATGCTGGGTGATAGCATTGTTCAACAGGATCTCCATCTCGTCATCATCGCTGCCCCCTGAGCATGGCGACGGAGATCCAATGCCCGATGCCATGTCCTCCAAACCGGGGGAGGCCTGGGCTTATACAGGCCGTCGTCTTCTTGCCAGCCAAGCCGGTATGTACTTCATTGAAAAGAAAAGAGAAAAAGTTATAGCAGACCTGAACTTCATCTTCCCAAGCAATAGTGCTACCAAGAGGATCTGTGAGAAAGCTTAGGCAGCAACTTTACTGGATTTGGAGCCTACAGATAATAGAAACACTGGCAGCAAGTATCAGCTTAGAGTTGCGATGAAGCAGGCTTTGAAGACACCAGATATTAAACTGAGTCAGCAACTCATCCCCTGGCGAGGAAGCCAAAACAGCTGTCCTATAGGAAAATTCTCCCGTCCTCTGCAGCCAGGTGCCCTCGGCTATCTCTACCTTGGGCTGGGAGAAGGCAGCGAGCCAGTAGGGCTTCCAGAGGAGACCAGGGGGCCAGCCGAGACGCTGTCAGCGAGCCCGGTACGGCGGACAGCAGCGGTCCCGGACTCACCCGCCCAAACTTGGCGGGCCGGCCCCGGGGGCTGACACCGCCGCCGCCGCAGAGGCAGGCCAAGCGGTCGCCCTCCCTCTGCCGCCGCCGGCCCCACACAAAAGACAGGGGCAGGCTCGGCAGGCAGCCCCGCTCCGCTGCCCGCCGCACCCGCGCCCCCGCCCGGAGCGGGGCTGCGCGGCGAAGGGCGGGGGCGGCGGGAGGAGGGGGGGGCGGGGGGTGTGAGGAGGGAGGGGGGGGCACGGTCTCCCGGGCGGGGGCGCGGGGCGGGGCCGGGGAAGTCCGGCTCGCATGCGGCGAGGGGCCGCCTCTCCCCAGGGACGGCCGCTGGGGCGGGGGCCGGGCGGCAAGCGCCGGCCCGGGGCTGCAGAGACCGGAGAGGCGACCGTTCCCCAGGTTGGGGCGGGTGGGGAGAAGGGACAGCGGAGGAAACGTCCTGCGGCCGCCGGGGAAGAGGGACAGCGCAGCCCCGGAGAGAGGGGAGCCGCCGCCGGGAGCCGATGGGGCGGCCCTGGGGAGAGGGGCGCCCGCGGGTGGGGACGTCCCAGGAAGACAGCGGAATACCCTGCCCGCCCTCGTACCCTCCCCGGCTCCTCACCCGGCTCCAGACCCCGGCTCCTCTCTCACCGCCGACCGCTGCTGCTGCTGAAGGGAAAATGGCTCCGGCCCCGGCACCGCCTCTTAAAGGGGAAAAAACCCGGCCAGGCCCCGCCCCGCTCCCGCCTCCATCCCATAATATGCCCCGGGACCCCGGCAACAGGCCCCGCCTCCGTATCCCCGGCAACCACCCCCCCCACCCCGAGACATCCCATAATACTCACCCTCCCCTCAGAACTTCCCACTCACTGCCCGGCCCGGCATCCCATAATAATAACCCCTCCCGCCGGGAACATCCCATAATACGTCGTCCCCCCTCCTCCGAGAAACATCCCATAATACTCCCCAGGCTCGCACCCCTTTGCTCCGGCATCCCATAATACTCCCACCAACCCCCCTCCCCCGGGGACCCCGCGCCGGGGCAAGGGCGCCCCCCGGCTTGACATCCCATAATAAGCACGTCCCTCCCGCGGGGGGGGGCTGTGTGTGTGTGTGCAGGAGAGGGGGCCACACTGTAGTAAAACACACCCCCCCCCGAACATCCCATAATAGTCACACCCCGGGCGCACATCCCATAATAGTCACCCTCCCTCCCCCTCTCACCCCCCCGCTTAGGCAGACATCCCATAATAGTCGCCGGGAGCCACCGTCCAGCGAGGCATCCCATAATACTCGCGGCCGCCCGCCCCGCAGCCCGCGGGGCTTCGCCACACCGCCGCCCCCGGCCCTGGCCCCGCCCGCCCCACCTGCCCGCCGCCCCGCTGCCCTGCCCTGCCCGGCCCCCGGCCCTCCGAGCCACCGCCGCCGCCGTCAAGGTCCCGGGGCACGGGGCCAGCCGCGCAGCCCGCAGCGCTCTGGCATCGCCCGGCCCCTGCGCGCCACACGTTGACACAGGCCCCAGGCGGCCCACGGAGGGCACATCCCTTCCCCGGGCCCGGCCGGAGGCACCAGGACCCCGCTGACAGCCCCCAAGTGTCCCGCTCGCTCGCTTCCCTTCCCCACTCCTGTGCCCTGAGAGGGGTGTGTGGCCTGGGCAGCATGTTTTTGCCCTGACAAACGCAGTGGGCTGGGGCCCACCATGCCCCATCCCACACAGTCCTGGGCCCCTCTGAGGCCATCCATCCATCCGTCCGTCCGTCCGTCCATCCCCAGCCTGTGCGTGGGGAGGCTGTGGGGAGACCCATCGCCCCACGAGGCCTTCTCCTCTCCCCTCCCACGAGCTATGAGTACCCCAGGGGTGTGCGAGCTATGAGTACCCCAGGGGTGTGCGGCGCCTTGGCGTGCCCCGTCCCTCCACCACCACTCCCCCCTGCTCTGCCAGGAAACTCCTCCTCGCTCCACACGGACGTCAACAGCCCACAGGTATAAATACACCCCCATTATGCACGTGCAACCACTTCTTTGATTTCCAATTGAACAAAATCCCTCCTGTCCCCCGTTTAGCACCTCCAGAACACCATTAATCTCAACGAAGGGGCACAGTCCTTGTCCATCTCTCCCGGTAAGCGTGCAGACAGCGCTCATTCCTCCTCAAATGCTGTCCCGCGCCTGGTTGGGACACGTGCACATTCCGTGGTGAAACATCCCGAACACGAGTGGAGTATTCACCGTTACGGAGACTGCAACAGGTTGTTACAGATCCTGCACTGCGATCTGTGCTTTGTCCCACCAAACCACACCAGGAACACATCCACGCGTGCGCTGTCCCCTAACACCGTGCCACCGCCTCCACTGAGGTACCACCAGACCCCACCACCTCACCCCAAAGCGCCGTTGCACTATTCGCCTTCTCTTGCACATGCAGAAATACCGCTCCCCCGAGAGGAGACAGTCATGCCAAACTCCCCTCCTCCTGAGCAGACTGTCCCCAACCAGTGACCACCAGACTCTGCCTCTACCTCGTTCTTTGGTGGTTCGGTGGTGTGGTGAGAGGTACAACATGGGTGAAGGCCCCGCAAAGGGAGTCAGTGACTGGGGGTGTCTCTTACAGGCGCACACCTATAGTCCTGCTGGGCGGGGTGATGGTCTGGAGAGGATGATGGTGACGATCTGGCTGTTGGCTACCGGTCAGTCAATGTGTACCCCAGAGCCTCGGTCACTAAAGGGCCAAGCTTCCCAATGAGCCACCGCTGTCCCTGAAATCTTTGGTTGTACAATGCTCCCGAGGTTCCCCACCTCACCTCCAACTCCTTTTTCCTTTAAACTCGAAGTTTCTTAATGAGCAGAAGCCTTAATTTTCACCCTTAAAAAAATTAAATAAATAAAACAATCCATGCAGGATGTAAGCGATTATGAATAAGGTGTTTTTAGTCTTTGTGAGGGCCAAGTAGATTCAAATGGATTAAAAAAAAAAAAAGAGAGACTTCAAACTGTTTTCCTTTGATGGTAACACCCCGAGATAGATTTCCAGCTGTTCGGCTGCTTCAGACCTGGAGGTCGCCCTACCTGGCTGTGGTTTGATTACTTACCTGGTCTAACTGAATCTTCTGCGCTCACGGTGTGGAAATAATTACAGCGAGATCTGCATAATACAATCTTCCCTGAACTGCCGAGGGGCGTCAATGCTCCGAACAACCCCACAGCGCACGTCCGTCGGGGGAAGCACCTACAACACCCCCTCGCTTCGACGCTGCGCCTGTATTAGGGATATCCAAACTGACCAGAGGTCCCTCCCCACACCCCTGCCCAGCTCCGCTTCCGAGGACAACTGGGTGAAGCGGACTCTTGTAACCCCTCAGCAACACGCTGGCACGGCCTCTGTTGCAATGATTCCTGTAGCTTCGTGCATGGTCCGTGTCACCCAGGGTTCAGGTCCCAGCCTGGGGACCCAGGAGAGGGTCCTGCCCCACCTACTCCACCCCTGCCCAGGTTTTTATCGGGCCCACAGCCCTCCTTTTTTTTTTTTTTTCGGTTTCACTTTCAACAGAGGCATGTTTCTCCAAGGGAACAAGAAGTGTGACATTGTTTCACCTTGGCGCTCCTTGGGTGTTTTCACTGGGAAACCTCCTCACCCAGGCTACTCCGCTGCTGTCCAGTGTGGGAGGCAGGGGGTGGAGGGGGCGGGAAGAGATTCCAGAGCATTTTTGGAAAGAAGGAAGGCTTCCCAGACCGGCGTGAACCATTCGTATATAGGACACAGATAACAGACTACAAGCGTGACACTGGTGCTGTAGACAATGTGACCTTAGAGGCCAGTTTACAGTCTCTCAGGTCATTTTCTTTGTTAGCTCTTTTCGTGTCCAGTAACAAAGCAGAGGTGTTAATGGGTTTAGATGCTGGACGTTGTGATGCTGCCACTGATGCTGGACGTTGTGATGCTGCCACTGTATGGATTTGTTTCTGGGATTCTGGGATATAGACACGCTCCTGTTCTGCTCTTCTCCACTTTCGCTGTTTCTCACACTGAGGGTTGCTCTAGCCTGACTGTAATATCCGTTTTTGTCAGGTTACATACATCTAGTAACATCAAAAACATCTTTCAGTATGTGTGTAAAACTGGTATCACCCGATGTATCCATAAATGCGATGCTGTTCCTCAAGGGCTGCAGATACATTTTACCTCTTCCTTTAACCTAGTTTTGACCATTTGTAGTTCATGCGGAAGGACTTACCCCTTGTAGGCTCTCCCCATCACGCTGGCGCTTGCCATGACCCTCAGTTGAGGTCTTACAGCTTCTGCCAAGTAAGATCCTGAAGATCTCAGGATTTCTGAGAAGTCTTCCTTTTTTATTTTTCCCTGGTAAGGCAGAGAATTTTACCCGTAACCATTTTGAGAGGGAAGGGGGTATCAAATTCCCAGATAAGTCACTTTTACCTGAAATTAGTAAGAAACTGGTCCAAACTTTCACTCAATATTTGGTTATTGTCCCAGAGTCTGGGTCTCTTCACCACCACCCCCATTTTAAATTATCTTGTTAGAATCCTGTGTCCACAACACCAGCCAAAGCAATTGCCCTGAATTCTGCAAGTCTTCTCCGACACTACAAGCTCTTTCCTCTGCCTGAGATACTCTTCTCCACTCTCAAATTTCTGCAAAGTCTCCATGGCAAGCTAAGGAAATCTAAATGATCTATTTTCACTGTTGCTTTCTTCGTTGTGTCCCCCACCCCCATTCTATTTTTTTGTTTGTTTGTTTTCACAGAGAAGCATGGGCTTATTTGTTTAGCACAATGGAAAGTATCTTTGCTTTGGTGTCAGACATAGAGGAAAACGACACAAGAAATAGTCTCCTTGTCTTGTGGAGAAGAGACAACAGCCCCTCCTGTGATGTCCAAGAAGCTGCTCCTGCGGCCAACAACTGCCACCAGAGCAAGGGGCGGAGAGAGCATTTGGGAATACACAACCAGAATAAGACCAAGATCCACCGAACAGACGATGTGTGTGCTTCTTTTTTTCCGAGAACAACATGCTAGTGCTGATGGAGGATCCAGCCTCTCTAACAGCCACCCCTGGGTAAGGACTGCCCATATGCCAGCATGACTCTGCATCTACTTCCCGTTAGGAGAGCAGCAGCTCAGGCTTCGCTCGGCGCTCCTCGGCGTAAGCCTCCTCTCCTGTTTTGCCAGGAGAAGGAGGGGGCAGGGTGAATGGCCGCAGCCCTGTAGCTGGAGCCACACCGCCTCAGCCAGACGTGCAGGGTACATGGGGCAGGGCTGGCGGCGGAGAATTGAGGTGGTGGTGGTGGGGGAGAGATAGAGAAGATTGAGGACTGCTCGGCCCCCCTGTAAATCCAAACTGCTGATCTTTATCTCTCTGTGATTTGCTAGTCTGCTTACTTTAAAAAAAAACATCACAGGCATACTTAGCACTGACACCTATAGCTAAGGTTACTTGATATTTTCCATCACAAGTCTGTTTTCAGTTACTCAGAACTTTGACAGCCATCAGACATTCAGATTCGAATTTTCCATGTTTATCTTCACCTTTTCTTTCTGCAGGTGGGGGCACTTAGTAAGACTTAAGAAACGAATTGTTATTTTGCAAGTGTAATAATTTGACTTTGCAACATTGTTTTATTCCATAGAACTTTGTATATAGTGAATAATGAAAGCTGGAAGCGATACCTGAAAGTTAAGGATGCTTATTACCATTTTTAGGTTCCCATCTCCCTAAAGTGCCTTAGAGATGCTCTGCTCCCTCCCCACTTCATGAAACAAACAGTCGGACCCAGCCAGAGAAGAAGCAAGTGGTCTCAAAGGGGCTGCAGCAACGACCTACTGGTTTGAGCTGCCTGGATTGCAACTCTGTGATACCTATTTTTGCATCCTGTATTAAAGCTGGTGTGCGCTGGCAAAAATCACGAACGCTGAGACACATCTCCTCTGGAGCTCAGGTAGCAGAAACACTGAAAAAACAGGCTGGGACAGAATTCTCCTTCATCTCCTACCCTCCAGCTGGTTCTGGGAGAGGCGTTTCCAGCAACAACTGTGCTAGAGGGAACAGTGCAAATTAGCCAAGAGGTTGTACACCCCATTCGGCTTGAGGACATACAAGACTCAAGCCTCAACGGCCATACCAATTAGGTCACCTTCAGCCCAAACCCAGCAAAGCTGCTGGAGCCACCAGCATCTGGCGGTTTTCTCTTGTCCTGTAAATTTAGACAAGCCAAGTGACTTTGGGGCTGTGTCCTCAGTGCAGAAACCACCAGGTCCTGCTCCGAGATGAACTACTTGGGGATGGGTTTTGCTTTCTGCCACATTTCTTGAAGTTGCCAGCTCCCAGGGACTTAAATGGGAAGGTTTTTTTTTTTTTTTCTTAAAAAAGGTATATTTGGGATCAACGCTTAAGAGCCTTTCTTATTGCGAGTCACTAGGATGCTCCAGACCCCCAGTTTGAAGGGCTGCGTGTGGAGAAACCTCTTCCTCTGCTAGGAAGGCAACACCATTTGCTCTGAGGGCAGGCAGAAGCCCACAGACTGCTGGAGACAGCAGCGCCCCGCAGCCGCCTCACCACCCTGGGGACCCAGCCGAGGACTCCTACGAAGAAGCCCACGCCAAATGGGCAGCCGTGCCCACCCCCGCCTGTGTCTGATGTGTGTGTCTGTCCCCTCTGTCACGCTGTCTCCCCGTCCCCATGCCCCGAGGGACAGCGGGCCGAAGGGCCCCGGGCCGCCCTCCCGTCCAGCCCCACCCCGCCGCGCCGGCCGCATCCCATAATAGTTCACAAAGGCGACTCCATCCCATAATAGCCACCCACGGGAAACGCTCCATAGCAACCACCCCCCCACCCCACTCCCCACTCCGTGGAGCAGCCATCCCATAATACCCTGGCGGCTTTATTGGTTATGACTGCCGGGGAGTGGGGGGGGGGGGGGGGAAGGGGAGTCGGGGCGAGGGGGCCCCGAGGCGGGCGAGAGGTGTGGAGGGGGGGGATGGTGCCCCACCGGGCTGGGCCTGCGGCACCCTCTCCCTGGCCCCGGGCTGCACCGGCATCCCATAATAACCCTCCCCTCCACACATATACACCCCCCCCGCTGCATCCCATAATATTTCCCGCCGTAGGTACAGCGGTATCCCATAATAGTCGCCCGGTCACACGCGCGGGGGGGGGAGGAATGGTGCCATCCCATAATAATACTCCCCTCGCCCCCCTCACGTCGTCTGCGGCGCGGGGCCCTGCCATCCTATAATAACCGCCCCCTTTCCCTCCCCCTCCCCCCCCCCCCCCCCCCCGGCCTGATGGGGGCATCCTCATCCCATAATACTCCCCCGGCGGCGGGAGGGAGGGCTCGGCCATCCCATAATACTCCCCTGCCACCCACCTGCCCCCCTCCGGTCGCGGGAGGCCTCGCCATCCCATAATAGTCGCAGCTCTCCCTCCCCCGCCGCAGAAGGCCTCGCCATCCCATAATAGTCGCAGCTCTCCCTCCCCCCCCAGGCCTCGCCATCCCATAATAGTTGCGGCTGAGGCCTGACCCCGTGGGCCGGACCCCGCCGGCCCCGCTCGGCTCAGCGGGTGTTCGCTGCTTCGCCCGTACCGGGCTCCCTACGCCGGCCACCCCCGCCGGCCCCCAACGCCCCTGCCGCCACCCGGCCGCCTCGCCACGGCCTCACCACCCGCTTCTGGGCTGGCTTCACCCTCGCATGGCAGGCGGGGCGGCCCTGCCTGGGCCCACCGCGGCCTCCCCAGAGCCTCACCTGGCTGTTGCCCAGCCGCTCCCCCCCGGTGCCCTCTCTGCCAACGCACCCCCCTCCCCACCCCCACCCCCCTCGGCTGCCCCAGCCGCCGTGCTGCCAACTGGTCACCCTGGACTCAGCAGAAAAGCACAAAGCCCGAGGAAGTGCTGGAGAAAGCCACCTGGTATGGATGGAGCTCCTGCTGCCGTGGGGGCCCAGGCCACACTGGCACAGCCTTTTATGACCACTGAGCTCTGACCTAGTTTGCTGGGTGCTGAGCTGGTCCTTGTGGCCTCCTGCTCCTTGCCCATGGCCACTGTTGGCCACCTTTCCGCTGGCTGGCAGAAAGCTTTGCTATCTGCTCCCATCTGCATTATTGTGCGTCTGCTGTGGGAGATAACTCCTCATCTTGTCCTCCCCTTGACACGAGCGTATTTTACTTCTGGATGCAGTTTTCCCTGTCCTCTTTGGGTTTTGCTTTCAGCCCCATCACGGCTTTTGTGCCCCTGTTGTATTTAATGGTTATTCTAGGCTCGTGGTAGTGGTTTTGAGCTGCTGGGTGGTTTTACTGGACGTAGTCACTACCCATCCTTACACGTACAGCTCAGCACCTGCAACATTTACTTCTTGTTAAAGCCGGCAGAAGTGTCCCAATATCCAAGGGAGGACTAGAAAAGTGTAAGCCCCAGAAGCTGAAATGACTTGTGAAAGGTTTGCATGAAGAACCAAACCCCCTGTGATTTCCCACACCCTGAATGGAGGCTCTAAAACGATGGACTTTGTGGATTAGAAGTATCTAGGCAGGCTGGGAAACAGTAATAGGTGGTGGCAAGGGCGTGAGGTGATTTCCTTGGTGCTAAGTAGGGTGGGACGCAGCAAAGACACCCACATCCATTCAGTCAGATCCCCACAGAACGCGCATGAGGAGGAGATTTTTGGAGCAGCAGCAACAAGTTTGGACGCTGCTGCAAGGAAAGGCAGGAAGGATTCTGCTTTCCCAGCGAGAAAGCCACCGTCGCTGCTTCGAGGGGAAAGCTTTCCATCAGGCCTCGTCCTGGTGAAGCTGGAGCACACCTGTGGCCACACACCCTGGTCACCCTCACTGGCAGTGCCGGCGAGGTGTGGTCTCTTTGTCTGGTGGCTTTCTTGCAGCAGGCACAGGAGCCCCCTTTCCAAACTCTTGTGTTTTACAGGGAGTCCCCCTGTGGCAGAACTGTTAACAGGGAAAGTGTCTGCAGGGGAGCGCAAGGCAGCGGAGGATGCAGAGGAGGATGCAAAGCGCCGGGCGTTTTCTTCTGCCTGTCAGTGCATTTTGTTTGCAGAGGATCTTCTGGCATCGGGTAGAAAGAAGCAAGCAAGCAGGCAAATGCAGGCAGCATTACACCGTCTTGGAGAAGGAGCTCCGGACTGAGAGCCTGGAAGCACTGGGTCCTTTTGACAATCCTTCCCGCTCGCTGTTTTTTATGTTCCTGTGCACTTGGGCACCCACTAAGTAGGTCTCCAGCCTGTGTCCTCGGGAAGATAGCTGTCTTTTGCTTCTTTTACGCAGAGAGTGACCGAAGGGTCAGCCAAGGTCACATCAGGCTGAGCTAACACAGAGCTTTAGTTTGCAGCGTACGGTCCAAACTATACATTCTGCCTGCGATGTGTTTGGATCAATGTTACATCTGTGTAGTAAAACATCAAGAACGCCTAATGGAGGGGAGGAACTTAAACTGCTCCAAGCTTGGCTCTTAATTGGATAAATCTGAGGTTTGGGCACATGCTCGTTTAGTGGAAATCCATGGCAGTTCGGGTGCTCCTGTCCCTTGGGCACTGGCCAACAGCAGTAGAAATTGCTCCACTCCTTTCTCAGCTCTGGCGACAGAACAGAAGGTGCGCATACTCGGGTGCCTGCTGTAGCGTGAAGTCCAGCACTTCACAGCATGACACCTGCAGGAGGAGGTCTGAGCTAAGAAAGCTGACCACACCTCAACAACCATGGTTGGATCCCACTGGGACATCCCACTTTTCAGGGCCTGCCTGCCCTGCCAGCAGGCCTTTCCTCTTCTCCTCTGCGCTCCCTCCTTCCTCTCCTCCCATCCTCAGTCCCCACAGCAGGTCCTGGGGTCACACAGCCTTTCACCTCTTGGACCTCTCACAGAGAAGGAGAGGTCCTGCTACAGCTGGGCTGCTGCCCAGGGAGCGGGAGCCGTATTTCTACAGGGGCAATAGCTGCTGCTCAGCTCCTGCGTGCTGCAAACGGGCACAGGAGGGGCATTAGCGTCCTGGGCAGCGAGCCACGCCAGCCCGCAGGCTCTCAGTTTGATTGCACTAAGTGAAAAGGTGCCTCATCCTTTAAGGACTCACCCAATTTAATTACGCCACTTCAAAATGTTCCATCTTAGGTGAGGCTTGAGCATGTCCACTTTAGCCGTCTTTAGACGTGTAACAAGGCTGTTTTTAAAATGGATTGATTTACAAGGGTGACACCGCTAACAGACCAGCCGTATTACGAAAAAAAAACAGGTTTACAGGTTTGCTCTTCTCTCTTTCCAAAGAAATATTGCGGGCTTTGTGTTTGAAGTAGCTGTTTCCAGTCATCAGGCCTCATTTCTCTGTCTGCCTCACAATTCAGACAAAGCTTCTGAGAAGGCATGATCTATGGCGAAGCAAGTGCCCTCTTCCTGCCTCATGCTGAAGTGGCTAGGGACGGCGATGTCACTGATCCCAGAGCAGCGAGTTCACGCTGCAGATTTTTGCAAGGCGAAAGTTACCAGCAGAGCTAGAATTAGACTCTCTGGGCATTCCTGCTGTAAACCATTCAGTTGCTTATAACTTTTATGATTGGAGCTGAAATTTTCCATTCTGGCTGTCTGCCTACATCTGATTTTTTATATTTTTTTTTTTTTCTCTTTTTAAATATGGCTTCAGCCTGAACATTTACTCTACTCAGGGAAAAAAAAAAAAGGTAGAGAAAACCATCTTGGTTTTAGACCATTAAAGTGCACGTTAAATGTAGCTCTTTACTATGGACAACTCCAGCCCAGCTGCTTTGGAGAAGGAAGCTGAAGCCTACAAAGAAGTGCTGTCCTCCCATCAGAGCTACACTATGAAAATCCACACGAAAATCCATGTGAAATTTTGCTAAATGATGAGCCAGTTCATGCAGGCTCTGTAGGGACAGTTTAGGCTTTCACTGTGCAGTTCTTCAAAGAAGGCTGCCCAGGGAGGTGGTTGAGGCAGCATCCCTGGAGGTGTTCAAAAGACAGGTTGACATGGTACTGGGGGACATTGTTTGGTGATGGGTTTTTTGTCAGAGTTGGGTTGATGGTTGGACTAGATCTTGAAGGTCCCTTCCAACCTAGATGATTCTATGATTCAGTGATTCATGGGCTGATGGTTGGACTAGATGATCTTGAAGGTCCCTCCCAACCTAGATGATTCTATCATTCAAAGATCCACTGTCACTGACCACTGTCTCACAAAGGTGGGCTAAGCACGTTGTAGGGCGGCAGGGTGAAAGCCACCCATCTTCTGTCACTACTACCCTGCCCGAGCAGCCAGAGCAAGCACCCGGTGGCTGCTGACTGCTTTGGGCCAGAGAGGGTGAAGGAGTAGCAGGTGAGCGCAAGAAGAGGACAGCAAGTCCCTCAGGGAAGGGAAGTGCAGAGAATAGATGAGAGCAAGGAGCCTAATTATACTAGAATTGGTGTGGGGGCTAAGACAGAAGGAGTTCTTGGAAAATGAAGGGGTGGAAAAGGGAGAAAAGCACCTTGTCTGGCTGAGTAATGTGACTCAATTGAAAATCAGAGTACATGGCATTAAAAAAAGTTCAGACTGATAGCTGTAGTGGAAGCAGGGCCTAGAGAGAGGGAAGACTAGGACAAGTTGAACAAGCAAACTAGTCTGTGGGGAAAGCAGGAGTGAAAATTAAGAGAAAAGGGGAGCTAAAGGTGGTGGGAAAGGTGTAAGACGCTGGACATGGAGATTGGAAAGAACAAGTTGTGACAGGCTCATTGAGGAGCCAGAGGGCAGGAAGAGCACTCAGATAACCAAGTAAAGAGATTGGAGGAGGAAGGGTGGGCAAGGAGCAGGCCAAGCAAGCATCAGTGTCTATTCTGTTCTAGGGGAATATGCAAACCCTCAGGTTCCTGCATCTCATTGCTCCTGAGTCATGATTCAGGGATGCTGAGGCTGGCAGCACTGCTACTGTGAAGTGTTAAGGAGAGAAAAAGAAGAAAGAGTAAGATGGAGGGGATTCTACAACAGCTTCTGAGCTGCCATTCTCCACGTAAAAGAACACGAAGGAGTTACTCCTGAAAAAAGATCTGCCTCCTTCACCAGCTGATAAATGACATCCTGAGACCACCTTATGGGCAAAAGAGCATCCCTCCTGGTCTCCACATCCTCATCCTCTCCCTTTCCAGACTCCTTGGTAATATTAGAGAGACTGAACCAAATGAATGAAGACTCATCTCTTTTAAAGCCTCTGATTAACAAATTCTATGTTTTGGGGGGGGGGGGGGGGGGGATAGTGGAGTTAGCAGAAGAGATAGAAACAGATACTCCCAAGGTCTGTACTGTACCTCTTCCTAATTCCTACATGCTCTGCCTACTTCCCCTTACAATTCCCATGCCTGCCCCCGACACCGGCTTCCTGCCCAGGCTGAAAGGGCTTTCACCAAATCGCTGATGGGGCAGGTGACCGGGATGCTGGACCTGAATCACCCCAAATCTCTTGAAGGCTGAGATTCTTCTCCTTTACCCACCCTCTTCAAAAACTGTGATGCCATGGAGGATGAAGTGAGACAGTCTGACAGTGGCTGAGCCACTGGTGGCCATGGTGTGCCATTCTCACACATTTCTCTCTCTACAACACCACCTGGTATGTGGTGACAGATGCAGCCACCTAGACTTGAAGTAGAAGCGAGGATGGCATTAAGAAACCTCCCCGAGCTGCACACAGGAACAATGTTGGATGCGAAAATTGGTCTTGAAGTCTTTGTGGTACCATCTTCTTTAAAACAATTCTTCCCTCAATAGCCATTTGAGCCTCCAGCAGCCAGCCAAAACAAGGACATCCCCAACACAAAGTTTCCAGTTTACCCTGCAGTAGCTGCACATAGAGCCAAGTAGAATCTCTCTTTCTGTAATTTGCCCGCTTTTATAGATGCCCATGCTTTTTTTTTTTTTTTTTCTTTCTTCCCTGCCTCCCCCTCTCCGCTGAGAAGCTGTGGAAGCAGCAAAATGTAAGAAAGAGGTGCTGACTTTTCTTGAGATGCTGACTTTTCTTGACCAGCTTTCTCTTCAAAATTGTAGCCTGGAAATTACTCCCTAAGCTATTTGCGGAAGGAACTTGAGATGGATTTGATACAGGCTTGGTGCAGGACAAGAAGTATCAACTGGCACTCGCGAGCTACGAGAGGTCGGGAAGCTGTAAGCTCCAAGTGGCTGCAGGTTCAGACACAAGCAAAGCCCCATCTCGGATTCCAAAAGCATCCCTCACTGTGGCATGAGTCCAAAGAGCCGGGACAAAAGGCTGTTTTGGACATGTTCCCTGGCATCCAAGCAGAGAGACAGCGCTATGAAGATCCTGTGTTCTTGGTAGGATCACTGTGCCGTAGGTGTCTCAGAATGGTCCTCTGGTGAGGAGCACAAGCATCTCCTCCAGTAGGTCTCAGAGCTTTCCCTGTTCCTTTCAGGCTTTGTTACAGCGTGGTGTCTGATGTCTCACTGGCGGTCAGAAACATAAAGCAGGACAACTGCCCTCCATGGCGCTCCGCTGCTAACGGAAACGCTGCACAGGGAAGAGCTGTCTGTCAGACTCTGACATCTCCACCCACCATCCCGCTCGGCCGACAGGCAGGAAAAGCAGTACAAAGCTCAGCTGGATCGAGCCATCAGCGCTGAGGAGGTTATTTCTCAGCAGAGAAATATGCAGCAGAGATGTTAGCACACCATCTCTGTGCTAAACCCAAGCCAGTTGGAAGTACTTAATTTTTAATTTTTTTTTATTTTTTAAATGGGGGAAGGCTACCCCCTATAGAGAGCTACAGAAGTCAACCCAAGGACAGAAATAGAAGTGGTGAAAAAAAGCAGACACAATCAGCTTCAACCCATGTTTTGGTGTCCCTGGGAAGCTGCTCTCTTAGTTGAATTATGTTTTTGGGGCAAAGTGCCTCAGCTTCTTGGAAGAAAATAGTTTTTTCTTGGTACTTTCAGACTGCACGTCTAGAAAATGACACAAGGAAGGACAGCGTGGAGGAAACAGAGCAACACAGGGTCATGTTTGAAGAAAGCAAACCAGAGAATTGTATGTATGACAGGGTCCTCCCAGGCTTCAGAAATAGCTCAAGTGATGAGCCTGACCATTTCCCTTTGAAGCATCGATGTCACCCTGCCTGTGGCAATGATCTACTTAGATTGACGATATATTGCTTCTGGCAGTTGTTCTGAAACAGCTAAAGTCAATAAATACCATTTCTAAATTAAGTAGCCAGAGAATTTTCCTATTGCTTCTCCTATATTTAATTCTTCCTTTTCCGGTAAGTCATGGTGTCTCGCCCAGTAACTTTCCTCTCCCTCACCATTAGGAGGTACAAAGTGCAGTGTGACAGAATGACCTGTGTCACCTTTTTGCCTGTCTTACCCTTTTGCTTTCCAAATGTCTCATTCACATTACCTCTGACCTAAGATGGCATTTTCCCTTTGGTTATAGCTGTGGGCTTTTTGTCCAGGTAATGAACTCTGTGCAGCCAACTGCCAGATCTCACTGGTAATTTTCTATCACTGTGTTTCTTCCCATCAAAGTCCCAGAATCACAGAAAGGTTAGAGTGTGAAGAGACCTTAGAGATCATCGAGTTCCAACCCCATGCCATGGGCAGGGACACCTACACTAGAGCAGGTTGCTTCAAAGCCCCATCCAGCCTGGTCTTGAACACTTAGAGGGATGGAGCATCCACAGCTTCCCCGGGCAACAAGTTCCAGTGCCTCACCACCCTCACAGGAAAGAATTTCTTTCTAATATCTAATCTAAATCTCCCCTCTTCCAATTCAAGACCATTGCCCCTTATTCTTTTCACTATGCTTCCTGACAAACAGTCCCTCTCTGGCTCTTCTGTAGGCTCCCTTCAGATATTGGAAGGCTGCTATAAGGTCTCCTTGGAGCCTTCTCTTCTCCAGGCTGAACAACCCCAGCTCTCTCAGCCTGTCCTCACAGGGGAGGTGCTCCATCCCTCTGATCATCTTCATAGCCCTCCACTGGACCTGTCCCATTGTCCATGTCTTTCCAGTGTTGAGGCCTCCAAAGCTGGACATAGTACTCCAGGTGGGTCTCACATCCCACATCACTTTCCTCCTCTGGAGGCAGGTCCTTTTGGCGCACGACACGTGTGTGTTGGTGCTTCAGGTTACACTCCAGATGCGCAAACATGACAACCAGGTGACAAAACCCACCTTTGATTCCCGGGCCAACAACTAATGCTTTGCTGCCCATCGCGACGCGCCCCAAAACCAAGCCAGCTCATGGCAGCTCCGATCTTTTCCCTGCTTGCCTCCAATAATTTTGGCAAGCGCTAGCAAGGTATCCTTACTACGGCTGCAGGGCTCTCCTACACATCTCCCAGATTCAGGTCTCTCATAGCACCCAGATTCAGGTCTCTAATAGTATCCCCCCTTCTCCCCCTCCGGCTCCGCAGCCTGCCGGGCACACTGCAATGCTTTCAGCGGCTGCACAGCAGCGACTGCTGTCCCTAAACCGCAGCAGCATGTTTCCCCAACATTTTTTTTTTCCTTTTTTTTTTTTTTTTAAAACCTCCCTGTCCCCTCTGAATAGGCTGCAATCATGCAAATCGTCCCACTGTGGGTTTTTTTTTTTTTTGTAATGCTAATTATATCAAATGCATGCTCATCAATGAGAAACGTCTAATTCCCCTTGCTCATTATCGAGATGTCGCGCACTGATACAGAAGCATCAGAAAAATTAATCTCCTCCTTTGTGGACCCCTGGCAGCCCCTGCCTCTGCCCCAGAGCCCCTAGGTGACACTGGGCACCAGCACACACACCAAATTGCCCCATAAAAGCCACCAGTCCTTTAACCCTTCTTGCAAAGCACTCTCGCCTCTCGGCTTTGAAGTTTGATTTGCAGAATTGCTTAGGTTTTGTATTTGTGACTGAAATCGGTAGGAGCGACACAAAGAATGTATACATACTATACAGCACTCTAAAAAGTGACACCCAGAGTAATTCAGAACAGACATTTTGGAAGCGAAGTTTCCCGCCTGTAAAGCAGTAATAATACCGTAGCGGCTGATGGGCCTCTTGTGAAAGAAGTTAATTCAAATTTATGAAGCCATTGGATGCGGTAATGATAAATACTACAGAAAAGCAGGAGAAGATCAGTAGCGCCGTTTGCAGAATGGAGTTCATTCAGGTATGTGCAGAAAATAGCTGATGGATTTGCAGACTGCATGGGGGGGGGAGAAAAACAGCAAATAGCTACTTTTTTTTTTTTCCCCTCTTTCTGTAAGCGGTGTTCTTCCTACGCGGGGGAACAAAGAAGGGACTTGGTGGAGAAAACAATCTGTCATTGTGTAACCAAGGACAACCGTGACACCTATGCACAAGGAGCCCGCAAGGAGAAAACTTAAGAGGTCTGGCGCTTCTGAACCCGAAGTGCAGGCCTTTGAAACCTTTTTTTTTTTGGGGGGGGGGGATGTTTCTGTTTATCGCGGTGCTCCCTAAAGGTGTGCGCTCAGCGTTGGGCAGGCTCTGCTCAGGTAGAACCTCCAGGGAAGACACTGACCTGTGCGACAGGCGAGACTACTTTCAAACGCTTTTATTGTTTATTCTTCATCTCCTTCTGGGCTGCTGCTTGTCCTGACAACAAAATTAACTCCCCCTTCTCTCCCAGCTCCCGGGGGAAGAAGCTCTCACACCTTGACTTCATCCTGTTTTACAGCTTCTTCCCTTTATTACCATGTTTGGGTTGGTTTTGTTTTTGTTTTTGTTTTAAATTGCTTTTTTTTTTTTCCCAAAGGCTGAGAGGGCTCCAGAGGAGGCCAGAAGAAATAAGAGCCAAAGCCGGGCGATCAGCCTCTATGGCTGCACTCCCGGCGACCAGCCGCTGGCCACCGCGACGCTCGGCGGAGACGGGCTCCCCGTCCGGCCCCAGCCCCCCCGCCCCGCGCCGAGGCCGGGGGAGGCCGGGTACCCGCTCCCCCGACCCCCTTAAAGCCGGTTTCAGCGCCCTACGAAGCCGGGGGGAGCCGGGCTGCGCGGGGAGAACCCGCCTCGGTAGCTCCCGCCGGGCTGGGGTTGGACGGCCGCGTCCTCTTGGGGACAGCCGGTGGGTGCCCTCGGGGCATCTGGGGGGGGGGGGTCAGTGCTGCGGGGAAGCGGAGCTGAGCCCTACCCCCTCTCTTCCCCCGGTCCTTCCCCGCGGCGGGGTCCCCCGGGTCGACCGTGTGCCGGACCGCCCCCCCCCCCCGCGCCGGTTCGGCTCCTCGGAGCAGCCGCCGCCGCCGGTGGGTGCCGCTGTTGGCCGCGGAGAAGGAGAGCGGGGCTGGGCGGCGGGAGCGGCGGGGCGGGGGGGGAAATCGGCGACCGCCTCCGCCCGGTTCAGAGCCGCCCTCCCGCCTCCACCGGCCCCGGGAGGGGGTGGGGGGACTGCAGCCGGGCCCCCGGAGGGGTGTTTTTGGGAGGGGGTGCAAGGGGGGGGGGGGGGGCGTTTAGTGGGTTTTATCAACCAGAAAA
>JAOTQQ010000001.1:81667102-81711131 GCA_026546715.1 Gallinago undulata | reverse complement strand
AAAGAATTTCTTTCTAGTATCTAATCTAAATCTCCCCTCTTCCAATTTAAAACCGTTACCCCTTGTCCTGTCACTACGCTTCCCGACAAACAGTCCCTCTCCAGCTCTCCTATAGACTCCCTTCAGACACTGGAAGGCTGCTCTAAGGTCTCTCCGGAGACTTCTCTTCTCCAGGCTGAACAACCCCAGCTCTCTCAGCCTGTCCTCTTATAGAAGAGGTGCTCCATCCCTCTGATCATCTTCATGGCCCTAAAGCCACCACGTATAGGTGCAGTTGTATATATGTTGGTTTCAGCTTGGAAATTCTTTTGATGTTTCAGATTTAAAAAACAAACAAACAAACAAAACAACCCTTGGTCACAACGAAATTTTTCGCTGCAAACCATTCATTTCGGTGAAAGCACCCCCCTCATTTCAGCTCCCCCTGCCTGTGTCTGGTTTGGCCTGTTTTGCCCACATGGGCGCTGCTGGGAGGGCAAAGAAGAAGAGACTGAGACCCTGCAGGTATCTCTCTCTGAAGCTGGGCCAGGCTGTTCCAGGTGTCACACCATGCTGAGGGGTTTGCTCCTGTCATCCCAGTCCGTTCCTCGTGCACTGGCAGCTTGCTTTATAGCCCAGTGATGTCTGTACCGGTGTTCTCCTTTTTTTTTTTTTTCTTCTTCTTTTTTTTTTTCCTTTTCTTTCCCCTCAGCTAGAGTCAGAAAAGCTCTTTCATCATCCCTTTGTGGTGAAAAGTTTGATCCTTTCCCTTTACCCCTCACTCTCCCGGAGAAAAGTACTTTCTTGTTCCCTTGTATTTCAGGGGCTGCTGAAGTGGAGAGTGACTGCCTGGGTTTTGGTGTGTGTGTGTGTGTCTGTGTGTGTGTGTGTGTGTTTGCAGGGAGGTTTTACAGCTCACACGGATGACTGGGTCACCCCTGCCTTGTCACTGTCACTATCCAAGTGAAACAGCTTAAAGCCGTGGTAGCTACACCTGGCTTTAGCGCATCCAGACTCCCGAAACATATCCTCAAACAAAACAAGCAGCGTAGCAGGTTCCTCAGTGATATTATGATATTTCTTTTCACCTTGTTTGGGAGCCCCTGGAGACCGGCATCCCCCTTGATTTTGGTCAGCAGGACGTACGGTCCTGCACCGGTCAGCGGCCGCCTGGCCTCTGCTGAAATCCTGTCAGCCTTGCAGAATGCAAGAGTTTTAAAGAAAGGCTTCAAAAAGAAACTGGTGAAATGCAAAGCTTAGACCGACCACTCTCAGCCACAGGATCAAGGGCTCCGTCTGCAGCTGGGGGGCAGGCAGGGTACCCAAAGTATGACCCAAGCCAGAACAACTCTAAGGGGGGGGGGTAACGAAGAAGCTGAAAAACACTCGAGGTTACCATCTCAGCATCTAAAACATGAGGTCAGAGAATTATTTAGGTTGGGAGGACCTCTGGAGGAGATCTGTTTCAACGCCCAGTGACTGGGAGGGAGTGGAGCCAGGAGAGGGGGGGTGTGGGGGTGTCACCTCTCAATCTCAGTGCAGGCAGAGCTTAAATTCCTCCGGGTTTTTGTAATACAAACCACATGTTTGGTTGGAGGGATGCATCAAGTGGTGGGAGGCATGCAGCCGGTAGGTGGTGGAAGGAACACGAGCAGCAATGAAAACAATTCGAAAATTAAGTCTGGCTTGTTCTGGGACTTGGGAAACATCTTTTCAAGCTCGCTTACAGAACCCGGGCTGTCAGTGGATTGCTAGAAAGTACAAAATACATTTAAGATCACAATTAATAGTCGGAACAGCGTGTTTCTATATCACCCAAATAAGGAAATCATTTCCAGAGGTGACTGGCGTGTCTGGTCTGGACGTCAAAAGGCTTGAAATCCTAATGTATTCATGCATTTTTGCAGGTACCTTGTCTGATCCATAAAGAATAAGCTTTGTGTGCTCCTTTGCCATCTCCCTGACCTTTCACTTGTTCAGTCTTACTTCATAAGAAGACATTTGTTTAATGGGCACATCTGTGTATGACACAAAGTGCAGGGGTGCAATGAATGGCATCTTTTACCCCTGACACACTTAGCAAGAATACTAACTCAAGAATTATCACAGTAGGACATAGAGGGTCAATTATACAAGTTGAAAAGGATTTGCTGAGCTTATATTCCCATTTATCTTCCCTTTCTTGAATACCATTGCTCCATATAGTTTGTTCCTGTTGTTTTGAACACGTGCTTTAAAGCAGTCCCGTTTGGTCACAATTGGTATTGTTGGGCACCGTCATACCCTAGGACTTTCAGATTTGTTTGGTTGGCTTGTTTATACATACTCATTAGATGGAAGCTATAAAGCAAGATAGCGTGAGTGACTCATTTCACAGAGAGACAGTACAGGCATGTTCTCTTCTTTATCACCATGTGATGGAATAAAAAAATCAGGCTAACAAAGGCAAAAATGCAGAAGTGGAAGACCTAGCTAACACTGAGTCTCTCCGGCAGACATGAAAAAAATAACCAAAATCCTCTCCAGAATCCAAAGCGATTAAATTTGACTAGAATCCTCAAAGATGACACAAAACCAATGCAAGCTGAAAATGATTTAAAGCCCAAAGGACAAAACCCAATAGCCCAGACTGGGCATACCATTGCCTGCATATAACAATTAAGGAAAGCTTTGATAACCCCAAAGTCAGGAACTTTTCTGCTGCGTGTAACATGACCAGCAGCCCGCTTTATTGTTAAACTGGTTGATGAGATCCGTTAAGAGACCAGGTTTTCAGTTATTTATAATATTGTCACAATATTTGAGCTAAAACTTCCTCTGCTGGAGGTAGAATATTTATAAAATGTTCCAGGTAAAAATAGTTCTGTTTTTGTTTTTGTTTTCAGGAATGAAACTATAAGAAATGATGATAGTTTCTCATGTTCTTTTTGAGAAGTTCTATGTTGTGTTTTGGGGGGGAGGGGATACCGTATCTTTGGAAGAGGAGCAGGAGTGGCATTTGCCACCTGACATTTCATTCATACTTGGCAAACTTGCCAAAAGAAGACGGAGCCATACTCTGCTCGCAGTGGCCCTGAGAACGTGTAAGAGGCAACAGCCATGACTTGCCACAAGAGGAGATTCCTGCTGAGCATCAGGAAAAGCCTCTCCCCAGGGCATATTTCAGGACTGGTGTGGGTGCCTGAGAGGCTGAGTCGTCTCCGTCCTTGGAGGTGCTCAGAAGGCACTCGGACAAGGCCCTGAGCAACCTGAATTAGCTCAAAGTCCCAAGTGTCTTCTCCCTGCTTCTGTGGCCGTGCGAGCTTGGGGCCAGGTCAGAGACAGGGTGGCTGAGGGCTGCCCCTTCCCTCTGGTGGCTTTGGGGAGAGTTTCCAGAAACCTCTGCTGAAGCCTCAGCCAGTAAGGTGCTTTTAAGCTGGTGCTCTTGACCTTGGCTCCTGCCTGAGCAATATTGCCTGTGCCTGACCATGCTCTGTGTTGATCTGGACCCATTGATAGTCTTCCTGGCTCGACCCAAGTCCCTTCTCTTGTGGGTGGACTTGTCTGGTAATCGCTGGACTGTGGCTCACCCTGGTTACTGCCTCCAGACCTGATCCTGATGCTGACTTGTCTTCTTAGTTGGACCTTGGACCTGCCTCGTCACTACAGGCTTGTCTGACGATCTGGATTCTCAGCCAAACCTGGCTATCATGGCTGTACCTGCCTTCCTCACCATTCTCAGGTGTTTTTCCTTGCTGGGGAAGTCCTTTCCTCTGCCTGCCTTGTCACACATAGCTCTTGGCTCCCCTTTCTTTGGGGACCAGCCAGCCCTCACTGCCCCCAACAACCTGCTGTGAGGAAGGAGTTGGAGCAGAGACCTCCAGAGGTCCCTTCCCACCCAGGTCTTTCTCTGAATCTGTGACAGGGCTCTAGCCAAAGAAAGAAGGAAAAGAAGAAAGGAAAGGAGAAAGGAAAGGAGAAGGAAAGGAAAGAAGAAATCAACTTCTTTGGGCAGGGCAGAAGACTTAGCAGTGAAACCATTGTGTTAACGCTTGGGTGCATTGACGTACTAGATCTGAGGAAGGGAGAAAGGACTGGTGGAACTGGGAGAGGGAAAGAAATATAGGAAAGAAGAAGGTGGAGGGAGATGTGGAGATGGGCAGCAGTGCGGTTGCTATAACATCGCTCCATTACCCCGTAAATCCCAGAACAAAAGGCTAGCATCAGATCCTAGCAGAAGCTGTTGCCGGCAGCGCTCTCTCCTCTCCAGCTGCGCTGTACTATGTCACAAGTGATTCACATTCACTTGGCAGCCCCGAATTTTCAAAACAGAAAGACCTACTGCCCTGCAAGCTTTCCTCCACCTCTTTCCCTGTATCTCTCAGGCACCGTTAGGTGTCCTTCGTCTGCAGTCGTATTTCCAGGCTGGTCTGCTGGTGATGCACGGGCTGAGAAAGGGGATGGAGCTGGGCAGCGTGTGACACAAGCATCTCTCTATGGAGCGGCTCGTTATCTAGACCTGCTTCTACAGTCAGCGGTAGTAGAAGGGCAAGTCTTCCAGGGGGACTGGAAAGATGGATTTAAACCCCATGTCTACTAAACTGCATTGAAACACAAAACCGCGATGTGTTACAATACATTTATTCCCACAGCAGTCATGAGGCGGGGACTTGAAATAAGATTCGTTGCTAATTTAGAAGTCTAAGAACTCGGACTTTCCTTTGAACAGCATTTCTTGTCACTTTCCCTTACTATTCCTTTGACATTTTCCCCCAAAATTCAACTGTACCTTAATGGACCCACTCTGGGACAGCCTGAGCCCTGCAGAGAGGCTGTTTCCCAATGCAAGTGGAAAGGCAACCCTTGGTTGTGGGAGGGAATAACTGGGGTTTCTGGCACTGCCTGTGTACAGCTGGATCTGTCGCTTCTGGGGAGATTTATAGGGCTTTTGCATACAGTGCAGGCTGAAAAGGCATGTACAAACAGTGCAAGCAAATATATTTCACCACAGCCTTTTTCTGTGACATCATTTCTTTTTAACAGTGAAAATCACTCAGACCTGAAATCAATCACCCTGTGGCCGAGCGACAGGGAAGTGCAAAGCACTAATGTCAATGTGCACCTCAGAAACAACACCACTACTGGTATCCTCTCTTTTTTCCTGGGGCCATTATGAGTACCAGGTGTATTTTTAAGTATGCTAGTGTTTCCCGAGCCGACTTGCTTTGGGCAAGTGTACAGCCATTGTGCTGCATGTGTGTTTGTGTACTGCCCCCTAAGCACATTTGACATACCTCCTAAAGGTGATTTTGCTAAGTTCTGAGATTTTACTATACAATTCGGAACCTCTTTTCTGCAAGAGAACTAAACACTCAGTTGTTCTCCTGGACCCCAACAAGGGTTGCTAAATGCTTCAACTCTCTTGGAAAATTAAGTCACTTATTTAGGTACCCCAAGCTGGACTTAAGACTCAAATTGAAGCATCTTCTTAAAAAAAACCAACAAAATTTCCCTCAGCCGTTACTACTAAATTCACTCTGTCAGCAGTGAGTACCATATCGGTGTTTTGATTATTCCCAGGACTCTTTCATGCTACTGTGCAGCCAGGAGGTGCTCAGGCAGGGTGGACTTGCTACAGGAATCTCTGCTGACCAGACCTGCACACACTAGTTTTGTTTCAAGTCTTTCTTCCCCACTACATTCCCCGTACCAAAAGAGTCAGGTGGAACCAAGTCACTAAGACATCTCCATTTATTCAAAACAACCTTTCATCCTTCAGCTTTGTATCATCACGAGCACCCACATACAGTCTGCTGGGCTCCCTCAAACAGTTTGCTAAGTTACCCTGAGCTGTTTCCCACAGCCTTGGTGTAGTTATTGAATGGGTGACTTAGCAACGGTATGACCTTTCTGTGGTTATATTTCCGAGTCTTCAATAGGGCCATTCAAAAATACTGCAGCAGGAAGTGGTGGTGAAGACTCACTGGGACGGATAAAGTTTTCAGCTGGGAACTTCTTTGAACTGGGAACTTTTGAGACGGTATGGTCTTGGGTTGACTTAGTCTCCAGAACCTGATTCCTAAGCGTCCCTATATCTGAGTCCCAGGCTTGTCCCCGCCGCAGTTTCTTAAAGGTGTTATGGAAACCCTCAGTACTAAAGTAGTAGATCAAGGGGTCCAGCATACAGTTCATGCTGGCCAACAGCATGGTCATAATTAACACTCGGCGCACGGAGGTCTGTGTCTCTTTCTTAACTTCAATCACCTGGGCCTTTATCATCCCATAAACTGCCAGGGTAGTGTTGTAGGGCACAAAGCAGATGATGAAGATGACCAGATTGACCAAGAGGAGACGGATGGTCTTCTGCTGTCGTAGGGTCTTTGTCTGGCTGTCCTGGCAGAGCTCCTGAAAGATCCGAATTGAGCAGTAGGTTACAGTGCTGAGAGGCAGGAGAAACCCCAAGATTTCAGCCAGGACAACTAGAGGAAAGAGGTTCTTCTGCCACATGCTCTCACTAAAGCTTTCAAAGCACAGATAAGCAGTCTGGTTGTCTGTATGCTTACAGGGGTTTTGCTTGTGGACTATCGCTGTGGGGATGGATCCCATGAAGATCACAACCCAGACGATCAGGCAAAGGAGCTTAGCCACCTTGGGGCGCCGCAGATGCCGCCAGCGAAGTGGGTGGACAATGGCAACATAGCGATCCAAGTTGATGCACATGAGGAAAAGACAACTACCATACATGTTGATCTGGAAGACGGAGCCAGAGACCTGGCACAGGGTGTTACCAAAGGGCCAGTGGTGGTTGGAATAGTAGTAGACTCGCAGTGGCAGAGGAAGTGTGAAGGTGAGGTCGCTCACGGCCAGGTTGATCATGTAAATCATGACCACAGACTTCAGGCGCAGGTAGCGGAGGAATATCCATAGAGCAAACACGTTCAGCACCAGACCTGTAATGGATATCAGGATGTAGCCAGGCAGGAGGAGGTGGTGGTTGATGATGTAACCGTTGCATTCCTGAGATGTGTTGGAGGCTGACATGCCCAGTGGGGATCAAGGGAGAGTCTCCCTGAGGTGTCTGAGCCTGCTGGTGGGCTAAGGAGGCACAAAGAAAATCACTGAGAGCAGTCATTCCCCTCTAGGGAACCACAGGCAGGTCATTCCCCTCAACTGCAGCTGGGAGGTAGATGGGCACACCGCTCTCCTCGAAGAGGTGCTGCTTTGGATTGGACAGTCAGCTGTCATCTGTCAGGGATGGTCAGTGTGCTTCTGCCTTTAGTTCAGCAACTCTTTCCAGTTCTTATGGGGATGCTGATGTGATGGAGGGTCATTGCCAGTTGTTGAATGTCAGCACAATTCCTGGTCAGAGTGGACGACCAAGACAGGAGAGTTTAAGTTAGAGGAGGAAATCTCTTGAAAGGTCAAAATCCCACCGTGATGGCTTCTGCTGCAAGAACTCACGAAGAAACCAAAAGGCTAAGAAAAATGGACAGTAGAAAAGAGAGTAATTACATGGCAGAAGAAGCCAGAGCACAGAAAATATAACTGTACAGAATCATTTATCACTCAACCCCAGAATATGCACATTGCTTTGATTGCTGCTGAGAGTACATGTATACAAGAAAGGGACAGCACAAGAGCACACAAGGAAAGTACTCAAGGCAGCACCAGAAGATGAGAGAGAGAGAGAGAAAGAAAAAGAAAAAGAAGAGAGCAAGCATTTTGAAGGGAAGATGCTGACTCAAAGGAACTTAAAATAAAAACTGCATAGTATTGTTTTATATCAGAGAAACGGGACTTTGTACATCCATTGCAGATAAAAAGGATTATACTAGTTAGACTTGACTCCACCCTAGTTCATTTTCTTAGGTGAAACAACCCATGTAAACCAGAGTTCTAGCTAGGTGGAGTTCCTTACACTGCTTACATTTATGCAGTTCCTTTGGATTGGATGTCCTCAGATAATTTTCCCGCTTACGACACTCTAAAGCATGAAGCAGCCCATGTCCCACAAACACAGAGCAGCACAGCCCTGTAGGGAGCACAAAGTAAAGCAGGAAGGGACATGGGATTCAGGTGGACAAACATACACGAAGTGGTGTGAGCCTAGTAACCACTCTAGATACTAATGGTAGCACTGCCTTGCCAAATGTTGATCAATGTGAGCAAGTCCAGGGAAAGGCTGCCAAAAAAGTCTGGGGGCTGGAGAACTTGCTCCATGAGGAGATGTTGAGGAAACCGGGCTTGTTCAGATCAAGATGGGAAGGCTCCAGGAGACATAATAGCAGTCTTCCCATACCTACAAGGTGGTTATTGGAAGTGGTAGATGAGGGAAGAGCAACTGACATCATCTACCTGAACTTGTGCAAAGCTTTTGACGCTGTCCTGCATGACATCCTTGCATCTAAATTGGAGAGAAATGGATTTGATGAATGGACCGCTTGATGGATAAGCAATTGGCTGGAAGGTGATACTCAAAGGGTTGCAGTTGACAGCTCAAGGTCCAAATGAAGACCAATGACAAGTGGTGCTCCTCAGGGATTGGTATTGGGACTGGCACTGTTTAACGTCTTTGTCAGTGGCATGGACAGCGGGATTGAGTGCACCCTCAGAAAGTTTGCCAATGACACGAAGATGTGTGAAGCAGTTAACACACTGGATGGAAGGGATGCCATCCAGAGGCACCTGGACAAGCTTGAGAGGTAGGCCTGTGCAAACCTCATAAAGTTCACCCAGGCCAAGTGCAAGGTCCTGCACCTGGGTCAGGGCAATCCCAAGCACAAATACAGGCTGGCTGGAGAATGAATTGAGAGCAGCCCTGAAGAGAAGGACTCGGGTTATTGACTGATGAGTAACTCAACATGACCCCAGCAATGCTCACTTGCAGGTCAGAAGGCTGACTGTATCCTGGGCTGCATCAAAAGCATCGTAGCCAGCAGGCCAAGGGAGGTGATTCTACTGCTCTACTCTGCTCTGGTGAGACCCCACCTAGACTACTGTGTCCAGTTCTGGGGCCCCCAACATAAGAAGCATATGGACCTGTTGGAGTGTGTCCAGAGGAGGGCAACAAAAATGATCAGGGGGCTGGAGAACCTGTCCTATGAAGACAGGCTGAGAGAGCTGGGGTTGTTCAGCCTGGAGAAGAGAAGGCTCCGGGGAGACCTAATAGCGGCCTTCCAGTACCTAAAGGGGGCCTACAGGAAAGACAGGGAGGGACTCTATCAGGAGTGTAGAGATAGGACAAGTGTTAATAGTTTTAAATTGGCAGAGGGTAGATTTAGATTCTATATTAAGAAGAAATTCTTTACTGTGAGGGTAGTGAGACACTGAAACAGGTTGCCCAGAGAAGTTGTGGACGCCCCATCCCTGGAGGCGTTCAACGCCAGGTTGGGTGGGGCTTTGATTAACCTTGTTTGGTGGGAGATGTCCCTGGCCATGGCAGGGGGGGTGGAACTAAATGATTGTTATGGTCTGTTCCAACCCAAATCATTCTATGATTCTATGGTTTGTGATTCAATTTGCTGATCCTTTTGTGTTGTTGGGCAGGTCCACCACCAAGACAAGTTTCTTAGAGGAATTTCTACTGGTTTGTCAAGCTCTATCTGAGTGGCTTTCACCCTCCTTGGTGGATGAAAACTTTGTATGAAGACTTGCATAAGTTTGAAGTGTAAGATAATCCAGCAAGACAAGGCAAATGTCCAAGAATGTTGTTGGTTTCCAATGAAATTATTAAATGCCTCAGAAAAAATCTGAAGGAGGATATGCCAGCTTTTGCTAGTGCCAAAACCCTGCAATGATTGCGAGCTAAACAGACTGGCGAGACGTTCGTCTTGACGGAGAAAAAGTGAGTGAAACAGATTCTGTGAGACACTATGACCTGCTCCAATGTGTACCTAGACCAACCAGGTCAGGTGAAGGTGTACCTTGACCAGTCACCAGTCAGGTGAAGGCGACTTGTCTCCACAAGCAAGCTATTTTTATCAAGAGGTATTCAATAAATACCTCTTGAGAATAGTATGTAGGCACAGTCCATACTATGTGAGATCAGTGGTCTCTTCTGTCTCAAATCGTGGATGGTGTGAGATAATGCAAGAACAGTACAATCAGGCAGTTATACTCCCCAAAGTTCGTTTCCTGCTTCCAGCATATTGTAACCCAGGGGTTTCCTGAGCCAAAGGTGACCTATTTGTATTCAGTAGACCTCAAGGAACTTTTCTTTCATGATTTTTTCCAGTTGCTTTTTGAGTCTGTGTAAATTTACCATCTACATCATCCAGTGCCAGGAATGCCAATGAGTTCCACAGCTTAATCGCATCTCAGGTGAAGAACCATTTCCTTGTACTGATTTTTGAATCAACACCTGCTAGTTTTAGTGCTGGAAGAGACAGTGGAAAAACCATCCCTATTCACCTTCATCTTGTCACTGATGACTTTATAAATGTCTACCATATTTCCCTTTGGCAACTTTTTTTTTCTTTTGAGGCTAAAGGGTCATTGTCTTCATAGTTGTTCCTTGCAAAGCAGCTTGTTCTGTCCTTGTTGCCCTTTCTCAGGACCTTTCCACTTCTGCTGCCACCTTTGAGAGCACTGTGGTAGGGCACTTAAAGCATGCACAATGTTGATGATGTGGGTGCACAGAGCTGAGTAGGTGGTAAATCTCATTTGCAAGGGGAAATGGTCAGTTCAGATTGGTTTTTCTCATCACTTAGGCTAGATGAAACCTCAGCTGTTATTTTAAGGCCAGTAACTCACACTTCTCTCAGTCTCTGCAGTGCTTTGCAGCCAACCGTCATCTTTTCTAGCTTGAATAGTTTTATGTTTCCAACAGATCTGTTATCTCATTATTCATCCCTCATGAATAAGTCAAACAGCCCAAGCCCCAGCACTGGTGTATTAGAACTCTGTACTAGAGTACATTAGAATGTACTAGAAATGTAGGGAAACCGACCATCTCCCTTCATTCTCTGTCCTACCGTTTTGACACTTTTTATCCAGGTAGGAACCTTTTCTCTAAATTTCTTGAAGCGCCACTGGTGAGAGCCCTTTTGAAAGCCTTTTGGAAATCCACACGGGCCACTGTTCACATGCTTGTAGGCTCCTTCAAAGAAGGGCTGCGAGGCACAGCATCCCTTTATAAAAGCCATGATGACTCTTCCCCAGTAATGAGATGTGACTGCATGCCAATTGATTTTTCCTTTTTATAGCTTCTGCTAATTTGTTCAGCACAGACATCAAGCTCCCTGGTCTGAAATTCCCCAAGAGCCTTTTCTCGAATTGTGCCTGCTAGTGAGCCTTTAAAAGCAGTTTTAGGCAAACGTTTCGACACCACAGCTACTCAGGTCTTTCACCCTTCAGATATTTTTGTACCTCTGGGGTAGGAACTGTGTGGTTTCAGACACTGCTTAGTTCATGTCGCTGCTCCATAAGCACTACTACCACTGTTTTGATTTGAGACAGTCATTTGATGAATTTCCCTGTAAAGAGAGTTTCTGCCATGGAAATCTCCCAGGCTTTCCTGCCATTAACACCAGTGCAAGAAATTTGTTTCATTTTTTTTTTTACCCACCATCACCTTTTCTTTTTTTTCTGAGTGGTCATTCCTTACATGTTAGCCCTTCAGCCTTCAAGACACCAAACAGCAGAGTTCTAAGCTGGCAGCAAAGATCACTGAGAGTGGATTGGGGTTTTTTTGAGGGGATTTTTTTTGTGTGGGTGGAACCACAGAAATAAGAGTCTGCTAACGGTGGTGTTACATCAGCTAAGCCAATAGCCTCGTTTGGCATAACAGATACTATCATCAAGATCTCAGAGACCTGAAATGAGATGCGTACGTGCATGGTCTTTGGAAGCTGTGGGAACAGAGTGTTTCCCTGCAGAGGTCTGAAGATACCATTTTGACTGTTCCCCACTGAAGAGGCAAGCTATGGGTAAAGCAAGGTGGCAGCAGGGAAACGGAGGAGCTGAAAGTGGTTGTATTGTCCTTATTGGTTAATGTCTGAGAGCCACAGGCCGTGTTCATTGTGGCTGCCTCGAAAAGAACCTCAAGTACTCATCCCTCTACATGAAAGCTGCTGAGAGGTCTCGAGTGATCAGCTATGTAAGGAGGCAATGGTGCCACAGCTGAATCATGGCTTTTCTCGAGATGAGAAGTTGTCTTGAAATCTTGAAGGAATCTTCTGTTTCGTGATGGACATTAAGTGGCCCAGAAGGAGGATGAAGCATCTTTATACCTCTCACTGAAGATCAATATGAGCCTCTGAAGGCCCTCTGCCCAGACCGTGATCTTTTCCCCAGAAGGGACAGAAAAGAGCAATTCAAGCTACAGATACTACCTTGGCAGAGACTACTTTCTGGTTTTTAGGTGGAAAATGAACTTGTTGCTGGTATTCTTGCCCTGGGAGGTGGGGCAGGGAGAATGACAAAGATGTGACACATCTGCACCTGTATGTGCGCACACACATGTGCACATGTGTGCACGCCACACGCACACACGAGCACATTCTGCAGGGGAGGAAGAGCTGCAGAAACTAAGAGGAAGGGGAAACACCGGCGAGGGAGGAAGAGCTGCTAGTATTGGTGTGAAATGGGGGCAACGCCAGCTGCTGTTGCTGTGTGAGGGGGGGAGGAGAAGGAGATGCTGGAGAACGGGCAGACAACCCCAAAAACACAACTGAAAAGAATGCACCATCCTCCTGTGACCACCCCACTCGTACAACAGCCACATGCCTCCCCCGAGTGCTGCCCCAAGGGTCCTGGCTGGTGTGGGGTGCCGGACTGAGATGAGCCAGAGGTTGGGGCCCAGGGTGGGCACCTCTTGCCAAAGGCAGCAAACCATCTGCTAGGAGGTTTGGACCAGCTGTCCCCACCGGATGTGCAAAACTCATGGGGATTTTGAGGTGGTTTTTTTTTTTTTTTTGGCGGGTGGGAAACCCTAGCTGTGCTTGCGTAGAGGGGCTGGAACAGGCAAGCGTGCCCTGAGATGAGATGTATGCCTGGCATCTCGCTGCCCGGTCCTGGGCATCTTCTCTCCTGATGCTATCATCTTATCCATAGGCACTGCCTTCCCAGCGCTGTGAAAATGATGCAGGAGCGCAGCGTGGTGGGACACGGGGCGACGTATGGGGCTGAGAAATGGGGTGAAAAAGGAGAGCGAGAAAAATCTTGCCGAGCACGCTGCAGGGTCAGTGTTTCCAAACGTGGCTTGTCGTTTAAGCCCTGGGAGCACTTTGGGGTTGCCCTGGGGATGGAGGCAGCCTTGGGGTGCAGAGCAGTGCAGTCGAAAATGCAAAACTGCACAAGCTTACCTACTAAATCTGGAACCAAGAGGAAGTCACAAAGAACGCACCAAACCTCAAAAAACCCACCCAACTTTGCTTTAGAAATTGGAGGCATCTTTTTGTTTTCATAAATGTGGATGCTTTTTTCCTGCTGCAAATGGTATTTAAGCCACACTTTTCGCCTTTTTTCTAACCAAGAAATAGGGTTATTGTGATAACCGAAACGGTGAAGACGTTCAAGACGTAGGATTACTTGTTTTTAATGAGCTACATGACATCAAAACTGAGATCTCTGTATTTAACTCACAAGGTCTGATCACACCTCTCCTGCCTACTCCCTAGATGTGTCACATACCCCCTCACTTATCCCGAGGGCACTGTGGAAGATGACTTCCACTGTGGCCACTTTGACATGTAGGCTCTGCAGGCTGCCCGTAGTTTCGGTATCACAGGGTCCCAAAGAAAGCCCCCATTTGAATAAGAACTGAGATTTGCCTTGCACCTCTAGGTTCACCAGGCAGCTGAAGAGGAGGAGTAGAGGGTTCCCCAGTGCCCTGTGGTCAGATCCGGTGGAAAAATGCCTAGCAGCTGGCAGGGATGAGCGTCCAGTGCGCCCAGACCATCCGGACCTCCAGATGTTTCTGTCTCACTTACCTTTCTGCTGGTGAAGGGCCAAGGGTGCAGGCAGGCTTGCTGGCTTGCGATCGCTGTCACTGCAGAGGTCTTGATCCAGGCTCCAAAACTTGAATAAAAAAACAGAGACAGTCGGGCTCTCGGGTTCTTTGCTCATCCAAATCACAGCTGCCTCCTACCACACCATGGCTGGCTCTATGTCTCTTGTACTGCAGTTCATCTCCCCTCCTTTCTCACTTCCTGACACACTTCTGCCTGGCCACAAACCATGAACTTTGCTATCCAAAGCTGATAAGCTAAAACGCATCTCATGAAAGCAAACGTAATCGTGAAAAAGCAACACCCATATATATTTGCAACCGAGGAGACCTACCCTGGGTCATAGTGCCAAATACTTGCTCATCTTTCCTCCCATGCTAACTCAGCCACCCCCAGGGACTGAGAGAGGAAATTTAAAACATCCCCCTCCCCAAAATATTGCCAAATGAGAGGTAGAAGTGAAATACGGGAAGTGAGAGCGAAGTTGATTTAATCACTAGCCAGTGAAGAGGCTCAGAGCCCTGTCGGTCCCCATGGGTGTGGGCACTCTGGGGACAAGCTCCCGCCTGGAGGAGACACCGGTGGCATGTGTCAGGGACTCAAAAAGACCTGAGCTCTGAAGAGGTGTCGGTGCCTGTGGCAGGCAAAGGCATGTTTCCTGCTCTAGAGGAGGTGTCCCTGCCCATGGCAAGGGGATTGGAACTCAATGATCTTTAAGGGCCCTTCCAACCCAAACCATTCTGCGATTCTATGTTTGCCCACAGACACCAATCCCTGTCATTCAAGCCTACAGGAGGCATGGCCGCTAAAAAACAAATGTGCAAGGGCTGATTTAGCAGGAGATCTGTGACCCAGCACCGCCAAGTGAAGCGTGGAAGAGATCTGCCCATCTGGCACTCCGTCACATTTCAGGTCCTATTTCTGCTTTGCCCAGTCCCAGCGCATCTGGGAGAAGACACGGGTCATGGAGACAGTCCTACCGCTGTCCTCCCCCTACAGCTGCCCCGAGAAGAAGGTGCCGTGCCTGTGGGCTCCCTCTGCAGCCCCTCGCCCAGCTCCTCCGCCTGCCGGCTGTGGCTGCTGGTGTTTGACTTTCTCACTGCCTGCCTGCCTTGTTCTGCCACCGCTGCCCCCTCATTCAGGGGGTGGTGACACGCCGAGGGATAGCTGTTCCTGCCGCTCGTAAATCCTCGGAGGGGACAATAGCACCCGAACCACTGATCTCACCCTGCTCCCTTTTAGTGCCTCTCTTTTTTAACCAGACCCCCCCTTTCTCACTTCCTAGTTGCCAGGATCTTTGTTCTCTCAGCTTTTTGTGCCTTTTCAGTTCCTTTCAGGGCTCTGGTACCAATAAAGCCTTGCAGATATACTGGGGGTGCGGGGTGGGGTGGTGGGGGTGGGGGGTGTTTCTTCTCCCTTCGCCGAAGGAATCTCTGACACCATCTGGGGGAACTTTCTCCTCCTGTGTGGCCCTCACCCCCCCACCCCCAATATGGACCTACCTGGTTGAGCCTGGTGGTCCTGGCTGCACCATGGGTGTCAGAAGAGGAGGACAGGGTGGCACTTTTAGCCCAGCCCGCCCTGCCCCACCAGCATCCCTCCCTCACCCATCCAGCTTCACTCACCTCACCGGGTCTCGCTGCATCAGCCCACCCAATGCCGTCCATCCGTCCGTCCGTCCCCCCTCCAACCTCACCCAGGTGGGCTCCCACCTTCGCCCCTCGCTCTGTCCAAGGGATGGGCTGGTGGGGAAGAGCAGCGCCAACCCCCCCTGGGGTTTCCTCACCCCGGTCTGAGTCGGCAGCAGGTAAGACCAGATCACTGGGGTGTGTGTTGTCGGAGGCTACACCCCGGTGCTGCAGATCCCAACACGCCTGGCACTCCGGAGCGCTGGCTCCAGAAAGCAGGAGCAAAGGACCCAACAGGGCGAGGGGGCGCAGCAGGGTGGGAAGGCAAGGGGAGAGGCTGCGCGGGGTTGAGGGGTTGACTGATGAACCCTCCTCAGACCCCTTTGTGCAGGGAGACGCGGAAGAGCCCGGCGCGAAGGGGTTAACCCGCATGGTGGGTTAACCATGGTGGAAGAACCAAAGCAGGGCCAGAGCAGCCGTGTTTCACTTTCTGAATGATTCAGGCAGGAAAAGCAGAAACCCCTGGGACACATGAGGAATTTAATCTTCCAGGGTGGTTGGTGGGGCAGTTCTAGGCCTGCGGGGAGGGGGGAACAGCAGGCTTTTCTCCCAGGACGTTTCAGCTCCCCAGTCACACAACTCATATTTTCTTGGCCTCCCAGGGCCCTTAGGACAGGGCTACCCACTGAGAAGAGGGGCAGCCACCCCATTATGCCTTCTTAAGGAGAAGGGTAAAGACTCTTACCACAGGGAAGAAAATGAGGGGGGGTGGGGGGTAGGTGAAGAGTTAAGAGAGCCAGGGAGCAGCTGGGCTGTCTCTGTTTGCTGTAGCTATGTGGGCTGCAGGGTAGAGAAGAAGAATCTACAGTCTGGAGGAGGCAGACGAGGGAGGGTCCTCAAGGACGGCGGCTGGGGATGAAGGAGGCAGCAGGTCTTCCCTTCTCTGCTCCCATGAGCTGTCAGTGCAGGGAAAAACTCTCCGGCTCCCCAAAGGGCTGGGTGACAAAGTGATGACAAGCTGGTGGGTCTAGCAACAGCTGCTTGGTGCTGCCAGCTTTTTTTTTCTTGCGTGGAAAGCTCTCTGCTGCTGACTGGGTCTCGGGCTGCTTCCTGCTGATGAAGGGACTTGGCTGTGGAGGAAGGCAACCAGATTGTCTGCTGGCGGGACGGCAGAAGCTGGGGGTCTGATGCTGTCCCCAGCCACCCGAGCTGTCTCCGATGGATGCCCGCCCCAGAGCCCTAGTTCAGAGCTCTCCCACGATGCTGCCTGAGCTGTAGGGAAGAGCACCAACGTGGACACCCTCATAGGGGCAAACCAGCAGGTTTCTGTGGACCACTGGGTCTCTGATGCTGGCAGGCACGCCGGGGCAGCCCGTGGACATTGCCCAGGGCAGGGGCTACCTGTGCTTTGCAGTGTTGGGCCAGAGCTGCTGTGAGAGCGACCATCAGGCAGAGGCTGTGGGAGGTCACAGGAGGGGGTTCAGGTGGCTGCTGCACCGTGGCTGAAGGTGGAGTTTTTCTGGGGACAGGATGGAGATGGTATGGCTGTACGTGGTGCTGATGCCCATGCAGCACGTGCTGACTGTGACCTGGCTGTAAGTATGCTTTGCCTTTGCACTGTTTGGGTGGGAAAGTCGTCTGAGGGGGTGCTGTCTCCCAAGAAAACAAGCAGGTGGCCATCCAAGAAAAGGATGGAAGAAGGAACCTGGGCAACCCAGAGGCAGCACATTAGGAGGGGCAGCTCTGAGAGCATGAAGGGAGAGGGATGATGAAACTTAGAGGCACAGACCAGGATGGCGAACAGCCCAACTTCCTGGCCAGCAGGTCATTGGAGGTGATTCTATCCTCTGCTCTGCGCTTGTGTGACCCCACCTGGAGTACTGTGTCCAGCTTTGGAGTCCTCAGCACAGGAAGGACATGGACCTGTTGGAATGGGTCCAGTGGAGGGCCACGAAGATGATCAGAGGGATGGAGCACCTCTCCTATAAGAACAAGCTGAGAGAGCTGGGGTTATTCAGCCTGGAGAAGGTTCTGGGGAGACCTCAGAGCAGCCTTCCAGTGTCTGAAGGGAGCTTACAGGAGAGCTGGAGAGAGACTCTTTGTCAGGAAGTGCAGTGACAGGACAAGGTGCAATGGTTTTAAATTGGAAGAGGGGAGATTTAGATGAGAGACCAGAAAGAAATACTTTCCTGTGAGGGTGGTGAGGCACTGGAACAGGTTGCCCAGGGAAGTTGTGGATGCCCCATCCCTGGAGGTGTTCAAGTCCAGGCTGGATGGGGCTTTGAGCAACCTGGTCTGGTGGGAGGTGTCCCTGCCCATGGCAGGGGGGTTGGAACTGGATGATCTTTAAGGTCCCTTCCAACTCTAACCATTCTGTGGGTCTATGAATGTCCAAGCTGGCACAGACAAGAGGTGGCACATCCTCTTCTTCCATGCCCTGTTTCTGCTCTAAAATAAAGCTACAGAGGGCTAGTCCTATACAGATGCAGCCCTGACTCTAGCCCGTGTGTGACTGGATCTCTCCCCTGCCCCACAGGTACCTGGCCAAGCAGCCTTGTCTGCGGGCAGTCCTCCGGGACCCCGGGGACTGCGAAGGTCTGACGGGGCTGGTAGAAGAGCAGGTCCGCATGTGCCAGAGGCAGGTGGAAGCCATGGATGCAGTGAAGCGAGGCGCGGAGCTGGCTGTGGAGGAGTGCCAGCATCAGTTCCACTCTCGCCGGTGGAACTGCTCCACGCTGCAGGGGCTGCAGGTCTTCGGCAAGGTGGCCATCCAAGGTCAGCAAGGGGGGAGGCGAGGCAGGGCAGAAGCAGCATGTGGTCCCTTTGGTGTGCTTGTGGCACCCCTTGACAGAAAGTCAGCCTTTCCTGGGCTAGAGTGCAAGTGCCACACTGGAATGAGCACCACGGTGGCCAGGGTCTTCCTCCACTTGCTAACAAAGCTGTCAACACAGAGCAAACTGAACCAAATGCGTGTGCTGTTACAAATATTAATGTTCTGGCTAAAATTCTTCCTCACTTGGCCAGGCTTGCCATCTGGGTACCAGCTCTGCAGCCTGATAGATCTTCTCCCCAACCCTGCCACCAGCCCAGCCCTTTGGAGCAGCAGCTCAAATCAAGCCTTTTTCTCTGAGGCTGCAGTCCCTCTTCATTACAGGGCGGGGAAAAAGGATCTCCCTCTGCCCTCAAAACAACGTGGAAGAGATTTTCCATGTGTTTGCAGGGAAGGAGCTATACAGGGAGCTACGAACCCAGTCTCTCTGGCTCCTAGACACAAGGCAGCAGGGTCCTCCCTGACAAACCTCTCTGCGTGGGAGGCTCAGTCCCTGACATCTCCCACCTCAGCTCCTGTGCCACGTCCCTTGGGGGCTGCTGAGTTTACTTTTTCAATGGGACACCTGGGCCCAGAAAAGTGGTGCCAAAGGCAGCCTGGGGGGCGGGTGCCCTGCAGAGCCACCTCCTTCGCTGGCTCCAGGCTTTGGGAACTGCAGCATCCCGAGGGAGATTTCTCCTGGGCAGTCTCCTCCTGAATACGGTCACAGCCTCTTTCCCCCCAACTTGTGGGTCCCGTCGGTGCCTCCCCCCTCTGCAGACGGGTGCCGTTTCTCACCCCACTGCAGGCACGAGGGAGTCTGCCTTCATCCATGCTATCTCTGCCGCCGGCCTTGCTTTCGCTGTGACCCGTGCCTGCAGCCGCGGGGAGCTGGAGAAGTGTGGCTGCGACCGCAAGATCCGAGGAGCCAGCCCCGAAGGTGAAGGAGGGGGCCGGCGGCAGGGAGGGGGTGGCAGAGGAGAAGACCCATGGGGGAGACCCTCACCGGTGGAGATGGCATCTCCCGAGGCTTCTCCTCCTTCTTCATCTCGTTGCCGCTTTCCTTCTGCAGGTTTCCAGTGGTCGGGCTGCTCCGATAACTTGTCTTACGGGATTGCCTTTTCCCAAGCCTTTGTAGACAACCCGGAGAGGAGCCGCGGTGTCTCCTCCAGCCGAGTGCTCATGAACCTGCACAACAACGAGGCTGGGAGGAAGGTAAGGGCAGGAACAAGGGCCGGGAAGCAAACCCTGCTTCAGGGACTTCTCCCTGGCTAGGTGGAGCTCCATCCTTACCCAGAAGAGAAGTTCAGGGCAGCTATGAGCTCCCAGAGGGGCTCTGCGTCCTGCTGCCTTTCCTCAGCCCAGCACTGCTGCTGAGCTGGCTCCTTGCCTGCGCAGAGGAGGGGGTGTCTCAGGCCCCCCCTACCTGCCTCTGCTCAGAGTCCTTTTCCCCACAGAGCCCAGCCGTGATTTATCTTCCTTGGCCTTTTCTGCAAAGGAAATTACTTTCTCCATTCTGCTCTGAAAGGCTTCCCTGCTCCTCCAGCCCCTCCTGAGCAAAGACACCATCTTCTGCAGGGCTGCTGTCAGATCTGGTCCCTTGAACAGCTCTGTTCCCTTCTCCACAGCCTCGTGGATCAGAGCAGGCTCCATCTCTTCCCTTTACATTAGGGATTCCTCTTATAGACCCAAGCCAGCTTGTTTCCCACAGAGTCCATCCCCTTCTGTTTCATATTGGACTGGCTTAAAAAGACGTTTTTGCTCCCTCTCCCTCTAATTATCCCTTTCCCTTCCCCTTCCCCTTCCCCTTTCCTCCCTTTCTCTCTCCCCTCCCTCCCTCTGGCTATTCAAGCCCTCCAGCCCCATGGGAGGGATGTGGGGGAACAGTGGCTGCTGGGGGGAGCCTATAGGCATGGGATGCTCAGGGCAGGGGGTCCCAGGTCTGCCTTGCAGCTGCCTCACGCTCCCCAGGCTCTCCTGGCTCACATGAAGGTGGAGTGCAAGTGCCACGGTGTGTCGGGCTCCTGCGAGGTGCGCACGTGCTGGAAGGTCATGCCTCCCTTCCGCAAGGTGGGCGATGTCCTCAAGGAAAAGTTCGAGGGGGCGACGGAGGTTCACCCCAAGCGGGTTGGTTCCCGCAAGATCCTGGTGCCCAAGAGCTCTCGCTTCAAGCCCTACACGGCTCACGACCTGGTCTACCTGATGGCCAGCCCAGACTTCTGCGACCGGGACCCCCGGCGTGGGGTATTTGGCACCTCCGGCCGCCAGTGCAACCGGACGTCCCCGGCCATGGATGGCTGCGAGCTCCTGTGCTGTGGCAGGGGCTTCCTCACCACCCAGGAGGAGGTGGTGGAACGATGCAGCTGCAAGTTCCGCTGGTGCTGCTCCGTCAAGTGCAAGCAGTGCAGGCACCTGGTGGAGGTCCACAGCTGCCGCTGAGGGGGAGTCAGGTGGGGCGGTGGGAGGCACGGTAGCTGGAGAGGGAGGAGGACAACCTTGGGAGAGCCACAGGGAAGCAAGGGAAGGTGTGTCGGGGAGACACACAGCCTGAGAGGGGGTGGAGGGGATGCAGGGTTTTGATGCCCTGCTGAAGAGCTGCCCCTTGCTCCGGGGGTGCCATCAACTCCCCACACAGCACCCTCTCGCCAGCCTCATTGGGCTTGTTGTGGTTTGAATGATTTTTCCAGACGGAAGGTTGGAGGTCCAATAGGTCCTCCACAGGTCCAATAAACCCTTAAACTGTAGAAATAAAGCGACTGCAATGGAAAGCAGAGTGTGCATGCCAGCTCCTTCCTCACACGCTGCATGTGGGACCTGGTGGGTACCTGGCTCTGCTCCCCCCCGTAGTCTGGGAGGGGACGAGACCATGCGGGACCCCTTGTGCTCAGGGGACACATGGGTTGCAGCGAGTGAGAAACACCGGGGGGGAGTGGGGACCCACCTCGAAGATGAGAGGGGGCACTGAGGGGTGCAATAGAGTGGCAGCATCAGAGAGAACCAAGCAAATTAGGTTTGTGGGTCAAAGAGGCTCTTTTTGAAATAAGACCCATCCTTGGGAGAGATGGGTATAGGTCTTCAGGGGCAGAGAGAGGCAAGAGATGGCTGGGCCTGGGGATTTCAGACAAGGACGTTTTGGCCAGCGGCTCTAAATCCAGGTTCCCAGGGCTGATGCCTTCTCTGATGCCCAGCTGCTCCTTTGGCTGGAGAAAATGTTTCAGGGGGAGTTCCAGCGGGTGCCATGGTGAAGTTACTGTTGAGTGAAGCTGCCCTCCTTGATGTGCCGCTGCTGATGGTGCATCGCAGTTGCTCAGAGGGGGAGACATGGCCGTCATGAGCCCGCTGGCCAGCAAGGGGTCTTGGAAGAGCAGTCCAAGTCTATCCAGTCTCTCTGCCCCACCACAGCCCCAGAGAGCCTGCTCCAGAGCCCTGCACTTCCCTGCATACCCCTGCTACTGTGTGTTAGCCACTGGTGAAGCTGAGGAACCTCTCGTGCCACAGCTGCACCTCCTCCTCTCCCTCCTTCTCACTCAGCACCCGGTACGTCTCGTTTCTGTGGCAGGCGCAGCGAGACACCTGCAAGGACAGCCCGGGTTCATAGGAGTGATACCACTGCCCATCCTTCCCCCAGGGAAAGAGGACCCTCATGATGGATGGCACCTGGAGGCTGGGATGATGGGGACACTACTGGAGAGGGTACAGCAGAGGGCTACAAAGATGATGGGCCTGGAGCATCTCCCTTACAGGGAGAGGCTGAGGGACTTGGGTCTTCTTAGTCTAGAGAAGGCTGAGGGGGGATCTGATCAATGCTTATAAATAGTTACAGGATGGGTGTCAAGAGGATGGGACCAGCCTTTTTTCAGCAGTGCCCAGGGATAGAACAAGAGGAAATGGGCACACACTTGAATATAAGAAGTTCCACCTAAATATGAGGAGGAACTTCTTTACTTTGAGGGTGGCAGAGCACTGGAACAGACTGCCCAGAGAGGTGGTGGAGTCTCCTTCTCTGGAGACATTCAAAACCTGCCTGGTAAAGTTCCTGTGCAACCTGCTCTAGGTGGACCTGCTTTGGCAGAGGTGTTGGAGTAGATGATCTCCAGAGGTTCCTTCCAACCCCATGTGGTTCTGTGACACCAGAGGGAAGAGAGTAGAACCAGCTGGGAAGTGGGAGGGAGAGGGTAATAGCTGATCTGTGTGTTTCCTAAGATATAGGATTAGTCCTCTGTCCTGCTCTGGTGTTTTTGGGTTTTGTTACTACCTAGGCAGCACCCAGTAGATGGTGGAGACCCTCCCCTGCAGGCATATACAGGACTACCCTGATGGGTAAGAACCTTCCCTTTCCTCCTCTGTCTCAACTTACGTGCCTGTCTCCAGTGCCATCTCTTACAGCTTCTGTGCAAATCCCACAGCCTCAATTACATGTGGTGGGTCACTATTTGTCACCCCACACCCCCCCCTCCAAACCCAAGTGTGTCCTACTAGAGGGACAAGCATTGGGCTAGTGAGTCCTGCCAGGACTCGGGGCTGGTTGTGGAGGGACCAACCAGGGAGGAGAAGGCAGTGTAAAGGGCAGAGCAGGCTGCTTCTCACCTTCTGGTTGTAGAGGCTCTGCTGCAGACACTGATGGCTCTTGAAGGCACAGTAGCTGGGGTGTTGAACTCCACCCGTGTCGCAGATCTGGGGAGATGGGAATGAAGGCCAGAGAAAGACAAGGAGGACAGATGGGAACACCTACTGGGCACCCACCTGGCTCGGAGCATCTCCCTCTTGGAAGGCGGTGTACTCTGCCCTCAGCCAGAGGGTCACACGAGGGTCGTCACAGCCATGGGTGGCTAACTGGCTGCACCAGTACTCCATCCTCAGCCCCCTGAAAATTTCTGTGCCATAGTACTCTGAGGTCTCTGGGGAGCTGGTCTGGAAAAGGGTGAGATACGGAGAGCCTTGCTTCTTCCTCCCCTTCCCCACCACCCAGCCCAAGGCTTCTCCCCAGAGGCTGGCTGGAGATGCAGCACGCTTGGTACCTTGTTGCTTGCAGCCTGGAACTGGGCTGAGATCTGAGGGTTGATGTAGGACTTGAAGCTGCCGGTCTTGCAGTGAACACGTTTCAGGTTTTTGATGTGCTGGCACTGCTCCCTCTTCAGCGAGCAGAAAGCGCAGTTAGGGCACAGGTCCACGTGATGCCTCCCCAGGCTGTCACACACCTAGGGTGGATGCAGTTGGGTGGTCAAGGGTGGGGGCGGGGGGAAAGGAGACTGAGGAGCTCCCATATCCCTGGCTTGGAACTTGGACACCCAGGTCAGCTTCTCCCAGGAGGTGGCACCTTGAAAGGACAGTGCTGATGAGCTCTGGCTGCTGGAGCATTGTGGTCAGCACTGCAGGGAACCCTGCACACAGTGAGGGTCAAAGGTGGACATCAACGTCTTTACCAAGTCTCCAAACCCAAGGACTCTTTCTTCCATCTCCTTCCAGGCGTGGGTGACCACCGAGGAGAGGCAGTTTCCCTCCACCATTGCATAGCACAGGATAATCGCTGCCTCGTCGTTCTTCAGGCCTAAAAGGCTGGCAGAGAAAAGGGTGGAGAAAGTCAAGTCTCGTCTCTCGTCACAAGCTGAAGAGACAGAACTTCAGTTCAAAACCGAAAGGGGTGGTGGGGGGGAACAACCCCAAAGCAAAGAAAGACCTTCCCCAAAGAAACATTGGGCTCTCAGCCAAACTGTGTGGAGGGACTGTCTGCAGAATCTGTAGGTGGCTGTGTATCATGGAGGCTATAGGTTGTGTGTGTGTGTGTGTGTGTGCATTCAGGAGCACGGGAGAGGGACTGGATGAGGAGCGCAGCTCGAGGAACTTTCGTAGGGGCTCTGCAGCAGCTGCTGCCTAGTTTTGTCCATCCAAGGGCTCAGCAAGGAGGTGTTTGTCAGGGCTCTGGTGAGTCTTGACCATGGGGCAGCCCCATTTGAGTCCGGAGTGCATAACTCCTAACTCCCTCCTGCTTGAGCTAATGCATTTGACAGAAAGCGGGGAAAAAAATTGATAACAATGAATTAACTGTTCATCCAATCTGACACGGGAAGCTAAAAATAGAAAATTTAAGGACAGTGGGACAAGGGCAATAAAAATATTTTACATCTCTTAGGAACAGAAGAAATTGTACACACGGTACAGAATTATTAGGTAGGGACGGTATGAATTATCAGCAATGATGCAGAAAAGTAAAAATGCTCATTTAGTATTTGTTGTCTGTGTATGGAAACAAAATCAATGATAAATAAACTTTGATCTGGCAGAAAGTAAGAAAAGTTAAGAGCAGTAATTGCTTATGTTAAAATTTTCTTAAAATCCATGCATGGGCTAACCTGTAGGGAGAAGTTTTCCTAAGAATAGCTGAAACTCCTTCGAGACCTTCATATTAGTCTTGGGAAAAAAAAAAAAAGAGGTGGAGAACCTGGAGAAAGGTCACGAAGATGAGATTTCCTAGGCCCGGAAAACTTCCACCGGGAGCAAGAAACTGAAGAACCTGTACTTAGCTGAGCAAAGACACTAGTGCGTGGCCACTCAGTCAGTCTGTACTTCTACCAAGACAGAGATCAGCTGGAAAGCTCTCTTCATCAGGAGATGGAAGAGTAATGAGATTTGGTGACTGGAATTTGAGGTGAGATCCATTCGAACCAGAAATTAGCGGCATGTTCCTGACATGACGGGTATTTAGCATGGGAGCAGCTGATGGGCTGGTTTCTTCACAGCTTGGAGACTTCAAAAAGACATCCCAAACTTCTTGTAGGAGAAGGGTCTATAGCTCAGCCACACAATACTGTTTTTCCTCCAGGGCCCACTAGACATACCTCTACGTCCTGTTCTGAGCAAGAAGGTCAGGGTGAGTGATCAGAGGAACTGCCAGGCCTGAAAGCTAAAAGACATCAATGTCGCTGCCATTAAGCTCTTGAGATTGCGAGGTGTGTGAAGAAATCAAGCTGCACAGGACCATGTGGATGCTTGGCATTTGCACTGGGTTTGGGTGTGCACTCACGTAGGAGAACATGAGTGGGCACTAGGTCTGTTAATAGGAAGAAGATTTGTGCACCTTCTTAATGGATCCCTGGGCCTTGGCACACACTGTGGATGAAAGAGATTGTAGCAGGTTCCCTGCACTTGTGGTGGGTCAGAAAAAAGTCATCCTGTATCCAAATGGTCCATGCCAACCAGCAGCAAATGAGCACATCAGGATCTCTGAAGGTGTATCTCTCTCTTAGATACTACAAGAGAACCTTGTGGTCCTGAGAACCTGATAGGAAAAGGGGTAATGGCTTCAAACTGGAAGAGGGTAGATTTAGATTAGATATCAGGAAGAAATTTTTTCCTATGAGGATGGTGAGGGACCAGAACAGGTTGCCCAGGGAAGCTGTGGGTGCCCCATCCCTGGAGGTGTTCAAGGCCAGGCTGGATGGGGCTTTGAGCAACCTGGTCTAGTGGGAGGTGTCTATGCCCATGGCCGGGGGGTTGGAACTCAATGATCCTTAAGTTCCCTTCCAACCCAAACCATTCCATGATTCTAACCTGAAAAATCTTAGTCACAGGAAAAATAATGAGTGCTAGATATTTTTTTAAGGACATTACAGTCAAACTTGTTTTATCACAGTGCAGAAGATGCTGCTCTAGCCTGCAGTGAGGCAAGCAAAGGTGTTCCCTCAAAACACCGTCCTGTACTGCGCTGGGGACAAGGCTGCAAATGGGTATTCTGTGGATACAGATGTGTGAACAAGTCACTGTGGTGCCAACCCACAGCACACCAACCACATCCACTGAAAAACCAAGGTTGGCTGAAAACCTGAAATCCGCTTATTGCAAGCCTGCGCATCCCCTTCTGTGATGCACCATGGTGTGACCAATCTGGTCAGAGGTTTGTGGAGGGGGGATCCGAGTTCAGAGAGGACAAAAGAATGCAAACTGAGGACAGCAGTGACAGATGCCAACTCTTTCAGGCAAAGCTGGAAAGAATTAAAATGTGCCAGTAAAAAAGAGAAAGCAAGGCCACTTATACTTCAGAGACCACTTCCAGAACCTGCAAGACCCTTTATGTTCATCCATGCCTCCATCCCATGGCTCCACATGATCCATTTTATTTTATTTTATTTTATTTTATTTTATTTTATTTTATTTTATTTTATTTTATTTTATTTTATTTTATTTTATTTTTTCTTTTTTTTTTTTCTCTCTGTACCAAGAAGAATAAGAAATTTTAAATTTAGAGTAAAAAGTCTGTGCTCATCCCACTTGAAATTCTTGTCTAAGGTTGTTCAGTTCAACCCTCTCAACGTATTTCTGTGACTGGGACCTGGACATTGCTGAGAGAAGTGACGGCCCCCCAAGGCCCACCTAGCATTTCTTTTCTGCACAGGATTGCCCTTTGTGTGGGGATGACCTGACACCCTGACAATTTCTCTCTTAAGCAGTTGCAACCCAGGAGAACAAGCATTCAGTTCATTTTGCTGATAAATCTGTGACAGCCAAAGGGAGTCCCTGCCACCACTCAGGTGCTTGACTGCTTGACCACAACTGGATCTCCATCTTCAAGATTTGGCACACTGGCTGAGTCATCCTGATGAGACTCACACATTTCCATTAATAACCCTGATATTATTCTCCGAACTTATCTGAAAGAATTTATCCACAAATATGTCATTATTGGCTACTGTTCCACTACTTGCTTCTTATTCCAGTGGCTTATTGTGATCTGATTTCTTCTTCATCACACCTGGGTGTTCAAGCCAGTAAAGTGGAGGCATATTAACAGTCGTTAAAAATTATACGAATAGCTCTGGTGTTTTCATCACTGAGGTAGAAAAAAGGATGAAAACTGTCCAGCCCGCTATACTTTTTAAAAAAAATAGCAAATAGATAACAATGTGAAGGTCAGAAAGCAGCTGCTAATAAACGGGTTTAACAGCCTTGGCTTTCTCCAACACACGTGCTGGTCCAACAACTGCAGCCTGAACAAGATGTAAGTAGAGGATGACAGGCAAAAGGGGCAGTAAAAGGGAACTCTGCTCCATTTTTTTCTAAAAAAAGAGTGCTTCCGTATGTAGCTCATAAGCAGTGATAAAACATCTGCCGAGTGCCGATGACCTACTTGTTCAGAACAGACACAAAGTCAGATGTGGGTAGGAGCCCCTGCTGCATGGCAAACTTTAGATTTATAGACCATATGTGATATGACTGGCCCACACAGATCAGAAAACCCCGCATCCCCTTCATGACCCCCGCTCACCCACCTAGGAAACTGAGTCATGCCATCAACCTGAGGTTACCAAGAAATTCTGTTGCGCTGCCTGTTACATTTATTTCCTCCTCTATCTCTGTTCTCCATCTGTGCCATGAGGCTTTCTGGCCTTGTGGTTGCAAATTTATGATTTGGTTTACTACCTCTGGGTGAGTGGGATATCATAGAATTGTAGAATCATGTAGGTTGGAAAGTACCCTTGGCATCACCGAGTCCAACCATCTACCCTACTCTACAAAGTTCTCCCCTACACCACATCCCCCAACACCACATCGAAACGACTCTTAAAGTCACCCAAGGATGGTGACTCAACCACCTCCCTGGGCAGCCCATTCCAGTGTCCGACCACTCTTTCTGTGAAGAATTTCTTCCTAATGCCTAGCCTAAACCTACCCTGTTGCAGCTTGAAATATCTCTACGTTATCTCCAAGTGACAGCTAGTTCCTGAAAGCATCAGGGGAACAGGTCCCACCCAGCACCACCAGACCCAGGTCCTGGGCTCCTCCAGCACTTGTGGGCACCTGCAACCCACCATGCTGTGGCACTAGGTGTGCCCAAGGGCTGTCCCCAGTTCCTCTTCCAGTGATTCTCAGTGCCTCTGGTGCTGCTGTCTGGTCTCTCCACCCCCTCTCTTGCTGCTGCTGCCTTCGTGGCAGCACTGGGAGCTTGGTGCCCCATCACGGAGCCACTATGGCCAGATGGAAGAGAGCCAGCACAGTGCTGCTGCTGGTGCCCTGCGCACACTGAGACACGGCTGAGCTGTTGGTGGATGTGCAGAAGCCGCCCCACGCATCCGGAAAATCTGATAGGTCTGTCTGAAGCGACTTCTTCACACGCAGATCCCTCCTCAGCTTAGTACCTCTGTACCTTAATGTCCTAACTGCTGCCCTGGAAGAAAAAAGCCTAACAGGTACTGGGAGGCAATGTTTCAAAGGGAATGTAAAAAAAAAAAAATACAATTGAGGAGAGTCTGCGGGCCAAGATCAATAGTTGCTCAAAGGCAAAAAGAGAAAACTTCAGATAAAAGCCTATCTCGCTTCAGCATCTCAAGACGTGGTGTGACACACACAGAGCCTCCTTCAGCCGTATCTCTGAAGAGGGCTGGTTAACAACATCCCCCTCTTTCTCCTGGTAATGACAAGGATTTGGGCCATTAACTTTCAGCTGCTGAACTTCCCCAATATTGGCTGGCCGTGAGAGGTGGGGTGGATACCTGAGGCAAGCAGAAAAGATGATAAGGAGCAAAGAACAGCTTTCCAGCACTTGGTAACTTCTGATTTGGGGGAAGGGGGGGGGGTTTGCTGCAGGAAAATAAAACAACTCAGGAAAAAGCTGTTCTTAACAGCTTCAGAAAGAAACACAGGTCTTGGCCTGCATGCCAAGAAGGCAAGCAGGCTGGCTAGATACCTGACAGCTCCAAGCCAGCACGTAACCCAACTCAGGAACCATTGGGAGAACAGAAAGGTACCACCTGCCCAAGGGTCAGGGGGCACAAAGCCTGAGAAAATTTGCATTTTGTAAACACATCTCTCCTGTTGACCCACACAATATTGGGACCTTTGACTGGGAGACTGAGAGCCCCATGCTCTGAGTTTTCCAAAAGCCTTGAACTTTTTCAGTTGAACTTCTCGCCTGGTGGCGAGAAGACAACTTGCCTTGTCATGCCTCCCCTTTCACAGCTATTGGTGCAGAGCAGCAATACAAAACCACTAAATTGCTCCCTGGCCTTACTGAATGGCCAAAAGATGCCTCTGCTTCATTCTCAAGAGACAGCTTGTTCAGCTGAAAGCTGCTGAGACGTGTCAGCACAACCAGACCCATCCTGCACAACCAGACACAGGGTAAAAAAGAAGTAAATGTTAATGGATGATGCTGATTCAAGGAGAGTGGTTTTTGTTTTTTTTTTTTCTGGTGACTATTTAAAATTAAAGCCACTGGGGATGAAATACATAAGCACACCAAGGACTACTTGGAGGCATAAAGCAGGAACAGGAGAGTGCAGCCACCATCAGGGCTCGGCTCAACCTTGCTGGGGGAGCTGGGCTCACCAAACCATGAGCATCCGCATGGAAATACCCCCAGGACGGCATCTGTATCCAGGACAGCCATGACACTGGAAGAGATGTAGGGGTCTTAGTGGAAAAACAACGCAACAGTGGCAAGCCCTGGGAAAAAGGGCAAATGCAGTTCTTGTGTGCAAACAGAAGAGCCAGGAAGAGGGGGGAGGTTGACCTCCTTCTGCATGCCCAAATGCTGAAACCCATCACTGAACAGGGTACACAGAGCTGGAGAGTGAATTTTTGAAGGGACACTAAAAATTGCCACAGAAAATGAGTTGTATGGGCTTTATAACATGAGAGCTACAGAGCTCTGTTCGGCTTACTGCAAGGCTGAGTCACGGCATATAGGTAACTTGGAGGAGAGGAAAACTGGGAATCATAGAATCATAGAATGGTTAGAGTTGGAAAGGACCTTAAAGATCATCCATTCCAATCCCCCTGCCATGGGCAGGGACACCTCCCACTAGACTAGGTTGCTCAAAGCCCCATCTAGCCTGGCCTTGAACACCTCCAGGGATGGGACATCCATAGCTTCCCTGGGCAACCTGTTCTGGTGCCTCACCACCCTCACAGGGAAGAATTTCTTTCTGATATCTCATCTAAATCTCCCCTCTTCCAATTTAAAACTGTTGCCCCTTGTCCTGTGACTACACTTCCTGACAAAGAGTCCCTCTCCAGCTCTCCTGTAAGCTCCCTTCAGATATTGGAAGGCTGCTCTGAGGTCTCCCCAGAACCTTCTCTTCTCCAGGCTGAATAACCCCAGCTGTCTCAGCCTGTCTTCATAGGAGAGGTGCTCCATCCCTCTGATCATCTTCATGGCCCTCCACGGGACCCATTCCAACAGGTCCACGTCCTTCCTGTGCTGAGGACTCCAAAGCTGGACACAGTACTCCAGGTGGGGTCTCATGCATGCAGAGTAGAGGGGTAGAATCACCTACCAGTGATAGAGAGCTCTTTAATCAAAGGGGCAAAAAGCACACTAAGGACTGAAAATTTAAGATAAATGCAATGACAGACACTTTTTTTTGGGCCATATAAATGTCTTACTGCTAGCAGAAAGACCACAAAATTGTGCTGCCAGTTCTCCTCGTCATTTTGCTACCATCACCATGTCTCGCTCTAAAGGTCACAGCTACCTTCACCAGGCACCGTGAAAGCTGACAGAGCTACCAGTGTAGCTGCCACAAACCTGGGTGAGCAAGAAGGGCTGGATGTCCCGCTGGACACAAAACCCTAGGGAGGAAAGGAAGAAATGCAGCCCTGGCTTCAGCGCCCCGGCACAACTATGCCCACCTTGTGTTAAACCAGACCCTGAATGGCACCTGTGCACACCGACCAGTCCCACCCAACGCTGCTCCTCTTGCTGGAATGGAAGTGCCTGAAAGCATTTTGCCCCTCTTTTAGGTCATGCTTTGAAGTCCCTTGGAGAAGAGGCGGGGATGGGGAGAAGCAGCAAAGCCGACAGGCGCTGTCTGTCTGTCTCGCCTCCTTATCCTCACTTGAGTTTAAGCTTTGCTTAGCGTGATTGATGGGGCTCGGCTGCCAGGTTACAGCCAGGCAGCCAGCATTAGTGTCTTTGAGAAAGTCTGCAGCAGAATAACGAGTGTCACCTGCAATCACAGCAGTCCCTCAATAATCCCAGTGTAACTAAATCAGAGCAAGGCTCAACTTCAGAGGCAGGGAAAACGAACATATCCTCCCTCAGTGAAACGTAATTTTGCCTTAGAGTACATAACACCAGAAAAATAAATAAATTTGCTGTGCAGTAAAAGCCTTCTACGATATTAGGAAGGAGGACGACGCAAGTTACAGCCTTGCAAGAGAACATTTACAACTTTAACAACACGATGCAATTCATTTTTACATGCAGAAATGGGATCTCTGGCTCAAGTGTAGTAGTATGCAGTGCTTTTAATACAAACCACAGCTGTGCAATCGTGCACAGAAACTGTGTGCTTACAGGAACATCACTAGCCAGTAACAGAGTGAAACCCAAACGACTTCTCCATGAAAACCACATCTAGGCAGCATTTTTCTTTTTTTTTTTTTTTTTCGCTCTTGGTGAGCAAAATAATCTTTGCATCTCAGTCAAAGCAAGTGATCCTCAGCCACAAAGCATTAGAGGATCAAAAAGTAAAATCGAGTGAAAACACACAATCCTTTTGCAGGTCTTTTCTGCTTGGGCTCACCAGCCCTGGCTGCCTGAGCATGTCCTGGCAGACGGGCTGAGAAGAGCTCCAGATGCTCGACAAGCTCCTACAGCATCCCTGGGCCAGAGGAACTAAGGTGGGCACATACAAGGACTGCAGCTGAGCTGGGCTGTCCCAGGGCCCCTGGGCTGAACAACTTGCAGCTGCTTTCAAAGCCAGAGAATGGGGAACCAGAAACCCCTTAGGAAGAGCAACACACAGATCCAGAGCGGTGCACGTGCTCGAGGGAGAAGTAGAGGTCCTGCACGTCGAGGAGCAAGTCTCTCTGCTCCCGGCTCTGTCTCCTAGACCCGGGGCTGCTTTTGCTCTATCTGGGTGAGGATGGAGCACTCCTCACAGCCCTCCTCAGGTCAGGCTGTTTTAAGAAAACAACTGCTTCACGTTGCACCCAGAGAGGCGAGGAGCACGGAGTGACACACCTTTACTCCAGCATCCCAAGGAACCGGGGTGCAGGATGACTTCTGCTTCCCATCCAGACTCCTGGGGGAGGCGAGTTGGGAGGAGGAGGAGGAATGCAGGGGCAATTGCATGCTGCAGGTGGACACAGTGTGGAGGGGGATACACGTGCATGGGACAAAGCCCTGCCTGCAGCTGAGGCCCAGCCTAAACACACTTTGCTTAGGATGTGAGTAGGCTCGAGCAGTGCTGGGTCACCCTCTCCTTGCTCGCTCTGTGCTGGAGCAGAGGGGCTCTGAGGGGCTCCATGTCTGCTCTCCTGTTCTGTATGGGACTGCTTGTCCCAGTAAGCCTGCCTGCACCCATCAGCTGCTCAGGGCAGGGGCACGGATGCCAAAGAGCTATCAGCTGGTGTGGTGAGGACAGCCCTGCATGGGTGGTGTGCGGTACCCTACCAGGTAGGGAGACAGGTCTCCCCCTCACCTGCCATCGGGGGACGTTTTCTGCACCCCCTCCTCTGCACTGCCCGACGTGTTCCCTGGCTTTGACTTGGTGCTGTTGTCTGGAGAAGAGCCCTTGGTGCTCAAGGACGTGTCCAAGGAGAGGGCCACGCGGATCAGCTGCCAGACACTGCTCTGGAGGCGCTGCTCCCAGGATTGCTCTGCCTGGGCAGAGGTTCCCAGGCTGGAAGGCGAGGGAGCAGGATGAGCCGGGACCAGCAGCGTCGGTGGGGACACGGGCACCCCCCTGTGCTGCTGGGATCTTGGCATCCCCGGCAGGGCTGAGGGGAGCTTCTTCGGCAGCAGTTCCTGGCTTGACAGAGCGGAGGAGTACTTCAGGAAAGCATCCACGCTGTCGTGTAGCAGGGCAGAGAGAGAAGGCTGCCCTGGATCTAGGGAGAGAGTGGGATGGGGGGGGGATGGGACTGAGGGCACCTTTCTGGGGCCAGCCAGAAAGCTGCTGGGTGGCAGGAGTAGCTATGGGAGACCAGCAGGTGAGCAGGGCCTCCCAGCACAGCTTGGTGTAGCCATACCTTCATCCTTAGGGAAGCTTTCATCCTTCTTCCAGGAGCCCAGAGTGCGGGATTGCTCTGTCAGGAGGAGGTTTTCCAGAGGAGACAAACTCAGGCACGGGATCCGCTGAGCGGAGGAGAGAGGGAGAAACACGAGTCCCGCTGCTGTGCTGCCTTCCCTTCCTCCTCACCCCTTCTCCATCCCCCAGGAGACACCCCTGCGCCCACCCCGAGCCCCGCTGTCCCACCTTGGCGTAGAACTGGCGCTTGAAGCAGCGGTACTGGGTGAACTGGCAGAAGGTCTGAAACCAGGGTGCCTCTGGGAAGTCAGAGCAGACTGGCCCTGGAGAGGGGAGAGGGAGAGATGCGGGATGGGGGCAGGCCACGGGTTTCGGCATCTGCCCCCTTGGCCTGGGCACAAGGAGGGCTGGGGGACCTCTCCCATGGCTGCCCTCAGAGTGGCTTGTGGTTGAAGGGAAAATCAAAGGTGTCTGCCCCCAAGCAGAGATCACAGCCCCGTGCTGTTACAGCTCCCCATCCCAGATGTCACCTGCGCTTTCCCTCCAAACCACCCAGCGTTTCAGTTCACCATTCTGCCCCTTTTTCACACGGTTATCTGCCCTTGTACCGAGATCTGGTCCAGGATCTGGTAAGGACTCTTTTATTAGACTTTGAAGGATTCAAAAACAAAAAAAAAAAAGGGCAAGTAGTGATGTAATGGGTTAAAAAGATAACCAGACTGGTCCTGGGAACCCCAGAGTAGACAATGTGGACAATCTCTTCAGGGCAAAGCAGTTCCACAGCAAACTTTCCCCAGTGGTAGAGGGGGTGGAGAAAAGTCCATAGGGCCAGGATGCTGCTGGCAAGACCTATGCCTGTACGTACACAGACCATAATCTTCACCAGTGTGGCCGACAATACCAGTTTGAAAGCTGCAGTGATGGCTGGGTAGCTGAGACCAGGCAGGAGAGCTGAAAACCCTGGGAGATTTGGGGAGGGGGACAATCTTGTGCTCCCTCTGCCCTGTGGGTGCCTGGCACAGCTGGCACAGCCAGACCCTTCGCACGCACTGAAGGGGTCAAGCACCATCTGAGCCAGAGGAGGCCAGCGGTGGCATTCCACTGCTCTCCTGTTGGTGGCATTCGACTGCTCTCCTGTCGGTGGCTTGGCCACCACCTTTTACACTTTACACACCCCTTTTGTGCTGAGCATACGGGTTCACCCAGAAAAGGAGAACTTCAGGCACCCACCAGGATCCCAGCTGAGAAGAATGTTCCACTTGTAGGGAAGAGGCACCAGGCTCCTACCCTGTCCTCTGGAGGTGCTCTATGGAATCCCTCCAGGATGTGGGGGACACGAACCTGGCCCGTGCAATGGTTGGGCAGCTGCAGCATTTGACTCCACCACCCAGCCACTACTCGCAAGGGAGCATTGCTGCCACTGGGAAGGGGAGGAAGCCCAAAACTTTGCTAAACCCCCAGTGCCAGCCTGATTCTCCTGGGCCAGGACTGCATCACCGTCAGTGCAGGCTGCAGCACTGTGTCAGCTTGTGTCCTGTCACGAACCATTCCTCTGATGATACAGAAACTTTCCACTTTGGGGCGGGGGGAGGAGAAAAGTACATTTTCATTCCAACATCTGGGAAGTTAAAAAAACCCCAAATTTGACACAGATAAAGTTTCCCATTGGCTCTCTTTGCTGGTCTCTTGATTTTCGACACGGCTTAGCTCTCCCACAGCCTGCTGAGCGCTGATGGCACGGCCCGACGAGCAGCTCACCTTCTTTAGCACTGATTCCCATCTCCCCTTTCCTCTCAGCTCATCTGCCCTATGGAAATATCTTTTTGTTGAGTCCTCTGACCTTCCTGCCAAGGGGAGCCCTTCCCAGCACCAACTGCTTTGTTTAATCAACATGATCTTTTGCCTCTATCCTCTTCTCCTCCTGCCCATGTGTTTGCTGCAAACAGCTACAGCTCCTGCTGGGTGTCAGGAAGCCACCCCCTTGGGCTCTGTGGCCAACTCCACCTGCAGGAGCCCACAACATGGGGACGGCAGTGAATTAATGAACAACTGAATGATGAAGCCAGCCGAGATATTTACATAGGCATCAGGAAACATCCTCCTCACTCTCATCTTCCACAACAAAGAGGGTTGAAAGGTTATGTGTAGGTTTCCCTGGTTTAACACACGAGGTAATTACTTTCTGTAGCACCACACACCTGAAAAGGCACAGTTAATGCTCATGACTACTTGGATGTAAACAGCACTGTCACTTATCTGCGAGGACAGCAAAGACAAACCATGCAAAGGCACGTGCTCTGCCATGTTCCAACTGGCCCCTCAGCCTGGTTGCCACACATGCCCAAACTGGAAGAAAGGGAACATGGAGGTGAATGAAGCCTGCCAGGTGGGTCTGTTGGGCTGAAGGGTGGAGGAAAAGAAGGCAAAGAGGGCATCCTGCAAAAACTGTCCTATCTCCTGGCATTCCCAGGTGCTCCTGCTCTTGGAGCAGCTGAGCCTCCAAAGGCAGCAGCGGTGGGAGTGTGGCTGGAAATGCCAAAGAGCTGCTGGTGTGCTGGGCATCGCTGGGAGAGGAACCAGGGACAGCCCCCAGGTGCACCTAGTGCCATGGCATCCTGGGTTGAAGGTGTCCACAAGCAAGGGAGAAGCCCAGGACCCACCGCCGGGGTCTGGTGATGGAGGGCGGGACCCATTCCCCTGACACAGCTGCAGAAACAAGCAAGAAATAGTTGCCCTCAAGCTGCAGTCCAAATAAGCACACTTGGCTGATCATTCAGTTCATTGACGTTCATGGCTAAATATAAAGACATATTTTTTTATGAGAAAATTGTTCCTATTTTTTTTCCTCTGGAGGAAAATACAACAGAAGTAGTCCCAAGTTTTTCAGCTGCACAGATATAATTACGCCACTTAAATTCTCTGGTGCAGGGGTGCAGGGAAAGTATGATTGCAGAGATTTAAAGGGTGCTGTTGCTATGGTGCTTTCTGAACTGGGATGTTTCTTGGCTCCTGAAATGTTAAACACTTAAAAAAGCAGCTTATCAGCTCAAGCTTTCTTAAAGGCCCACAAGAGCCCATGAGCCAAGCTTCTGTATTAAACCCTAAATCAAGCGGGAAGGAGCTGGTCATGTTGTAAGATGAACTGTTGGGAGGACATGATGAGCTTCAGTGAGCTTCAGAAAACTGTGGCCAGTTTTTTGCCCCCCCCTGCCACGCCACTAACAGAGACGTGGAAAAACTGGAGAGCTCAGTGAAGGGCCAGTGAAAAGTTAATGGCTTTCAACTTGTGACCCCTGAAGAGTTTCTGGGACAGCTGTGCTTGTTCAGCTCGGTGAAGAGGAGATGGGCAGGTGAGTTAAGAGCAACCCACCTGAGTGACAAGATGACAAAGTCAAACACTTCCTGGTGGTTCCAGACAACGCAAGAGGAAAAAAAATACAAATTCCTGCTTGGACTGGCCATCAACATGAGCCAGCAATATTCATTTGCACTTCAGAAGGACAACTGTACCCTGGGCTACATCAAAAGAAGCATGAACAGCAAGTTGAGGGAGGTGATTCTCCCCCTCTACTCTGCTCCGGTGAGACCCCACTGAGACTACTATGTCCAGCTTTGGAGTCCCCAGCACAGGAAGGACATGAACCTCTTGGAGTGAGTCCAGAGGATGGTCACAAAGATGATCAGAGGGCTGGAGCAACTCTCGTGTGAGGACAGGCTGAGAGAGTTGGGGTTGTTCATCCTGGAGAAGGTTCTGGGAAGACCTGATAGAGGGCTTCCGGTATCTGAAAAGGGAAAGCTGGAGAGGGACTATTTACAAGGGCATGTAGTGACAAGACAAGGGGTAATGGCTTCAAACTGGAAGAGGGTAGATTTAGATTAGATATCAGGAAGAAATTTGTCACTCTGAGGGTTGTGAGACACCAGAACAAGTTGCCCAGGGAAGCTGTGGGTGCCCCATCCCTGGAGGTGTTCAAGGCCAGGCTGGATGGGGCTTTGAGCAACCTGCTCTAGTGGAGGTGTCCCTGCCCATGGCAGGGGGGTTGGAACTGGATGATTTCTCTAAGGTCCCTTCCAACCCAAACCATTCTGTGATTAGGAGAAGTTATTTTGTCCAGGAAAGCAGCACAGCCCTGGAAGCGGAGCCCAGAGAAGCCACAAAAACAAACTCCCTTTGCACAAAGACACGGTGCTCTAGCGCCAACGGTGCCCTGCTCCAACCCGAAAAAGTCAGGTTTTTGAGTTCCCCAAACCACCCATCCCACCACCGTTCATACCATCCTGTGGCGTTTCAGGGCAGAGGAGCAGCTGGCACTGCTCCGGCTGGAGCGATGCCCGCCTCTGCCCCTTGGAGATGGGGGGATGATGCTCCTACCTTCAGGGATGTGGCCGTGGTTCTCCTCCTGGTCCAGCCGCAGGATGTCGGGGCTGAGGCAGCCATGAGCCTGGCGCACCCGGCAGGCTGCGTCCGCCTTCCAGGGGGGCTGCAGGTTGGCAAAGAAGAGCTGGTACTCCCTGTTGGACAGGGGGCTGCCTGGAGTGGGAGACAGCAGCGGAGCGACAGAGGACACCAGTATGGCCAGCAGACCTGGGGGAGAAGGGGCAGGCTGCCATTAACCCTCCTTAACAGCTGGGTGGAAATGAAAGAGTAGCTGGTGGGGTGGTGCTGAGTGGGGTGTTGGGATGAGCTGGCCTGATGTCACCTTCCATCCAACCTCTGTTTGCAGGGCCCTGAGGGAATCAGGGGCCCTGGCGCAAAAAAGGGGAAGAATGAAAAATCAGGGGAGAAAAAAAAAAAAAAGGGGGGGGGGGAGGGAGGGAAGAAGAGAAAAAGATGGGGGAAAAAGAAAAAAGAAGAAAAAAAGGATAAGAAGATAAAAAATAGAAAAGGAAAAGAAGGAAAAATAATAAAGAAAAAGAAAATAATAAAGAAGGAAAAAATAGAAAAGAAGGGAGAAATAAAAAGTTGGGATTTTTTTTGTGGGTTATGTTGCTTTTGTCTGGCTTGGCTTGGTTTGGTTTTGGGGGAGGCATTGTTTTGGTGGGCTTTTTGGGCTTTTTTTTTTTTTTTTTTTCCTCCACAAATATCCAGCCTTACCTGCTGGGCAGACCCTGCTGCCCGTCCCTATGAGCCACCCTGTCCACCACAGTGAGGGCTCTGTGCCCCTCTGCAGGGACATCCCTCCGTCCCATCCTTTCCCTCCTTTGCCCTTCAACTGGGCACCCTCCTCTCCTGCCTCCCCCCACGCTCAGCAACCTCTGTGGTGGCCCTGGCAGGGTGTCACTCACCCATCAAGCAGGGCAACCTTGACATGTCTGCCCTAGTCTCCAGCACGGTAGCCCTCGTGGTGGCGGAATGAGAAGGGAATGACATCACAGTTGGAGCACCAGGGACAAGCAGGAGGAGCAGGAGCCAAAGTGGAAGCTTCCCTGTAACAACCTGCAACAGCATTCGAAGCCTGGCCAGGCTAACCGTGGGCTGAGGGTAACCCCAAAGTGGTACCTTCGGGTGTACCTTGCCCCCACCACGTGCTTTGTGCTCTTCTGTGGGGGAAAGGAGACAAAAATCTGGTCCACCTGCAGGAATCACGGAATCACAGAACTGTCAGAGTCGGAAAGGACCTCTAGAGATCATGTAGTCCAACTCCCCTGCCAAAGCAGGATTGCTCAGAGCACATCACTCAGGACTGCATCAAGGCTGGTCTTGAAAGTCTCCAGAGAAGGGGACTCCACAACCTCCCTGGGCAGCCTGTTCCAGGGCTCTCTCACTCTCACCATAAAGAAGTTTTTCCTCATATTTGAATGGAACTTCCCATGTTCCAGCTTGTGCCTGTTGCCCCTCACCTTGTCACTGGAAACCTCTGAAAAGAGTCCAGCTCCATCATTCTTCAACCCACCCTTTAGATACTTGTAAATGTAGATAAAGTCTCCCCTCAGTCTTCTCTTCTCGGGGCTAAAGAGCCCCAGCTCCTTGAGCCTTTCCTCATAAGGGAGGTGCTCCAATCCCTTAATCATCTTGGTTGCCCTCTGTTGGACTCTCTCCATTAGTTCCCTGTCTTTCTTGAACTGGGGAGCCCAGAACTGGATGCAGTATTCCAGTTGTGGCCTCACCAGTGCAGAGCAGAGGGGGAGAATGACTTCCCTTGACCTACTGGCCACACTCTTCCCTATGCAGCCCAGGTTTGAGAAACACAGTCCATGCCTCCCCCCCTTAGCATCCTAGCACAGCCTTCCTTCAGGATGTGGTGGGAAGCTGGTTTGATCTCTCCTGGGCAGCCGTGCCAACTTCCGAACCCCCAGCAAGTCACAAGAGCACCAGTTGGTCCTCCTTTGCCACCCTCTGCACCTTAAAGCCTTCCCAGAAGCAAAAGGGAGAATGGTCCTGGCAAAAGGGGCTTGGGACCACCAGCTCAGAGGTGCCCCAAGAGGAGCCAGCGATGGCGAAAGCGGGCAAAGTTTTCCCAGGGCTGGAGAAGTAGCTCCTCTGGCAAGCCCCAGGGAGATGCCAGCAGGGCTGACACGTGGCCTGAGCAGCCGCCCCGGCCAACAGGGTGAAAGCTCAAATCACTACAGCCTCGCAGGCCCTTAAAAAACCAAAAACGGGCATCTGGCAACAGCACGTGGCTCTGCGGGTCCTTGCAGGAGACAAGCTGTCGATCACCCCGAGACGCCTCGCTGGAAGGCAACGTCTCTGAGAGGCTTGAAGCCTGAGCGCTTAACGACCGCGTTCAATTTCAGGGTGGGTTTTTTGCAGCTTCTCAGAAACACAGTGAGCAGGAGACATTTTTTAAAATTATCATTTTTTTTTTTTTCCCAGCTGGCTCTTGCCACTCGCATTAAAACAGGCAACACTGCTGGGGCTTGCAAATTTTAGCCCATTCCTAGTCTTCCCGTTGCGCTTAGCTTGAGAAACGCTGCTTGTTAGCTGATTTTAGACACCCCCCCAGGGCCGTCAGGTCCCCAGCTCTGTTAATCCCCTCTGCTCCCCCATAACAGCAAAGCCCAGGCTGATTTCCATGTCCTGGCTCGAGCAGCTTCCCAGGAGAACTCAGCGCTGACCTCAGTGGCTGATGGAAAGGCATGACCTAGGAAAGCACACTGACATGGCATGTCACACAGGGTTATTAATGCCTGGCAGGTGCTGGCTACATGGGCTGTGTCTATGTGTCCCAGCAAGAGATTTATGGCCCATGGAAGCAGGAAACAAGAACGAAAGGACCAGAGTCCCTGGACATGCACTGAGAACTCAAGCACAAGGCAGAAGATGAAGGAGCTGTCAAAGAAGTCATCCTTGGTTGATGCTCTACTAGCAATGCCCGTGGGGAGCTACTGTGTATTTGGACAGAAAGCGGTTAGTGATGTGAGGACAGCTTGGCTACTTAGCACTTCTCACGCACTGTGGCACACTCTGGATTTGGTTCAGGTTGCCAGATTCCTTCAGGGAACTCTTATGGCTCACAAGTGCCTGGAGAAGCCAGCTACTCTGTGGCGTGCACCCGACGGGATATGGGGGGATGATAGAGGGGCAGGATGACCTCCCTTGACCTGCTGGCCATATTCTTTTTAATGCGCCCCAGGATACCATTGGCCTTCTTGGCCACAAGAGCACGTTGCTAGCTCCTGTTCAACTTGTTGTCCACCAGGACTCCCAGTTCCTTCTTTGCAGAGGTGCTCTCCAGAAGGTCAACCCCCAACCTGTCCTGGTGCAGGGGGTTGCAAATTCAACACTTGCCCTTGTTGAATTTCATCAGATTCCTCTCTGCCCAACTCTCCAGCCTGTCCAGATCTCACTGTATGGTGACACAGCCTTCTGGTGCATCAGCCACCCCTCCCAGTTTTGTTGCATCAGCAAAATTGCTGAGGATACACTCTGTCCCCTCATCCAGGTCGTTGATGAATGTGTTGAACAAGACTGGCCCCCAGGGGAACACAGCTAGCTGCAGGCCTCCAACTAGACTCTGTGCCTCTTGATCACAACCCTCTGACCTCTGCCGTTCAGCCAGTTCTCAATCCACCCCACTGTCCACCCATGAATCCCACACTTCCTAAGCTTATTTGTGAGGATGTTATGGGAGACTGTGTCAAAAGCCTTGCTGAAGTTGGAAAGAAACTCACGAAGATGAAGGCTACAAAGATTAGGTGTGAATTTCAGATTCAGTGCCTTGTCAGGCAGCCTCCCTAGAAAGCACGTGTCTTAAATAATTGGGCATGTAAGCAGAGATGACAGAAAACCGCTTCAGAAACCAGCTGTTATGGGGGGGGAAAGTGCTGTCAGAAAGGAAATCTTGGTAAAAATACCTGAAACTCTTTTCTCAGGTTATCTGGAGTGATAAAAATCGGAGCACTGGTACAGATAGAATTGTGCTGTTGACTACAATCCGTCTACATGTCAGTGTGTTGCTAGAAAATAAATGTTAGGCTCTCTACCTACCGTGTGTGTGTGTGTGCTGTGGGCAGTTCTGCTCAGGCAGCTGGTAGGGCAGAATAAGGAAGGGGTCAACTGGGCCCCTGAGACACACCGGGTTATGCATTCCTTCCCGAGCACCAAAGGAAAGGGAAAACTGTGATACCTCCTTCTATTAAAACATACACCTAAGAGAAAAACAATCCTGTGAATGGGTAGAGAAGGGGGTCCAAAGATCATCATGGTTCTACCTTCTCCCCTCCAGGGCTGACAACATTCAACAGCAACGGCTCCAGCTCTCCTGGGGGTGTCCTCTCTCTCCTTGCCAGAGCCCAGTTTCCAGGGCATGTGGTTTTGCTCCAGCATCAGCAAGCAGGAATCATTTGGCAGCCCCCAGAAGCTCAGGCTTGCAGAGGTGCCCTTGCTGCACGCTGGCTGCAGCTCTGATGGTGACACTGCTGGGTCTCATGTGAGGGTCCACCATCAAGCAAGAGCACATTTGCCCCATTTCCATCAGTTGCTGAAGAGTACAAAGGAGCCTCCCTGCTGAAACAGTGCTGGCACCAACAACCCCTTGCCCGTTGTACGTCTGATCTCCCCTCCCCGTGTCCCTGTGCTCTGGCCCTGTCTATCTGCACAGCACAGGTCCTACCACTGACCATAAAAGTCACAAGGAAAACCAGCTTCAGAGCCAGAGCTCGGCCACCTGCCCACAAATATTCCGGTGGGAGAAGCTCAAGGGGAGGCAGAAGATGGGAATAGCATTGGTCTGAGATGTGGGGCAATGAAGCTGCTGATTGAGAGGGCAGTCCCTACCCCAGGGCCTACAGGACATGGCTCTAGATGCCCTCCAGTGCTGCTTCTGGAGGATGTGAAGGTGCATGTCAGGAGCGTGCCTGGTCTACTAAGATCAGCTACCATCTGGTACCAACAGAAGAATGGACAGCCCAGCCAAGAGGCCATCAGAGCCGTTGCATAGCAGCCAAGTAAAGGTTCTCTTCCATTCCGGCTCCAGGTCTTCCACGAAGAAGAAACTACTCCCAGAGCCAAACGCTGTACACCTTCATCCTGGTAGCTACTGCCCCGTGGGCGAGGATGTGGGTACCAGCCAGGCTGAGATCTCCATCTTCATAGACAAAAGCATTAGAGAGTGTGCCGATTTAAACCAAAATGATATGAATTGCTTACTTTAATCACAGGTTAAATAATCTTCAGCTTGCAGTTGTACTTTATTTCGGTAGGTTTACTGTCACTGGCTGAGAGCTATGGGAATATGCTGATAAATATAGACTTTACATTAAAATTGGCACTCATTTTAGCTTGGTGGATATGTTAATCTATTCACATTTATACAAGCACTGTACAGTTATAACATGCATTAATTCAGATACATAATTTACATTTTATTTTGTTAGGAAGTAGTGAATGAAGTGCTTTTTACTTGTGATTTAGAAAACGGAATACTTAATTGATTGCAAAAACAGCATTTAAGAACGGATTCTTCAATTAATAATGCAACCTAAACTGGAGCGGATTCCTAAAAGCATGCCTGAATGAACTGCCCTACTCTTTTTAGGCAGGTTGGCTTAGCGCAAGGACAACCTGATCTAGCCACAAAGGTAGCCCTGGTGCGAGCAGGGGCTTGGACTACAGAGCTCTGGAGAGGTCTCTTCCCACCTAAATCTTCCCGTGGTAACTAAATAAATGAGTTCTTCCAATGGTTGGATTCTTCAGGCTTTTGGAATGAGGAAATCTCATGGTCTCACACTTTTTTTTTTTTTTATTTCTTCTTGTTGATGCATAAAAAATAATTCCAGCCTTTTCTCCTCCCAGCCTGGCTTGCAGCTTTGAATGGGTTACTCCTTCAATGGCAGTGACCCAAAACGTTGATGTTAAATTGTACATCTGCAAAACCAGACCAAAGCGGGCAACTTGCTGAGTGGTTTTCCCACACTAGGCTGTAGGAGTGTAGGTTTGCCTGTTCTTAAGACTCAGGCAAAAATGTCTTTTTTTAAACTAAGACTTAAATTTCTTTTATGTATTCAGAATAATAAACATAAATTAGCATAAATTAATCAAGATGTTTGACTATTTTTATAAATGAAATGCATTTTATTTTATAAAAACAGCTATTTTTCTTCTGAGACTCTAACTACTAGGCAACAGAGTTGGAGAAACTTCCTTGAGTTGTCTTTGGAAAGAAAGATAGAACATTTTGTTTCCTTTACTTTTTCCTTTAAGTCCAGTTGGCGACCGGTCACGAGTGGTGTCCCCCAGGGCTCAGTACTGGGGCCGGTTCTCTTCAACATCTTTAT
>JAOTQQ010000001.1:81547892-81667002 GCA_026546715.1 Gallinago undulata | reverse complement strand
TTTTTTTTTTTGTGGTTGGACTTGATGATCTCTGAGGTCCCTTCCAACCACCGTGATTCTGTGATTCTGTGATTAGTCTTAACTCTTTTAATGCTGCAGTATTCCTTGTCTACTGCCACTGCTTTCTAGCAGTCGGGATTCGCACGCTCCCCAGGTGTTGCCACTTAGCTTATCAACATCTCCACATTTTGTCCTCCTGGTTCACAAGGCAGGTAAAAAGAAGAGCCATGGTTGATTGTACAAGGGACAATGGCTCAGAAAATGTCAAACCAGCCAGATTTGCCTCCTGAGGGCCCCTCGGTCTAAGCTCACTCAGAAGTTTGGATAATCACACCATGTTAAACGACCTACTGATGAGTGCTTGGTAAGCGACTGGTGTGCCTTGGCCTGCTCCAGGAGAAATGAAACATCAGCCCTCTTGTTGCCAGCTCGCACAAGACTATTCACCATGGTTGCATGGTGGTCTGGCCTCCATCACCTCGATGTCCTGCTGTGCCTCGGCTGAAGCTTCACTTAGCCAAGTGAAGGACTAGATACATTTCGTATCTCTACTTTCTGGGTCTTGAAGGAAGCATCGCCCACTTCTCTGTAGATGTCAGAGGGGAGTAACCCTGCTGTCACCTGTAGCTACCACCTCCCAACAATGTGTACCCGTGTATCTGCAGTGAGGAACATCCTGAGAGGAGGGCCTAGTCTGAGGTTCCACTCAAATATGAGACAAAAACTTCTTCACAGTGAGGGTGCCAGAGCCCTGGAACAGGCTGCCCAGGGAGGTCATGGAGATTTGGAGATTTTCAAGACCCGCCTGGATGCAGTCCTGAGTAACGTGCTCTAGCTCCAGGCAATCCTGCTTCAGCAAGGGAGTTGGACTAGATGATCTCTACAGTCCCTTCCAACTCTAATAATTCAGTGAAATTCAGTGATTTTCAGCCAGTATAAGCAAGTGATGTCTTGGGCACGTTTTTCTTCTTCACTGCCAACTTGAGATCTCTGGACTGTTTTGGCCAGTATTTGAATCAAGCCTTAAGATCTTCAACAACCTCAGCTTTCACCTGGGGCCACCCAACTGCTGCTTCTTATCCCAGCTTGTTCTGCTACAGAGCATCTTGCTACCCAGCATTTATCTGACCTTATTTAGGACCAACAGCAGCCCTGCTGGAAGCTGGGCCAGATGACCTCCAGGGGTGCTTTCCAGTCTGTGTTTCTAAGATACCTATATTTATATGCAGTAATTGTCTCATAAGAATTCATCCCCAACAATCTAAGTGATTACCACCAAAACACACTCCCTAATTGGGCCTTGAAACAGTCTGCTTAAGCACAGAAGCCTTCTACAACCTTTTGGACAGAAAGTAACAGCCTGCCCACCGCACAGCTCTGAGTGTATAATTAGGGAAATCAAACCTTAAGAGCACTTAATGAAAGACTAAATGTTGCTGAGCTATGGAGCTAGTTTAATTGCTTGATACGTTTGTTAAGAGATGAAGAAGGTGGTCCCGCTGGTGGAAGGGGATGGTCGTGGCTGGGACGTGCAGGGGACACGGGCAGGGACAGAGCCTGGGTGATGGGAGATTGGTGAGCCCGGTGGGAAGGGGAATACTTTGCTGAACAACCTCCTCAACCAGGGTCACCCAGCTCTGAGGAACCATACCCACACGCAGGGCAATCACAGCTGGACAAGATAGACCAGTCGCTTGGGTGCACGGCCAATTATTACTAATAAATGGGCCTGAAGAGGCAGACAAAACTCTTCCCTCTCATTGCGCTGCGCTGCTCCGGCTTCCTGAAACTCAGACTTGACTTTACTCATCAACTCGGTTATTTCCAATCACTCTAAAAGGGCAATTTCCCCAGCTCCATTTTAGAAAGTGTTTATGTTGCACTGACAGCTGTTCCAGGAAATCTGCAAGCTAGGCAGTTCTATAAGGAGGTCACAATTACTTTAACTTAGCGTTATCCCCCTTTTTAAGCACTTCAATTCTAGGTGAAGTAAACTTTTCAGATCCTATTACCACTACAAGGGACAGAGGTGCTCTTTAAAAAAAAAAAAAAAAAGTTGACTGACCTTTTTGAGTTTTTGTTTTTTTTGCTACTTCCAGTCAGACTGATTTTATTTTGTTGACCCTGGAGAGCTCTTGCTTGTTCTAAAGAGAAGCAATTTACCTTCTCTGCTGTTTCAGGTATTTCACATCTGGGCTGCTACGGCAGCCTTCTTGACATCGTTAAGGACGCAGCGGGGAGCTGGCTCTCTTCCAACCCTGCAGGTTCTCCCGAGCGGTCCGTAGCGAGCCCGACAGCCAGCAGACCCCAGAGATGCCCTTCGGGGTGGCTTTCACCGGGCGACAAACGCCATTTACTGCAGGCTGCTGCTCACAAAAAGAAAAAAAAAAGCAAAAAGCCTTCGCCCCAATAGATGCTATTTAAAAAGCCTCCTTACTGTTTGCCTAGGAAGTACATCATCCCCATCTGACACCAGCACCAACACAGAATAAATATTTACAGAACACTTCCCCCTCCTCTCATTACAAACAATTCTGCTATCCCCAGTCGGTAATGGACATGTGCCATGTTCAATTATATCAAAAACAAAAGGCATTCTAAAAAAAGCTGCCTATGTTTCCAGCCTTGTCGCTTACAGGCTTTGTTCCCAGTGGCTTCATTTCTGTACTGTGTAATTTCTAGCTTCTATTGATTTGATTATTTCCCCCCCCACTTTGGGGATTAAATAGTGCACAGTTACTGCCCTTATTCCCTCTCTTCCAAGGTTAGTTTTTTATGTCCTTTCATTTGCATTTATACTTGTAAGCCATTTAAAAATTCTTAGTTTTCATCCAAATTTATTTTTTATAAATTCCCTCTTCCTGTAGGTCTTCTTCAAAGCACTCTCTCAGCTGCCACCAACATCCCCTGAATGCTCCATGCTGCTGGCTGAAGCACCCCTTTGTGTGACAGAAGCGGGGGGGTGACGACAGGCTGGGGGTTAAGAGGAATTTCCCACCTAGCAATCCCTACCGTTTTCTGGCACTGAATCAGAAGCCGGCCTAGGTGTTTCTCATCTGTTTTGTAGTAAAACATGAGGACGTTCCAATTCCCAGTGTCCCAAGCAACACAATGGTAATGGGCACAAACTTGAACAACGGAAGTTCCATCTAAACGTGAGGAAGAACTTCTTTACTTTGAGGGTGGCAGAGCAGTGGAACAGGCTGCCCAGAGAGATGGTGGAGACTGTCTCTGGAGACATTCAAAACCCACCTGGACGTGCTCTTGTGCAACCTGCTCTAGGTGGACCTGCTCTGGCAGGGGGGGTTGGACTCCGGAGGTCCCTTCCAACCCCATGTGATTCTGTGATTCTGTAACCCTGTGCCCATGCTTTAGCTTGGAAACAGGAGTATTGGTCTACCTCCCCCCTCTCAGCATCCTACACTGCAGAAGACCTGACACCTTTCCTAAGCCAGAGCTACTCTGAAGGGAGTTACTCCTGCGTGGTGAGCAGCACCCAGGCAACGGGCCACCTTGTCTCCTGGTTTGGAGTGCAACACCCCCCTGCCCACTCACACTGCCTTCACATTACTGTGTTTGTAAATTACTCATTATCCTTCATCATCTGCAGCTTCATTCCAGGGCCACCACTTCAAACACCTCTCTAGCCCCCAGTTCCTAGAAGGCTTGTTGCTAATGGTGGCCATTAACAACCCAGTGCCCTACCCCACCAACACCAAAACACTTGGAGTGTTTGCACCCTTTGCCACCCTTGCACTTTGCCCAAAGCCTGTGTCCAAGTCCAGAGCACATCCTCCCTTTGCTCTGTTACTTGAGCACCTAGCTGGTATCTGGATAAAACCCCAGCTGAAGAAATTTCTTCTCCTGCCAAAGCCTCCTCACCCACCGGATGATGGCACAGCATCTCCTCTTATGACGACTGTACCACACACACAACCGACATCTTCCAGGATTTTACTTCCTCTCGGCTCAAGGAAACCAGGAAAATGGTTTAAGACAATCTGGGGACTGAGATCCAGACTGTGGCAGTGGTACCACAAACCATATGAGACATAGTCTGGGTAAGAACTTACCTCTGTTTTTTTCCTGTGCTAAATGGGAACCTGAGCACCCCTTCTCAGAGCAAAAGCAAAGACTGACTCAATGCTAACTCACTTGAACAGAAGACTTCACACCAGCCTCTGAGCTGATGGCTTTGACGGGTCCCCTTTACAAGGTGAGAGTAGCCTTGTTCTCCACCTATGCAGTCCTCTGAACAGTTTTAATAATGAACCCCTAGAAGAGCTTTGGCTTCATGACTACAAGAACAAAAATGCTCCATTGATCCTCATACAAGTCGTCTCTGTAAGAAAAATATTCCATCTTTCAGGTGAAAAGCGTAAACCCTCCTGAATAGCAGAGAACAAGGGGGAAGAGACTCAAGCTCATCAATCTCCAGGCCCTGACAATGGAACAGACAACGGGCAGCTCTTCAGTATGTACCATCTCCTCACAGACACAGCAAAGAGAAATGTGCCTTCAGTCCTTGTTTTGGAGCCTAACATTATCATAGCAACAGCAGCTGGAGCTTCTGGCAACAAGGTGGTCCAAGGTGAAAGTGACCCACTGGGGGCAAGTTATCAGTTATCCGGAAAACCTTTCCACATTCTTGGATGCACGTGGTTTGTCCTGATGGCTTATTTTCTCAGCTGTGCTGCCCAACAGCCGCACTGAGGGTTGGCCTTCCATAACCTCTACCTCTCCTCATTTAAGAGAAAACAGCTGATGAAGTAAATGATCCAACAAAAATGTGAATAAATGTCCATCACCTTGTGATGGGATGACTGACTCAAAAGCTTAGTAACCGTTTGCAAGTATATTAGGCACATTTTTAAAGCCTGACTTGGGCAAAAAAAATCACTTATTAACAGTGTTCAGGATTGTTACATGAAAAAGCTGTACCACATTCTTCATTTAGAATAAAAGCAGAGCTGAGAGAGAAAGAATAAATAAAGAGACCAATTGCTGCCGTTGACTTCGGAGGTGACAGCAAGGCAAACCGAGTATTTGTTTCAATGAGCTTTATTTAATTCTGTATTATACAAGTGGGATCTGAATCCCCAAACTTCGCATCATCAACATATTGGAGAAGCACCACTGCACAAAAGGAAGGCAGAATTTTGGAGCCGGAAGACGGGCTACATCAAGCCATTTCCCCCCATGTGGTCAGAAATTCTTCCTCCTTCACACAATGCACTTCCCAGACCAGCAGGTTTACCCCAGGAATAAGGGAGACAGTGCTAGCTCTAAACACTCCCTCCTCCTCTCCCCAACAAAAGAGGCTGTTCAATGCCCGCAGTGGAATGGTTAAAGATAGGGAGTACATTAGGTTTTGAGTCTCTCAACCAGCTCACTAGCTTAAGAAGTGGCCTGGTTACTCCCTCTATCCTGAAAAAGATCCAGGAAAATCAAAGGCCTAAAATGCCAAAGACTTACCTCCTTTCCTTCCCCCATCCCATAGCCTTGTTCTCTAAGCAGAGAGAAGGCAATGAACTCTGAGGAGGCTGAAGGAAAGCCAAGGAAAATCAGGGGCTACCTGAATCCCTGGGAATCTGGTGGCTACCCTGGTGCCCTCATTCATTCCCTTTGAGGTTCAGAGACCTGTTTGGAATAGTACAGAGAGAGGGCCTCTCTTAGGGATTCGGAAGCAACCAGGGATACAGAACACACAGAAACCACCGTGAGGGTACACACCATTCCAGGGATGGCCCAAACCACAAACAGGGCAAGACTCCCCCCAGCCAAGGCCCCAGGGGCTGGGGGAGCTGGGACGGGGCCCTGGCAGGGGGAAGAGAGCTCCTGCAGCAGTACTGAGGGCTCACGGGATTTTACTTCTTCTTCCTCTCCTGAGAACAGCGAGGGCAGAACCTGGCAGAAAGGGAAGTAAAAAGACAGTTAAATAAATGGCATGATATGAACCTTGAACACACAATCCCAAAAGACCTTTTCCAAGGTCCCAGATAAAGCTTTAATTCAAATTCTCCTTTTTAAGAGGGCTTCTAAGTGGGCATGTACAGTACTCTGCCTACTGCTACCCAGGACCTCCCCTTCCCAAAAGCCAATGGGCCCTCCAGATTGCTTGTTCACTCACCATTTTCCTCTTGGTTTTGTTGTCAGACCCACACAGGCAAAATGAAACCATTCAATGGAACACTGTTGGGATGGAGAGCAGTCAGTTAAAGAGCAGTTTTCTTTTGAAATCATTGCTTCTGGGCTACCAAAGCTTCCCAACACTTGACTGCAAACCCCTAGATCCCTAGCAGCGATCAGCGAGTGAAGACTCACACCCAACCTATACAGTGTTAGCAAGGAGAACTCCTCTCCTCCCCTGCTAACTGTGGGGGCAAGAAAAAAACCTGTCATCTTAAGGAAAACCCCCAAGAAAGATGTACTTAACAGGCCCTTAGCAAGCTACCCCTCTGCCCTTCCAAGTCATCTAAGGTAAGCCCCGTTCTTGTCACTGCTTGCTGTATCAGGCCCCACCCAAGCAGGACAAGACCTTTAATTCTGTATTATATTCTGTGCAAGATTCTCCCCTGCTTTCATCAAGCGCAGGCTCTTACGTCTGGGTTGTCGCAGCCAATCATCTCCCCGTAGGAGACCTGGTGGCAGAGGCAGTAGGTAGGCTCATTGGGGTCCACGGGCATATCCAATACATCCGAAGGGTGCACATTTCCAAAGGTGACTGAAGGCATCCCATACTCTGTGCTACTGCAGGACAGGAATAAAGTAGGTCAACAAAATAAGCGGGTTAAGAGTCCCTTCGTGTCTCCCAAGACTATGCCCTTGTTTGCCAGACACTGCCACTTCTTTTTAAGCACAAACACCAACCTCTACTGAAGTGGTCCTCTTCCCCCATCATGCTACACTACCCTAAAAGAAAATCAAAAGGTCTCCTTCCTCTTGCTTCCCAAGGAGGGACAGGGGACACGCTATCTGTTCTGGGTGAGTATCCTTCACAGGGAAGTCTGGCTAGGCCTCCCTTTGTCTGATTTTTAGTGCTGTTCCTCATTCCCACAACCTTTTAAACACTTACGTGCGGACAAGCTTCAGTTTCTTTTGGGCAGTTTTTGGTGCCTCCTCATCAGAGTTCTTTCCTTTAGAGCGAGCACGGGCAGCTTTCTTCTCTTTTTGGGCTCGGCCCTCTGGTAGAAGAGAAAAAGGTGTTGCATCTGCCACCCCATCAAAATAGACACCTGATAGTAACAACCTTTCCAGCACTAAAATACTTTGGAGTGCATACTGGCTTTGGGCCACACACCCCCAACTTAATTTTATCTAGTGGCCTTGAATATGCTCACACAAGAAGAGCCCAGGTCACCATCTTTTTACCTGTCCTTCAGATTCCAGCGTAACAGTCTTTGATCTGTACCACTCCAGTGCCTGCCTTCATCCCCACCACTTCCATAGTCACTTGGCTGCCTCCTGTATCAATCTGCAGCCCAGTGGTGGTACTCACTCTTCTTGCCCTTGCTGGAAGAACTGTCATAGTCACTCGACTCTATCTGCTTCTCCTTCAGGTCTGCTTCAAAGCGAGCGAGGTCTGTGTCCAGCCGCCGGATGTGCTTATCAACCTGCAAAGATGACGGTGACCAGGAGTTACCATAGAACAGAGCCCAAGAGGGCAAACAGAAGAAGGCACAGGGCTTGCACTCAGAGCTGAGAAGCATGAGTGGGTTAGGGCCTAAAAAGAGAGATCAGGGCCTTCCCGGCTTGGGGACTTTAGTACAGCCTTTCATATGATAACCACTAGACACTTCCCTTCATACCATCTCGTAGGTCTGCATAGCCAGCTGAACCTTGTCGTCCCCAAACTCCTTGCATTTCCCATAGGCCTCCTGGATTTGCTTGAGAAGTCCCAGTTTTTCTTCCGAAGACAAAGTCCGTGCATTGCTGATATACTCTGTGGCCAACTTATCAATCTCTGACTTGAGGTCTGAAACAAGTTAACCATTAAATACGTAAATACACACATACAACAGTGCCCTCCATTAAGAGAGACTGAAGGGTCAGAGCAGCTGTAGGCTTCCTTCCCTGCCCTGAAATCCCTGTGATAAAGGCAAAGGAAAGAAAAGCCAGTCAAGCTGCATGCTTCCCATCTCGTCAACAAAACCATCTCTAATCCTTACCTTCTGTCCTCTGATCCAGGTCTCGCATGAGCTGGAAGTTTCTTTGCAATTCAAATGGCAGGTTCTCAATACCTGCAGGGAAAGGAGGAGACATGGAGAAGTCAGGTTCCTGTCCACAATGGCAAGGGGGCAATAAAGCTAACTGGTAAAAACACATACACCACTCCATCAATTCCCAACGCCCTTTCCTGGTGCACATTAGCATGCCTCCATTTGTTGTCAACTCCAAAGGACACAGACTATAGAAACATGATCTATGTCATGCAGGAGCATAGTTCTGTAGCACACACTAGTTAATAGGAACCTGCTGCCAGGCAGAAAGGCGTACTTTGCGAAAGCAGAAAACCAAAATTTGTAACGAAGTCAGTCGTTACAATACAACATATCCATCCAAGAACTCCATTCAGTAATGAAATAAGAATGGTACAACAGCTGGTAAATAATGCCATTTAGTTATTTCTGTACAAGGATGTCAAAACTGAAGTTGTTGATGTGCTAATTCACTAAAAAGTGAGTCTGTTATAGTGCATCAATTTTACATATGGGGGACAAGAGACATTTTGTGCTGAGCTAAAAAGCAAGTTTGAGACAAGATGGGGAGCAGTGAACAGAGTCCTAACCCCCTGTCATGTGTTCCTTGTTCTGCCTTCTGCACCGTAACCTCAGTGTGGTCTGTCTGACACCTGAAATGATGCTATACATTGTGAATAATAAATGTATGTATGGCTCTGAATAAGCAATGTGAAGTTGATACTGAATTAATATACAATGCACTATGCTACTCACCCCCCAGGCATCACCAGATGCTCAACTGACAAAGCTGGTAAAAAAATTCTCATTTTATCATGCCTGTCTAATCAAACTGAGATCTAGTGTCACTGCATTAACCTGAAGTCCAAGCTTGATTGTTGTCACCTTTATACCTAATAAAAAAGATAAATCTCTCTTGCAGGTTTAATTAAAAAAAAAAAAAAAAGTTTGGGGGAAAAGCTCTTCAGGAACACAACCTAAGCATGCCTGCTTTCTGAACCCACTCTCCAACACAGAGACAGTGTGAATGAAGGGGTGTCTAATCCAGCAATCCTGGCAGCACTCTCTATTTTCACTGCCACATGTTTCTACAGTAGAGGCATTTCCCTGAAAAGCAATCAGCCACCAGGGAAGGTCTGTACACAAGAAGCAGGTTTTAACAAGTACTACACATGACCATGAAGTTAATTCCTATAAGACTGTGCTCAGGAGCTGTTTCTTTATTTTTTCACACAAACAGAATATAGAAAGTTACATACAGAATGCTTACAAGTAATCAAGATATTGCTTCAATAGATTTCTGTTGCCATTTCTACTTTAAATATCTGAGAAATGCTCAGATAGTAGGTGTCCTTAAGTACCCAGATACACAATCGCACAGCACACACACATCACCACCTTGCATTCAAGGACAGTTAACAATGTAAAATCAAAAAATTAGTAAAGTGGCAAAATTAAAGTTGTCTGCACATTCCTATTCAAGATACTTTGTCTGGCATGACTGACTTCACAGAAGGTTCAAGCAGCCAACTACCAGATTACATCCCTACAGCTCAAAAAAGCACCTCAGATGACAATGGGGACACAATGCTGAAAACTATCATTGCTTACAAAGGGAGTTTATGGCAGGGACGAAATCCAGCTTGGAAATCTCAAGACCATGCCTTTTTCCTTCCTGCCATCCCCAGACTCGTCAACTCCAAACCTTTCAATTTGTATAGCAAATGAAACATGGGTCACACTGCAGCACGCTGCCTTTCGTGTCTCTCTAAAGCATCTCCTGCAGAAGACAAGACAGGTATCCTCTAGAGGAAAAGAGTATCTGTGCCTGCACTGCACACAGTATGTCAAATTTACAGCGAGTTTATTAATCCTGGAAGATCATGACTTCTACATTCTTGACTCTGTAGTTAAGAAAAAAAAGAAAGAATAACGTAATTTCTTTCTCTTCTAAAAAGGAATGACAGTAAAAGCATAAATTCCACTGGGTACAGTCAGTTTTCCCTCCTCAGGGCTAAAAACCTTTAGATAGAGCGAGCACCTGAGCTAGCACAAAAACCGGCAGGATGCTATTCTCCAGGCAGAACAGCCCCACACAAGGTTATGGCCATGTTTTACAGAGATGCAGCAGGAGAAACTCGGGCAGGAGTTTGATTCTGCTACAGAACCTGGAAGGGACTGTGCTCTAGTTTTTACAGCTGCTACTGTAGAAATCTGCCACCACCACTAACACCAGTGCATGCCCCTGTCTGGAAAATCCTGTCTCCCCTTTGCCTCTATGTGCCTGGCCTCGTCTTTTCAGCCCCCACCATCTATCTATCCTTCAGAGACTCTTTTCCCAGCTCTTCCTCCCCTCAATTGCCAGCCCCAAAGCCTCATTACCTGCCTCCCCTCTGCTCCTGGTGGCTCTCAGCAGTGCCCAGAGAGGTGATACCCAGCTCTGGCTCAGCACAGACACAATAGGCAGTGGACCATTTACCAGTCAAGCAATGATCTTCCAGAGGCTCATTAGCTGGACAGGTTTCCACAGGGACTGGGGAGAAAAAACCCTGTCATTTGAACTCCTTCCCTGCTAAAACAGGCAAAATAAATGTGTAAACTCCCAGCAAAATCTTTCACACTCACAAATCTATTATCGGACCAGCATTCTGCAATTGCTTCATCAATTAACTGGGAGAGAAATGAAACTATTGACAGTAGCAGTGACTTTATTATCAGAACTGTTATTAAGATGCTTTATCTGTGCAACTGAGAGTGGAAAGAAGCTGCGTACACCACTACAAATTATCATCCAGCAAATCTGGCAAGAACAAAAAGCATAACAAGATAAAGCTGCAGCTAAGCAAGTTTTAACTGAGCAACAAACTATTTGTATGGTATATAGTTTAACAATGGGGAAGTTTTCCACTGTCTGCAGCTTAACTCAAAAGCTCTTACATACCCTTAAAAAAATATATTATGTTCTTCATTGCAGACTTTATCACAGTGATCAGAACACTCACTGAGATTGCTTAGTCTGTGCCATGCTGGCTATCAGGCATCACCTAACAGTTCCATAAAAACACTTCCTCATTCCTACTAACACAATACACTTTCCCTCAGATTATCTAAAAACATTCATGTTATGGATGTCATTTCATTTCCTCCCAAATTTCTCCTTTTCCCTTTACAATTCATTTGCTCTTCTTCTTACTGTAAGATGCAACTAAATTTTTCATGACTGAATACAACATATTGTAAAATACCCAAATAATTCTCATTCTGAAATGGATCACAGTAATGAAAACACAGCTGACAGGCATCCTTGATCACTAGAGAAGAGGGTAGTGAAGGGCAGCAGCTCTGTCCCAAACAGGCAACAGGCTGCCAGAAAAATAAAGACAAGTGAGGACATCTTTCAACACAAATGGCATAGCAGCAAGAGAGGAAAAGGAGGATAGAGAATGGAGGATGTAGAGCAAAAGAGGTGCTAGCAAGGCCAGCAGCTTGGCCTGAAGCATGGGCTGGCATTAATGTGTCCATAACTGCACAGATCCACGTGCAGCCCCACTGTGCCCTACTCGTTCCTGTCGCAGTACGATTACCCTGTACAGCATCAGCACGGGCCTCTCATTGGATTTTTCCCATCCCTTCCCTTTCTTACCTTGTTTTCATTTCTTATCACAAGTTGAAAGTCTATCTACCTTCATCTTTCTTTTCCTCAGTTTGTATCCATTCATTATCCCAATTCTTTCTTTTTGTCTCCTCTTTCCTCGTCATTCCTTCCCCCATTCATCCTTCTGCAGGCTTCCATAACCATGATGTCTTATCCCTCAAGAGCCATGCACTCCCACTCCCCAAAAGTCAGAACCGACCACCCCCCTTCCTTCTCTTCTAATTATTATTTTATTTATGTCTTTTTAGAAACACACGTGGGGTACCAAGCGTAGGCAACTGATACTCAACTATTTAACTCAGATGTTAACTCTGACATACACACACACAGACACAGAGCAAGCCTACACAACCTGAGAGCTTTCACTATGCTTCATTCTGCCACAGGACGTCTTTTACCTGTGCCAAACAACGGGTTTGTACCGTGACAGTGGCCAAATTCCTAAAGAGAGACCCATTGCACCAAGCCCTGTACAAATACACACTGCTTTTCCCATCTGTTCACTCACCACGTTCAGATGCATGCTTAAATTTATTAAAAAATGCGAAAATACATCTTGAAACACAACCACAGTTGCTTTATTGAATAGTACAGATTTCAGCAAACACTTTAAACGCCACATCGCTGAAGGCAATTGAAACAGTCCTGTTTGTGCCACGGACTGCCACAATGAGAAGGTGCACCCTGAGATAGGGAACTGTCTAGGATCTTGTGGGAGAAGCACATCGTAGTTTTTGGTACGCCGTGATTCTCATAATTTTGTAGTCTTTGAAGGATACTGCACAACAATTGGTTTACAGCCATCTCCAAGGAGCTTCCCTGCTTCCTTATCAGGGGAAAGGATGTCTTGTATATCCTGGCATCCCTCCTTTTAGAGGGTATAACCCTTTTAAAGCGCTGCTTCTACTCTGTCCTGTCTTCTAAATGAACTGTTTGTCTTACTACACAATTTATTGGAAAGGGAGCATGAGCATAACATGTACCTTTCTCTCTGTTCATGTATGGCTCAGCCCTATTGCAATATACGCAGCCTAAACTGTAATGTTATCCTCCAAACACCTCTGTAGGGGATAGTACTACCCACGCTTTTACAAATGGGGTACTCGGGTGGAAAGTAAACTGACCTGCCCATGGGCACCCAGGACATATGGGTGACGTGTGGCCATGTCATACAACCCGAGCTCTGGGCCAGTGCACTGCACACTAGTCCACACAGGTGCATCTGCTTCAGACACTGTCCAAAGAAAGAGGTGTCAGTCGGCAACGACAGTCAACATAACAGCCGCAGAAATCTAATACTCCCCCAAAGAGTGGACCCTTTTCTTGGGGAGGGAGGGCTCTTTTTGTCTTTTTCCTATTAGTTCACGACTACAGCATCCACAGCAAAGATAGTCAGTAAATTAAGTCTCAGAAAAGGGATCTTTATTGCTGTGTTAAAGATCAACCTTGATTTCAGAAGCCTAGAAGACCTGGAAGACTAATAGGTCAAATGAGACTTGTGCCACTCCAGGCATTTCCAGCCTGTCACAGATCTCCAAGGGCAGGGACCACCACCAAAGAGATCACAGGGCTGCTTGCCAAAACGGTCACGTCAGATTTGCTGTTCAGTAAGTGAAGAAATGCAGAGAAAATGCAGTATGCTTTGTCTTGTAAAGGCACCTTGTGTCAGCTCTGATAAAAATACCAGTCAAAACCAAAATCAATTCTAAATAAACTGGTCATTAACAATAATGAGTGTATTAGCTTAGTGTGGGCCGTGTCAGTAGCTTTCACACAGAAACAAATGATGCCTATGAATCACCAAATCCTCTCCCCTGCATGTGATCTTTTGTAATTTTCCATAGATCATGTGTGCTGCATCACAGATGCAACTAATCCAAAGTCTCAGTAAAGTGAAAGGCATCTTTCACTACACTTAAATGATGTTGAATATAGAAACAGTTTATTAGATGTGCATATCTGAAGTATGATGTGAGAAACTTCAGAGAGAAGAACAGGAGGGTATGGCTACATGCTACATTGGGGAAGGGTAAAAGTAATGACGGTACCGAGAGATAAAAAAAACTACTGGGAAATTTGGAATGCAGCTAGGACTTGGAAGAAATCAAGGGCTAGCCTACAGCAAGTTCTAACATCACACTCATGCCCTCCAAGAGTATTAAGATGACAACACACATCATACCCTCAATTTGATGAAGACATTCAAACAGATGTAGCTATTCTGAAAGAATAATCCTATTTTACTGGGCTAGCTAATGTTATCAGGGTATGAAAGGACATTCCCATGTGAGCTGTAGGAGAAAGATGATGACTTTCAAAACGGTGTATGCTGCTTCTGTCACTCTGTGCTTATGCTGGCGTAAGTTTTCTAGTACTTGACGAGCCCTGAATTGGTGCAACTCTATGTGCCTATTGACACATGCAAATAGAAGAAGCAAAAGAAACTTGATGTATCCTTAATCAGTATAAAAAAGGGGAAAAGCCCAAAAGAAAACGACTGCACAGTACCACGTTAACTTACCAGCTGAGGACTCCTAAGTCTGCTGTCTCAAACATCCTCTTCCCTGAGGCAGGCATGTCCTAGTGTCTGCTCCTGCAATACATCCTGACTGGTGGCCCCCAAGACAACGGAATGAATATCAAGCAGCCATCTGAGTAGACAGGCCAGTGACATCCTTCAACCTCTCAAGCTCACCAAGATTACTAGCCCTGTGCTGATGACTCTCCCAAGTGTTTAGCTCTAATTTAGACCAAATGTTGGCAAAATCTAGTTCCTCAAAGGTTTGGGGTGGTGGAACATGGAAACATTTTTTTATTGTTTTGTTCTCATTCCTTACCAACATTTTGTACTGATGTTTATTCAGGAACAAAACGGTTCAACCATAGGGAAATTTAAACTTCCTTCCAGTCTGGCACACACTTCCCAACTGGAACAACATGTGTTCCCCATTCAGTAAGGCAAATAAAGCAAGATCCTCATCAGCCCAGGCAGGAACGCATGTGGTGGACAGTGGTGGCTTGAACCAGCAAGGAAGGTGCTGTTTGCTTGCTTCAGAAAGCACACCCACAAACACCACCCTTGCATTCACCTCAGCTACCTGAGCAACTGGCAGCAGAGGACAGGCAGGTGAGCAGAGAGGTCATTTCATAATAAATTCAGGCACCAGACAGCTGAGGAGAGGTAGATGGCTTGGTTCTGTTGCCACAAAAGATAAACTTGTGTGTTGTCACCAAGTATACTTAGGAAAGCACTGATGGTAGAAAATACATCTGTTTTTTCAGTTCCCTCTGAAAAAGCACAGCAGTTCCCTCTACTATAAACATAATCCCTACAACCATGGCGTATATTTAGTGTCATTGTTTAGTGATGGGGTTTTTTTTAGTCAGAGTCAGGTTGATGGTTGGACTGGATGATCTTGAAGGTCCCTTCCAACCTAGACGATTCTGTGATTCAGACATAAACAGAGACTTACAGAAAACTTTTGCCTAAATGCATGCACTTCAAGGACACCTAACACAAAGAAGCTCTGTGATCCTCTCGAAAATTCCAAATATGAAGAAAACACAGTGTTTGCATCTCATCTTCTAGAAAATCTCTATTAGTCATCCTTCCTTTCTCCCCCTCAAAGCCTTCACTACAGTATTCCTAACCCAGGATGAGAGCAAATACCAAGGCTAAGCACTGTAACTCAAGTTTTAGCAAGCATAAAAACTCCTCTAAAGAGTCGTCATGTATACTCAATCTTCTCATCACAAAACACAACGTCTTCTTCTTTTTAATTCTTCCTCCATCTCTAACTCCATTGCACCCATAGTTACTCCCCTACTAAAGTTGGGCTCCTTTTTTTGGCATGAGGGAAAGCACTCAGATTCTTGCTTTCTCTCCTCAAAAGCAGGCATAAAATGGTTTAAACACCAGAAGGAGGGTAATATTTGAAGTAATGGAAATATTTTCATGCTTAACTTCAGCTACTGAAGAGAACTGCAGAAAGAGCCGTGCTCAAAGAAAAACACTCAGGAACAGAACTGGAAGAAGAAACATTGCTCTTCTTCCCCTTCCCTGAATCCTTTGGTTCAGTAGGGTAGTTGAAAGGGCAGCTTCAGTAGGAAGGTGATCAGAGTAAACAAGGAGTTCCTCTGTCAGGATGTTCAGCAGAGAAGGAATGTGCGTATTTTTCTGCTGAAAAAAACACCTGCTAAGAGCATAACACATTTCAGGGAGCTATGCTTTGCAATTAACAGCTTAGAGCAAAGACAAAGGCATGTCTTATCCCAGGTCTAAACCCAGTTTCAAATTACAGCAAGGACTTGAAAGCTACTGAAACACCAGACCTAAGAAACTGCCAGACACCTTTTACTAAAAGAACTGCTGTTAACATGGCTATTCCACAAAAATCTTCTGGAAAAGATCTTTAGGTGTCCGAAGTAGAGGACTAAAAATTCATGAATTGAAACAACTGAGGTTGTTTATACAGCTTTGTCAGAGCACTCGTGCATTTTAACGAATAGTTTTTAACTATCTAACCGCATGAGATACATGCAATGTTTCTCATCATACAAGGTGTTTCTCATTCCCGGTGACTGAGCAGTGATTCAAAGTTATATTTTATTCTCTTTGTTCACATACAAAGAACATAAACTAAAACTCACACGCTGAGTCACACATAAATGACCCAAACCTCAATCTGAAAATTGCCTTTTCAAGATTTCATTATTGTGACATTAGAACACTTTTTCACAATGCTGCTGTGGAGCAGCCCACTTCCCTTACCAATAAAATGAAGGTCAAGAGATTTACTGAGGCAAAGAGATTAAAGCCAAGAAGGCCAGCAAATTACAAACACACCTCTTGAAATGTCTAAAAGCACTACACAGCCTGACTCTTCAGGGTTATCTATTTAAAACAGACTTCGGTTGCAGTCATGAGCCTTCTCCACATCTGCTCCTCTGACTACGGATTTTCACTCAGAATTTGAGGGAAGCACAATCTGTGCAAGGAGAAACCGTGAAAAGCATGACCCCCAAAATAAACACCTCACTTTGTCAGAGCGGTATTCAACTGCCTCAAACACAAGGCCACCTTTTTTCTCCCTACAATCTTCACTTAATTCATTATACACCTTTCCTTTCTTCAAGGATTTGAAGAGGTCCTACAAAGAAATGCTCTCTTTCATCACATACTCCTCATTCATTCCCTGAGCAGATCCAGCCAGTAAACCACATGAAAGAGAATCTCTGTGGGAGGGACAAAAAAAAAAATTCAACTGAAAACTGTGTCTGCATTAGCATTATAATACTGAAAGAACTCCACTCCAAGAAGTAAGTGTAAATATTAGACATTTTTAAAAGAGCTGACCAAAGGTTCTGGACTATTTATCTGTATCAATTTTCAGGAAGATTTGGAACATTAGTGAACTACTTTAAAATTGAACTGAATGATTTAAAAATATTGAAATAATTAAACAAAAAAAAAGAAAGAGAAAAAGGAAAGGAAGGAATGAGGGGGAAACTGAATGCCTTCAGGCAGGCATGAAAATAAATGCAATAACTGATCCTAGGTCATCTCAAAAAAATAAATTACAATGGAAAATATAGATTAAGCGTTAAAAGAAACTTGCCTGACTGAACCTTTTTTGGTAAGAATATACATTTCATCAGTGAAAATATTTTTTTGTAGTGATTAAACTACAACTTCCATCAAATACTCAATTTAGTATTAGAAAGTAAGTATCTGGCGTAGCAAGCTAGAATATGAACAAAAAAAAACCCCAAACACATGACATATAAAAAGTACTTTAAATGGCTACATAAGGCTTTAGAACGCATTATAAAGAACTATCAGCAGCGGCTGCACCACTCACGTAAATCACACATGAAGCAGTTCTTGACCCAACAAAAGAAAAGCTTGTCACTTGGAAGTAGGATACAGACTGGAAGAATGAGAGTGGGAGGGACAGACCACTGGGACAGCAAGAGACAGCCCGACTGCAAACAGATACTTTCCAACAAACCTTACAGAGGGTAGTACCTTTAGGAACGAGCAATGTAAGTGATGGGTAAAGGATGCTGGACTGTATTTCTAAGAAACAGAAAGACTGCATCGTGTCAGTATCATGGTAGATAGTTGCCTGAATACAAGCCCCCAGCTGAAATGCAACGGTGAATGCAATGAATGGCGAACGGATAAGGGCAAAGCCAACAGAAGAACAATAACCTGATTTCTTTAGTTAGTAACACGAAGAAGACCAGTTACTAAAGGACTGTATGCATTTTCAGAGAGTCAGAAGTTCAAGTAGGATGTTAAAAGATTAGAGCAGGCTTTAAGAACAAGATGGTTAATTGGAAAACTGAAAAATATGTTATCACAGACATTTTTTTTTTTTTGCCAAGTTACCAGAAAGAAATTGAAGATTTAATCAATTACAATCTACACAGGGAAAAAACTTTTATCAGGAGACACTTCAACATGGCAGGTTAAAAGGCATTATAGATGCAATGACTAAATATTAGAACTGTACAAATTAACTACAGACAAAAGTCACAAAACCATGACAGCAAAGCCTATCATCAAACTAACTTACTGAGATGAATGTTCTTTAACTGGAAGTATTACAATTCACGTGATGTGCTTCTCTAAAAGAAACTCTCCAGCTTAAGCACAGCAACTGTCTTACAATTAGCTAACAAAGGGAATTAATGTTGCACGTACTATAAACAACACTGGACAAAATTGGAAAAGGTCTTAAGAGCTCTAGGAGTACACAAAAATGACTAAACCATCATAGCGAATATTGTTTTGTTGTTTCTAACATCTCTGTAGCCAGATTTTTTTTAGTACTTTTAGATTGTGCAGATTACCCTTTTCTTTTTCTTTTTTTTTTTTTTTTAATTTTAAGCGAGACACCTTAAAAACGACAGTCTACACCACCACATTAATATCCACCTTCAACAGGTCAAGAATCAATAATTCAATTGCAGTATCACACATCTCAGCTGAGAGAAAATAAGAGCTTGTCATTTTCTCTACATGCTTGTACTAGAGGTAAACAGAAGAGTTTCCAGGGGGGTCATCAATTTTAGATGCCAGTGACAAGGAGATCCCGAAGTGTCTGGCTTTGGAGGGAGGGCTGTCTAGCCACCAAGCTCACCCACAGCTTCCTTCCTCTCTGACTTAGTATCTACCATACCTTTCCACACAACAGTACTGCATCGCCCTGATCTCTTCCTACCATCTGCAAATCCCAGTGTTTCACTCCTTTATCCTCACACTGCAGTTCTTACTCAAAAAACACTTGTACTCTCCCAGTAGGAAAATACTGCACCCTGGGCACTTACTCGTTGTCCATCTGCTTCTTTCCCCTCTTGCCCAGCTCCTGTTCTCCCAACTCCCGGCCGTCTTTGCTGAGAAGCCTCAGCCAACTGCAGTCTTCCATAAGGGAATAGAAAAGAAGAACATACATTTTTACTCAGCACTCCTTGCTCCTCTCTAACAATCTGTCTCCTCACCCAACTTTTCCTCCTGGCTTTTGCATCCTCCTTCCTCGCAGCTCCTAGATCCTTGCCTGTCCACTTCCAGCTTCTTTTTAGCTTTTACTGAAATTTATTATGATTCTTGAACTTTTTTACTTCAATTCACAAGAGGTTTCCTAATGATAGAAGGGATACTGCAGATGCAAGGAATGAAACCCTTTGTCTTCATATCAACATGTTACCAGCTCCGTGCTGGCAGAAACTTAGTGTAGCAAAACTTTTAAAGAACCAAACTCCGATGTTTCCAACAGCAGGAGATTTAACTTGGCCAGGTATAATGAAGTAAAAGACACATTATTAGAACTACCATGCTTTAAACACATCACCCCATCACCACGCTCCCCTAGCACTGACATCAGATCAGGAAGGAAACATGGAAAGAGGTTTCATCAAAGAGCAAATTACTAAATCTTAACTCATTAGTACCTGCCTTCAAAAACAACTCCTCTGATTAGCCTACTTGACTATTTTAAGAACACCGGGGCAAAACACACGTTGAAGGTCTTAACCCCCAAAAGGGCAGAGTCTGACAACGTTATTAAGCACTTTAAAGCAGGATGGTGTTATAGGACTCCCATAGCGTCACCAACTCCTTTAGTATTTACAGAGCACTTCTTCAACCAGCAAACCGGGGCTGCACTCTCACAGCGCAGGAACCTATGGGAACCACCTCCCTGCACACACAAAACGTATCTTCGGCTTCGTGTCACCAGCCCTACAGTTTATCCCGGCAAAACCACCCACAGCCAAGCTGCCGCTCCCGAAAGGCGGCCGGAGCGGCGCCGGGCTTCCTCCTCCGGGGCCGGCAGCAGGGCCGGCTTCCCGCGGCAGCCCCAGCCCTCAGAGACGAAGGGGCAGCCTATCCTGGCGCTCCGGGCGGGCCGCCGGAGCCGTCGTTTCCAAGCGGCCCCGAGACTCCTCTCCACGGCGGACGGGGGCCTCACCGCACGGCTGCGAGAACGGGGCCCTCGTAGCCCGGCCGGGGACGCCCGGACAAGGCTACTACCCGAGAGGCTCCGGGCAGGCCGCGGCGGGCGCCCTAGGGACCGGTCAGCCCCCGGGCAGAGCTCGTCCCCCCCGCGGGGCCCCGCCCTGAACCGCGCTCCCTCCGTGTCCCCGCCGGGGCGGCCCCAGCCGCGGCCCTCGGCCCCGCCCCCGGCGGCCCTTACTGTCCAGGTAGTGCTCCAGGTACATCCCCGCCGCCATCTTGGGCCCCGCACACACCGCCGCTTCCGGCGGCAGCCGGACGCCGGCGCCCCTCCTCAACCCCCACCCGGAAGCAGCGCTGCCCGGCTGCGAAGCCACTTCCGTCCGCCTTCCCGGGCCCTTCCGCTGCGCTCCCGCCGCCATTTTGGGCTCTGCGGGGCTGCCCGCGGCACCAGCTTCTTTGCTCGGCCGGGTGCCTCCTGCCCCATCGCCGGGACTGAGGGAGGGTGCCCGGCGGGATCAAGGCGGGGCCCCTCCGGTGCTGGTTGCGGAGGAGGCGGCGGGCCCCGCTGCAGGGAGCAGGCCTGGGGCTGCCTTGATCTGATTCCCCTGAGATGCGGGAGAGTAATTAGCTGATGCCTTCATACCTGCGCCAAAAGAACCAGACTTAGTGTTTTGGAGGCTGCGGAGGGCTCTTGTGGCTTCAAATAACTTTCAGTCATCGGGGTGGGGAAGTGCTGTCTGTTAACAGCACTGAGTTTTCCTACTCATCATACAACCCCCCAGTGAGAAGTAGCTGCCGCTATATTATAAACAGGACATTGCTGTAAAATAATAGCGGTACAAACTTAACATACCTAACAAACCAAACAAGCAACAAAATGACGTTACACATGTGAGCCATGCTGTCTTTTCCCCATCTTGCCAGGTGCACTTTCATGACTGTTTACCACGAGTCATTTCTAGGTTAGACATCTCACAGCAGAGTCCAGGAACCCTTCCCTGGGTGGTCCTTCGCTAGTGGTTGCACGTGACGTGGTGTGTAGTTGTGTTAGGTCAACGGGGTGAAGGAACCGAGACAAAATGATCTTATTTCTTTTGAGCCTTAAAAGCCCAAAGTGTTCAGGATCGTTGTTTCAAGAGGTCAGCATTAATTTAGCATCCTATACTGTTTAGGAGGCACTGGGTTTGTTTGGCAGATTAAACGTTAACGTTTGCTTTTCTCCTGCCCACTGACCTACATCGTTAAGCTTTTTCCCCATAGAGTGTATAATGATGGTTGTTGCTGCTACTTCCCGGCCCTGAGGAGAATTGAGCAGACTTGTTTCTTCTCTTTCTTCCCAAAGATCTTCCAAGGCACTGTGCCTTTATTGATACGGATATACTGGGATTAAGTCTTCCATGAGCCTGCAATGAATATTGAAGGGCTCTTATAAAAATGAATTGCAGCTGTTTGAATGATCAGCCATCGTGCTGTTACACTTTTTGGTTAATTGAGAGTTCCACTGTGTTCTGAAGATGCAGTGTTTTCCAGTCCTATAGTAATTTAAGTTATTTATGACATTTTTAATTATTCAAAACACATTTCCAGTTCCTGTCTGAAGCAGCTGGCTTTGGTTAGCTGAACATTATTGTTAAGCCTCACTTTGTTTTTAAAGTACTTCAAAATTCTTGTACAAATTGCCTTACGCTCTTAATTAAAGAGGATGTGGCTGTTGCATTGAAAAAAAATCTGCTTGCTATAGCCTGTCACAGAACTAAGCCAGAATATCCCAAATGCATCCTGCTTGGAGCTACCAGGCTGAATGAAACTGATGTTGAGAAACATATTCTTGGACACCATCAGTTTGGTTAAGAGACACCTGGGAGTCCCATCTTATCCTTCATACCAAGGCTAAAGAGATGACAAAAAACTAGACCACTGAAGGGGAAAGACAAGCTCTCTCTGGGCTTATTGGCACCGCTGATAAAAAAGACAGGGAAAAGAGAAGACACTTGCCTAAAATCTAAGTGGTAAACCTTAGTAAAGCGTACAAAAGTAGGTTTAACTTCATTAACTGCCACTGTGAAGTTGGAAAACAAAAACTAGTTCCGGAGCTCTGAATCTCAAAGTTTGCTGTCTCTATTTCTGCTTTCTTCGGAAAGCTGAGCCACTGAGATTCATGGAGAAGCACATTGCTTAGGGGTCTAGGTGCATCTTCATGCACAGATGGAGTGTTACCATGGTAGTTATTTGGTGAGAGGTCTAATTATTTTTTTTTTTTTTTTAGAGTAAATGCTTCTACAAATGAATGTCCTAGCATGGCGCAAATCATTTTACAGGAAAATGTTTCCCTAGCTGGAATATGCCCTAGAGGTACATGACTAATTCTGTTTATCACCACCCAGCCTTGTATATTCATACTCAGGTAACTGTTGGAGTAACAAAGCCACATATGTGAACCCCAATGGTTATTGCACACCCCACCCACTCACCCTGGAGTTTGCTACTTCAATTACAACCTATTGTTAAAGCAGTAAATACTTCCCAATTAGATACGGGGCCTGACTGATGAGCAGGAGATGTGCATCTCACGAAGGGAAGCTAAATGCCCCGCTGAAACAGTCTAGAGTAGTGATTCTTGATCTTTATTGATCTACAGATGCCTGTGTATTTTCCCTTGGAAATGTAAACATCTGCCTACCAAATTTAAGCCTCCAGCTTTTCAGTTACATTACAGACCTCTTAAATGTTGTCCAAGGACCACAAGGTGAAGGCCAGTGCTTGAGAGGGATCCTTAGGCATACCCCAGCAGGAGGCCTACAACTTCAGAGTCTTGTTTGGTTCCCTTTTTAATCTTCTCACGTTTAGTTCTTCTCACTCTTTAACATTCTCACTTCAGAGGTCCCTGCTCTGCATTTCCTTCTCTTCAGGAAAGACTAGATGTACCCACACTTCACTCTCGCAAGCATCAAACAATCAATCTTGCTCCCAAAGTGATTAATCAGCTGTACAAATGAAAGAGGATGCCAAAGGCGCCAAATTAGAGCTGTGTCCGCGTTCCAAAACCATATCCTAATGCAGTAGGAAAACTAGGCATAGACTCTAGTTCTTTGGTGTCATGATTTCTTTTCTTGCAGTTTTTTTTTCCATTCATTACACAGACACTACATGAAATCGAAATGTTTGTTGGACCAAGTTACTACATCTCTCTAGTACTTTGGTGTTCTACTATACAGAAACAAGAAACCATGCACACAAATTTAATCTTTTGTACCTGAAATGATGATTGAACAGGTACCTATCTTGTAGTTAAGGAAGTGTACAGAGCAATTTCATTCTATGTTCTGAAACTGCACTAGTAAACTTGGGCAGCTTTCAGGTACATTACCTGCAAAATATTAGAAGAAAACCCTAAACATGATATATATCCTTTAGTTGATATAAAGATGATAAAATAATCAATAAAAATATAGAAGACAGGCAGAATCTCATAATTATATTCTATATTAGGAAGAAAGTTGGATGATGTAGACAAATCTGTGAAGTAATGAAATACTACCTATTGCCAATGAGATTTAGGAAGATGTTTAGTTCTACCCATTAAATAATACATCCTAGAAGTTGCATAGCTAGAAACTGACAATCAATAATTTTAAAAGAATTATCTGGCAAGCAGATGGAAGCAATGGGCTTTCTTTTCCAAACAACTTTGGAGCTCTGAATGTGTTCCAGAAGACCAGCAAATACTTTTACTCGAAAAGTATTTTGAGAAGTAAATGGGATCATCCAGGTTGCCGTACACCAGTTAACCTAACACTGATTTGGCAAAAATCACAGTGTGATTGACATGGGTTGCACTCAGGTAAGAAAAGAAACATATTTGTTCTAATTCCAAGAAAAAAGATCCTGTTAAAAGAACTATGTATCCTTTTATCACAACGTAAGTTTGGAGGCTCACGATAACCATCCAGGCCTAATGTAGCAAGACTTACAACTCAACACTCCACAGATCAGTCATTCACAAAGGAACAAGAAAAGCAATACATTAAGTACTACACGATGGAGTCAAGCCTTTCTTTGAGACAACTAAGCCACCTCAAGTTCATTTAGCTGTTTGGAAAGATGAATACAGTGACTTAATCATGGTCTTTTGTAATTCATTACAAAAGAAAAAAAAAAGGCTTCTTATAGCAGAAGACTTTAATGTACTGAACACAGGCGTAACAAGACCCTATGGATTAAAAAAAAAAAAGTAAAATAGAATGGCAGCTTTAATGGCAGTGATAACCAACAAAAAACTCTAGTAAAGGACATGGTTGATTAACCGTAAGGTTTTAAATGATGAAAGTCTTAAATCTTTCTTGAAGATTTAACTGAATTACAGACCAGCAATACTATCATTAGTCACGGCTGAGATTCAGTTACTGTTTGTGGGTGACTTTTCTAAATGATTTCCAGCCTACGTGATGTTTCCTTTTAAAGCAATGATAATTTGCAAAATCCAGCTAAGAACAGACAACCAATTCAGTAAAGCACAAGAAGAAAAAGTGCCTTCCAGCAGAGATACAAGATGCAGCCTAATACAGAACTCCAGAGTCATTGTCAAGTCTTCTTGGGTACAGACATACAAAAACAAATAGATTGGCATCACAAAGAAAATGCAGGGTGTCAAAGAATTCAGGAAGCTGAAGAGAAGCTGAATTCAGGAAGAATTCAGGAAGCTGAAGACCATGGGATCTTGTTAGAGAATCTTCCACCCTTGTGAGTGGGAGTTAAATAATTGAACCGTTGTTTGCTTGAGAGCACAAAGCTGAAAAACTGCAGACTGTGGAACCTGAGGCTTCATCTTAACAGGGAAGAATTTCTTATAGGTGTTGTATTTTGCATTCCACAGGTAGCAACTGTAGTTTATAAACCACCTGAAGCACTTTAAGTATGTTAAACAGCCTTGGGAATCCAAAGAGGAATCTAATCCAAATTTATATAAGTGACAAAGATAATAAGAGTGAGCTATCTTTAATTATTTCTACACCAGCAACAGGACTCTGGGTAAACAGAGAAGGAAGAAATTCTTGTGGATGAGGAAAAAAAGAGGCCTCGAATAAAGTGGCATTTTTGAAACTCGATGGGAAGGTCCCTTTGTGAAAAATCATTAGCTTCTTCCTGGGCAACAGTAAAAGCTATAGGGAGCAGCAGCAAACTGCACAAACACAAGTAATAATACCTTTGAAATAACAGGTAACAGGAATTGTACAGCCTTAAATACATACAGATCCCCATGCTAGGTAGCAGATACCAAGAAGGGGAAGGATAGTAGACAACAGAAAAACCCCAGCTCGAACCAGGAAAGGCGATTTCAAGCACCTTTAACGTGTAAAATGAAAAAAAAAACACTGCAAGGAATTTTAACTTGTGAGCCATTCCCCAGGGAATTCAAAGTTGGCAAAACATCCTTCCAGCTTTTAAAACTGCAGCTTTTTAAATACAAGACGCTGCACCCAGAGCAAGTCAACTTTTCAGACTACAAGGTGAAGCACACAAGACAAGACAGTAACTTGAGTGCAACTGCCAATTTTGTCCCGTTCATATGGAATATGGACATGTAGAAGAGAGCCACAAGCAGTAACAAACCTGGGCTGAATCTGTGCTAATTATCAAAGTGAGCAAAACTATAAACTGAGTTGTCCATTGGAAAAAAAAAGAAAGCAGAAAAATGTGAATGAAACTCTTCTGTCAGAAAAATTTATTATGTGGCCAAAAAAAGCCCTAATTTCACAATCAGGAAGAGGAAAACTTTCGGTAAAAGCTCATCCTGGGTTCAGTGAGAAAGTCTGTGAGCAAGAAGAAACAATTTAAAAAAACAAAACAAAACAAAACTGGAAACATAACACATGGGAAAGGGGAAGGCCAGACTGCAACCAACATAAATTAGACATTGTAAAATCGAGAATACTGTTAAGGAAAGCTTTGTGGCTAGGAAAACTACTGGTAATAAGAAAGGGATGTTGGATCTTTCATTCCTTTCTTTGAATAAAACCCAAAGAAATCTTACTAACAGTACTGTTCCATTCTAGATAAAAACGCCGAAAATGCTAATGACACAGAACAGGGGAAATCAGTCAACAAATATTTCCAATTCCATATTCAGAAATAAACAGGATGTGACAGTCATATGAAAATAGCAACTTCTACCCAGTACCTTAGTATCAAAGTGGGAGATTCGACAACAGCTACTAGGATTGTACATTTTTAAGTCAGCAAAAGAACAGGAGTCCTAAAAAAGTTCACTAAGAAGCTGTCTAGCCCATTGATCCAGATTTTAATTAAACTTCGGATATTAGAGAAATACCTTAAGACATTCATGACAGTATTCCCAGAAGGCAAATGAAATGACTCAACGTCAAATTTATGGAAAAGTTGTTGAGATGAATGAAAAATAAAACCTGTAACCCAAAGGTTATACAGATTTTTGTAGGAAAAAAAAAAAAGAAAACCCAAACCCTAATTTAGTTCTTAGATGACATCATTATACATTTGGTTTAACAAAGGGGACTGCATAGGTGCAACATACTTAATTTTTTGTAAGGCATTGACCTAGCACCATAAGTCAAAAAGATTTACTGTACATAATCACATACTACGAGGATTAAGAAATGCCTAGCCTGCAAGTCTCAAAAAGAAGCTAATAAAAAGTTGCACTGAACGATGCTTTTCAAGTTAGTGTAGGTCAGATGCAATATAGCATTTTCAACCTGGACCTGAAAGTAAAAAAATAACAACTGATAGCTTGGGGGGTGACAAAACTGGGAAAGTGGTGAGTGACCTGGTCCAGCAGTAAGCCAGGTCCGTTCACACAAACCGGACTTTGATACAGCCTCACGTTAAGTATCTAAGAAAGAAGAACTCAGACCATACCTGTAGAAAAGGGGAGACGCTATCACGGAAAGCCAAGACTTCGGATGATGTCTAAGGGTCACACCGGACAAGCAGCTAATGTGAGCTCCCGTATAACGCTGCGAGAAAAGGGCAAACGCGATCCTCTGCAGACTTAAGGCAAAGGGCAGGGGAAACTTGTCCATGGCACTGGGGCTTGAACACTCAATTCCAGAAGGAGCATTTTTACAAGATACTGAAAAATTTCACAAGATGTAGAAAGAAAAGACAAGAATAATTCATGGGCTGGAGGAAATCCCTTACAATGGAAAATTTAAGGAGTTCCATCTATTTAGCTTGTCAAAAAGTGGACTGAGAAGTGACACAACCGTGTTTAAACACCAGTCCAGGGGAAAAAGCCCCACTGTGCTCTAAGGCTCCATGAAACAGCAGGATGGATGTATCCAGAACTAGCAACTGGAAGCCAAAGCCAAACAGAACCAAAGGAGAAACCGGGCTTAAGTATTTGAACAGTGAGAACATGAAGCCCTTGCAGCAGGCTACCAATGGAAGGAATTTTCTGTGTCCCAGTGCCTCAAAATCAAGCCAATGCATTTTGTCAGCACATACTTCCAAATACATGTTAGTCCTCGAGGCTCAGTACAGGATAAATGGGTTGAAATGTCATCTGTAAAATGCAGGAGTCAAATCAGACAGCTTCTTCTAGCCTAACCTATGGATCTACAAAACACACCGACTGCAGCCAGCCCTGGTGACTAAACGCAAGAGAAAAAGGTTTCTGCCACAGGCTCCGTGGATGCAGAGGGCAGAGCTCCTCGTTTTCCTTGTGCGAACTGCAAAGGCTGCCCAAAGGCAAGGATGTGCCTACCCTCGCGTCTGCCCGCACAGCTGCTTGGGATTCACCAGCAGCAAGATGCTTGTGCAAATGGTCTGGTGCAGGGGGAAGGAACACACATCACAGGGGCAAGGTGCTCGCAACAGCACCTTCAAGGAGCCTTTTACACCAATTTATTTCTATACAAGGTGGTTAAAAAAAAAAAAAAAGCCCCTATCGGTTGTTGATACAGAAGTCTGGGATTCTATAGGCTTTGGGTTGGTGATTGATTTTAAACCCCAACACATGCTTTTTCCCTTGCCTTCTCATTCTCTTCCGAGTCAGCCTCCATGATCCAAAGAAACTAACAAGTGACACACAAGACTAGTAGTCATGTGGACCAAAAAAAAAAAGGGGGGGGGGGAAGGAGAATTGAAGACGAAGAGAAAGGGAAAAACAAACGAAGAGTGAAAATAAAAATTCGCCAGGATAATGCGTTTTATAAACACAGAGATAGAAACGGTTACAGCAAGGACAGAGCGGGCCAGGGGTGGGGAATAGATATTTATATATATATATATATATAAATTCAAGGGGCCTTCAGTTTATTCTTGTTGGCTCCCCCTTCTCATTAGATTGGTCTCTCTGCGGGGATCTTCATCCCCTTCTCTCCACTGTCCACCTTTTGGGGATTCTCTCCCATGACCAGGGTCCAGAAGAGGCCACCACTGCCACGTGAGTCCAGCCCGTCTTGGCAAGAGGGAGCCTGGGAGAGCACTCTGACGGGAGGTGAGCAGGAGAAGCTAGCCTTTCCCTGCCTCCTGCTGGCTCCTTGAAAAGACTGGTCTATTCCTCCTCCTCCTTCCCTTTGGGAAACTGGGGGCAGGACAGGCGCGTGAGAGTCAGAACTGCTGTCGTTCCGCTTTTCAGGGAAGGGAGTAGAGAGAAGGGTGATGATTATTTTGGCAGTCTCTTACCCTCCCTCCGGTTGCTTTTTGGTTTGTTGTTGATGCCTGCAGGCTTTTCTGAGGAGGTGGGCGGGGTGGGGGAGGGGAGCAGGAGGGAGAGGAGGAGGAGTACAAGCTGCTAGGACATCATCCACAACGGGCAGGAAGAGCAATGAGCAGGAACCCACATTCCTACAGGGCCTCAGCCATCGTGCTGCTCAGATAGCTGGGAGAGAGAGGCAGCAGCCAGTTCGGACACTCCTCTCTATTGCTCTCCACCGAGGGAGGAGAAAGAGTGCAATACTCCACAGCCCTTGGGCAGTGTAGGCACCTGTCCGGCCCAGAGAACATGCCTCGCCTCTCCCCCCTCACCCTGCCACTGGTCTCACCTTCCACTGGGGAGAAGGAGGTTTCTCCCATCCAGTCCTTGGGGCAGGACAAGCGACCCCTCCTCTCTTTCACAAGCAGGAGGGACAGGAATGGATATTTCTCTCTTAGACACTCAAGGAAATCCTCATAAAACCCCATCCAGCTGTGAACCCTGCCACATTCTTCTGTGGCCTGCTGAAAACGTGTGTCCGAGCCCCTGTACGCACAAGGACCGTCTCTCCATCCCATCCACCACGCATGTCTCAACACGCACCCCCCCTTCATACGCATTCTAGAGTGAGAGGGAAGGCAAAACGGGGGCCTTTCTTTGGGTTTGAAAGGAGAGGCTCTTGCATGAGGAAGCGATCCCGGCACAGGAAAGGGGCTCTTGCACAAGGAAGCATCCTCCTACCAGGCAGGCTGTTGCACAGAAGGAGCACCCCCTTGAGACAGGCTGTTGTTCAAGGGGCTGCCATGAACAGGGTTACACGGCCAGAAGAGGCTGTTGCAGGAGGAGAGGCCAGAGACTGTTGCACGAGGAGGGCCGCTAAACAAGCGGTGCCCCTGGGCGCAGGCTATGCACAAGAGGCTTTCTGCTCCCTGGGTTGAGGTCTCTCTAGGAGCTGGAGAGATGCTCCACTTGGATGGCGCTGGTGCTGACAGTGAGGCAGATGTCCTTGTGATGCTCTGAAGTCTTGTAAGGAGTCAGGTCAAAGGAGCACTGGGGGGGAGGGTTGGGTTGGTTAGTGTCTCCAGAAGGGCCCCCTGCTGCCCCCCCACCCTGCGGCTGGAAGTGCTGCTGCTGCTGAGAGGCCTGGGCTTGAGCCTGAACCACCTGCTGCTGTGGGTCAGGGATGTTGTGTTTCCGCATGTGCTTCATCAGGTACGTCTCCTGCAATGGGAAGAAAGGCACAAGAGGAGGGGATGACATTTGCCAAAGCCAACAGGGAGGAGGGACACAACAGCTCAGGGGGCTGCTCCTGTTGGCCGTGAAGGAGCTACTCCCTGGGAAGCGTGTCCACTTCTGCTACCGCCCCCCCCCCATCCCACCAGGGCAGCAAACACTCACCGAGGTGTAGGCCCGACTGCAGATGGAGCAGGTGTAGACCTTGGCGTGTTTCACCGTGTGTGTAGCCAGGTGTACCTCCAATGAGGCGGCATCCGTGTACGCACGGTGGCAGTTGTGGCACTTGAAAGGTTTGTCTTTGTTGTGCTGCCGTCTGTGAGACTGGGGGGCCGCAGGAGGGTGGAGGAAGGAGAAAGCAAGCACAGGAAAGGAAGCAAGTATTAATACTGGAGAAGGCTTTCCCTCTGACACCCCCTTCCAGCCAGGACCCAAGCTCCCTAGGGCCTTGTCTGCTGACAGAGGTACACCTAGCTCCTAGTGTAGGGGACAGAGCTTCTCCCTCCAGCCCACCACATCTTCCCTACGGATGCCCTTTTTTCTTGGATATACTAGGCATTTGAAGAGCACAGTCTCCTAACTCTCCACAACCCCCATCTTCTCAGTGTCCACACACCTCTTCCGCAGTCTTTTCCTTTTCTCTCCTCTCCTCCCTCACTACACATTTGTTCCCCACATCTGTCACTGTCCTTCAGGGCAGGATCTCCTTTAACTGCTCGCAGGCATTTACAGCTCTGCCATTTGGCATGCCTTACAGTTCCCCTCCTCCAGGATACTGCAACAGGACACACCACCTCTGCTTTCCTAAATCCCTACTCTTACGCCCTCCATTTTCTTGTAAAAGAAACCAAAAACCCAACCAGATTCTCAGACTTTATTCTGTGTGATATTTAGCAATAATCTTGTCCCAGCTAAGTTAGAAAACTCTGCGGAACAGATGGGAGGGGCTTTACCGAGGTCTCACCACTTTCAAGTGAAGTTTACAATTTCACAGATGAGACTGTTTATGAGACTTCTTTGAGTCACTAGTGCCACAAAAGCCAGGAATCTCTCCCAGGGCTTCAACATCTTTTCTGTACTCTTTCACTCTCTTCCCAGCTGCCCCAATTTCTCCATCTCCTCCACTACAAGCAAGTAGTCTCTCCTCCCACTTGACAGTCGCCCTTGCCACCACCACTGGTGAGCAGGACAAGCCCAGTCCCTTACCTGCAGGTTGGAAAGCTGGGTGAAAGCCTTTTCACACCCAGGGTGAGCACATTTGTAGGGTCGGTCCCCAGTGTGGATACTGTTGAGGAGGAAGAGCACAAATGGGAGGCAGTGAGCAGGCAGGCAGGGCAGACTGCCAGAGCCTGATGCTGCGATCAAATCTCACAGCCACTCAGGAGAGCAGGGAAGGGGATGATGTTGCCTCCAGATGCTGTTCTCTCTGGACAAAGAGAGCTCTGCCCAGCTCCTGTGTCCAGCTAGAAGTTAGACAAGATAGGCAGTCAAGCAGATTTCAGAGAGTGACTACGACTGAGGAGCAAGAGCTTACGAATGTCTGCCCAACTTGGCATGAGGGACACCTTAAAATGGGTTGGGAAGGGGTCTGGAGGTCCAGGCTCCCTGCTCCAAGCTCAGGAGTCCTCTACAGCCACCAGAAGTCTGTTTTCCTGCTTCTACAGTACCAAGAAAACAGCTCTGTTCCTTCTCAGGATAGACACTCCAACACTTTTTCCTTCACATTATCAGGCTGAGATCACCTACAGTGTTAATCTGTCCCTGTCCCCCTGCAATGCCAGGAGAAGCTTCCACACACTCAGTCCAACCCCCGTGGTGCCAGGCTGGGATCCCCTGTGGCCAATGCCTCTCTCTATATCGCTCTCTCTCTCTGTGGCCCCCCACGGTGCAAGACCAAGGATCCCCCAGGGACAGCACGTGCCCACCTCAGCCCTGACGTGGTCAGTGTCTCTTGTGCAGCCTCCACTCCGTCCACTCTGGTGGGTCACCTCCGTCTGTGGGTGCAGCCGGCCGCGTTCCCCGCCCGCCCCCCGCATGCTTGGCGCGCGTGCTCCACAGGTGCATGCCGGCAGCGCGGGGGGGCCAGGGCCAGGCCCCCAGCCTCCTCTGGCCCTTACCGTGTGTGCTGCTGCAGGTGGGAGAGCTGGCGGAAGGCCTTCTGGCAGTAGCGGCAGGTGTAGGGCTTGGCCCCCGAGTGGATGCGGAGGTGCTGGGCCAGGTAGGATGTGTTGGCGAAGCTCTTGGAGCAGTGAGGACACTTGTGCGGCTTGACAATCGCCGTGTGGAGCTTGGAGTGGATCCTGCCGAAGAGGAGGAGGAGCAGCAGCAGTTGGACACGACCGCCATCTGCCTAGTGCTGATGGAATGAGGGCACAAAGGGGGTGGGACAGCACCACGCTATCTGCTACATGGAGGAACTCCAAACACGGCATGAGCTTGCTCGGCCTCAAACCGTGCTCCCCTTGGATTCAAGAGACCATGGTCTGTCTGCACCGGGGGAGGATCCAGAGAGAGGAACTATAGAGCTTGGACTGAGGGGCATTGGCAGAGCTGTGTGTGGGAAGCCTACGGCTGAAACAGCAGGGGGGCTGGCAAGCCTGGACTGAGACGTTTGGCAGAACTACGCGGGGGTGACAGGGACCAGTCCTCCTTAAGCCCAACTCTGCTCTCGCTCTGACACAACCAGCCCTACCTTCTGTCAGAAAGCATCGCTCCACTGCAGGCGCCCCTTAGGGTGAGCCAGCGCTAGCCTCTGCGCGCACCCAGCCCCTCACAGCAAGCGACAAGTCTCACGTGTCAGATAGCGCGACTGCCGGCTTATCGTGTACAAAGACCCCCACCGGCCTGCGGAAAACAGCAAGGTCTTCCCCAGGCAGTCGCCTGCTTGAGGGATGCTCACAGCATGCTGGGGTGACGGCAGCATGCAGCGCGGAGGGCGCCCAGGCCTTCCTCTGGCCCTTACCGTGTGTGCTGCTGCAGGTGGGAGAGCTGGCGGAAGGCCTTCTGGCAGTAGCTGCAGGTGTAGGGCTTGGCCCCCGAGTGGATGCGGATGTGCTGGGCCAGGTAGGAGCTGTTGGCGAAGCTCTTGGAGCAGTGAGGACACTTGTGTGGCTTTGTCTCCGTGTGGGACTTGGAGTGGATCTGCATCTCCGACTTGGAGTAGAAGGTCAGCGAACACATCCGGCACCTGGGGACCCGGGGTGAGGGGAAGAGACAGCGTCACACGGTGTGCCCCAATATGACAGCGCCCCAACATGTACCAACTCTAACTGGATAGGGCCTTCCACAATGAGTGACGAAAGGACATTTTCTCGCTATGTGGTTCTGGGGAGGTTTCACCCTGGGCACTGTGCTTAACTGCCAAGTACTCCAGTCCCAGGGGGACAACCTTAACCCAGGAACTGGCAGAAGAAACCAAATGATTCCTTGCGGCCAGAAGAGTAAAGGTCTTGGAAGAATCTAAGAGGTCAAAACAAGGGAAAATGGGTTTAAACTAAAATGGGTTTAAACTAAAAGAGGGAGATTTAGACTAGATATAAGGAATAAACTTTTTACAATGAGGGTGCTGAAACACTGGAACCCTGGTAGATGCATCACTAGAAACATTCAAGGTCAGACTGGATGAGGCTCTGAGCAACCTGATCTAGTTGAAGATGTCCCTACTCATTGCAGGGGGGTTGGACTAGATGACCTTTAAAGGTCCCTTCCAACCCAAACTGTTCTATGATTAGGCTTACAAGAGAGACAGGGCAGCACTTTCAAAATTTTCCAACAGCAATCCAAAGGAGACAGGAATAACAATTCCCAGACAAAAAAACTTTGTTCATCTATAATTTATTTCAGTAAAAAAAAAAGTTGGAAAACCTTGAAATCCCAGGCTAAGGTTCATCTTCACAATAAAAGCTAATTCCGTGTACTGCAAAGTCTGCAAAAGCAGTTATGACCAAACCCACTTAACTCTGCTCCCATTTTTGGAGAAGATACTCAAGTATTTAGAATAAAAAATGCTGAAAATAACAACACTGCTCCTTTCCTAGTGGGTCTCATAAAGATACTCTGGATATCAAAAGTGCTATTTCACTGGTCTAACGGGCTTTCATCATTTCTACCTTATTGATGTGATGCAAAATGTTTTGTCTGGGAGTTTGGACCCATCTGTTCCCATAATGATCAGAAACGTATTTGGTAACACACAGACTCTTTTGAACAGGAAGAAGCAGTTGGCATCTATCTGCTATGGATGCTGCTGTTAAAAACTGTTCCTCCATCATGACACCAGGCTGTTAAGAGAAGCTTGCAATGTTATACAATTCAAGATGGTAAAAGCTTTTGTGGTTGATAATTTGACAGAGAGATAAAAGCTGCATACAAGTTACTGGAGGGTTTTTTTAGATTTATTTTTTTTTTTTAAACATGTGCCAACCAAGGGGCAGAGTTAAGTTAGTTTTTCCATTTGCAGACTTCTCAGTTAAACAAGACAAAATTGAACCAGCCCTTGGAACTTCCAAGGTCACAATTAAGAGAAAAAAACACCACCTAGAAGTCTGGCTAACATGAATTCAAACTTCATAGCAGGTTGATTTATGTTTTTGTCTGGGAATTTCCTTTAGTGTTTACGAAACTGCTCAGTGACAAAAGTCTGTGCAGGTATTACAAGCCACAGAGTTGACCCTGATCTTCCCCATATCTACCTCCTCCCAAGAGGATACTTCATTCTATCCACTATTATGACTATTGACTTTGGAACCAGAAGCTTTATGAAGTGTGCAGTCTGATTAGCTTATGTAATGTAGGCAATATTTATCCAGCACCTACCTTAACCTCCACAGGCCTTCCAAGCCACAGTTTTATTTTAAACTATTTAACTGGAAGCAAGGCCTCCCTAGCAAGCACTCTACCACACACCTGCCATAACATTTTTGTCCTCTCCATCGTTGTTCTTTTACATTCATTATCATCTCTAACAGTTGTTCCCACGTTTCCTACCTTCATCTTTCTCTTAATCTACTTTTAATTGCAAACCCTAACAGAACCTTCAAGCCAACGCATCCTTACATAAATCCCCCCCTCACACACACCACAGTCCCTTCTGGAGTCAACAAAGAGAAGCAATATGGCTGTTTATCCCTAGGCCTATTAAGAGATTCCAGGAATAAAAAGGAACATCAGAATCATCTTATAAAAACATAACTCTTGGTTTATAAACCATACAATCTCCAAACTTGTGCAATTTCTTCCAGACTTTCTGAAAGGTTTTAAGCTAGACCTGAATACAGCACATGCATTTTGCAGTTGCCAAGTCATACCTGCTGGATGAGGATTATATCCTTGAAAGCAGCAATGCTAGAAAGAACTTTGAGGTGAATATCAGACTGAAAAATACCTCTGTGTCGCCAAGTAGCTAATGCAAGCAATTATGGCATAATCTCATGCATAACTTTTATCAAGCTTCTTCTCAGCAGATGCTCACTTCCATTACTCTCAGCTGAACTCTGTTCCACGGTACCAGTTCTCCGATAAGGAACCATTCAACTGAGAACAAGCTCCCAGTGCGATGCTGTGCTAATATGGCTAACAAAGGGGACTAGCAGGTATCATTTTGGTAAAGAGGAATGGTGCTACTATTCTTGCAACAGTATGTCTAATTCTGAAGTCTGGGTAGTCAACAATTATTAGCAAGCTCAGACAGGTTTAGCAAACTTAAAGGATGGCATGTGGAAAATGAGCTTCACAGTAAAGATTCACTGAGCCCAGTCTATCTAGGTTTGGAGGAAAGCTTAAAAGATAGCTCGATCAATACCCATATAAATTATGTAGGAAGAAAAATATCAATTACTAGGGGCTTGTTTAATCAGCCAAGAAAGGTATAATTAAAAACAATAACTGACAGCAGAAGTTAAAAAAAATCCAAGAGGAAACGGGATCTTTCCAACCATGAGAATAATGCATCTTTGGAACAATGCTTGGAGGCTATAGTATGGTCTCAATCACTTGGCCCCAACAATCAATATTTTGAGAATCCAGCTACCTTTCTGAGAGGAATACCTTTTAAAAAGTTTTGGTCTAGCTTAAATACAGTGGTGGACACTAATCTCTTCTGTGCTGTACACGTGAATATATTTTAATCAGTCTGTTCTGAAAAACTCATGAACTTTGCTAAGTCATCAAGTCTAAGTAGTCCCATGCACTAAATCTGCAGTGCCGTGAAGCCATCTACTATATTTTCTATAACTTCTGTGTATCCTTTCCTTTACTTATTTGCTTTGTCAGGTATCTGCCCTCAGGTCAGAAATTCCCTAGAATAGACTTTAATTAAGAGAAACAGATTGAATGTCCTTTTCCATTTTCAAAATAAAATTATAAAGAACGTATTTCAAAACCTCTCCAGCACTTGCATAAAAATGGAAGATAAATCTGACTGTTCGCAAAAACACTTCCCCCCCCCCAAACCTACAAACACCTCTTGTCTGAATTTTGCAGCTGTAAACATTCCAGTATTGTTTTTCAAACAACATTTAAAAAGAAAGTCTTGCAAGGACTCATTTTCCAATCATCTAATTAGCATCAGCCCTCAGAGGGCAAGAATGTTATGTAGCATTAACAAATTCATGAGCCTTATGAGTTAAAAAAAACCCTGGAATACAGCAGAAAGCTGCATTTCAGAGAGTTTTGTATTGTGTGGTATCAGGCTTTTTCAAGGGAACAAATGATCCATTTAATTAAAGGCTTCGCATTCTGCCTCAGACATCAAATATTAAAGGAGAAGATGCAATCAGCCCTCTAGTGGGCAAATATGGATTAAAAAAATGTTTAATCTATATGGATAATGATGTGGTAGGTTGAGAACATTGCATCTGACACTAGCAGCGTTTCAGTATTCTACTTCAGTGAAATTCTCCCGGCTGGGGAGAGGAAAAGTTGGGAGTGCTCCTGGCTAAGCATGAAAAAAATGATACATGAAAGAATTTGATTTTTCCCCCCTCTGTTTAATATCCATTTTTAATCTTTTCTCCCCACTGTGATTCTAAACTACCACTACTTCCACTGTATTCTTTCTGAAAGCAAGTAACAGAAATGACTGCAGCATTCCAATTGACAGCATGACACAACATCCCTAAAGCTGCTTGTTATGGCTCTGCAAATTTAGACAGCCTAGGAGAACATATTCTTAATAACACAGGGGTGTATCTCTTCATATAAATAGTTAATTTAGTACCCAGCCATATGCCAGAGATCAAAAGTAACCTTTTTCAATGTTTATAATCCTTTCTTTTTATAGGGAAATAAAGTGAGACATTCAGAGAATGTTCATGTTAGACAGAAACACCCTCAAAAATCATGAAATGCCAGTAAAAGGTGGATGTACAATTCTAATTCTGCTCCCATATGAAAGTCATCACGATGAGTCATAAACAAAATGATGCTTATAGCAACTACAACTCTGTGGCACAGCATGCTGTATTTTTTTCCTCACTTTCATGGAATGTTCCGCCTCATTCATCAGATGCTCTTATGAGATAAAATACCATGTGAACTACCAGCTCATAGTAAAATTTGCCTAACATGTATTAACAGCATTTTTCAATCAAGTGCTTAATTAATCAGTATCACAGTTGTGAAAACTACGTGAGCTTTTACATGGCTTTGAGAATTCAAATTCCTAGCATCTACTGAGGTTAGTCTTAGAAGTTAATCGAGCCCTTGCTCCTTCTGTTAGGCTACAAATACAAGTTGGACCACAAGTTAAAAAAAATTAAAAAATCAAATCAGGAAGGTCTGAAGTTAAACTAGATGACAAGAGTGAGTTTAGGCTGTCAGAGTCAGCAGTTCATTTAGCAAGGAAAGAAATGTACTGTCCTTGCAATGCAGAGTTAATGAAGTAACTAATGCAAGCATAGCGTAATAATGGATGCACAGTTCATGATAAATTCTAAGTTAACCCTTGCATTCCCCCCCCTTTTTTTTTAAAGCTGAAGTTAAATATTTTCTTGCTAATATGTTGTCAGAGGTGGGGGAAAGCAGACAGAACTAACGTCTCAGATACACAGCTAGAAAACTCAGATAAGACCTAAATCAACCCAGTAAGCATGAAGATGCCAAGTGAAAGCATAGGAATTGTACCCCTGCTGCCACACTTCTACACCCAGCATCAACTCCTACCAAAAAATTAACACTGCGCTTCCATTTCCCAATTTACACCACTGGCATATATACTGAGCTACTCTCAGATCTCAGTCAACTCATTTCCACAGTCCTTCAGTCACTCGGTGGCTTGATAAAGCTACAGAAACTCATACTCTTCTGGCAAGGCAGCAAGTATTTTTAAATGTTCTCACCATATAGCACTTGTCTGATTTGAGGGCATTCCTGCATTTTGTCCATTTTTCCAAATTATCTTTTAAAAACACCAGACTCAGAATTGTGTGTATTTCAGCATGCTTCACAAGTTGTCCATCATCTTTCAATGACCCCAGCATTTACACTTTCAACATTTCCATCGCAGCCTCGCACTGGGAGCTCATATGATGTCACTTAATTCCTCAAAGTCTTACTGCTTTCCAGGATACTGTTTCCCCATATTCCTTATCTTTAGATCAAAGATTTTCAGTAGTATCCAACAGGACATTTCAGTCTGATATTGTTTTCCACTGTGTTCAAACACCTAGGTCTCAATCCCTGGCTGCTGGAGAAATCATGCAGTATTACCCAAAAGGCTAAATCTTCCATCGCGCTATACTAAAATACATTTTGTTTGAATAGTTCCAGTTTAAGAACAACATAAAGCTTCCTTTTCCTTTTGCTATCCACCTGTTAATTATCAGCCATGGCTTTCTGTTGACCTCCAAATCATTGAACAATCCTCAGGCCTAAGACCTTGTCTACCAATTTTTGGAACGAGTCACCATTAGCAAAAAGATCAGCAAAACAATAAAACATAACAAGGGGCTTCCTAGTATAGTGATGACATGCAAAAGCTAAAATTAAAAGAATACAAAAGGCCCATGAGAAAGCACTAGCAAATTTGGAAACGCCAGAATTAAGGTCACCTATGTCACCATAATTTGGCTCCACAATGCAGGTGTGCTCTGATACAGCCTTATTGACTGTTTCCACAGAACTGCATCCTTATTATGTTGCACAGACAGATACTTAACAAGCAAGCGTTCAGTTTTTATCATCACTGCTCTGTGTACAGCCTCAAGCCTCGTCAACCACATGCAATTCCAACCTCCTGAAGCAGAATCACTCATCTGCTCTACCCATCACAGAAGTATCAGTGCTCCGTAAGTACTCAGCTATCCCCACAATGTCCCTTTATTTTTTCCCAAGGGAAGGGAATGACAGAAGACATACCCACCAATTCCGAGTGACCAAACTGATACCTATAACCACTTTTTTTCCCCTTTAAAGGAAAATTCATATCGTATACATTCAAATCACAGCTACTATAGATTTCTATGCTACACCTATGTGGTGCAATGCTTCTGCAAAGGAAAACAGGGTCTGACTTTTAACAGAGAGCTATTAAATGATACTCGAGGAAGGATTACTGTTTTGGGAACACCAAATGCTAATTATTTCAGGATAACTGTCTGTGGTCATTTTTAGCATGCAGAAAATGCAAATCCATTGAAGACTAGACCTAACTCATACTTGCACACACGTCAAGGGAAGATAATCTGCAGGCCTGAATGACATGACTGTAGGATACCATAGCAAATCTGTGGCAGAGGCAAGCATCACCTACAATTCTTCAGACTAGCAGTAAAATGCTTTCCCCAAATCATCCTTCTCAATTCTGCAACTCAAGGTCAAAATATAAATTTTCTTTTCTTTTGTAAAACACTCCTTTCAGGTTCTCTGACTAAACACACAGGACACACTGACAGGCCATCATGTACACAGTACCTATAATCAGATAATCAAGCATGGCATCAAACTGCATTGCCTCAATAGGGCCAAATTAAAGTGGGAACAGATAAAAAGTGCAACAGAATAATTTCAAAGTTCTCTCTCCCCAGCTGAAACTGTAACTGCCCCCCTTACTCCCCCGCACACACTCATTCCATTGAGATGCAAGTAACATGTGCCAAAATTAAAACTCATGACTGCAGAACCTTTACTGTTAATTCCTTCTGCTTGGCACTAGGACGCACTGAGAGTGTGTGTGTGCACATACACACACACTTACATCATCTTGGCAGAAGGGAAAGAACTTAACATAATGCAAGTTTTTACCTTATTATATCCTGAGGCATGCAGTCTTAATTCTGACATTTTCTAACCTTCAAGCACAGCATTCATATACAAAGCAAAGCTTATGTGTACAAACTGCATGTGTATATATGGATGTGCACATGCACCTGTCCTTCTTAGAGTTTTGAGATCATAAGCCAATTTCAACTAAAACTGGAAAAGGGGTAAGGATCTTAAAGTCAACACAAGTCTCATAAAAATATGCAGCTGTGGAAAGAAGAGAGACCCTCTTGGAGCCCCCTGCTGAGGGAAAGGCTAGGAAGCTCACCCTTGATTAGACATCAGAGAATCCACACAGGAGAGAGCCGCTGGAAACCAGGCTTCATTAGTTCCGCTGCTCACGGAACTACTTGTTAAAAAAAGCAAACAGAAATTCCAACATGTGGCATCGTACTGACACCCACGCTGGTCATCAGCAATCTTAAGATCCATTGCACAGACCTCTGCCACTGCAGCTGGGGTGATACATGATAGCAACGGTAGTTTGTCACCTTTTTCTAGCCTCAGAGGGGGATGAGGTTCTTTGCCAGAGGAGGGCACGTTCTTGTGCTGACATCAAAGACATGGCAAAATTTAGAAATATTTGGTTTAATATTTCTAGGCTTTGGAGGGAATGTGGTTGAACTTTCTGCCTGACACTACAAACTTCATTTCCCCTTTGCCCTCAGCCTTCTAGCCTGCTGCAATCCCCTCTCTCCCGCACCAAGACCCAGGCCCAAGCTCTTTAACCGCACGCCCCAGTCTCTTTACCCTCTACTGCAGTGGCTCTTCCCTGTTTTATTCCCTCAATTACCTAACATTTGTCTCTTCTCCCCCAAGCTTCTATTTGTCTGTCCACATCCCATGCTCTTGTCCCCATCTGTTCTGCTAATTCTGGGTAGCCCCTAGAAGATCTGGTTCTTTCTTCCTCCCCTCAGTCTTGGCCCTTCATAGCTTATTTCTGTGCCAACTCTCCCTTGCAAATAGGCTCCCCATCACATCCTGTGCTGTCTTCCCTAGTTTGTAGGCTCTTGTCTTTTTCTCTTCTTTCTGATTCCCATCTCTGCTCTACCAAGTTTCCAGACTTCGTGGACACAACCAGCTCTAGGCTGAGCCCATATCTCATTCTCGTCCCTACTACATTTGAACCAAGCAGTGTCTTCTTGCACCTTGCCCTTGTGCCCATGGGAAGATGGATGTTATTGTGAACACTGGTCACAAAAGACTCCCTTCTTAAGCAGAAGAAGGAACAGTTGTGACTGAAGAAGTATGCTTGGCCCTTCATCGCTATTTCAAAAGATGCTTATCTCTGCAGAGAGAGTACACCATGTAGTCCAGCCTCATGAGAGGGGTTAGAAACTGAGAGATGTTAGAGCACACTTATCTCTTCTGTGGAGATAGGCAGTCTGGCCACTGCCTAGAGTCACACAAGCTTCAAGAAACATCAAAGAGGATATAATTTTTGCATATTTCAACTACCAAACTATAAAGTATCTCCAAGCATGCTTAACGCTTTTTTTTCCAAGCTTACAAGTTGGCCAAGTTAGACCACAGTTTTACAGATATATGTGGCCTACAAAAGCCATAGCCATCAGATTTCAAATCTATATGAAACCATGGGAAGTTCACCAAACAGCAATACTAAATCCAGTATAGGGCAGGAAAAAAGGCTTAAAATGGCCTAATTTCCTCACTGAAGAGGGGCTCCATCCAGCTTCTTCATGCTCTACAGCTCAACTCTGCTTCTAACTAAGTCTTCTAAGGTTTCTGTGCGCTTTTTCACCCTGGACTTACCTCAGAAGCTTCCTATGTCTCTCAACTGCTTATTGTCTCCCAAACCTCCCACTGGCCCCACAACCTAGTGAAAGTAAGGAAACTCAGAACTAGGGGTGGGGAACAGAAACCTCGTCGGTTACAGTAAGATGGCAAGACCCTTCTCAGGCCTCCAACTTTTCTGCTGTTATTCCATGCTCCAAAGCACAGCTAGCAAAACCATTCCAGACTATAAATTGATATTCATGCTAGCCTTTATAAATTTAATACTGGAACCAAGCAATGCCTATAAAGAGATCTCTTCCTCTTGCAAAGAAGAAACTGTTTTGAGAATGTTTGTCATAGAGGGAGAACCAATGATCTGGCCCAGATAGGCTGAACCACTTCAAAGTCATCCACTGATCACATCACACCACTGATTCTAAAAGCACCAAAACAGTACTAAGAAACAATACCAGTCTCTCCAGAACCTTTCAGTTATGCTCTTCAGTACATTCTAAAGTACTGAGAAGCAGCCACGTGCTTTCACACTGCCAGCATCTTACTAGAAAGGCTCTTGATGCCGATCTCATTTTCCATGGAAAAAGTAAATTCTACAAAGATGTCAGGGAAGATTAATGAAGAGCTGACAATGAATCCAGACAAGACTGAAGTGACATTACTCATGAAGGAAAATGCTTCACAGGAGTGGTTTAGATGCTGTCCCCTGCAGGTGCAAGCATTCTAATAGCACAAAGCAAAGCACCAAAGCTAATCCTGAGGCTAGATGTCCAAGATCTGCAAGCAACACCATCATTAGTAAAAGCCTCACACCTTTTCTTACAAGGAAAAATCTAGTAAGCAAAGATTCTTGCACCACTTCCACAGCTGACCACTAATTCACTTCTAGCAATGATACAGCAGCAAACCATCTGCTATTTGCTGAAGCAAGAATCTCTACATTCAGCAGAGAATGGGATGAGCTGCAATACGTCTATCGCCTTTGCGCTCCAATTCCTTCCAAGTCTGCCTTGCTGTGCTGCCCATTCAAGGACTCACTCTGTCTTCAGCAATACACTAGGAATCAGGAATTAGGGAAATCAGCCACCTCAGTGCCCAGGCACTCAGGACAAGAGAGCTCACAGAGCTCAGAAAGCAATTTAAAACCAAAAAATAATTAAATTTGACAAAATAATCCCAGGCTTTAGAAATAAGGTATTAAAAAAAAGGTATACAGTACAACTCCCTTCAGGCATCTGACTAGATTGTCCTCAGTGTATCACCATAAGAATCAGTGAACTCATACAAATGTAGACATATGAATACCACAAGCAACTCCTCCTCCAGCCTCAAAAGGGAACAGGAGTAGATGAACCTCACCCACAGTCTTAATTTAGCTAGGATACGTCTGCATGCTGTAGTAACGGGAACTACCCAAATCATCCTCTAGAATGCAGAAGGAATCCAGGAGTCCTGAAAGTTTAAACTTGCAAGTCTATTCATATGTGTATTACGGAGAAACAATTTTAGTGTGTTTCACAAAGGTTTTCTCTTCCACAGCTCCAAGAGAAGATAGCATTTTCCTTTATTTTTTCAACAACTATTTTTAGTTCCAAACTTGCACACAGAAAGCATCAGCCAAAGAGAAGATCCCAAGGAGGGCAGAAGTACTCCTTGGTGGTATTCAGTAAATCTCAATTTAGCTATCTTGCACCTCAGCACTACTCAGAGGGAGACCTGCTTGGGATGAAGGCTGGAGGAAGAGGTAGAGGTATCACACTTGGATTAAACATGAAGACAGGAAATCTTCCCGATTACATGTTCCTACATATAACTAATTCATTTTTTTCCTGCAAAGTCTTTTTCATGAGCTGTTACACAGACTATGGATGTTCATAAAGTTTCTGCTGAGTCACTCCACCTGGTCTTGGGCATTTTTTTCCCAAACTTACAAGTAAACAAGGAGCTATAATTAAAGCCTCGGTTCAGCTTTAATTCCAGTGTTCACTGCCAATTGTGTCCCCTGTAAATACATATTTAACAACCTAATTAGCAACCCAGACTGTAAGCAGCTTGAGTAGTGTGGAATTGTGGCTAAGGCCCAAAATAAATGGTGGGATTACAAATAGCAAGCTACCTAACACTCCCACCCTTCTTCGCAATACGCTGATTATATTTTCAAAGTGGAAGAACTGGGACATTGGGTAAGAGAAGAAAAAGGCTGATCCAAGCTCTGCTTTTGTACCCATTTAAACTGTATTGATTTAAAAATGTAAACATTTTGAAAATGCTATAGTTAAAAATGAAACAGTGCCTGGGATGGATGCACTGATTCTGTGTAGATGCCTTCATACTGTTATGACTTAATTCCAGAAACATAACTAAATTTGCACAAAAAAGAGGGTCTAGGATGGTTAAAGGGGAACTGTTCAAGATAGGATCACGGGCACATAGCAAGGAAGTGAGAAGAACTAAGGACTATCTCCTATTTCTGTTTCCAGCTGGCTACTACTTTTCCTCTTACTGATCTTACTCGTCCCCCAGAATCACCCATTCATGCTCCTGCTTCCCAACTAAGACAGACCATCACAATTCCTTCCTAGCACTTTCCTGCTCCGTCCAGCTCCCACCTTCTCTAAAACACCCACACTCCTTATCCTCTTGTTTAAGTATTCCCTCCTAGTTAATCTTTCCCTTTCCCACCACTTACTTGTAAACTCAAGCCACAACCCTCCAAGCTCAGAAACCCAACCTCAGAGCTCAGAACTCTCCCCCTCTTATCTGATACCCCTAGGGCTCAGAAACACTCTTAGATGTAGCTCAGAAATACACTTTTTTTCCCCTTTTTCATTGGGAAGGCTGAAATAGGAGACCACAAGGGGCAATTCACACAGGAGCAGACACTACCACCACAGTTTGCTTCCTGCTCTGTGTGTGTCCAGTTTGTAGTCTTTACACTGGACAGACTGGAGTCCTAACTGAGGAGCACCTGGACACACTAGGGCTCTCAGCTACACCAGAAGTGCTCCAGCTGCACTGCACAGTACTGCATCCTGCAGTACACCAGCCATAATACCCGGCTGTGGAATCAAGGATATGGTTCAGCCTCCATAACATCTCGGCCATTAACTAACCCAGCAAAATTAACATCTGTATTTTCAGGAAATCAAGTTTGTCCACTAAGAAGGAGATCCTTAGTTTTGGGTCACCCCACCAGCTTGCAAACACTCCTGATTAGACGAAAAACTCAACTCTTTCTGCAGCTGAAAGATTCTCTACTTGGGAACTCTACAGGGAAAAGGCAGAGATCTTTTCTTCCCCGTGTTACCCTCTGAAGGGCTAAATACACCCCCACCCCCATCCCCATGCAATGTTACAGTCAAGGTTTAACCCCACTCCCCACCTGTATGTCTTGCCATCCTTGTGCTGGTCCTCATCATCCTCATTTGACAGCACAAAGGGGTCGCTCATCTCTGGCAGCCCTGACTCCTGCAATCGTTTCTTCTTCCGGCCCCGGGGCGGTTTGGGGGCAACTCCCCCACCCCCGCCACCCCCACCACCTTCGGAGAGGGTGGTTGTCCCTTTCTTGGACAGGTCAGGAACCACCTGGAGGGCTGCCTGGGAGCCAGGGGGTAGTGCAGAGACAATCATGGGAGCTGAGATGGGAAAGGTTTGGGCAGAGGAGGCTGTGGTCACCAGGGAACCTGACGGGGAAGTTATCACCAGACCAGGACCTGCAAACAAAGAAAGATGGAGGAAGTCACTTACTACATCTCTAATTACATTCAACCTTCTTATCCCACAGAAGTGAGCTTTATACACCTACTTTTGACTACAACCCAAACAGAAGAGTAGCTTACCCTCCCCAACACATTCCCAATCTTCACTGCTGGAAGTCAAACTTCCATAAAGAGGGTGGGTATATGGAACACCTAGAGATTCACAGTGAAACCATGCCAAGGCTGTCCACACCATCAGTAAGGGTAGGAATAATCTAGATTCTGAAAATGCTTCTCCAGGACCCCCTGTCCTCCTATCCCAGAGTCTCCCTTCATATGCTGCCGAAGTCGTTGGAGTCCACTACCTGCTGTCATGAGCCCAGCAGACTGCACTGGTACCACGGTGATGTTCTGAGTCACAGGGGCTTGGCTGTGTGGTGTCAGCTGCTCTGGTTTGGTGTCCGAGTCCATGGAGATACCAGCGGGTAGGGCGACAGAAGTGGGTACTGTCAGCAAGGCAGGGTAGTGGGGGGGAGCCAGGCTGCAGCCCTTCTCTGTGGGCAATAGCTGCTCCTTCATCTTGTTAATAAACATGGTGTTCTCAATCTAAACAGGTGGGAAAAAAAGCTTTTAGAATACCCTGGCACAACTTCTCACATCAGTTGGCTGAGCAAAAATTGCAACAGAAACACTTTTCATGCACTAACTTCTAATAGGAAGCAAGACCAGCGTAATAGGTTGGAAGACAAAGATCTTACCTGTCCCGAGACGGTGGGCACTGCTGGCCAGAAGTACGGGGAGGAGTTGAAATGAGATTCTTCCATCCTAGCTGGGCACAGGGGGGAAGAGGAAGGGGGAAGGGAAGAGGAATGGAGGAGAAGGAAGACAGACAGACAGACACACACACACACAGAAAGAACATTAAACCCAAAAAGACTCCAACATGGAACTGACTCAGTCTAATGCTGTGACAGTTCCTTAATCTCCCCTTTCTTACTTCAGCAACTTCTCCCCACTTTGAGTTATCTGCCCAAATCCAAAAATTAAATTATTTTCAGGGGAAAAATGTATCTGATATTCCTGCAGGCTTGGGTCCATCTCAAGTGTCTCTTGCCCAATAGTCCTCCATGCAAAAAAAAAAAAAAAAAAAAAAAGACCAAAAAACCCCCAACCAACTGACTACCAACCCAGAACACCTCTAAAATTCCCCAATTATCAACCACCCCATTACATGGCATAAATGATGAAGTCTGTGCATCTGCAACCAGGCAAATACAGCTGAAAATAATTTTTCACTGTCACAACTGTCACAGACAGTCTGATCCCACAAGCAGTGACAATTTTGGACCCTTCCTGTCCCTCTACCCCAGCTCAACACTAAGGACCCAGGTGCAGCAAGGGGACATTAGCATTGTGTTACACAGGAAGAAAGACAGGCAGAAAGAGGGAAACAGACTTGCCCAAGATAACAGACAGCCACAGCAGACCAAGAAGTCAAACTTAGGGTTCCGAATTTCCTGCTGCCCACTGCTCTGCCCACCCCACCCCCACTTCCGGAAAAAACCTGGAAATATCACTCAATATTCCTGACAGATAAGATCATCTTCTTTCATCCAACGAGACTGGGCAGCAGGAAAACAATCTGACTACCCTGCTCCTGAGATACCGTATTTCCAAGTGAGACCTTGTCACGGCTCACTACTGCCCATTTCATTCCCATCTTTGGGACAAGATTCTGGAGATATCTGTCTCCAGTCAAGTGCCCTCTGCTCCATTTCAACACTTCATGCAGTCAGAGGACTAGTCAGACACCAAAAGATAACCCTCTGAAGACAGAGGCAGTAATCTCTTAAGGATCACCCGGCTGAAGAAGCCCTTTCCATCCTGATCCTCACATTCCTCTGTGGAATAGCCTTAGTGGACAGAGTGTTTTTTGAACACTATTCAAAAACTAAAGAAATTCACAAAAGAATATTTCCTGAAGCAGATGATGCACCCATTCCTGAACAAATACTGCAAAACTAGTAGTAAAATACATGTGGTAAAACCTATGTTCAGAGAACATCTGGAGGACAAGCTGCTTAGAGAAAGCAAGCACTGTAGGTTTCTCAGGCAGCTACCTGCAAATTGTCCCACTCCTATTTCTGTTATGATGTGGCAGTAGTCTAATTAAATAAATAAGTAAATACTATTTCTGAAGGGCCTACCTCAATCATCAGATAAGCTGAGGAGCATGCCCCAAGTAGCATGAAACACTTACTTTCCAGAAGTATATTAGGGCAGCATAAATACATGTGGAATTGCTGCGTGTGAGCCAAAATGCAAAGATAATTTTCCTCTATGTAGAGAAGCAGTATTTAAATGAACCAAATTACCTGATAATTTTGTTTTTATGAATTGTGCACGCAACAGCAAAGCCAAGTATTCCTGCCTCACTCACTCACTACAAATCAACCAATAAACACACTTAAGGATGAATTATTTACCTTGCAACGGTGGCATGCAGTCAGACTGCCAGCTGCCTGACTGAATTACTCTGGATTTACATTGCTGTGATTCAATCAGAATCTGATGGTGCAAGACTTTTACCTTCCTTCCTCTGCTTTCTTTCCTGAGCCAAATTAATTAAGTACACTGCCCACAGCAAGGCCCTATGTATGTAATGCTTAATTACCTGACTTTTTTTTTTTTCTTTCACAGGATGGGCACATGTGAAGAGATAAGGCATTCTTGGCAATTGAGCACCATCTGAATCAAGAGGGCCTTTTTGTTTGGAATGTCAAGTTGGGGTTTGGGGGTTTTTGTTTGTTTGTTTTTGTTTATAAATAAGCCCTTATTTGCTTAGCTTCCACATCAAAAACATCAAGTTGAACCTGATTCTATGAAAACATAAGTCTCCTATAATTATCAGATGCATTTTCCAAATAAAGTTTGCAATTGTCCAGGACTCCCTTGGATTCAGCTGCAGACTTCAGGAATTAAACAGAAAGATGCCAATTTAAACAAAAAACCCAAAACAGATTTCTTATTTAAAGAGTAGAAGTTATGAAAATCCAGACTAGCACAGACGAGGGCACTCAGTGCCAGCCTGTCTTCATCTAGCCCCCTACCTGAACTTCACAGAGCATCTAACTCTTGTTTGCTCAGTTTAAAGTGTGCAAATCAAAATAAAGCTCTTTCTGATTCTCAAAAGATAACTACACTGTTTATGTTAAACTCTCTTGGAATCCCCCTCCCCATTCAAAAGTCTTCACGCTTGAGCAGGTATCAGGCCTCAAAACTTTTGGCTTGAAAGGTTGAAGTGTGATGAAGTTATAAGAATGTGGAGGAAAAGGAGAAATGGTGTAAGAGTTGAAGCTTCCATGCAATCTCACTAGCAAGCCAGTCTTCCAAAGGCAGAAAACAAAGATAAGACTCCTCCACCAACCTACTGCCCTAATACCCCCAGTTGTCCCTCCCCCTACCCCGCTTTTAGGCTAAAGGATATTTTGGAAACATGCACCCCTATTCGCAGCCCCCACTTTAACACTGCTCACACTTACTTTACCAGAACTCTGCACGTAACCCTTCCAATTGCTCTATAACTACCAGACATGGGCTGGAGCTTCAACCCTGTACCACAGCACGTTCCCACTGCAGTGCCTTCATCATCCCAGCTTCCACAAACAGGCCAGAGATGGGACCTTCTTCCTATTCACCAGTCTAGTATCAGACAGATGTCAACGTACCCTCCTGATATAAACCAAAAACACCTTCTATGTACAGACCACAAATGTACATACACCAAATAAACAACCGAGTGAACCAGAGAACTCACAAGGGACAAGGAATCTGGAGTTTAGATCTCAGAGTACTTCACAGAATCACATACTTAATGTGCTGGACTTATACTTCTTTGCAGGTCATCACTTTAATCTTAAACAGATAAAAGCACGTGCAAGTATACGGTGAGGTAGAGGCTGTGTTTCTGGAAGGCACAATCAAGGTTGGATACGCAGGTATTTACAGGTTGACTTTTAACACAGTTTTCTTTATTCTCCAGATATCTAGTTTTTATTTTCTATTCAGTGTAGAGTTTTCAGTTGATTAAAGGCCCTGAATATGATATTTGGGAATGATTTACGACGTCATTTTATGTCTGCTCATGATATTTGTTCTGTAACAAGAAGCTTTGAGACTTAATTGGTGTAAAATACTAAGAATGCTGAAGGCCATGCAGGCTATTAGGTCAAATTCAAAAATGCCTCCATGAAGCTCGTAAGCACCAAAAAGTTCAAGCGCCGCTACATCTTTAGGACAAGCACATCTGGATGCACATCAGGAATACCCCAAACATGCCGGCCAAAGTCCTGAATCCCAAACCCCTGCACCAGAGCTGGAACAACTTTGGTGCTGTTCCCCGACACCAGCGTAGCCTCCAACCCAACCGACGGAGCCTCTGGTGGAACAGGTGCCTGGCAAGGGACATACGCTGTGCCTCAGCTCCTCCCAGACAGTCAATGCCCTCTCCCGCACCACTTCAAGCCCCCCCAACGCCGGGACCTGCGGCCCACCCCGTCCCGTCCATGTGTCCTCCCCAACCCCCAGTGTGGTGCGGCCGGCGGGAGCCCCCGGGGGGGCACGGGGTGACTCACGCAGCTCCGGGAGCTCCTTACCCCTCTCACTCTCCCTCCTCTTGCATCTCTCCTCCTTCCAGGGCCGTCTCTGCAAACAAACCGCCAGGGTTACGGGGGCGCCCGGGGCCCCCCGTGACAGCGGGCGGCGCAACGCGGGGCCCCCGGACCCGCCAGTCGCCTCGAGCCCCCGGGGGAGCGGCCATGGGCGGGGGAGGGCGCTCCTCGCGGGGACCGGCCGGGACGGGGGGGGGGGCCCGGACCCACCTCCCCCCGCGGGGCCCCGCGCGCACACGGTGGCGGCGGCCGAGGGACGGGGCGCGCCGCCCGTTCGCTCCCCCGCGGGGACGGGGCCGGCCCGCAGCGCGGCTCCCCCCCCTCGGCGGCGGAGCACCTCCCCCCCTCCGGCGCGCTCCGCACCCGACAGCGGGACGGAGAGACGGGCGGGCGGGCGAGCAGACAGACAGACAGCCCCCCCCTCCGTTTCCGCTTCCGGATCGCTCCGGCCCCGGAAGTCCCACGGCCCCGGCTCCCCTCCGCCTCCCTCCCCCCACCCGCTACCCGGCGGATTAACGGGCACCACCCCCCAGCGGCGACCCCGACCCCGACTCCGGCGGCGGCAGCGGCCTCCTCACCGGAAAGAGGAGCGGCGAGTCGCTTCCGGGTCAGGGGGCGGAGCGCGCCTCAGCTCTTCCGGGGCGCGGAGCGGAGCGGAACGGCGTCATCGGAGGCTCCGTTTGAAAAAAAAAAAAAAAAAAAAAAAAGGAGGCGGAGCGGCAGTAGCCGCCGGCCCAGGGCAGGTTTCCCTCCTCTGCGGGGTCTCCGCGGCCGGGCTGAGCTGAAAGTGGGGACCGGGTGGCGGCAGGGGGGGCGGCGGAGGCGGGCGCGCGCTTACCGGAAGTGCGGGGTGCCGGCGCGCGGGGGAGCCCGGGTTGGAGGAAGGGCGGAAGTGGCTGTGCCGGGCGGGGGCGGGCGCGCGGCGTCCCCGAGCCCGGCCGCCAGCCCGCTTCCGGCCGAGACGGCCTTCCCGGCGTGACGTGCGCGAGGCGGGGAGGGGGGGGAGAGAGAGAGGGAGAGAGCCGCCCTGATGAATATTCATAAACTCTTATGAATAATTCTGCCGCTGCCCCGCTGCGTCCTCAGCGCCTCACGGACTCGGCCCGCTGCCTTCGGCTACTGGTGGCCGGGTGTGAGGGTGTGACTACCTGGCCTAGGCCTTCTTCATCACCGCCGCCTTCCCGCCCCAGCCAGGCCTCAGCCCCTTCGGCCTGCCGAGCTGGCAGAGAGTGACGGCTTCACCCCGGCCTGCACCGGTGGCTCTGGCACCAGAAGCTGGTGGCAGCGGTGGGAAGAGAGCCACTGGGGCGGCCACACCAGCCTGGGGGGATGAGGGCAGCTTGGCTGATGGAGGTGGTGAGCTGATCCCAAAGGTTTGGCCGCCATCACCTGGGGTCTTCTCCTGCCTGCCCCGTTGCCTCTGCTGGGCCTGCCACTTCCCTGGCCTGACGCTAAACTCCAACCCTGCAGAAAGGACTTGGAAAACTGATTTTCTAGCCAGGTTGGCAAACCCGACCACCCCATTCGCATTAATGCAAAGAAAGGGCTTGGCAAGCTGATTTTTCTAGCCAGGTTGGCAAACCAAACCACCCTATTTGCTGTGGGGAGCAGGAGAGTGAGAGCCAGTGTGGAGGAGAGCGGGGTGACCTTCTTTCCACGGTCACAGGCTGGGTGTAACTACACCCACACACTAATATTTTTATTTTAATTGATTTGTTAACTGTTCACAACCTGACCCCAGAGGGCTGCAGTGCGTCGTCGCTCATGGAGAATTCCAGTTTGGTGGATTCAACCCACCTAAGCTGTGGCTGGCAGTTTCCCCACTGTCTCCCCTGTACTGGCACTACCGGCTGCCTCGCTGCACAGCCTGAGCCACTGTGCTCGGAGCAGCAGGTGACTAGTCCCTCCAGCCTTGGCGACAGTGCAGGGGAAGGCATGAGGCTGTTCCTGGAGAAGGTGACACAGAATTGCGAAGCCAGGCTGGCTGATCGCCCCTACACCAAACTGGAGATACCCCACGAGATCACCAAGCCAAGCTGGCTGTTGCAGGTCTGCTCCGTCTTAGACTCTTAAAATGTAGGTGGAAAGAGACTTTTAGAGACCACCTACTTCATTTCACTGCTCCTAGCAGGGCTAATTTTGGCACCGGACCCACCTCCCAAGTGAGTTTGGGTTCCTTCCTCACCTGTGGTGTTGCTCACTGGGCATTTGGCAGAGCTGTTTCAGTGCTCAGACTGGGGAGAAATCTTTTCTTTTCTTTTTTTTTTTTTTTGTTTGTTGTTTTGGTTTTTTTTAATTGTTGCATGAGTTTTCTGCCAGCTTGGCATGCTGGAACAGCTTTTCAGAGCCAGCGTGAGTAAGAGGGTGGGACCAGGGAGAGCACGACTATAGCAGCCAGCGGTTAGATTGGCTCGGGTGATCGTGAAACCGCAACATCCGGAGCAGTGGGCAAAGGGAAATCTCCTGGCAGCCGAGAGGCAGGCGGCTGGAGCCGCAGCGCCCGCCTGTCCCCAGAAGGTGCGGGGGTATTGGTCATCCCAGACAGCATAAAACTTCCTCCTGGGAGGAGCCAGGATTAGCTCTGCGTTCCTCAGCAGGAGTCACATGAAGGCAATTGTTGATTTATTTAAATAAAAGGAGTTGGCAGCCTAATCAGTTTGGAAATTAATTTCCTTGTTAATTTGGGGGTTTTGACTTGCTCATGAATATTCACAAATACTCATCTTTTTTTTTTCTTTTTTTTTTTCTCCTCCCTGTATGTAATTTATCTTTGTGATTGTCATATCACCTCTGAAGGTGACATTTCTCTCCTCATTCTGCAACGCGGCAAATGTATTCAATCTTGTGCCTTGGAAGAGGAACTCTGGCTTGGCACTGACATCGCTTTTGCCTCGTCTTTGCCCTGGAGTCCCCTGTAGCCTCTCAGCTCTCCTCCTTCCTCTCTGCATGCTGCCTAGAAAGAAAGAAGTCCGAGAGTCTCCTCCAGGAAGAGGGGTGGCCTGTGATTGGGAAAGCTTGTCAAAATGCCCTATACCGGACGAGGAAAAGTTGTAATTGCCAGCCCAGGAGTGGGACAAAGTGGTTAATTTTTTTTCTTACCGTGCCTAGAGTTTTCTGCTCCCCCTCCCACCCCGCGCTGCCGAGCACCCTTCAGTAGCACGTGAGGCAGCGTGACTAACATCTGTCACAGACACTTGATTTCTCTTATCTCCTTTCCTTAGGAGGAGGCAAAATCAGAGAAACAGAGGTGTGCATCTCTGGAGAGTGCAGCTGATCTCTTCACCCTCTTTCCCAGCTCTCCGTTTCCTGCCTTTACTTATCCTGCCCTGCCCTTGCTCCTTTTCTGCACCAGGGAAGAGCACCTGACCACCACCGCAGGTTTCTCCCTTGGTGAGGAGTGCCTGTATCCTGCATGAGCCAGCCCCTGGGCAAGTATCATGATGCATGCCCAGTGGTTGCTTCCATACTGGCTCATTCATTTGGAAAACTCAGCTTCGGTACTGTTCAGAGCGTGGCATCTCGGGGCTTGGAGCTGTGCAAGGAGGGGCAACCAACACCACACCAGCCGTGGGGTCCTCACAGTGGCACTGCCAGGAAAGGGGGTGACTGAGGGAGGTTTATGATTGTGCAGCAAGAAAATAAGCCAGCCAAAAGGAACTGCAGGAGGTAACTGAGCCCTGGAGGGGGTGGTAGGTGGAGGTTAGTGGGGCCTCCCTCCTGGGAGCAGAAATATGTATGCAAGTAGCACAGCCGGGTGCCCGCCTCCCGCTGAGGGCACCAGCTCCTGAGAAGCTCAGAAGAGAAAAAGTGTGGAGAAAGCCAGCTAAGCCCAAAGTGGCTTTCTCTCAACCTTCATAACGAGCTCTTCTACCCAGCTTTGACCTAGGAGGGTGGCAAACTCACACCTCCACGCTGCCTGCCTGCTCCATCTCCCATCCTCGTTAACTCCTCCACAGTCACATCTGACTGTCACGTTCCCACCTCAGCTCTTCCCTGCTTTTTCAGCTCTCCTGATTTCTTTCTCTCTCTCTCTCTCTCCTTCCTCGGCACCCTAACACAAGGCACCCACCCCTGAACCTTCAGTAATGACTACCGACCTTCTGCTTGTGTCACCACTGTGTGCTCTGTGCTTAAACACCTTTTGTCTGCTGTGTCTAAATTGTGTTGTTCACGGTGGCAGCCCCATTAGTATAGGTGGTACTGTGTGTCACAGGATCCTGCTTGGCTGGCTTCTAGGGCTGGTAGACCTGGCCTGACGTGTTCAGTGAGTTGCCTCTGGTGGTACCTGAATTAGTTGGGGGGGTACCTGAGCAGTAGGTGGAGATGGACAGATGGGCTCGGAAAGTGTGATGATGTAGTGACACACATTTTAAGGATGAAGGCTGTTCATTCTTGCCCGAATTTTCATCTGCTTGTGGGACAATATTGGGTTTATCCTGAAGCTGATATTTTAATCCTGTGAGTACATTTCTCAGCAAGGCATGTTGTCCTCACTCTTTCAGGGAACTGACATCTCTTTGGCAATCGGCTGATTAAATCCCCGGGCAGCTCACAGCAGAGAGCATTTCAGCACGTCATTCCTGGCTTTTTTTTTTTTTTTTTCTGCTGCATGGAAATAAATTGCATCTTCCCCTGCTCGGTAACTTCTCTGGTTAGTGTTGTTTAAGGTTGGAGAAATACACAGTAACAGAGAGTTACAGTGTGTGCTATCTGCACATGCCTGAATCATTGCATTTCAGTGGCGTCTCTTCTCTTATGGGCAAGGAGCAGAAACCACACACCTGGGTACACTTTGGAATAAGAAGCGTACAGGACAATGATCTACTGCTTTTTCACTGAAAGGAATAGCTCCAGCTGCTCTGGAGCTGGGGGCGTGAGGATCCCTGTTGAGCAGGAAGGTGGTAACATGGGATTGATCGACCTTAGCTATAGAGGGAGTTCATTTGGCCGCTGTAGTAAGGGCAATTAGTTACCCAACCTTCTGGCCAACGTACCACAGTTACAAATCCTGCCATTTGAAAGGAGGAAAAAGTATCTGCATCAAGATAGCCAGAGGGGCTGCACCTGAGGACCTTCAGCACAGAGCAAAAATCACAATGACATCCGAAGTGCCTGAGGGGGATCTCTCTGGTGTGGTCACAGCCAAAGCACGCCACACGTGCACAGGCAAAACCTGTTCCAGCAGCGCCATGGCTTCTCTGCGGTGATAACCTCAGCAGGCTTAAACAAAAAGGGATTTTATTAGATCACCACGAAAAGTCTCAAGAAGCGTTTTGAACGTGATTCAGCAGTGAGCCTTTCAAGCAATGTGAGGATCCTTGCAGCTTAGGCTGCATTAGCAGAAGCGTAGCCAGCAGATCAAGGGAAATTATTATTCCCATCCACTTGAGAGCTGTGAGGCCCCACCTGGAAGGTTATGCCCAGGGCTGGCTCCTCAGTAGATGATAGGTGTTGACAAACTGCAGCATGGCCAGGAAAAGGGCCCCGTGGTGGAGAGATGGAACACACAATATGAAAGGAGAAGGCTGGGAGAGCTGGGTTTGTCCAAGAGAGAATGCCAAGGGGGCATTTAATCACTGCCTGCTCCTACTTAAAGGAAAGCTGTATTGAAGACGGATCTGCTCCTACCTAAAGAAAAGTTGTAGAGAAGATGGAGCCAGACTCTGAGAAGAGGGCACAGTGAAAGGACAAGAAACAATGAGCACTAGGTGCAACAAGGCACATTCTGAACATATGTAAGGGAAAAACTTCTTCCCCTTAAGAGCAGTTCAGCCATGGGAGAGGTCCCTAGAGAGACTGGCCAATCTCCACCCTTAGAGATGTTCAGAAGCTGTATGAGGAACCTGGTCTAGCTTTGGACTTAACCTGCTGTGAGCAGAGGATTGGACTAGAGACTTCTGGAGGTCCCTTCCCACCTGATTTTTTTCTGTGGATCAGTATTTTTGTGCTGCTGATCTGCTGTGAGCCAATGTTCAGTCTCTTCATAATGTTGGAAGCCAGAAGGGTGGTATGCTTGCTTGGCCCTGTGGAAATGCATCTATGTTGACAGCAGCGTTAGCATCTCTAAAGCCCTTCCGTATGAATGTCTCTTCTCCAGCTGGCTTGCCACCCTCTTTAGCCTTACTTGACCCATCTTACTTCTGTTCCAAGTACAGGTGAATCTCCTAACAGCAGGACCTACTTGGTTTGAGGGTGACTCCCTAAGCTGTGACATCCATGTTCTTCTGCTCAGCAGCATCCACCAAAACGTCATTAGAAAACTATATTGCAGGATCTAGGAGTTTTTTACCCCTACCACTACCTTCACCTCTTCAGAAGCAGAGAAAATTTAATAACTCCTTTACATTCTTGGCTTAGGTGTCTGCATGTTTCCGTACAGTCAGGGAATATGGAATGAGTTTCAGAGGATCTCTGTTCTCGTTCAGAAGTTACACACTCACTTCACGAGAACCCCCCTTTTGAGAAATGCACCCGCCTGCCCGCCAGCCTAAGCCGTAGCCTTTAGTCCACCAGGAGGGCAAAGTGGTGGATGCTTGGCTGGTGCACCTCTCAAGCCAACTTCAGCGCTCACCACGGCGCTGCTAAAGCACCTCTAGGTCTTTACAGCTGCCTCGTACCATTTCTCAATAAGAAGGATGGTGCCGAAAAAGGTGGGAGAAGAGGAGGGGAGAAGAAAGGGTGGAGAACAGTAAATTACCGTTTTAAGGCAGAAGCAAAACTCGAGAAGCTCTATTGCAGCGAGACTGGAGCTCACCAGCTCACCTTCATATTTGTGTTTTTTTTTTTTTTTTTATTTTTTTGAAACTGGCTGAGGAAACTGCAGTTTTGGGAGCAAAGATTTGCAGCATATCCATCAAATTCAGGGTAAGCATGCCAGGGCTGGAAAAAGGGAGCTATATTTCAGGAAGAGAGAAAACAAAGTACTCTGGGCAGCTGCAAACCCATTAGTCTAGTCTCAATAGAGCATAAGGTTAAGAACAAATTACAGAAGGAAAACAAAATTAAGGCTACAGCAGTAAGTGGAAAATGGAATCAAATACAGAATGGGTTTATCAACAAAAGCACTGTGTGCCCTTAACTTGATCCTTTTCTTTACCTCCTTTCCCTTACCTGGATGAAAAAAAAATAAATCGGTAAATCTAATCTAGCTGGATTTCAGTAGGGCATTCGGTATAGCAAAGGCTGGAAGGCAGCTAGATAAGCTAAAGGGAAAGGAATTAGTGGGAGAATTTTAGGTGGGTAAAATGCTGGGGGAAGGCAGATGACGTGTGGAGTCAAAAGGGAACTGCCACCATGGAGGAATGTAACTGGCCTTGGGAATAATTCTGCTTGCAGTAATGGCTCTAGCTCAGCAAAAAAGCAGCATGAAAAGGAAGTTTGCTGATTAAATGCATTTAGAAGAATTACTCACAGTCTGGAGCAGAGAAGTGTGAGGTCCTGTTCTTTGCTCCTGCTAACAGGAGTGTCTTTTACACACAGACATTCACTGGTTAGAAATGTCAGAAGAAAAGACAGATCTGGGTGCATTCATCATTCACGAGATGATTATGAAGCTCCGATGTGACGCGATCACAAAGACAACAGCCTTAAAGAGATCATTACGTTAATCCTATTTGGGATGTTATATACAATTTGTCACCCGTCGTGGGAAGCGGGCTCGGGGCTGGCAGCGGTGGAGGGGGGGAGTCAGAATAACAGAGTCTGTCTCCATGCCTCCTCCTGATCTCCGTGTGAGTGGACGCGGAGAAGGGTTGGCTTCTTCAGCTTAGTGAAGGGCTGAGATGGGTGAACCCCTCTCTAGAAAACCATTTTATATGCGGGGATGCGCCCAGCGAAGCGAGCCCTTGTGGAAGGGAGGGAGCTCTGCCACGACAGAGTGAGGCAGTCCCTTTCTCTTCGGAGTTTGGCTCTTCCTAAGGCTGCACGGATCTACCTCTCCCTGCCGTTTGCTGTGCTTCCTTGGCAGGCAGAGCAGGTTTAGCACGACAAGCACAGCATTGTAAGAAAAGAGATGCTGAACACAGGCCAGCAAGGCCACGTTTTCCTGCTCCATACCCCAAAGAGTCTTGCCTCAAAGGGTAAGAGATCAGCCCAAAGCCTCGTCTTCTCTGTGCAGGTGACTGACTGGCTTGGTGTTTCTCCCACATAATGCCCGCTCCCATAAGCCCTCCAAGGAAGGAAACTGGGAGGGCTGGACGACACTCCAGAGGGCTGTGCCGCCATCCAGTGTGACCTGGGCAGGCTGGAGAGCTGGGCAGAGAAGAACCTAATGAAGTTCAAGGAGGGCAAATGTAGGGTCCTGCACCTGGGGAGGAAGAACCCCAGGCACCAACATAGGTTAGGGGTGTATCTTCTGGAAAGCACTACTGAGGAGAAGGATCTGGGAGTCCTAGTGGATAGCACACTTCCCATGAGCCAGCAGTGTGCCCTTGTTGCCAAGAGGGCCAATGGAATCCTGGGCTACACAGGGAATAGTGTGGCCAGCAGGTCGAGGGAAGTCATTCTCCCCCTCTGCTCTGCACTGGTGAGGCCACAACTGGAATACTGCGTCCAGTTCTGGGCTCCCCAGTTCAAGAGGGGCAGGGAACTACTGGAGAGAGTCCAACAGAGGCAACCAAGATGATTAAGGGATTGGAGCACCTCCCTTAAGAAGAAAGGCTCAAGGAGCTGGGGCTCTTTAGCCTGGAGAAGAGAAGGCTGAGGGGAGACCTTATCTACGTTTAGAAGTATCTAAAGGGTGGGTTGAAGGATGATGGAGCTGGACTCTTTTCAGAGGTTTCCAGTAATAGAGCAATGGGCACAAGCTGAGGGTGAGAGAGCCCTGGAACAGGCTGCCCAGGGAGGTCATGGAGTCCCCTTCTCTGGAGACTTTCAAGACTCGCCTTGATGCAGTCCTGGGTAATGTGCACTGGGCAACCCTGCTTTGGCAGGGGAGTTGGACTAGATGATATCTAGAGGTCCCTTCCGACTCTGACAATTCCATGATTCCATGATCTCAGGAAAGGCTCAGTTCTTTGGAAAAATACACAAAAGCCCATGTTAACTAAATGTACCACACACACCTGTGCAGGCAGCAGAGCTGAAAGAGCCCCATCGCGCTGGTTTTCAGCATCAGAGGGACGAGTGACAGGTCCCGAACCTGGTTTGCACCTGGATGGGATGAGTGCTGGTCGAATGCCTGACTGGGACACACACACACAGAGTGAGCACAGCTTGCTGCAGCTTGCTTCTGCCAATAATTTCTGAGGTTTATTTAATTTAATTGGGGGAAATGAAATCGGGACGAGACCTCGGGCAGTCATCTAATTCATCCTTCTGACCCAGCGACAAGATTAAGTAAGCACAACTCATCCCTGACAGATATTTGTTGAACCTGTTCTCAACAGCCTCCAGTGACAGGGCTCCCTTGGCCAATCTAGTCCAGCATTTTATTGCTCGATACTTAAAAAGCTTTTCCTACCACATGGCTTAAGCTTTCACTGATGAAAACGAATCTGCCGATTTCCACGGCACCCTTGGGAAGTGCCTTTCCACTCTTAACAGTGCAACCTCCCCAAACCAGATGCATACACTTTTTGGTGATTGTGTGCACCTTTTGGCAAATTTGTGGGTTTTTTTTCCTTTTCTTTTTTTCCCCATAGTTTGTTTATGAGAGCTTCATGCCTTTTGCTGTATCAAAAGCCTTGAAGTCAAGATGTATCACATCTACTACAACCCCCTAGTTGGGTAGGTCAGTTACCCTGTCAGAGACAGAAGTTAGATGGGCTTGACGTGATCTTCCTGATGAATTGGCGTTGGAGGGTTGTTTTGTTTGTTGTTTTTTTTTTTTCCAGTTTGAAGCATACATTTCTTCAAAGCAAAAAGCTGGACATGCAGCTGCTGCCTGAAAGGCATGAGAAAGGGGCTTGGGGAGAGGGACTTGGGCTGTGGCAAGTTGAAGGGGCAAAACCATCCGGGATAAAATGCAATGCCGGACGAGTAGCCTGCTGTTGGGGTGCTGAGAATAGCAGGGTCTGCCAGGATCCCCTTGGGTAAGTGCCAAAAGCCTGGCAGGACAGTCTGCTACAAGTGTTTTAACAGTCTGTAACATCAGGGATGCATCAAGCCTGTGCACTGCGAACCCCTCTGGAGTTCATTATGGAGTCAGACACACGGAGAGGTTCTCAGAGCAACAGGCTTGGGCTGTGTCACCCTGGGCAGCTTTTCAGGTTTCAGCAGCTCTTGCCCCTTTGTTGTATCCCAGAGCTTTCCCAGCGTCTGAAACAGATCCCTTTGGGCAGGGCTCCCAAGTTTCAGGTAAACATAATGTTCAGGGAAGTAATTTTTCAGATGTGTTTACAACATCATCAGGGAAAACTCACCAGCTACCTTGCTTCTTCTCACCGTGCTGCGGACAGCTTATCTCCCTGAATTACTTCATCCTCCTCCTCATGCTGTAGTTTCCAAAGAGCTAAGCTCAGCAGCAGTAGCGTTACCTAGTCACAGCACATCTTGCAAGCTTTCCACTGCTTCTCAACCTCTACCACATACCTGGACACTTCTGATTCCCCAGCAGGCAAGGCTTGTAGCCATATGGCAGGAGGGGGCAGCTCCTGATGAGAAGCAGAGCAAGTCGAGACAGTTTCCTCGCCATCACATCCTTCTTCCCCACACTGATTCCAGCCTTCCCTTATTTCACCTCCACCTGGGATGGGGAGGTCACCCTGCCCTTGTTGAAAGAAGGCACAACCGCCAACAGCCTCAGCCTGCCATCTTCTGGGATGGTCTTCCAAGAAGCCATGACTTGTATTTGTGCTATATGTTATTACATTATATTATATATACATTATATAGTATTTGAGCTACAGAGTACACAGCCCCAGGACACAGGGCTGAGCGGGGACCTGCAACTACCCATTCTGTCACACCACTAGTACAGTTTTAGCCCAGCCCAGCTACCACTGCTACTGCCTGAGCTATTCCCTGTGGTTTTCTTCTTACCCACGTTCCTGCAAATGGTTTCCAGGATTAGCTGCTCCTTTACCTTCCTAGGGATCAAGGTGAGGCTTACTGGTCTGTACTTCCCTGGGTCCTCCTTCTTGAACTTCTTGAACAAAGAAGTGATGCTTACGTTCCTCCAGTCTTCAGGTTCTTCTCCCAGGTCTTATGATCAATCAAAGATTATTGAGAGTGGCCTCTCAATGACATCTGCCAGATCCCTTGGCACTTGTGGGTGCATCCCATCAGGATTTGATGCGGTTCTTCTGTTTCAGAGGCAAGTAGGTCCAGCTGCCTGTATCTATCAGAGTGTTCTGTCTATTTGACAGAGCACTGTCCTTTTCTCATTTTGTGTACTCCATCTTTATGTTCCTCACACTTCACAGTGCAATCTGATTTCTGGGTAGTTTTCCACTATACAAGCTGAGCTCAAAATGCAGTTGCAAACTTGTTCCTGAGGCCTCTTGGAAAGACCCAAAAGCTGAGCTCCTGGATTATTTACTGTTTCCCTAGGTGAAAGCAGCTCTAACTTTAAATACAGCTCTAGGGAATCTAAAAGTTGCCAGGTTGTCTGCCCGGAGGGGTGTGTCTGCCCAGGGGCACGTGTTTCCCACCCAACCCCTCATCAGAAGCAGCGAGTCCCTGGGTCAGAGCAGGTGAGTCCAGAGCTGCAGCAGGCAGTGCTCTGCAGGTTCAAGTGCCTCCTTCCCACTCGGCTGGCTGAGCTCTTCCTCCCAGACGGGCTGGCAGGATGATCTCCACATCCTCAGGGCAGTTCTCAGTCTCAGCTACATGCTCAAGTGTTCCTAGAAAATCTTTTGCATCATCACCGGGCCTCATTTTAGCAAGGATGCTTGTGTTTTCCAGGGACTCCCTGAGCACCACGGTCACCTGGGGCTTTGCTTCCTCCAGCCTCACAGGCAGAGTAAGCATCTGTCACAGAAGCCTTTGGCACTGTCTGGGGAGCAGCTGCCACCTGAGAAATCACTCCATGCTCATTACCTCTCCTGCCTTTTCTGGAACTGAGCCCTTCAGGACTGCCAGCTGCCAGCCGCAGCTTCCCCCCGACCAGCTCCCATCGCCTACATGGGTTCACCATGGCAAGCATGGCCCAGCTGCCCTTCTGGGTCAGCAAGGAGACCATTCCCGGCAGACAATCCACACGTAAAAAACCTCCAGAAAATAGGCGATAAATTTAAGAAATGCTGCTTGACACCCCAAAACTGCTGGAGATCAGGATGACATCACAAAGCCTGGCTGGACAGAAGGACACTGAGTGGCCTTTCTTGGGCAGGACCTGATTTGTGGCTGCACTTTGTCGTGAACCTCCTGTAAGCCACTGCTTAGGAAATACATACCCAACAGCAAAGACTAAGAAACTTTTGTAATGGTTACAAGTTTCTAAAGCACTAATGGTTTTAATGCAGTGAAGAAGGTGAGCTGGAAATGGCAGCAGCATGGATAATTGGGGAGGGGAGTAGAGAAGGGAGTCCCTCTGGCCATTCTTTGCTTCTGCATTTGAAGCTTCTGCAATCACCACATATTAAAACTGCCAAATTTTTCAGCCCTGGCTCTTGTACGCTGTGCATGCCTCTGGCCCTGCTGGCAATCCTGGCCTCAATTCCCTGCTCTTAATGTGGAGAGCCCAGGATGGGGCTGGAGCTCCTGACAACCTTCTAGCATCCTTCACCTGAGACACAGCAGCCTCCATGGTAGAAGCAGCACGACTGCAACTGCACAGAAGGGCAAACAGCTTGCTGCTGCCAGGGATCACCTGAGTCCTCTCCAGCTGTGCTAGAGACAAATCTGCTGGGCTAGCTAAACTTGCTGGTAGAGGTGGCTCTCCCCCACCACCCCGGTGACTTTGCGGTGCAGTGGGTCGTGGCATGCCCTCCCAGCGAACGCTGGTGGTGGTCTTCCCTAGAGCACCGATGCCACGTGGCCTTGCCAGAAAGTTCTTCCTGCCAGAAAGTTTTTCCTGCCAGTGTTGTAGCAGAACGGAATGCCTGGTGAAATCTTCACCCCAGGACGTCCTAATCACATCTCGTCTCCTTCTGTCCTTGAATGTGCTGCACTGAACGTGCCTGGGTATCCCACAGACAGAAACACTTTCTGCTTTCTGGTCTCAGAGGTGCGAGCCAGGCGTGCCCTCCTGCCTGCCTCCAAGGGACTGGTTCTCCCCTCCTCGCTTATCCCCTTGGGTGCTCACAGGGTCCCAGGTGATGCTCCCCCCGGTCACCGCAGAACACTTTACATTTGATGCAGCGGATGCAGACAGGGAGCTGGCAGTCCCTCTGGCAACTGCCAGCTCAGAAGGAGCAGAAGCGAGGTTGCCTGGGCATGTACTTTAACTCCAAATGTCCTGTTTTTCCACAAGTTTGCGTTTTGATGAACATAATGTTCTGGGAAGGAACGAGCTATCACCAAGCAACATTAACTCTGTGTTAACAAAGGGTTTTGACATTGAGTTTAAGCCTGAGGACAATGCTGGCATGAGAATGAATTGCTCAGGCTGGGCCACGGGTACACGGAGGCTGGAAATGAGAAGGAGCTTCCTACCTGCCAGCTCAAAGGTCTGGAACAGCCTTTCCATAGCAGCGGTGAGGCCAGGAGACTGGACTTGTTTTGGGACTAGAAGTCTCGGAGCAAGAGCAGGCAGTGGTGCTGCCTGCCCCAGGCCAGGAGATCTCTGCTGGTCTCCTCTCTTCTGACGCAATTGCAGGACATTTTCATAACGACTTTGCTCTTAAAGCAGCATAAGCCAAGTCAGGTGTCCCCGGGGCTTGCCTGGAAACGGTGCTGGCTGTTTGGGGCTGTGGGAACGGTGTCCTGGGGACACTGGAGAGAGTGCTGTTAGGGGCTGTAATTACCCAGGGAGCGCAGGATGCCAACCCCGGCTGCCTCCGTCGGGCAGAGAGCTATCATGGAAATTGGAGGGGACATGTATGTGACAGACAGGCCCAGAACTGATGGCCTCAGGTGACGTTTGGGTGTCTGGTGGATCTGGGGGGATTTTGGATGAGCAGAAGAGGGCTCCTCCACACCACAGCCCAGGGGAGCGTGTGCCCTTGGTGAGCTGGGCGCTTAGGGGCTTTGAAGCCAGCTCCTCCACTGCCTTCACTCATCTTCATCAACGGAGACTTGGTACCCAGCCTGGGACAGGGCACACCGTTCACCCTTTTCCTAGGCAGGGCAGTCGGTCGGATAAGACCAGCTTGGCCCCGGGCAGCAAAAGGGGGTGAGAGTAAGGGATGCCCCAGGAGCAGCTGCCAAGGGGGAAGATGACAGCAGCTCTCCCAGGGCCGCTGCAGGCTGGGTGCTATGGGGAACCGGCAGCATCTCCCTTGGAGCATCTCCTGCCTCGCTTCCTCCCGCCGCCAGCCCTGGACACCAGCAGCCCTGGGACACAGCACACAGCTCCCAGGGTCTCAGCGCCCGCTTGCACACAGCTGCCCAAAGCAGAAGTCCTTGCGTGAAATGTTTCACTGCCTGGTCCCAGTGGATTGTACGAGCTGGGGATAAAATAGGAGTTACAGCAAACTCGGTGGCTGACTTTCTCTTTTCTGTTTTTCAACAGACTATTAAGACACTGCCGGAGTGACGTCTACATCTTCCTCAATGAGGAGGGTTGGGGGTTTCAAGCCTCACTGCTGGCTCATAACCGGGCAGAAGAGAAAAGGGAAAATCAGCACAAGGAATGTTGCTTGAAATGGCTTGTATGTGTTCAGAGGGTAGTGTCGATATTGTATTGCTGCTGGTGTTATGTCTGGTGTGTTTAGTAGGTGTTTTTAACTGAATCTGATCTTTTTGAGAACGTAGGACACCTGTACAGAGAGCGTTTGCCCATATCTGCAGATCCACTGCCATATAGGGCAGATCTTTAAGAAACAAGCTCCTCCAGAAAGCAACTTCCATTTCTGATGTTGTAACGCCAGTGCTTTTTTCTAAGCTCGGATGCCTTTGGACGTTTCAGTGAGCTATTGAACTGCTGGGTGGCACGTCACCGTCCAGAGTCTAGCCTGGCTCTGCATGGATTAAAAAATCACTCCCCATGAGTGTGTGTCTGCAGACCCTTCCGGGGCATGAGTTTGGTGCTTCCCCGTTAAACCCTCGCCGTCTGACTGCACTGGCTGGCAAATCCATCAGAGGCCTGGAACGTGACCTTCATCTAAGAACGTGACCATCATCCACGTTGCCTTTGGATCAGGGCTGAGGCAGGCGGGGGAGGCTCAGGCTGTTGCTGCTCCCGAGATAACTGGAAGGATCAGGAGAGCTGGGTGAGCGCTCAGTCTAAACAATGGCTTCGGAGTCAGAGTTGTGATCGTACCCAAATTAATTTCAAATGTGCACAGTAACACAAGAAGCAATTTGCATAAGACGTCACGTGGAGTTGCATACAATTTCACATATTTAAACGAAATACAATAAAGCACAGCTCAGGCGGGTACGTGAAATCGTTTGTGCAATGAACCGTGCAGAGAAACGACGTACAATTATCACAGAAGAAGAAAACAAACGGCAGTAACCACCCAGGATGCAAAGTCAGCTCAAGAGTTGGGAAACACCCGCCTCTTCCTTCTTCCAGCCGTCCTGATAGATCCTTGGATTCACATTATCATTACATGAGCGTGTGCTACTTTTCCACCAGGCCCTTCTGGTGCAGAGGATGGTGCTCGCTGTATCATGCCGCTACTCACTCCTTCACATTTGCATCCTTGGCTTCATTTTTGCAAAACACTTTTCCCGTGCGTCATTCTTTCTGGGCCTTCTACTGCAATTCCTCTCCGAGTCTGAGGGACCCCTCTCTCACCACGCACCGCTCCAGGTGGCACTGCTCTTGCTCCTCGGTGGTAAAGGCCAGAGGCTGAAATACTGGACCTGGGAGCCCAAAAGCAGACGCTGACAGCCTTATTTTTTGGTGGTCTCGGGGCTGCGCACTTTCAGAATACAATCCCTATAGCTTAGTTCTTTGGTGCCTCTTGGTGCCTCAGATGACGTGGCCTCCATCCTCAGCTCCTGGAAAACGGTGACCGAATAATTAACATTAGAAAAGGGAGCTGGCAAGAAAAGGGAACAAAGTCCCTGAAGTGAGAATGTATCATCCTTCAGAGTGAACATCAGGAGGGCTTAGATCTTCAAACCTGCAAAAGGGGCTTTCACCCCCCTGACCTACATTTTGTGACAATCCTCCATCCCTGACACGCGGGCTGGGTCTGCACTGCAGAGGTGAGGCTGAGCTCTGAGGGCTGAGCCATGGGCATGTACAGTGGCCTCTGCTTCCCCTTCCCTCCCCAGGAGGCAGGGGAGGATGTGGGTGCTGCCCCTGAGATAACTGGAAGGATCAGGGGAACTGGAAAGGTGCTCAGGCTGCATCAGGGCTTCAGCATCAGCAGCACCCTGGTATCTGCGAGCTCCCAACCCCTGCTTCACACATTTTGTCTTGATTTACTCAGCTCTTTTAAAGCCCCCCAGCTCTAAATTTCCATCCTGATCCATTCCCCTTCCTGCCCCATCGTTTAATCCTAGCCACAATTTCTGGTTCTGTCTACTGTCTCCTCGCTGTGCCTTTTCCTCTCCTCCCTCATGTTCCTGCTCTCTCATAACTCTCTTCTTTAAGGCCTTTGCTCGACAGCTTCAGCTCCTTGTATTTCAGTTAGGCAATTTGTTTCTCTCCGCAGGACTGCCTGAGCATCAGCTAAGAACTGTCACCAAAACCCTGGAAGACGCAGTATTATGCTTAGTCACCATTTCATCCCAGCCCTCCTCTAACTTGCAGGTACCGGGGGAAAACCTGTCTCTTCCTCGTTTGCTGCCCTTAGAATTACCACACCGTGTTGTTAGCTACAAGTTAGCTGGCCACCATGAGTAGCTACAAGAAACCCCCCTGTGGCCAAGACAGCCCTTTTGGTCTTCACTTTTGCCATGGAAGTCCTCCTGATGCTTGGAATAAGGGAAATCTCATTATAAAGGAGGGCATGACACCTCTCCACCACCTCTTGCAGCTCCTGCTGCTTATACAGCAAATGCAAGATAACACTAAGCAGAGACTCGGACCTCACTTGTGTCATGTCCTCTCGCACACGATATGTCACACCAGCGAGGAATTGGCAAAGCAGGAAAAGGCACTGGAGAGGAACCATTTCATGCTTAAATAACTCATCCTGGTGTCGCCAAATGGGTCAGAATTGATGTAACAAGACTGACACAAGCCTCCACTGCGTGTTTAACCATTGCGCTCACGTTTTGACTAATGAACACGTTCAACAAAAGCTGTGTGGGTTCACAGTGCACCAGCCTGGCTAGATCAATTCCCCTATCATTAGCAGAGGACACCCACCACTGACTGCCCTTTCGTTTAGGAAAGGTTCAAGAAGCTCTTACTTTCTGGACCGCCTTACCAAGGTTTGGATGGTCCTTGAGAGAACCACGATGCCTGTCCAATTATCCTTCCTTAGGTAAACTGACTGGAAAACCAACCTTCTCTTCAGCCAGGCCAGGCTGTAATGTACATTTGACCAGTGTGTGCTGTAGACATCAAACTATGTTCCTCTGACATTCAGAAAAGTAGTCACCCCAGGCTTGTTTGCTTGCTCATTTGTTGAACCCTCGCGGTATGTCCGGCCATCGATGAATTCTAGGCTTCAAACTAGACTTGCTGCCCTAGAGCATCTGCTCTCCTGCCACTGGAGCTCTGACTAGGAGCCACAGAGATGCAGGACAGGTCCCTGGAGCAGAGACTGGCATTTGTTTCCCTGCCAGATCCCTTGTAGGGATTGATCTGAAGTTGAAGATGGTTTTGCTTGTATTCTGGTCACTCCCAGAGAAAGCTGGGCTTTGGATCAATGTGGAATGCGTCACTGAATGGTCTATTATTCACTGAGTGCAATGTGCACTCGGAGACACAGCAGCCCTCAGTAAAGATTCAGTTCTCCCTCTGAGGATCAAAGCAGGAATGAACCAAGGGAACTACTCAACTCCTTGGCATGACGCTGAAATGAGTGGTTGCTTGTTTCAGAGCCATTCTTCACGGCAGTTTCAAGTCGTGCGTTGCTCCTAATTAAGTGGCCATCTACACAGCCACATCCCTTTCGCAGGGTGCGGAGATACCTCTGTCTTAAGCTCTCCATCCCTTCTGCACCCAGGCTTACCCTTGAATTAGCACGGCTCATCCGTGCTGCCCTCCCCAGACCGCACCGTGGCCCTGAGGAGCACAGTAATGCCCACAGTTCCACAGGTGCTTTCCCACCACTACCCTCGTGCCCACAGCATTGGGCACGCTGTGAAGGCACACAAAGTGGCAACAGCCAACAGGACAGGCCCAGGGAGGAAGGCAGAGCTGGAGCACGTGGAGTCCTAACTTCTGCAGAAGCTCGTCGAGCAGGGAAGGCAAGAGAAGGCTCTAGCTCGCTGCCAAATCCCTGCATTGACAGGTGCTTCCAGTAGACAGTTGCCTGATTTTATTTTATTTTTTTTTTCATAATGGGATAATTTATTGCAGGTTATAGAAGGCACTCAGCTGGAGGGAATCCCAGCTTTTGGAGATGCTTTCATAATGTTTTTCTGAAGTACTCTCTTTCCCGGGAAATCACAGTGGTCAGCAATACCTCATGCTTGTTTTTGACCACTTGTTGGGGTGATTTTTGTGTGCCTTGATGTGGTTGTACAGTTTTTAGGCATTCTTCTTTGATTTAGATAGATAATCACATCCGTTCCTCCCCTCACTGCTGTCCTCGTTCAGCATGCAGCTCCCCATTCCAGCTCCCTGTTGGAGAACAGGATGCCGGGGAGATGCTGGGGAGAGAGGCAAGGCTGGAGATGGGGAAGGAAGGGAGATGCTGGGGGAGGAGGCAAGGCTGGGACCAGACTGGAAGGGTGGGAAGTCCACATGGGCATGAGGGCAAGAGTGATGTAGTGGGGAGTGGTGGTGGGAAGGGACTCAAGCAGGGAGTGAGTGTTTCAGGAAGCCAGAATAAAAAACAGCAGCTTGTGTAGCTTCTCCTGTGAGGCAGAAAGCGAGTCCTGGTGAAGAAAGGGAGCTTTTGACTGAGCTGCTGCAGCCTCAGCTTCTGCCGAGAGGGCACTGGAGGAAAAGCATCTGATGACAGAGAAGACAGCGGGAAGGACCGAAGCTCTGGCTGGAAGCAGATGAGGTTTCTGCAAGACATTTCACTGCACTGATGAGTATGTGAGTTTGTAATTTCAGCACAGTGAGAATCTATCGCCTTCTCAGTCAAGTGTCTTCAGCCCGCCCAGCCCCAGAGCTGCTGGTTGTGGTTGACTGGGGAGGATCAGCCCAGGGCAGAGGTGAGCGGCCACCTAAAGCAAAAGAGGTGAGGGGGTCCCTCCTCCTGCACTCAGCACAGGGGCAGGAGAGGTGCTGTGCAGCCTCTTACACGTGCATGCCCTGAGACAGCCACCACAGGCATGTGTCTGCTCTCCCATAGGCTTGGGGCAACCTCCAGCCCACAAAGATCCTGTCCAGAGCACAGGGTGCCATATGGAGAGGTCTGCCCCAGCGACAGGAGGTAGTTCTGGGTCCTTCCAGTGGGAGGAGACCTCAGGACAGAGTCTGAGGTGAGGTCAGGGCTGGAGTGCCTGCTCTTTCCTCCGAAAGTAAAGCAAACGAGCAGGGACACCTCCTATGCCTGAAAGACTTGGACAGCAAGTGGGCTGAGGGAGCAAGGGCCAGGGACCATCCCCAGCATCCAGCAAGCCTCCTGCCATTGCTGGGAAGCGGCCCTTCAGGGCGGCCACCGTGTCTGGTGCCAGTCTCCAGCACCCCCTCGGCGCCCTCCCCAGCACCTGATCGCTGCAGGGGCTTGCAAAGTGGGGGAGTTGCAGGAGACGAGGATGCTTAATTACAGAGCAGCCCTGGAAACCAGCAACAGCAGCGGCACTGTGGCCAGGAGGGGAGGCAGCAGGGCTGTAAATAGAAATTGCGGAGGCAGCCGCGGGGAACAGAATGAGGGAGGCTTCTGCGCCTGCATCACTCGTCTCCCTCCCTTCCCTTCAGCTTCTCTCACCTCTCCCGGCCACCCTGGCTCCCAGCACAAACTGGCATGTTGACAAGCAGCCCCAAAGCGTCCCCGGGAGGCAGCAGCTCCAGAGGCAGAACAGCCACTCTGGGTTGAGAAGTGGTTGTGCAAGGCATCCTCCATCAGGGATGGAGGAGATGTGCGAGGAGGGCCAAAGGGCCTCTTTGGCCAGCAAGGGTGGCCAAAGGATGCCAAGGATGGCATCAAATCGCCCCTTCTACCTCTCCAGAGGAGGCTTAGGGATGCCAGATGTCTGACACCCTGTCCCGCAGGGATCTGCCCAGGGTGAAGTCCCCGTTGTCCCACCCTGACGTCTCCGCTACAGCCTCTTCCACAGCAGCGAGATCTCCGCTTTCAGTATTTTGCAAAGGTTTATTTAAAAATGTTGAAACTAACATCCCACAAGAATTGAATATTTCACCACGAGGAGAAGAGAAATCCTACAAAAATATATATCACAGCGCACAAGGGCAGGGGAGGGGGGGAAGAGCGGGACCGAGCGGGGAAGCAGGAGGGAGGACAGAGGGGAGGACGGGAGCGGCGGCAGAACAAGACTGAGTGGTGAAGGGAGAACAAGAGAGGAGCAGGGAGAGCGAAACAGCAGGAGGGGAGAGATAACCAGGAGGGAGACCATGGTACAGGACAGGAGTGGGAAGTGGGAAAACAGCGGGAGAGGGGAAAACAGCAGGGAAAAAAGGAGTAGAGAGCCAGCGGTCGGTGAAGAAAGGTCTCCCCCCCACTCCCCACCCCCCCACCATGGTCTTGCAAAGGTAGGGCCAGGGCTACAGTGAGACAGCAGCGGAGGGGGTGCGATCGGGGAGCTGGAGTTTGGCCCAGGGCTTTTGTGCTACAGGACTCGGCTCTAAGGCTGTGCCATAGTTTAATCCAGAGCAGTCTGAAGGTGATTGTGTTCGAGAATTTTGTGGGGGAGTGAACAAACTGCTCCTTCCAAGAGCTTTTCCATATCGGGAAAGGGAGTGGGGAATGAAGGGGCCAGATTTGCAAGGGCACTTAGGTGCCATTGAGGAAGAGGTAGATAGCCCTCTCTGAAGCCGTGGGATGCTTGGCTGGATGTGAGTCCCTGTAGACAAGACCGGAGGAACACTGCGAAAGCACACACCGAAGGTCTTCTCCCCTGCTTACCAGTCACAACCGACCAGATGGGAAAACCCAAGCAGGATTTGGCCTTGTGGTCAGGTCACTCTGCTGGGGAAAGAGAGGGAGACTCCAGTTCCTGCCCTGGAACAGTGCCGGGTGGAAGGGAGAGGTTCTCCTCCAGACCTTCCCTCTTTTCTGCTGTGCTCACAGAGAGACCACCCTTGTGTTAACAGAGCCACATCCCTCAAGGAGCTCAGCGCCCGCACGGTGCCTTCCACTCACCCAGCCCAACTTGATGTTTCCTTTTAATGGCACAGAAATGTTGGGCAGGCTCAGTCTAACGCTACAAACAGTTTCAGTCATTTTCCCCCGCACACCTTTCTCTCCGTAAAATTTCCACTGGCAAAAAATAATCCAGATCTTTCTCCTCCAGTCACCTAGAAGACAGGGAAACCTGATGGGCTGTGACTGAGAAGATGCTGGCCTCTGCCCTGGCTTGGTACTTGGTGCTGTCAACCCGTCTGCGTGTGCATGTCACAGAATATTGGCCTGGGCTAGGGAAGAGACTGCAGGCACGGTCTGGCTCCAGTCTGAAGATGGGAAGGTGGTTTATAAGGCTCCAGCCATGGAGAAAGCAGAACCAGTGAGATTATTTATTGACTGGAAGAAGCTTGTGTGTCCACAGGTGCTTTGAATGTTTCGTTCCAGGGACAAAATATATCAATGAAAGTTTGGGCAGAACGATGAAGTTGCTTCCCATATCTAACCTGTTTTGTGTCAGAGGGTGAATGACTGTCATAAAAACATATCTGGCTAGAAAAATTGGTCTTGGAAAAGATGTTCAGCATATCCAAACTTCTGTCATGATAAGAGTTTTCTCTACTGCATTCCCCAGCTTCTCCCTTACCACAGCATCCATGAAAGGCTTCGTTCCCTGGAGATATTTTTAACAAAAACAGAGACGTGTTAGAGGGGCGGGGGGAACCCTACACAAAACACTGAAATCTGATTTGTTTGTAGAGTTCACAAAAGCCTGGTGAGCAGAACACAGGGCTTCCCTTCATCCAGCATCGGAAAATGTTTTCACCGCAGCTCCTGCGGTGCCCTGCCACTTTCTTACAGACCCTCTCTCCGTGCAGCGCGTGGGAAGGGAAAGTCCAAGGACAGCCCTTGAAGTGGTAGAGTCTAAACTCTGGCCTCGTTTCAACGAGCGCTATTGATCAAAGAGAAATCTAATTAATCTGGTCTGGGAGATTACTTAAACCGGTTGAAGGCATTATAGTGTAAACTGCCAGCAATAAGCGGCGCAGCCTCTTGCCAGACAGATGGCCTTCCCCAGCGCCGATGTTCCTCCCCAGCATGAGGAGGAACGGCCCCGAGCTGCCCTCGGCTGGTGGGGGCCGTGGCGAGCGGGGCAGCGGGCAAGAACGGCCATTTGCCCCCCTTCTCCCTCCATCCGCGGCTCAAATGTCTCCACCAAAACCTTGAATGAAGCCTGAATAAGGAAAAGGCTCAGCAATAGATCGACCTAGGGTAAAGCAATAATATCCCCCGCGATAAGCGGCAACTCAACCTGTGCTTAGACTAGAGACCTCCAGAGTCCTTTTCCACCTACATCTTTCAGCCATTCTGTGCTTTTAATAAGCCAGTAATTTTATTTGACCTGTCATTTTCTCCAAATCTCTACTGTTTTTTGCAAAGCTTATTGCAATTTACTCTCTCATTTAAATGCCCTTCACGGTGAATCAGATGAGACCTGAGATCACCTAATGGTTCAGATGGGTAAATGGGCAGAAACAGGCCTCTTATGAAATTCTGTGCGCTTTGTCCTATGAAGAATAGGCTTTTACTGCACAGATAAAGAATGAAAGGGCCATTTCCTTTTCTCCAAGATGACTTTTGTCAGAGATCTTATAAGGTGCATTAGGGCCTTCAAATTGTGGGTGAGTGTCCTGTCTCTGGCCACATCAGTCCAGCAGCTGAAGGTGTTTGTACAGTATAGGGGCAACTTTATCTAAATCTGCATCATTTCAGCTCAGTGGCTGTCAATGCGGGGGTCTGTGAATAACTTTAAAGGTGTCCACAAAAGCCAAGGGAGAGTAACTATTGTCATTAAGCTGAAATTTGCAATTTCACACTTTCTCAAAGTGACACCCACGGGTCCACGCATAGGAAGAGGTTGAGACACACTGATCTTGCTCACGTAAGTAACTGCCAATGGGGCTGCCTGACCTATGGGCCACCACAGCCCCAAAGTACGTGCTCAGGCACACTTTGCACCGATGCCTGTGCCATTGGTTTCAGCCCCCAACCAGGTGGGACAATACACTGATGAAGGCTAGCACACCAGATACCCACTTCCTCATGGTCTTGGTGAGCATTGCCTCTTGGGTCTCCGGTCACCCTGCATTCCAGGAGAGAGCCACCAAGCGGTACATGGCAACCTTCCCGATGTTCCCAAGGTCAGCGATAAATTGTTCTTTGTCACCCCAGGCACACAGAGTTGTATCTGCTGCTTGTCGCCTGATGCCATGAGTGTCCAACAGCAATTCCCTACCTCAGCCCATCAAAACCCAATTTCCTCGTGCCCAGCTATATCTGCATGCCACGCTTTAGCTGCTTCAGCAGTATCTCAATGGACAGGACTCTTGCTAAATAACATGGTGGGCAGAGGGCTTCCCCTCAGATTTTTCTGCAGAACATCACCGTAGACTGAGGATCATCAGGAAAAACCTTGCTGAAGGAGACTGAGGGGACAGAGGGGGACAGCAGGGTGGCTCCCAAGAGATCGAAATGTTTGGAAAGCTAAAGGAACTTTTTCCAACCTCAACTGGCAAGAGGAGTGGTGGGGGGAGGAACTGAGAGAAAACAATTGGGGATGGAGAGATGAAGAAAGATACAAACTGAAGAGAAAAATAGCAGAGGGGTGTTAGGCAGAAAGAAAATGGAAAGATGTGAGAATTTTCAATCCAGGGGGGAGGTAATGTTTCCTTAAGGAAATGGGTTGCTAAGGTGACCCAGGTGCTGCGTGAGCCTCTTCTGCCCAAGCTTCACCCACCCTTGGGACCCTTGGGAGGGCCAAGGCCTCGGCAACAGAAGAACCTGCCACTGCCTGAGCCCTGGCTCAGGGGAGACCGAGCCCCGGCAGGCAATCCTGCAGCCACTGAACTCCAGACGTTCACTTCAAAGCACACAACATGGGAAGGGACACACAGAGGGGTTAGGGCCCACGGAGACAGGGGTATACGCCTTTCCACCTCACCTACCCCAATGTCAGGCATGCATCGGTGAGAGAGTCGTGGAGGTCCAAGTGTGTGTGTGTGTGTGGGGTGTGTCTGTGTGTGTGCTAGGAGAGGGGCCAGGGAGGCCAAGATTTCACACCACCACCAGCTGTCTTCCCTCCCCACCGTCCTGCTCTCTCATCACCCTGTCCTGCGTGGGCTGGGGCGGGGGGTGGTGGTGGTGGTGTCCCCAAGCTTCCCCCCAGTGGGAGGCTGGGGCAGCCCAGCTCGTCCATTTGCCCAGGCACGTCGTCCTGGCGGAGTTAGTTAATCATGGTGGTGGCGAGCCGTAGCACAAGGAGGTCATTTGTTCCCGGGGGGTAGCAGAGGCGGCGGGAGGCGGTGCTCGCCAGCTGTGACAGGAGGGTGGGACAGTCGGCTCTGCTCCTCCTGTGAGCATCACAGGTTCACCAGGGGGATTCTGAGGGGGGAAAAAGGGAATTGGAAATTAATTAGCGATGGGTGCTTACGCTGTCCCACTGCCCCCACTGACCGACCAGCCCCTTTGCCCTGCCTCAGCCTGCCTGCCCCCCTGTCCCCTGCTACCCCCTCCCTCCCCAGCTAACCGGCCACTCACCGGTTGAGCTGGAAGGCCGTGCTCTTCCCATGGCCCCCTAGTTTCTCCATACCCTCCTGGCCTTGCCTGGACTCCTCCGCCTCAGGTGTGGGGGTCAGGGAGTCACCGTAGGGCCCCAGGATGCTGACGGTGGTGGGGGAGAGGTCCGTGAGGGGCTGCTGGCTCTCCTGCTGCCTCCCACCACTCTGCTGCCCCGAGTGACGCCGGCGTTTCTGATTACGGTCCCAGCTTTGGAGAGAGACAAGAGGTGAGATGAAGAGTGCCCCCTCAGACAAGCCTCAGCCCTCGATGACAGAGGGCTTCATGGGACCCTGCGATACCCAGCACTTGGAGCCCAGTGCAGCCACGTGCCAGACCTCCCGAGGGTTTCCAGCAACAGATAGAGCTGGTCCAACACCCTTTGGACACATGCATCCCAAGCCCACAGTCCTCCTGCCCACCCACCGGCGTGGTGACAGCCCCCATCGGCCCCCAGCACCACTCACCAGAACTTGAATATGATCCCGGTGGCAACCAGGACGATGATGATGGAGATGGTGATGGTGACGTACAGCTGGGGGTCTACACCTGGGAGAAAGAGGGGGAGAGGAAAGGGGGTGTGATGGCCACCTCCACCGGTCCCTGGAGAGCGGCAGCGCAAGGGGAGGTTCCCACTGGGGCAGAAAGAGCTGCTTCCAAGGGGGACAGGCTCAGGGTGAAGGAAGTGAAGGGGAGGTTTACCTTCCCCCCGGGGCCCAAACAAGAAGGGCCGCAGGGTGGCGGGGGTCTCGCGCAGGTTGAGCCCCGCGTTGTGCAGGAGCGAGTGGGAGTTGGGCTGCGCCGTCGCCATCCCGTGCGGCGAGACGAAGGTGTAACCCAGGGGCGGGAAGCCCGGGTTGGCCGAGTTGGCGTCCCCGCCGTCCTCGTCCGACACTGTGGGGCCCCAGACGATGGCCCAGGGGTACTGGGAGGAGGGCATGCCGTCCTCGAACCCTGAGGGGGTGGCAGGGCGGGCCCCCACCGCCTGGCGCCGCAGCCGCACCACGTGCCGCAGCTCCGACCCCCGGGGTGGCAGGGCCCGCTGGCGCGGGGCGGCTGGGCGAGAATCCCTCCTCTCCTGCGGCAGCGAGGTCCTGTCCCAGATGCACATGGGCCAGGGGGCCGAGGGGCTCCGACGGGCGCAGAGAGGCCGAGGGGTTGCCGGGCCCCGGGAGCGAAGAGACCAGACGGCGGGAGGAGGGACGGCAGAGACCAGGAGGAGGAGATGCCAAAGCTGCAGGGAGTGGACGCGGGAGAGGAGCGGTGGCATCCTGCTGCGGGGTCGGAAGGAAGAAGAGACCCTTATCTGAGATGTCCCTCTGACTGAAAAGGCCAAGCCCAGAGCAGCCAGGAGCAGCCCGCTCACCGTGGTCCTTCCCGGCAAAGCTGTGAACCTACCAGGCACCGGGCTCCATCGCAGATGCAATGGTGTTTTCCCTCAGCGAGGATCTCGTCTCATCTTCTTCACTGAGAAAACAAACGGGAGAGGTGTCAGTGGTCCCCTCGCCTGGTGGCTGCTGCTCTCCCCCTGGAGGCACCACAGGCGAGACTCCATCCTTGGCCGGCCAGACATCGCAGCACCCTGCTCTGGTGCTCTGGAGCCCCCCTGTGCTCAGTTGTCTTCAGTTCTGGGCCCCTCACTACAAGAAGGACATTGAAGTGAGGGAGCGTGTTCAGAAGAGAGCCACCAAGATGGTGAGGGGTCTAGAGAACAAGTCCTGTGAGGAGAGGCTGAGGGAACTGGGCATGTTTAGTGTAGCAACAGGACAAGGGGTAGCAGTTTTAAATTGGAAGAGGGGAGATTTAGATTAGATACTAGAAAGAAATTCTTTCCTGTGAGGGTGGTGAGGCACTGGAACAGGTTGCCCAGAGAAGCTGTGGATGCCCCATCCCTGGAGGTGTTCAAGGCCAGGCTGGATGGGGCTTTGAGCAAGCTGGTCTGGTGGGAGGTGTCCCTGCCCATGGCAGGGGGGTTGGAACTCGATGATCTCTAAGGTCCTTTCCAACCCAAACCATTCTATGATTCTGTCCTTAATCTGGAGAAGAGGAGGCTGAGGGGGGACCTCATTGCCCTCTACAACTACCTGAAAGGAGGTTGTAGAAAGAGGTGGGTGTTGGCCTCTTCTCCCAAGGGAATAATGACAGGACCAGAGGAAACAGTATGAAGTTGCACAAGGGGAGGTTTAGATTAGATATCAGGAAGAATTACTTTACTGAGAGGATGGTCAGGCACTGGAATGGCCTGCCCAGGGAGGTGGTGGAGTCACCATCCTTTGTAGGTATTTAAGAAAGGTATAGATGTGGCACTTCAGGGCATGCTCTAGTGCCTGAGACTGTTGGGTGTGATGATTGTTGTGGTGATGGGGTGTTGTTTTTTTTGTTTTGGTGGGGTTTGTTTGTTTGGTTGGTTGGTTGGTTTTGGTGTTGTTGGTTTTTTAATGGTTGGACTCGATGATCTTGAAGGTCCCTTCCAACCATGAAATTCTGTGATTCTGTGCCCCTGATGCTGTCCTGTATGGAGGTGTATCATCCCCTCGAACCCCGGCACTACATGGCCACCACGTGTGTTAGCGTACGCCAGCGGGAGGAAGGAGCAACCTCTGGATCACACGTGCAGAGACACATGCACAGCTTCCCCAGGGACTCTCCTGTCTGAGGGCCGAGGGGAGCAGGGGGGAGCGGGGGGGATTTGGCACCTTTGTTTGCTTATCGCTGGAGCAAGTTGGAATCTTAATTCCTGTGTTTATTTATAGTGTGGAGCGTGTAATCCATTTATTAAAAAAAGAGCCTCTTCATTGTGTGCCAGAGTGAGGGAGCGAGAGGGGAAGCACGAGAGTGATAAAACCAAGAAGGCTGAGAGGGAGAGAGTGAATCAGCGAGAAAAGTCCAGCCTTACTAAAGAATTTAAGAGCAAAAATATGCCTATCAAATATTTAGTATTTACTTTCCTCTAAGCTAACATAGAATTACCGGCCCACAGTTGGGGTTCCGTGTCGTAGAGTCCTCTGCCCTGTCCCACCCTTCTCTTTCTCCTCTGTTCCTCCCCTCTCTCTCCCGCCTCCCACGGCCGAGCAGCACCAGGCAGCAGTGGTGGCACAGAGGAAGGGCCATTCCCCCCAGTTGGACCTCTGCACCGGCCATAAACCTCACCCCAGCACTAGCCACCAGGCACCAGTCACCTGGCACCACCTGCCCCTTATAGAATTGTAGAATCATAGAATCATCTAGGTTGGAAGGCACCTTCAAGATCATCCAGTCCAACCATCAACCTAACTCTGAAAAAAAACAACCACCAACAAAAAGAACCCAAAAAAATCCCACCATCACTAAACCATGTCCCCCAGCACTATGTCAACCTGTCTTTTGAACACCTCCAGGGATGGTGCCTCAACCACTTCCCTGGGCAGCCTGTTCCAATGCCTGATAACTCTTTCAGTGTAGAAATTCTTCCTAATATCCAACCTGAACCTTCCCTGGCGCAACTTGAGGCCGTTTCCTCTAGTCCTGTCGCCTGTGACTTGGGAAAAGAGACCAACCCCCACCTCTCTACACCCTCCCTTCAGGGAGTTGTAGAGAGCAATAAGGTCTTATAAGGATGCAGTAAGGTCTTATAAGTATGCAATAAGCAATAAGGATGGCCCTTCCCCAGTGAGCTGTTACGTGCCCAACCCGGGATCCACTCTGCAACAAAGACTGCACGCACGCACACACGCAGAGACAAAAAACCCCACATCATTTGAGATATTCAGCTCGCTCCTGCATTGAGAAGGGGAAAAAGCATGAATGCTGACAGCCCATAGCCGTGCCCTTCTGTGGCTGATTGGGGTGGAGAAATGGGGCTGCTTGGCCGAGGGAGTCAATGGCCAACTGCCCTGAGCCTCCAGCCCCAGATGTGCTGCCCCTGACTCCCCAGGGGTTACTGCCACCCCCTCCAGCTTGGCTCATGCCCCTGACTAAAACTGCAGCCCCCTCCTGAAGGAGGGAAGAGCCTGGTGCTTCCTGTGGGTAAGGGGACTTACGCCCCTGATGTACACCTGAGGAGAGGGGCTGGGAGGAAGGGCACCCATGAGTGAGTAGCTGTCTAGCTCCTGCTGCATTAACTGGGGATATTTTTAGTTTCCTTCTGTTAAATATTTAAACAAAGTTCACAGGAAAAAAAGGAATTGTCGGCTAATGTGCCCTGCCCTTCCCTCCGGGGCAAGATCAGTCTCTGGAGGGATCCTGAGATGAAGATGAGGAGAAAAGAGCAGCTATTCTCAGCATTTCTTTGTACTTTGCTCCTGAACCTCTAAGCTTTAGAGAGGACTCAGCATTAAAATGCAGCTCTGCTGAGAGGCAGCAGAATGGAGCAAGTTTCTTCCAAAGCCAGGGGCTGGCAAGGTCTTGGCCATCTGGATTGTGATCATGATGCCATGGAAGATCATGTCTGGTGAGGCAATCCTGAGATGACAGAATTTCTTCTGGACTTCGGAAAGGGAATTCCAAGTGTCAGGGACCTCCATGTGTAAGTCCCCGGGCACATAAACCTCCCAGCTGGTTTCAGGATATCCTGGTGTGCCTGGTGGGCATAGCTGGGACCCTCCATGGGACAGTAGTTCCCTGGGGTGAAGAACCTGCTCTGCTTGTGGCTCAGTGTTATTAGTTACAGGTCTGGTCTTCAGGGGCCACCAGGTGTCTTGCAGCAAGGGGGTGTGGATCTGGACAGTGCCACCCCAGCAGTGGAGATCTTCTCCAGGAGCAGGTAGACCTCAGTGCCAGTCCCAGAGGGGAGTGTGGTGCTCCAGGGGTGCACATGTAACCACTAGCACTGCTCCTAACACAGATAGCTCTGCCGGCAGAGACATGCCTGGGTGTAAGCTGGGTCACCCAGCTCACCGTGCTCTTCTCACTTGTTGGGATGTCTTATAATGGAGATCTTGCTGTACTTGGCTGAGATGGTGAGCTCCAGCAATAACACCCCAGACCATGGACTCCCAGGGTCTAAAGCTGGAGAAGAAGAAACCCTACAGAGACAAATCCTGAATTGCTTTCACACCCAGTAGCCTGAATTTCAGACCTACAGAGCAGGTAGTGGCTGTACCTGGAGCTGAGGGGAAGGAGTGAGCCCCAAGGCTAGCCTCCTCCCGTACACATAATGCTGTGGAGGTGACAGCGGGACATTGGGTGTAAGCCTCAGACCTGAGGCACTGTTGTGCGCAGGTCCTGCTGCCAATAGTGAAGAGCAGGTGACTCCCGATGCCCCTACCCCAAAGGCAGCTCCAGGTGAGCGCAGGAAGATGAGGCAATGTCAGTCGGTGTCAGTCAACACAGAGTGGTTTGCTAGTCATATTGTGGCCAGAGTCTGAGAGCATGTCCTGCACCACCCAGGCATGGTTGCGGTGGAGCTGGGAGAAGCACAGAGGTGCCTCCTACAACAGGAATGGCGTGAGAGCAAAGGAAGGTTTCAGGTGGAAACGCCAGCCAGTGAGGGCTGGACTCCACTGCACATGGAGAAGTAACATTCAAAACAGAGCACGGACATCCCTGTGGCTTGTTGGCAAAGCAGCGGATAAAGGGTGTCTGGGGCACTCTGCAGTTAGCCACCGGCAGTGGGGATTGTACCCTGGGCATGGACCCTGCTGCGTTGGATGGCAAGCGCAACAAATGCCCTTCATTCAGCTTGGTGTGCAGCCCCCAGTGTAGAATAAACCGGTAGATCTTGGGAGAACCAGTACTCTTACTACCTGAAGGTATAAATCCCAGTATCCACACACCTTACCCCATTCAAGAGGCCTTGGTGTGCCAGAGCAGAGAGACTGGATTTCTGCACCAGCGCCACATGGCATGGCTTTCGCTTTCAAATCTGCTTCACGGATCTAATTGTGATAAAACCAGGCAGGGCTACTCCCAGGGTCCGAAGATGGACCTGTGTATTTCCACTCTGGGTAGTGAGCCTTCATCGCAGTGTTCCAGCCCTGCGATGCACCGATGACAGAGTATGAATGACAAAGCTATTTCCCCAGGGCACTTCATTGAACTCAGTCAGTGAATCTTGGCGCTTGGAAGCCGTGAGTGAGAATTACACTGCTCTTTGCTATTGCATATGGACCCCGCCACCGGTCCAGACTAGACTTCCCTGGGGCTAATCTGTTAGTTGCTGCTCCCGTCGCGTTTGCAGGATGGAAGCACGAATCCTGCTGCTGTTCCCGGGACCCGGCCGTGCTTCCTCCCGCTTTGTAAGTCTCCTGCAGCACAGACCCAACTGCTGCTGGGACGGGAGAGAGCAGACCTCGGTAGCCATGCCCCAAAACATGAATCCTGGTTCGCTAAGGGGGCTGGGAATTTGCATCCTAAATAACAGCTGGGAGCAAAGCCTGCTGCACTCCTGCTCCGAGCGGGGAGCACAGACTAAAACCCAAATGTGACACCCTGAGCTCCGGAGTTCAGGCACTACAGCGTCCTGGGAAAACCCTACGACCCGCTGCCAATAACTCCTTCTCTGTGTCCAGGACTCTCGTATACAGTGGTCCCAAAGATAAATCCTGTACAAATATAAAAGCCATCACAGGAGTAAAAGAGCCGGGGTGCCAGCCGTGCGCAGGCAATACCCGCGCCGTAGCTCCCTCACATCAGGTGCAATCTGTAACCTTCTGTTACAAAATGCTGAAGTTTGACAAATTCAAATGAGGAACAATACTATTAATAAAGAGGGTCACACACCAGCACAATTCACCCAGGCAGATGGTGTATTCCCTACCGCCTGAAGCTTTCGCGTGGCCGTATTTCCAAAAGAGCCGCTACAGTTCAATCAGAAGTTATGGGCTTGACGCAGAAAATGAAATTGGTGAAATTCGCTGGCCTGTGCTCTGCTGTAGGTCAGACTCGATGATCAAAATGGTCCCTCTGGCCTTAAAATCTGAGAATATCACAGCTTTCTCAGTGCCTAGCCGAGATCAGCTCCGACTGGAGAGCAATTGGATGAAACCGAGCACACACAAGCCCTGTTAGTGAGAAGTGGGTAGAGTCTCCTTCCATCCGGGGATGGGAAAAGAGTTGCGCCCGATTCTGTCTGGCTCGGCTGGCGGATGATGATCTATCTGTATTTTTGTAACATCTCGAGCTTGACTGCTGTGATACTGTGCCTCTAGGAATGAAGCCGTCTGCTCTCAGAGAGCTCCAGCTAGTTCAGAATGCAGCAGTCTGTTTGCTCGGCGACTCAAGCTGCCGGGAATGCATCACCGTGCCCCTCCTGCACCCCACATCGCCTCGCCTTTGAGCACCGAGTCCGGTTCAAGGTCTCCAAGCCAGCCTTCAAAGCCCAGCATGGGACAGGCCCCAGTGACCTAAGCAATCAATCACCCCTCCTTATGCAGCGATGACCTCACATGACGGATATATTCCACTGGAACAATGAAATTGCCAACCAGTTTGGGGAGAGGGGGAAGGGATGGAAGAAGGGGAAAGAGGCTCATGACCCTGAGGAACAGAACATTCACAGGAGCTGGGCCAAGATTATGAAACTTACTGCCGGCTGAAATAACGCTCGCCATTAGCCACCCCACAGCACCAAGAGGTTCATGCAAATCCTTTCTTCGCCCAGCTCCCCCACGGCAACGATCCCACTCAAAAGAGTGATAAAAAAAAAAATCAAAACAAACCTGAGGAGGACCCAGCCCTCCTCGCAGAGAAAGAACGCTAGGTTGGCTGTCATTTTTTAACTCCTAGCCAGCATTAAGGGCTACGGTGACAGCTACCGATGCGAGACCGTGATCTGGGACCGTGGAACCTAGCAGCTACCTCCAAGATTCAAGCAGAGCAAGTTTAGGCATTGGCAGCGAGACCCCCACACACACTTCCTGGTGCCCCTGGCACCCCACACCTATATTTTTCTCAGTGGCCGTGAACACCCTGGACTTCATGGTCCAAGCGGCAGAGATGCAGTCATTGCTGGTTTGGTAGCAGGAAACACGAACCCCGGTGCAGTTGGAAAGGGGTTGTAGATACGTCCTGCTTTATTCAGCTGGGTGGGGATCAGGAAAGGGAAGAAACCCAGAGCAGCTGCCCCAGGGAGATAATTCTGCTGCGCTCGGAGGAGTTTCGGCAGCTGGGAGCATGAATCCGAATGCTGGTACCCTGGGGTGGGAGATGCCAAGCCCATCTGGGGGCACAAATCCAAATGCTGGTATCCCAGGGTGGGAGATGCCGAGCCCATCTGGGGGCACAAATCCAAATGCTGGTACCCTGGGGTGGGAGATGCCAAGCCCATCTGGGGGCACAAATCCAAATGCTGGTACCCTGGGGTGGGAGATGCCAAGCCCATCTGGGGAAGGAGCTCCCACTGCACCGGGGGCCAGGGGCCACAGCTTGCAGAGCAGGCTGAATTCGGGGGGCTGGCGGTCTGAATGCAGGGGCTCACATGAGGCTGCTCTACCTGGTGGCTGAGGCTGAGAGGGTTGGTGGCAGCCCCCAGGAGGATCCAGCAGGACCGCGGAAGGAGCTGACACCGCTCGCCCTGTGTCAGTGCGGGTCCTGCAGCGTCGGGTGACCGCCGGGGGGGAACTCCTGTGCCAGGATACCAGGGCGAGCACTTAGGGGTTGGGTATGGGAATCCTAGGCTGGGGCAGAACCTGGGGCTGGAAGGACGATGGTGCGTTTGGACATTTCGCTAGCTAGGGGATGGGCGTGTGAAGCCCATCAATGGTCCTCTGAGCTTAAGTCTCCCTGCATTTGGAAACTGTGAGTGTGGCCCCATTCCAAGCAGCACTCTAGGATGCCGGTCCCCTGCCATCTAGCGCCTGCCTGCAATACATGTCATGAGTCTGCCAATCTTCTGCCTCCCAGTTCCCTACTGTGCCCGGGCATCCAAGTGCTTCAGGTGCTGAGTCTCCACATCTGAATTGCTCTCGCTTGCATGGTGCACCCTCGGCCAGGCAGGAGGAGGGACTGACCCCTCCGTTTCCTTTCTCCAGCTGCGCCAAATTTGGCTGAAGTCGCCTTGCTCAGCGCAGGCTCCACTGCTCCAGCACAACAGGTCTGTGATGGAGCCCGGAGCTGGAGGGCAAGAGGCAGCGATGCCTCGGCTGTGCCCCCTCCCTCCCAGCCCCTCAGGCACCCCCTTGCCCCAGACTGAAAGAGGAGAAGGAGGGGGGGAGGAAAGTGGGGGGGGGGGGAAGGAGACAGCGGGCTAAAAGGAGACAGAGCACCTAGATGGGGAGAGGGAGAAGAAAAAGGGGGGAGAAAAGGACGCAGGGAAGGAGACGGGGAGAGACGACTTGGAAACGGGCACGAAGCCCTCCCTGCCCCTCGCCCCTGCAGCCCCCATCCCCTCCCCGTCCCCCCAAATCCCGGGGGGGAGAGGATGAACTTACCTTGCGGGGAGACGAGCGGGGCGCAGCCGGGGCGGCGAAGCGAGGGGCTGGGGGAGCACAGCTGCTGCTGCCGGTGCCTCTCATGGCCAGGACGAAGGAAGGAGAGGAGGAGGAGGAGGAGGAGGAGGAGGAAGGTTTGATGAGGCTGAGCCCTGGCTGAGGGAGAGGGAGCGAGAGATGCCTTGAAATAAACAGCTGCCGAGGACTGGTCCAGCCCCTCTTTCTCTCTCTCTCGGTCTCTGTCTCTCTCGCTCGCTGCCTCCCGTTAACCCCATGGCTGCTGGCACGGGCGCCTCCGGCACCCTCGCCCCCGCTGCAGCCCGAAGGGACGCGCCCGTCCGCGGGGGAGGCGGAGGGGGGGCGCAGGGGGGGTTACGGCGTCCCCCTGCCCCGGGAGCCCCCCCTGCCCCGGCGGCCCGTTGCTGCCAAGGCTCCTCCCGCTCCCCTGCCCGCCCGCAGCCCTGCGCCCGCCGGACCTGCCCCCCCCCACCGCCGCCTCGCCGCTGCCGCCGCCGCTGCCCGCTCGGCTCCGCTCCGCTCGGCTCCGCTCCGCTCCCCCGTCTCGTCGGTTATTTCGGGATCTTCACAGGAAGCGATTAGGTTGCCATGGAGAGAGGTGTCTCCAAGGGACCCGTCGCTCCACAGCTCGCTCCGGCGAATGCCACCCCCGGACGGGTCCGTCCTTGGGGGCGGAGGACCCCCACCCCCACCCCCCTCCCCAGGATCCCCCCTCTCCCTCGGGCCGCCTGTGTGCCCGCCGCCTCTCCGCCCCGCACCACTACCCTCGGGGAGATGCCACCCCCCGGCCGCCCCTCGCCGCCGCGCCGGTCCCGCCCCCCCGTCCCCGCAACCAGCATCCCGGGGATTCGGTCCCCCCCTGAGCGCCGCGGTACGGGGAGGTGGGGGGGGGGGAGGCAGGCGGGTGCCCTCTGCGGGGCACAGCCCGGGTGGGTGGGTGGCAGAGTCCGGCCGGACCTCACAGGCAAAGCCCCACAGCCCACGCGTGGGACACATGGGTCCTGGGGGAGCAATGGGGGGTGGTGGTGGTGTCCATCCGAGGTGGGTGTCCCCGCTGAGGGGTCACCCAGGTCGTTTGAACGTGTCCCCACGCGTGTTTCTGCAGGGGATCGATGGGATGCGTCTGGAAATGGTAGGGATGTGACAGCGGAATTAAGGAAAGCTGATGTGCCTCCGAGGGGCCGGGTGTTTTGCAGGGAAAAAATCTCCCTCCACCATCAATACCAAACAGAAAGCACAACCCAAATCAGAAGGGAGCAGCTGAGCAACCGACGGGCGGGAGAAGAAAGTCAATGACAGAAAGACAGTTTCCACTCCAGGGTCTGAAATATGAGGAAGCCAGAAAGTAATTTCCTCAGATCCTCAGAAACAATCAAACTTTTCATCATCATAAAGCGGTGAGGAAAGACTATGACTGACCCTAGGAAAAAAAAAAAAAAAACAACTAGAAAGAAATAGTAGAGACAGCACTGAGCTGTAAAGCACCCTGTCACTGCATCAGGAATGGACACAGATGACAAATGGGCACACACAACACCAAAATCCAGGATGCCCGGAACAGGTTGTGCCAACTTCGGACAGACAACTGAGCGGGCTGAGTTCATCATACTTCATCAGGCCTCCCACTGACTCCTGCGCTAATGAACCAGGGGTGATCCGAGCTTCCCTGTGTTGGGATGTTTGAGTCTTGCCTGCCGTTTTCATGAGCGTGTTTGGGAGAGTCAACAGGTTTTTGGTGCGTTTGGGAGTAACGCCGGTGTGCACGGGGATGCAGCTGTGTTAAGGCTTACGGTCACTGGGGGGTTGGAGTATGGGAGGACGGCGCTGCCGGGGGGGACATGTCACAGCCTGGCTTTGTGCGAGACGCAGCGCCGTTGTGTGTCAACAGGCGTGCACACAGCTGAGCCCCCCGGCTTTTGTGTCCCCCCCCATCACGTACACGAGGCTTTATGTCAGAGATTATCCTGGCTTCCATCACATTCTCCAGCTTTTTCATCTCTGGCCCTCCTGGGACTTGTACAAACGGTCCGTGCAAAGCCGGCGTGGTGAGCCCTCGCACGCTCACCCCGAGTGACCACCTGAATGGACATGGCTGGGGACACGGTGGTACGGCACGAGGCGGCGTGCAGGTTGTCCCTAACGCCTCTCCCCCTGCCTTCTCACCTGGGGGTAGCGGAAGGTAGAAAGCTCTGGAAGGGGCTGCATCAGCCACACGGGCTCTTTCTGACCTTTTCAAATCCTGACGAATGTGTTTAGTATAATTGGGAAGCACGAAACAGAGGAGAAATTTCAACCGGGGAAAGGTCAGTTAAAGGGCAAAAATCCAAATGACGCAAACACTGAAAATCCCCCTGAAGAGCAGAACTGCAGACGGAAGTGAAAGGAGCCAGAGAGACGAGAAAGAACGAGGAGGAGGATGGCGTAAGGGAGCAAGGAACCCCTTGGGGGGAGGCGGGGGGGGAGTCAGGAAAGCCGTCGAGGTGAGGGGATGATGTCACTCTTACATCACTCTTACGGGATAGGAAAGGAATGGCTTGTTTGGTTTGGAGGACAGGTTTGGCCGAGCAGAGGGGCAACTGGAGGTACTCTCTGGGTGGGGTGGACTCAAAGGACAGCTAACAGAAAACGACAGGGAAATTTGAGGGGGGAGAGGGAATCAGGTGGGCTGATGGAGGAGCAGCGGGGCGGCTGCGAGTGACTAAGTATGAAGCTAAGTATAAACTGTTGCTCCAAAGGTGTTAAAGTGAGGGTGATGCCGTGATGAAAGGAAAACGGAAATGTGAAAATTACCTCTGTTTGGCCAGGATTTGGACCAGGACCAGCGTATGTTATGTGAGGACAATGAAGTACCTCCTTGCCCGGCCGTACCTGGGAAGGATGTAAGGCTGTTATTTCTGTCTGGCAGAGTCACTTTTAAATCCTCACGTACAGATCATTTACACCCAAGAGTCCTGAGGCCAACCGGCCCACTGCTGCTGTTTTTAGCCTCGTTCCCTAAGGGCAGAGAGGCCCATGTGATTGCCCTGCTATCTGCAGAACTTTGTCTGTCTGTCTGTCTGCCAGTTGCCATGGGTTTGACAAAAGAGCCACGGTCTAAAAGGTAAATAAGCTCCAATAGGTTGCATGAAACCCGGCAGCCTGACAGAGGAGAGAGACACCACCAGTGCCTGCGCTGGAAGGGAGCCCTGGGCCACGCTGTTGGGCAAAACCCCACAGGTTGGAGCAGTCCAGCCAGCAGGCCAAAAAAAATTAAGCAGAAAATACTGGGAAAGCTGTGTATATTACATATATGTGCAATGGAGGAGGTGCCCAGCAACATAGCCCATGGCGGGGGGGGGGTGGAACTCGATGATCTTTAAGGTCCCTTTCCAACCCAAATGATTCTATGATTTTATGATGGACTATAGACCAAGGGGAAAGGACTCACAAGCTGTGGCAGACTGTGGAAAGGGTGTCATCAAGACCTCCCCCCCGGTTGAAGGTATGGCAGTGGGAAGTACAGAGCACATAGGAAAGAAGTCCATAGAGAATCCGGTTTCCTCTGCCCCCCTTGCTCACGGAACAACTGGTTAATAATCTCTGGAATATCAGAGACACCCCAGAAGACTGGAAGAAAGCTGTGCCCTGCCAATATTTGTAAAGAGCAAACAGAAGACCTGGAAGTTTCTAGGCAAAGCAACAAAGAGCTGATATGAGATTCTCCGGTTAATGCCGATCAGCCCGATTCAGGGGAAACTGATCTTCCTGCATAAACTTGTTTTGTTCTTGTCAGTCTTTGATGTGACTACAGGTTTGTTTGAAAAAGGCGACGGCTTAGATCTATCCAGGCTTCTGGAAAGCATTAATATCCCAAAGCATGCTGATGAGAAAAAAATAGCATTATGCAATATTAGCAGAGCAGGAAGTTAAGTGAGCCGGTTAACTCCATTTAACGACCTGCAAAGGCAAAGGAGGTCATCCCTGGAAGCCCACCATTAAGCGGCAGTGTTTGTTATGTGGATGCCCAGGAAAGAGTCCTGGGTCAGGTATGACTCACCACTTTATTCAGCGCTTGGTGAGTAGATACAGTTCATTCCGACACGATTTACTGAGGACACAAATATTGTTAGTGTGTTAAAAATAATGAGGATAGGACCGGCACAGAATGACCTGCCACACTCAGTAAGGTGGTCAGTCTCATAGAACTTCTTCTGAGGTAGTCGAGAGCAAATTGTACAGCCAGCCACGAACAGTTCTCCAGTTCTATGGAGAACAACTTCCAATCTTGAAAAGAGGTGATCCAAGAAGGACTTAGGGATCATAACAGGCAGAAAACCCAACGCAAGGCTGCAGCAACGGGTCTGAAGTGATCACTGGCTGTACAGAAGCAGAAGGTAAGGAAGAGAAGTGAGGAGATGATTAAACCTCTCTCTGTGTCTGGGTAAGTCCCAAGCTGGAAAACTGTACACTGCTTCATGCTCCATATTTTAAAAATAACTTTGAATCAAAGGTGATCTGAAGGCAGGAGATCTCAGTAATTTAAAGAGGTCAACCTGTTTAATGTATCAAGAAGCAGAACAAGACATGACTTGCTTGCAGTATCACTTCCTTCCTGGGGAAAACTCTACCAGGTATTCTGGCAGAGAATAACAAGAGCCAGTCACCGGAGAGTGATTAATCACAGGAACAAACTACCAAGTGAAGTGCAAGATCCTCTCTCTTCTGAGTCTTTGAATCACGACCGGAGGCCTGTCTGGAAGACAGTTTCTGGTCTGCAAACTCCTGAGGGCTGTGGAGAGCAGACGGGAGGAAGAGTCCCCGTGCAGTCACCTTCTTCTTCAGCTCCTCTGTGAGCAGCTGATATTGGGCTGCCTTTAGGTTTAACTGGGTACGGGTCTTACGACCCTATATGCATTAGCCCAGCAACAAGTTATAGGGTTAAAAGCCTTCTGGACCACGTTGGTATCTGAGCGATTCACCCCAGCCTCCTCTGTCCTTACAGCGCTTCTGCCTCGCAGCCTGTGTTACACCCTGTCATGAAAAATCGTCTCAGAAGATGTGACCCCAGCTATGTTTGGAGAAGGACCGGGGAAAAAATACCACCAGCGTTTTGACAAGTTATTTGGATGCTGTGGTGGTGAAGAGAGAAACAGCCTAGGAATGAGACAGTGCAGCTCCACGGGCTTTAAAGTGGGGCAGCAAGCGCATAGGAAAGAAGGTGGATCTACAGCATGAAGAGAACCAAGGCTTCTTTCTGGAAAGATCAGAAAGAGATCAGAAAGAGAGGGATGATGCTAGGGGTGGGTGCAGCGAGGATTAGAAATCTCAAACATTCAGAAATAACAAATGCAGAACCTCCCCGTGTCATGAGATTTATCTTAAAATTACGAAATGTTGTAAAGACTTGCTTTCATCTGCGCTCTTTGCCTCCTACTTTCGGCTCTTTAGGTTACATGAAAATCACATTTCACAGTTTCCCTGTGACCATAAAGATAGGCGTTTGCTTTGTGAACAAAGTGAAAGCAATGGACTGAATGACTCCAGGAACCTGGAATTTGATCTCAACACCCGGCACCCCGATCTAGGGACGAGGCACAGACTTTGCTAAGTTAGGGGGAGAGTTTGTGTATTTTAGGAAGACGATGACCTTCTCATTTGGAGAGCTCAAGATCCGATTAATTCAAAGGACTTTCTGGTCTTTGCCCTCGATTTAGCTCTATGCAGGACAAAGAGGAGGAGCAGACAAAAGCGTGGGGACCCAGCACCCAGGCCACAGGACCATGGGGTCCGCGTGGAGAAGGAGGACAGAGAGAGCTCCACGTAGCTGGGGCGCTCAGGCTGCCTGGCTTCATCTGACTAATAATGAAAGGCAGCAAGCGTGTCAGAGAGTGTGAGAGAAACAGATCGATAGGGAGATAAAACTGAGATGGAAGGAGCTGGCGAGGGGGTGGGGAAGAGAGTAATAAAACACTACAAATCAGCAGGGTTACGCCTGAACCTCATTTGAATGCATCCTGCGCTGGTGTAAGCGAATCCAGCAGGGGTAAGGCCAGGGTGAATCAGCCCAAAATACAGAAACAGGGAAGGGAAAGCAGGGGGGAGATAGTCCTTCTTGTTAATACTACCCTGTAACCAGGGTCACAGCCCCGGCCCGACCTTACGAGCCCTGTCCTTCCTTTAATCCTGCTATATGGAGAAGCCCCGACCTTCCTAGCTCTGAGGATACAGATTGATAGCCCTTCCCTGGGCCATCATGATCTTCTGCCTGTCCTGGATAAGTGTCTGTTGGGTAAAATGTGTCTCGGTCACATTTTACCCCACTGAGTGCAGGAAATGCTCCTTACCATCTCGTTGACCGAGGACCTGGGGGCAGGACAGCTTCTGACAATGCCCTGAACCAGTGGGTTCAGGGCACTTTTCTAGGAGAGGTGATTGACTGAGCCCACGCGTATGTACCAATGGAAGCTGACCAGAGAAGACTCTTTGTTCAGCTCCAGATTTTTGAGGCAAGTGAGACTGCAACATCCCAAAGCCAAGGGGTCATCAGAGCATGTAAATGAAAACGTGCTCTACCAGAAGAGGACTGAGGAACAGGGTACCTTCCCCTGTCGGGGCACCTATTTGTCTCCTGACCCAGGCACTCGGAGCCGTTTTGCTCCTTCTGCCTGGAAGCATCTTTGAGCGATGTCCATCTAATTCCAGTGTCATGGCTGTTAGTGTTCCACACTGACCATTGCTGCTCACGCTGCTCCCTTCTTCTGTCAGTAGTCTCAGCATGGAGACCAAGCACTGAAGGAGCCTCAGGGACTGAAGGGACCTTGAGAAGGGGTACCCCAGGACAAGAGGAAACGGGTACAAACTTGAATATAAGAAGTTCCACCTAAACATGAGGTGGAACTTCTTTACTTTCAGGGTAGCAGAGCACTGGAACAGGCTGTCCAGAGAGGTGATGGAGTCTCCATCTCTGGAGATGTTCAAAACCCACCTGGACAAGTTCCTGTGCAACCTGCTCTAGGTGGACCTGCTTTGGCAGAGGGGTTGGACTAGATGATCTCCAAAGGTCCCTTCCAACCCCATATCATTCTGTGATTCTGTGATTCTGTGAAGGGGTAGGGCCAATACATATGGCTGTTCATATGAACTTGGAGCAACCTCTCACTGGGAGCCACAACGATCTAACTCCCTAAGGCAGCCATGGGTTGTATTTTATAGCTCTAAAATCATGTTTGGAGCAGCACGGTACTCCAAAAGAACCTTCTCCACGACTCAGCCGCAGCAGCTGCGTAAGAAGAGCTAGAGTCAAAGCAAGCGATGAGAAGAGAGTTGTTGATACTAGCAAGTAAAACCTTCACAAACTTAGACTTTACCCAGACGAAGATCTCAAGATGTTACGCTTATTTCAAGATGTTACGCTTACAGAAGTCTGGAAAAGCACAAATCAACTGCTTTTAATACATGCTAAACTGATCAAGCTGAAGACCGATTCTTTTGCTGGAGAGCAAACTTGGCCTGACAGCCCCAAGATTTAAACATGCTAAAACTGTGTTGCCTGCGCAGAATATATTGGATTCCCATCAATTTGTTGCTTCCTTTGCTTCCATGGAAAATCATCACTGATTTTCTAAAGGAGCCAGCCCTGAGGAAGTTGGTGCCGGACTGGAAACTCTTGGCCAAACAACTTAATGCTGCTCATTGAAACGACTGTTTGCTGACGGTGCTGCTCCCAGTCCTCCTCACAACTCACCTTCACCCACCACATGATTTACACAAGCCAAGAAGGGCTATGAAGTTGTTGTGGTTTTTTTTGTCTTTTTTCAGTCCCATCATTGTGAAAACAGCTCTTTCACCTGGCAGGGGAAAGCGAGCCCTCGGTGATGCTTCCTCATCGCATCACACTAACTCATTTGCCCATGAAGAGATACTTAAATATACCATAAACATTTCTGTCCTTGTGGAGTATTTAAACTATCTTTTTATGGGCACACTCTGCCTGCATCAGGGATGCATTTCTTGACAAGTGTGATGGTTAATGATTCAGCACATAGTAAAGCGATTTTTTTTTTTTTTCCTAAAAATGCAGTAGAGGAGGGGATGCATGGAGGGATTTAAGAAACGTATAGTTTAAATACATAAGGCCAGTGCTTTGCAACGTAACATTTTTTACATTTAGGTATCCCCAAAACGCTGCCTGAAATAGTGAGCTCTTACTGTTGAGAAAGCAGAGCAAAGCTGGGAGCAATGTGTAGGCACGCACAAGGTATTCTACACATCTATTTTAACTCTGGTGTGGTAGTTATGGGATACACCACTGAAATATGAAAAGTACCGTGCCATATAGTGGCGAATGTTTTCCCATCAGTTATCTTAACATAAATATTGTACAGTTTAAGGGTAGATGTTCACCAAAATGTATGGGAACACCCCTAAATATGTGGATTTCCATGTGGTCTCCACCACGCCAGTGGCAGCTTGTTGGGACAGCCTTCGGTACATCTGGGCAGCTCAGAGAAGTTGTTGGTAGAAGATGGGTGACGGAGGAGAGCCAGGGGCAGGCACTGGTGGGGAGTGGGAGAGGGCACAAAAAAAAGTGGCAGAAAAGGGAGCTGGTGGCCAGCTGGCACCTGTGACTAGCAGTGCCAGAGCTGGTGACAACCCAGTGGCCATAGTCACCCGGTGGGGGAGAGGCGGGGGGGGGAAGGAGCTGCCCCCAGCCCTGGCAGCCCCCGCGGGGGCCGGGTCCCAAACAGGACAGGCCCAACCGCCACTTGAGGGGACGGGGGCTCCAACCCTGCCCGGCCAGGGGGAAAGGCTCCCTAGGCCCTGGCCCTGCCCCGTGGAATGGGGATGTCACCGACCCTGAGGGGCGGCCACCCTTCCCGGGCCCCCCCCGCCCCGGCCAGGCCTCCCCCGAGGTGCGACTCCCCCCGACCCGCCGCCTCACGCTAGGCCAGGCCAGGCCAGGCCGCACTCCGGGCACCACAGAACCGCCCGGGCCACAGGGCAGTCGGTGCAACGGCGAGCACCCGGCGTGAACCCGCACCCGCCACGCCCCGCCGTGCCCTGCCCGGCCTCGGGGCCGCGAAAGGCCGGGGCCACCGCGGGCGGCGCCCCGGGGCGGCGCTCAGAAGACGGGGGAGGTGACGAGACGCCGCTCCGGCCGCCGGCGCCCACCCCCGCCGGTGGGGGGCGCCCTCGCACGTGTCCACCCCGCCTCCCAGCTCTCCGGAAGGCCAATGGGAAAGCGACGAGGGCGGGCCGTGTCGCCGCCTTCCCCAATGGGAAGCGAGCGTGAGGCCGGGGCGGGGCGGTGCCAGCACCCGGAAGCGGCCGCTCTGCGCCGGAGGTGTCATAGAGACGTTGTGGCGGGGCGGGGTGGCGCCCGGCGGCGGGGCCGAGGCCGGGGCCGGGGCCTGCGCGGGGGGAGCGAGCGGTGGCTGCGGCGGGGCCCGAGCCCCGCGGGGGGCGGCGGCGGCAGCATGGCGGCCGAGGGGAAGGTGACGGGGCAGAGCCAAGAGCAGTTCCTGCTGCTGGCCAAGGCGGCCCGCGGCGCCGCCCTCGCCAGCCTCATCCACCAGGTGCTGGAGGCCCCGGGCATCTACGTCTTCGGGGAGCTGCTGGACATGCCCGCCGTCCGGGAGGTGAGGAGACCGGCCCGCCCCGGCCCCGGTCCCGGTCCCGGCCTGGCCCCCGCGGCCCGCTCCGGGCGGCAGGCCCGCCAGGCCCTGCCCGCCGGCCGGGCCGGAGGGTGGCGGAGCCTGACCCCGTGTCCCCGCAGCTGGCCGACAGCGAGTTCTCCCCCGTCTTCCGACTCCTGACCATCTTCGCCTACGGCACCTACGCCGACTACCTGGGTGAGGCCGGGCCCTGGGGTGGCGGGGGTGGGGTCTTTTCCCCTTCCGGTGGTGGTTTTGGTGGTCCTTCGGTCCCCCCCGAGTCGCTGTGGGTCCTCACCCAGACTGCCCCCTTTCCCAGCAAGGGCCGTGCCTCTGACAGCCGGGTGCCTGGTTGCAGTTTGGGGCCGAGCCCGCTGGAGTAGCTGACAGTAATTAATGCTGCCATTTAGCCAGCTGCGTGGGGAATTTCCCAAAGGAACATCTTGACAGAGACATTTTTGAGGGTTGAGGGGAAAGACTTAGGCATCCGCCGGGATGTGCAGACCTCCATAAATAAGGCACGGGACAGCGAGAGAGGATGACTTGAGGATGAGTGGAGGGAAGGCTGCTCAGAAAAGGTCTTTTGAGCTCAGGATTGATGGGGATAGCTCGGCAAGACGAAGCATCGCTTGGGGGATTGGTGTGCAGACTCTCTAAGAAATGGGTATGGTGCAGATGCTTCTGTGCAGGGCTGGGAAATGGAAAATGAGGCATAAATTCTTACACCCTGTTCTTTCCCCTGACAATAGCTGAAGCAGCCAACCTCCCTCCCTTGACAGAGGCTCAGAAGAACAAACTGAGGCACCTGTCAGTCGTCACTCTGGCTGCCAAGATCAAGGTAGTGGCCCTATTTTTCTCCCAATTCTCCTTCCACTGGGATTACCTCATGCTAGTTACCGTCATGTTTCCACAGTGCATCCCCTACTCAGTGCTGCTGGAGCAGTTACAGCTGAAGAACGTCCGGCAACTGGAGGACCTTGTGATCGAGGCTGTGTACGCAGACGTCCTGCGAGGGAGCTTGGATCAGCGGAACCAGCGCCTGGAGGTGGATTACAGCATTGGGAGGGACATCCGGAGGGAGGAGCTAAGCACCATCACCCGCACATTGCAGGAGTGGTGAGGAGGAAGCCCCCAATACTAACACCCAAAAATGGTTTCAGGAGTGGCCGGTGGCTTCCCCAGATCCTCTGTGTGTCACTGGGGGGTAGTGTTGTGAGGTCGTCTACTCTGTTCCCTTTCCCGTACTCCAATGGAAAATAATTTTTCAGAAAATAATTTTCCAAATTCCTCTGTTTGTTGCTGGAGGGGTGATGAGACCACAGTGATCTTTGCAGAGTCCTGGCTGCTGGCAGGAGGCTTTCTGAATATATATATCTGGAGTTTCTAACCTCATGTCACTTTGTTATTTGTCCCCCCTCAAAGGTAATAATGTCACTACGTTATTATATTGAGCTCCTGTGTCTTCCCTGCCTGGTGGAGCTGTCACCTTTTGGTCTTTTTGGCCTCTAGAGTTGAAATCTGCCATCTTTCACGTTTCTTCCTATGCTGTATAAAGTACCTGGCCTGTTCAGTTCTCTGTCTTCCCTCCAGGTGCCAGGGCTGCGAGGTTGTCTTGTCAGGCATTGAAGAACAGGTTAGCCGGGCCAACCAGCATAAAGAGCAACAGCTGGCACTTAAGCAGCAAATAGAGAGCGAGGTAAGTGGGCCAAGGAGGGAGTAGCCAGTGCCCCTCACTTTAAAATAACAACCATGGGGTATACTGGTTCTAGTTACAGACTTTGCGCAAATAAGGCATTACTGTTTCCCAAGGGGGTTGTGCCTGAAAAAGAGTCCTAAATCAGCTTAACACTCCTCTGTGGTGCAGGGGAGTGGACCTGCACAGCTGGACAGCTGTTAGCTCTTTCGTTTGGCCTGATCTTGCAGATCTTAACTTCGGGGCTCGCTTTTAAAAAAAAAAACCCACCCAAAACCATAAAACAACAACAACAACAAAAAAGCAATAAAACAAACGAAAAAACTTTGGGAAATTCCTTGGTTCTTGTTTTTCTGCTGTTGCAGGTGGCAAACCTGAAGAAGACCATTAAAGTGACAACAGCAGCCGCTGCGGCAGCCACGTCCCAAGACCCGGAACAGCACCTAACAGAGCTCAGGGAGCCGGCCCCTGGCACCAACCAGCGCCAGGCGAGCAAGAAAACTTCCAAAGCCAAAGGGTGAGGAGTGGGAGGCAAACGAACAGAGCCGCTGTGTGTGTGTGTGTGTGTGTGTGTGTGTGTGTGTTCAGGAGGTGAACTAAAGGGAGCAGTGTTTTGGAGCAGTGAGGTTACTGATTGCCGGAGTCTGCTCCCTGGACAGGGGATGGTCAGAGATGAGGTCCCAGCTGAGCTGTTCTGATAACTTGAGGGGGAATCTCTGTGGCTCTCGATACGAAGCAGAGTTCATTAGCCTTCCTTGTGTTTTCCTCTTGTGAAGAATGTCAGCGGCTCTTCTTGGTGTGCCTTTAGAAAAGCCAGTCAGGGATGAGCCTGAGTGTCTACTCGCAATTAATTTGTTTGGTTTTTGTCTCTTTCTCCGCAGGCTCCGGGGTAGCGCGAAGATTTGGTCTAAATCAAACTAGTTGGATCTCCCTTCACAACCGGGAGGGTGAGAGGAAGAGATTTGGGGGATGAAGGGGGTAGCAAGGGTCCCAAGTGTGATGCTTCTGAACTCTTCTCCGAGATCCATCTTGCCAACTAATTCTCCTGCATGTTTGTTCTCTTTCCTGTCTTCTTTACCGACTTTCCAGGCAGTGTCTCCCTCCCTTTTTTCATCACACCGTTTCACACTCTGAGCTTCCAGTTGTATGCGTTGCTGTTTCCCCTACCGCTCAAGCCCCCACGTCGTCGCCACGGCCACGTGTTTCTTCTCTCTTTCTCTCTCCCTGTCTTTTGACAGGTCAATTTCAAAGAGCCATAAAACTGTGTCAGTCACCGTTGCACTCACAGGGCGTCACAGAAGCTTGGAAAGCGTGCGCTGGTGCTCGGCAATCATTTTTGGCTCTATGAGACCCCTGGGATACTTTGCTCCAGGATGCAGCTGCCATCTTTGATTGTTTAATCTTTGTTTTGCTAGGTGGGAGGGTAGTTTTTGAAGGGGTTCTTTTAAAAAATATAAATATATTATAAATATATATAAAACAATTAAAATATAGATCTATGGACATATCTATACAAATTTGTGCTTGTGTGGTGGTGTCTCTCTGTCTGGTATACTGATTCAGGATGTTTCAAAATAAGTCGTGATGTTGGTATGTCCCATTTCTGTGTGGAATATCCTCAAAATACGTCCCTTTCCAAAGGGTAGTGCCATGGTAGCTCGACTAGGACAAGAGTCCATAAAGCAGGAATGAATCATAAATCTTAAATTTGAGTTTTTTGTGTGATTGGTTTGCATCTGGAACATTTGAAAGAGGTGCTTTTCAGGTAGGCTCAGAAGAAGGTGTGGAGACTGAGGAGAAATTTCATCTTTGTGTCAATACTACGTGCTCCATGATCCTGGACCAAACAGAAGGGGGATGTGGGGACTTGTCTGACAGAGTTGAAGGTATCAGACTCAAGGCCTATCTGGATGAGTTTTCATGGTGTAGGTGCTGCCTAAGCTGTTCTTGGGTGATCTGGTCAGGGGGAAAAAAAAAAGGAATTAATGAAATTGACTCCTGTGAGATGCCCAGGAAAAAAAACCAAACAAACCAAACATCAGATTCTTGGGAGGATGCATCCTTGAGGCTGGCTTGGAGCCAGGTCAGTCGGATGGGAGCGTCACACCGCTGTTTGGGATGGTGGACACTGATGTAAATGTAAATTGACGCTGTGACTCCCACCCCCGCTTGGTTCTGCCACTTTTCCTGCTGCCAGTGCTCAGAGGCGAGTCCCTCAACCTGGGTTTCTGGGCGTGAGTGAACCACTGAAAAAATTTAATCCAAGAGGGGGAAAGCCCTCATCTTGAGCCTGCGTGGAGGGTTCTTCAGTCTGCTGGCCTGGGTGAGTTTTCTTCTGGGTCAGCTCCCCCTACAGAGAAGTGAGAGGTGGAGCTGAGGAGGTGGAGGTGGGATGGACCCTGGTTAATGGGGTGGGGAGGGGAGTGAGACCACGGTTGTTTTAGTGGTAGCGTGGTGTGGTGCCATCAGGCTACTCAAACAGCACAAGACGCTGGTTTGTGCAATATTGACTGTTTTAGTAATTCTGGATTCCATTCTGGAATGGAGCACCTCTCTGATGAAAGGCTGAGAGACCTGGGTCTGTTTAGCCTGGAGAAGACTGAGAGGGGGATCTCATCAATGCTTATAAATATGCAAAGGGCAGGTGTCAAGAGGATGGGGCCAGACTCTTCTCAGTGGTGCCTGGTGACAGGACAAGGGGCAATGGGCACAAGCTGGAACACAGGAAATTCCGTCTCAACATGACAAAAAACTTCCCGACTTGAGGGTGCCAGAGCACCGGAACAGGCTGCCCAGAGAGGTGGTAGATTCTCCTCTGAAGATACTCAAAACCTGCCCGGATGCATTCCTGTCCAGCCTGCTCAGGGTGAACCTGCTTTGGCAGGGGGGTTGGACTGGATGATCTCTGAAGGTCCCTTCCAACCTCCAGTGGGGAACCTCTGCCACCTGGACCCATAAACTCAAAATTAAGCAGCTCCCTTCCCTGCATGTAAGGTCACGGCAGGGAATACCAGCAGCTGTGCCAGGGGCAGGGATGTGCCAAGCTGTCCTGGGGTGACTGCTGTCACTGACTGAGGTCTCTAAGAGCTCGGGTAGCCCCACACATTTCTCTTTTTCTGGTCCCCAAGCCATGGAGCCCTGTAGCTGCAGTCATCCGGCACAGAGGTACCAAGTAAGAGAGGTTCGGCATGAAGTTGTCCAGGTGAGAGATGCAAATCTGGCTGCAGGAGCACATAAGGGGACAACTGAGCTGGGGTTGTCTCAACCCACCTAGAGAGGTCCCACTGATTTGCAGCAATAGGGAGTCTGCTTGACCAGACCCTGTTTTTCATAGGTTGGCAGGGAGGGATTGTGACAAGGCTTCCAGCTTTTATTTAAATTACCTTGAGCCTTCCTCCCTCTGCATCACTCTGTGAGGAGTGTCACTGTGCTGGTGACAATTTGACAGGATGGGTGTCAAGAGGACGGGGCTGGTCTTTTTTCAGCAGTGCCCAGTGACAGGACAAGAGGAAATGGGCACAAACTTGAATATAAGAAGTTCCACCTAAACATAAGGTGGAACTACTTTGTTTTGAGGGTGGCAGAGCCCTGGAACAGGCTGCCCAGGGAGGTGGTGGAGTCTACTTCTCTGGAGATGTTCAAAACCTACCTGGACAAGTTCCCATGCAACCTGCTCTAGGTGGACCTGCTTTGGCAGGGGGGGTTGGACTAGATGATCTCCAGAGGTCCCTTCCAACCCCATATCATTCTGTGATTCTGTAATGAGCGATTGTCTGCGAGAAGCAATGATGTCTGCGTGCAACAGCTTCTCCTGCTCCCTGGGGAGGGCCAGCCTGGAGCAAGGTGCTGACAAGAGAGGTGGTCCCTGGCAAGCCCTTGGCACCTGCCAAAATTCTGGCACCTCGCGCCCTTTGAAAGGAGAGCTGCTCGCTAAGCCGTTGGGGTGTGATGTGAAGGTGTGAGGACAACAAAGCACGTGTCTCACAGGCTGGCTAAGGTCCAGCAGGAGCTGGGCTGGAGCTGCAGCACCTCCAGGGAGAGCTGAAGTTACCGACGATGAAGGTGGATATTTGTGCCCCCAGAAGAGTCCTGCTAGGGCTTAGAGCAGCTGTGACAACTCTCAGTCCCGAGCGTCTTGGCTCCTCTCGGACATGTTGAGCTTCGCTCTCCGTAACCCCACTGTGGTTATCGGGCACAAAGGGTCTTTTTAAACACCCTGAACCCACAGCCGAAATCCAGGCTGCAGGTCCTGGCAGCAGAGTGGGAAGCATCCCTGAGAGCTCAACGCCGGTCCCGTGTCTCCTATGAAGACAGGCTCAGAGAGCTGGGGTTGTTCAGCCTGGAGAAGGCTCCAGGGAGACCTCATAGCAGCCTTCCAGTACCTAAAGGGGCTACAGAAGAGATGGGGAGGGACTCATCATCAGGGAGTGGAGCGATAGGATGTGGGGTCATGACTTTAAATTGAAAGAGGGGAGATTTAGATTAGCTATTAGGAGGAAATTCTTTCCTGTGAGGGTGGTGAGGCAATGGAACAGGTTGCCCAGAGAAGCTGTGGATGCCCCATCCCTGGAGGTTGGATGGGCCAGGCTGGATGGGGCTTTGAGCAACCTGGTCTGGTGGGAGGTATCCCTGCCCATGGCAGGAGGGTTGGAACTCGATGATCTTGAAGGTCCCTTCCAACCTGAATCATTCTGTGACTCTACGTGATATGCTTGTGTGAGCTCCCTGCACACACTGGCATCCCTCTTTGTCAGCACAAAAGCCCCCTGCATGGGTGAGGGCAACCAGAGCGTGGACCACCACAGGGTCCTGTGGGGGCTCCCCACACCAGCCCTAGGCTGTGCTGGAGGCCCAGGCTTGCATCTTCATGGCTAAATGATGGCCGGGATGAGTCTGCCTGGCATTCTTCTGCCATAACTCTGTTTTTTGGCATCCTGCTTGCCCCTCTCTCCAGCAGTGGCATTTGCCGAGCGCAGCCATAAGCCTCCCTCCCCTCTTCCCTTATTGACCCCTCCTCGGGCTGGCTGCGGTGTGGATTTCAGGAGAGTTTTGGGATTAAACGTATTTGATCAAGGGGCCTCTGCACAGCTCTGAAAGTCTTCCTTATTTTTCAAAGGCAATACCTTTTAAGAGTCCCCATTAAGAAGGGGGGAAAAAAAAAAAAAAGGAAACAGAAGGTAGCACATAAAATTACTTCAGACCTTTTTGGTACGACTGAAAAATAAATGAGAGGTGAAGAGATTGCTGCAAATTGCCTCGGCGGATGGCAAACAGCAGGCAGGAGCACAGGTTTCCCTTTGCCCTTCACCTGAAAACCAACGCTTTTTATTTTCCTGCACCCTTCACCCGTGACTCTGAATTTCAGTCAGAGAGGATGTGAAGATTAATTAATTAGTTAACGTTCGTAAATCACTTTGAAGATGGCAAGAGCGAGATAAGTACTGAGGATTATTATTATTTTAAGTTTTCATTTGAATTTTAAATGTCCCTGTGCCTTAACCCTGCTTTTTCCAGAGAAAACAAGCCCTGAGTAGAGCAGAACAGAAACACCTGGACACGCGACACCCTAAAACCTGACAAAGGAGGGAGGTTTAGGGGACTGTAGAGGAGAGGGTATGGAGAAGAGCTCGTCCCAGCTTGAGGAGCAGGAGACCGGCCCGCCCTGGCACGGGAAGGGTAAGGGTCCTTGCGCAGTGATGCACGGCAACCCCTTTTTGGGTGTCTCATGTGGGGCTTTCACATCTGGATTCGGAAAAGGAAGGATAAGGAAGGTAGGGAAGGACCCAAATGGCTCTGTCCCTTGGTGTCTCTTTTGCCAGCTGCCTCCAGGCACCCTGTGCCAAGAGGAAACCATGGATTCTTACCAGGAATGGCGGTTAATGATAGTAATTCTTATTACATTACCGGGGGCACAATTTTTTCTGGGGGGCTTGCTGCTCCCCTTCTTGAATGGTGGTGGGGGTGTCAGACATCGTGGTGCCAGCAGCCCATGTGGTGCCCACCTGTACCTGGTGAGCGGGGAAGAGTAACAGCTGGGCAAGAGCCCTGCAGGACTTGTCTGAGGTTCTCCTCATCCTCCGACATTCTGTGCTGGAGGACCTGTGGAGAGACAGGTGGTCTTCATGCCTAACGGCTCCACTCAAAGTGATCCAACATTTTGTTTATGGGTGTTGCCGAGGCCACCCTTGCCTCTGTCCCTCAAATAAGGCATTAAGGGGTTGGTTTTTTGTTCGTTTGATTGGTTTTTTTGACAAACAGGAGGGCTAGTGCATGTGAAAGTATCTCTGCATGTGGTCCCCCAGAGCTTCACGTGGGGATGCCTCACCTCTGCTGCAATGGGGCATCCTCTCTCCTCCCTTCCAAAGGCTTTTTGTGGGAGGTGTGTGCCTGACTGTTCAGTTTGTTGGGTGGCCTGACACAGACAGATGGGTGTCCTGGTCTGCTTCCTGCAGGGCTGTAGCTTCTGGCAAAGGTTCCCTGCCAACAGCAGCCACTGAGGTTCTACCTGCCTCGTGCCACAGCTGGTCCGGGCTCCTTGGGACGTGGCCCCTGGCTCTGCAGGGCTATGGAGCAGTGCCAGCTGGAGTAGTCAGAGGAGTCACACAGTCCCCGTCAGCAGCTTCAAATGCAGCTCTCAGATTTCTGACATCCTCCCTGCCTCCTTTTTACACCCTGGAATAGCTACTCATTTTCCTTCTGGGACCCTTCTGCCATCCTCTCCGTGGGTGCCTGCCTGTGTTCCTGCCCACAGGGCTCTTCTCTCCTCCTCCCTTTTCCTAGTACTAGTCACTGTTTAGCTGTGATACTCAAAAAAAACCCAACCCCACCTACTTTCTCTGATGGTTCCTCAGCCACCCACCTCTTGGATGTTTCTCTTTGGGGTGGCTCCAGCTTTTCTACAAGCGTTCCTGATGGTGCAGTGTGGAACTGGGCCTGGGTTTTCCTCTGCCTCCCCTGCTGGTCACAGGCTCTGCCAGTGCCGGGGAAAGGAGTTCCTTTTGCAGCAAGATTCCTTCTGAAACATGCAATTGTATCCATGTTGTGATGAATTCTCTAGATATCGAGAAGTCAGCCGGACTCAAGAGCCGTGACCCTTATGCGGGTAATGAGAACATCCAGGATTGCAGAAGCACTTGTGCACATGTTAAAAAGCAACTCTAAGCCCTCCTGCCCCAAGGCACCAGTGAAGCCCCGGCCCCCTTCGGATCAGGAGAAAATCATAGAATGATCTAGGTTGGAAAGGACCTTTAAGATCATCCAGTCCAACCATCAACCTAACTCTGACAAAAACCAAAAATAAATCACTAAACCATGTCCCCCAGCACCATGTCAACCTGTCTTTTGAACACCTCCAGGGATGGTGCCTCAACCACTTCCCTGGGAAGCCCATTCCAATGCTTGATAGCCCTTTCAGTGAAAAAATTCTTCCTAATATCCAACCTGAACCTCCCCTGATGCAACTTGAGGCCATTTCCTCTAGTCCTGTTGCCTGTGACTTGGGAGAAGAGACCGACCCCCGCCTCTCTACAGCCTCCTTTCAGGGAGTTATGGAGAGTGATAAGGTCTCCCCTCAGCGTCTTTTTCTCCAGGCTGAACAACCCCAGCTCCTTCAGCCTCTTCTCATAAGGTTTGTGCTCCAGACCCCTCACCAGCTTCGTTGCCCTTCTCTGGACCCCCTCCAGCACCTCAATGTCTTTTTTTGTGGTAAGGGGCCCAAAACCGGACACAGCACTGGAGGCTTTGCCCTGTCTCCTGCATGTTTCCCTGCATCTCTCCCTGAGGCATTTAGTGCTGGCTTTGGGCTGTGGGAAGATGGGTGAGAAGGAGGCTCTTGGTGACCGAGTGTGATCTCTTACTGGTACCATCTCATAATCCCTTGTGAAATCTTCTCAAGTGCCAGCTGAAAACTGGTAAAATTTACTGTCCCCACTACTCCCCTGGGCAGGCTGCCCCAGAACCTGACCGCTGCAGTGGCTAGGAAGTTGTTTTTTTTTTAATTTCCACCTTAAATGGATGCACAGCTAGTTTATGTTCTCTCATGCCTGTGCCAACTGTGGCTTTAGCTGAAGCTGTTTCTTCCTCCCTGGTGTTTACTTCCCTCGAGTAGGGACTTCACTTTGCCCAACTATCTGAACCAAGCCCCTCGTACGCTGTGAGCCCTCCATGGCTTGTAGGATGTCCTACCAGCTTGCTCTTACTTGCACATCAAACTAAGCTCTCTTGGCGAGAAACGGGCACGGTTCTCTTGTAGATGATCTCTACAGTCCCTTCCAACTCTAATAATTCAGTGAAATTCAGTGAAATTCTTTGCCACAGGTGAAGTCGGGTCAGCATCTTGCACAGCAATTCTGACACACACCTCTGGCTACTAGAAACACCTCCCAGGTGCGTACAATTGTTGGATGATTCACTGGTGATCCTGAGTCTGTCTTCTTCTCTGCTGCTTTTATTCAAAGAGGCTCTGGTTTCCAGCTAAGAAAGTATTGATTTTTAGGTCCTATGTGCCTTTTGCCTTCTACCTCATGCTACTAACTTTAGTCCCTTTGCTGTTACTGACACCTTTAAGGCCACCTATGTCCTCCTGTACGACACCCTCATCCAATTTGGCAATGTGTCTGGGTTCTATTTATTTACTCATGTATGTATTTTCTGCAGTCTTCGTTCTCCTCTTATTAGTAAAGGATGGACATGGTGAGGCCAGTATCTCAACTTCCAGCTTACCTCTGGTCATTATGGCACCAGCAGTTGGAGATAAGTTGGGTCTGTTCTATTCCCCTTCTTTTATATCTCTTTTTTTTTTTTTTTCCTCCCCTAAGTTTGTATTAAGTGCCCTCAGGATATTTACAAACCCAGCCAGGCAAACAGCCAGATGCGAGGAGATAGTGGAAGCAATAATAACTTGAGTGGAGTTTCCCCACAGGGACATTGTTTTTGAAGTGTTGCCTTTGAAAAAGAAAAGTCCTGGGAGGAAAAAAAAAAAGGCAAAAAAAAAAAGAGGCTACATTTAAGACAGGGCTGAAACATAAAATCAGTTCATTTCTTTTAGAGTGTTTTGCAAAGTAGAAAAATATTGCAAAACCAAACAAGTGATTTTAACCCAAACCTTCTATTGAGGTCTATTTTAAATACACCGACTCTGACAGTTGAACAGCCCCCGTTGTTCTCCAACACTGGAGCTGGTGCTGCAGGAATGGCATTTGCCTGTGGGATTTTACACTCTCGCCCCGTGGAAGTGCACGTTTGTTTCCCACACAATCCATCGTGCCCACGGGGAGCTCCGTTTCCTGCACCTCGCTCCGTGGTCCCACGAGCTTTGAAGTCCCTCTCAAGCCACCAGGTCTCTTCTTCCCCTTCCCACCCTCCCCTGCAGCCTACCCCTGTGCCAGCCTGCTTTCCTCTCTGATTCATAGCTTTTTAAAGCTTGAAGGGACAGGTATAATCACGTCGTTTGGCTTCTCAAGTGGCCAAGAATAACCTCACCCCATTCCTGCACCCACTCTCCAACTTCCCTTTGAGACGCCCCATCTAGGTTTGGAGTAGCAGAAGCTGGAAAACCCAGGTATGCTCTAACGATCACGCTCTCCCATGAAGGTCTGCGTCTCATTTCCAGTTCCATCGGGAGGAAGATGCAGGTTTTCTGCTGGGTTAAAGAGCCCTCTGCTGTCAGAAACCCCATTCCCATACAGGTAACGCCAGCCAGAGCTCAAGTGACACAACAGTCTTGGGTTGGCAGTGTGATCCGCAGTGGCAGTCGGTGTTTCCGGGCTTCAGGTCTTCCCTGTTACTCCTTTCTTGAGTCCTTCTAATCTCTGGTGACCTTCTTAGTGTAGTATCCTTAGATTTTACACCGTGGGCTCACTATTGCGATACAGGAGAGAGGAACTTCACCTCCCTTCTTGGTGAACGCAGGCTGATGCCTCCAGGTGTAGCCCATCTCCACATAGCTGGGGATTTAGGCAAGTACCATTCACTTACTTGGTGGTCTCCCAATCCTCTAATTCTTTTCAGAGTCCCTCCAGAATTTCCAGAAACCCAGTCCTCCATCTTGAAAGACCACGGGCTACGTTCATGCTCCTGGATAAATGCCTTTCTGCTTTTGCTGCAGCCAAAATTACTTACTGTTTGTAAATGAACACCACACCGATAGACACGGACTGCTCCACACATCTCATCTTTGTCCAGCGTTTATCACCTTCATTGTTCCCTGGGTCCTCTGAAAGCTTCATCAGCACTGGTTTAATATCTTCTTTCAGACCGTTAATCACCTTCCTAATGAGCATTCATTTCAGAACAGCATCCTTGTAGAAATAATTTAATATTCTGGGGTCTCTTTTCCCCCTCATTACTTGAAATCTATCAGTGAACTGAAATTTATAATATTGGCCCTTTTGTTGTTTTAATAATCTATTATTATTTTTTTTAAATCAAGGAATACTCTTGTGTGGCTGAGTAAGATCCCTCGTGCTGCTGTAACCTTTAACTTTAGGTTGCTGTAGTGCCTTTATTAAGCCAACCCATGATTTAATCAGAAAATATTATAGCTGTTGGACACGAACAATTTCAAGAAAGTAAGACTGAGAAAATTGTAAAAGCATGTCCATCCATTTTTATTTTCAAATTTATTGCATGTTTGATCTCTTATCTTGACTTAATGTCAATTTAACTAGTTTACAGCTGTGGATATAATTTCATTTACTGTTTACAAATATAGCCACAAGGTTATTTCCTCAGTATTCTATAATGCTTTAAAAAAGCGCAGTGTAAGGTGCACACAGCTTCAGAGCTACCGACAAAAACATTTAAGGACAAAATTCCCACTAGCTTTAATGGCTCTTATTTTTGTGATAAATCTTCAAACACGGAAAACTGAATGTATAACAAACCCCTTTAATTTTCTATGCTATTTGTGTGTAGCTAATGCACTCCCATCCCCAGGTGATGCCATCCATCTTTCTGCCAGTGTTTCCAGCCTCTCCCAACCTCATTCTATCCCCCCACCCCTTGTTGTTCCCCCTCCTCCTTCTAATCCCGACAGGCCCTTCTGCCTTACTCCAGGTGCCCTCCTTGCTCCTTAGCAAGACCCAGAAGTACCAACCAACTAGTCCCCTTTGAAGGGGACAGCTGTGGGAGGAGGAGTGAGAATGGCTGGATACGGATCACTTGGAGGCACCTCCTGTACATCTTAAACAAACGCTGTTCTGACTTTCACGTTGGGAACGTCCAACCTTCTCTCTCTCCATCCTGCTGTCACAGACATCTTAGAAATATGAGAGACTCATCCCGGGCCTTTCCTTTGTCCTGATACAGCAGGTGGACTATCACAGAATCATAGAATGGTTTGGGTTGGAAGGGACCTTAGAGATCATAGAGTTCCAACCCCCCTGCCATGGGCAGGGATGCCTCCCACTAGAGCAGGTTGCTCAAAGCCCCATCCAGCCTGGACTTGAACACCTCCAAGGATGGGATTACTCTTAATAGGAAACCATTTTCAGTTGAACCTGTAACTAATTGGGAAAAAAGCTGGGGTTGTTCAGCCTCAAGAAGAGAAATATTTGAAGGGAGCCTACAGAAGAGCTGGGGACTCTTTGTCAGGAAGTGCAGTGACAGGACAAGGGGTAACGGTTTTAAGTTGGAAGAGGGGAGATTTAGATTAGATACTAGAAAAAAATTCTTTCCTGTGAGGGTGGTGAGGCACTGGAACAGGTTTCCCAGGGAAGTTGTGGCTGCCCCATCCCTGGAGGTGTTCAAGGCCAGGCTGGATGGGGCTTTGAGCAACCTGGTCTGGTGGGAGGTGTCCCTGCCCATGGCAGGGGGGTTGGAACTCGATGATCTTTAAGGTCTCTTCCAACTCTAACCATTCTATGATTGTATGAAAAGTAACCAAAGTTGGGGTGGTGTAACAGAGGTGGGCTTTCTGGTTGCCCGAGTTCTGCTGTTTTTAGGCAGCTCAACAAGAGCAGTGCTGGGCACACAGACTCAGGTGTCCACCTACAACAACCGAGAGCTTCTCACAGCGTGTGAAGGACGCTGGAGAAGAGGGAATCATTGGTTGTGCGCACGCGCCTTTTTGCTGCCTCCATGCAATTCTCTGCACGCTCTTCCTTCGCATTACCAACTTACGTCCGTGATCAGTAAGTGAATTTTCATCAAACCAGGGTACTTCTGAGAGAGCCCCAAGCACGACTCTGCAAAAGCTCCACCCCCCACACCCCCCACCCCTCGCTGGGATACAGATCCACTCCCTTCTCCTTGCCTTCACATCCCTGCAAGCCAGTGACTGAAAAGCACTGTCGTGCCGAGATCAATGCCAGCCTGGAGCAGCTGAGAAGGCTTCTTCAGCAGGAACCCAAGCAGCAGGTGAAGAACTGTTTCCAGAACCAGAACCGTGACCAGAGTCAAAGAAGGTTTGGGAAAAACCTCTTCTTTAGGAAAAAAACCTCCTGTTCTCTGAAGTCAGTGGTTAACGTCAGCCTTGGGACTTGCAAAGGGGAGACCTTCCCAATACACTTCCCATATTTACTTTCTGGTTTGGGACCTCTAAAACTCTCTCCTAGGCTCTTGTCTTTGCTTCCCAGCCTGAACACAAGGTCCTCTCTAATTGAAGCTCTTTTCCATTTCCCTAGACTACCCGAGCCTTGCCACACCTGGAGAAGGTGTGATGATCTCAGACACGAGTGTACAGCAGTGAGCAAGGCTCAAGCAGCCCAACACATCACACCCACACACACCACAGAGTGCAAGGGAATGCAAGGGTCCCAGATCCATAAGCAAGGAAGCACTTAAAAGAGCACAGAAGCCAAATCCAGACAAAAGAATCTCTCTTTGAGAAAGAGGGACATCTGCTCAAGTGTCATCCCAGGCTGTAGGGAGTCACCCTTGCAACAGCTCATATCACTAACGTCCCTGTTACCACATTTCCATCTGTTCTCTGTCAAGATTAGGAATTCCACAACCAAGCCGGAATGGATCCTCGCATCTTAAAGGTCCAAGTTAATCCCCACCACCCCATCTCCCTATTCTCTCTCAGACACTGCCTCAAAGAATGGTCAGAACTTTTCCACCACTGTCTCAAAGCTGTAAGCACCTTTCTGAGCGCAGTGGGTTCTTCCCTGTATCAAAGCACCAGGTCCCACATCTTGCACCATCTCAAGACTACCAGAGATGAGGGCCGCTGCTGCTCCAGTTCCTTCTCTCAAAGTCTGGCAAACCCAAGATGACCTGTCCACCACGAAACCTCTCCCAAGCCCTGCTTTTTCATGTGTGGCTCTTCCTTTACCCTTGCCCTCTTCAGGGCCTGCCTTGGCTATGATGAGCTCCAGAAGCTCAGTCCACTCCCAACAGGTCACTGCTTATTCCCCTCCAACACTTACTTCACTGACTTCACCGAGGTCCCTCCCTTCACTCTCCTGGATGCTGGAGACCTCTCCAACTGCACCTGGATGTGGAACCATCACCTGAAGACCAGGACTTGTGGTTTGCTATGGGACAGAACAGCACAGGGAAGCAGCGACAGAGCCTGCCATCAGGTAAGGCTCTGCCCTCCACTTCCTTGAAGGGTGGAGCACGTGTAAACTCTGCCCTGAGCCTTCTGGGGTCAGATTCAGCATCTGGTTTTCTGGGCAAGACAATCAGTCCTGTGAGGTCCCTGTCCCTCTGTTAGTGCCCAGATGTAGGTACAGCATGGGGGTACAGAGCAAGATCAAAATGAATTGATGAAAAGGTTTAGATAAGAGCACATGCTGGAGCAGGAAACTGGCCCACGAACCCAGGAGATCTTCCCTAGTCCTGTATTCTTAGCGCCTCTTGAGTTTCACCCAATACTGAAGAAGTTAAGAAAAGGTCTTTCGTAACAACATCAGGCTCTGTTGCAGAGAAACAATGAGAAAATAATGGAAATATTCCCTGGCCGTGCAGGTACACCAGAGGCTCAATTCAGGGCTGCACAGACAACCAGGCAGCAAGAAAGACCAACCGCTCTCCCTTGAGCACACAGCAAAACTACAGTAATTAAAGGGTATTTTTGCAAACAGTGGGTTCCTGAGTCTTCTTTCACAATTTCTGTGTTGAGTATTATCTCATTTTGTAACTATATGGGAAGGCTGTAAGGGTATTTTCTGTAAGAAAATAAAGCCTTTGAATTAAACACCAAGTTTCTCCTCAGCAATTTCCCAAGGATATGAAAGAGGTTACTTAATACCACGGCAGGTACAACTAGGTTAGATGAAGGTAAAGACTGATCCAACAACTCTTTACAGTTTGTTTCTTTATTCAGTAAACATCTAGTTACAAGTTTCACAAATTAAAAAAGTGGGGGAGCTGATTGAAGAGGGGTCAGGGGAGGGGGGGCCCACAGGCTGATCCAGCTTTTGTTCTGCTCCTCCCTTCTCTAATGCACACCTCCTTCTGCTTTCTCCATAGCTGCAACCAAGGAGCAGGAAGGGAATTGAAGCCTCTGTCCCGGTGAGGGGACGGGCACGGGGTTCTAGCAGAATTCCCTCACGTTTCTTTCACAGGGGACTAAAACACAAACTTCAGAACCAGCCCAACCCAGCACGGAAAGAGCGGAAAGGATGGAAGAGGCAAGGTGGCAGCTCCTCATGCTCCCCACTACTGGCAGAAAGAACAGAACCAAGGGAGAGCAGAAGGGGAATGGGCAATCAATGTGTTCCTCGCACATCAGCGAGATTCCCCACGCCCTACCGCAGCGCCCAAACAGGGCAAAAAAAAAGAGCAATGCAGAAGATTAGTTGCTTTGTTTCAATTCTTAAAAGTGGGAGGGAGGTTAATACTAAATTTGAGGAAGGTCCAAGTGGTGCTTTGAAGGGGCTTCAGAGTTTCACTGTCTGTACCTGGGAGGAAGGGAAATGGAGAACATAAAAAGAGTAAGTGGTGACTAGAAGGCAGCACAGAAGACAGATAAAGACATGATGTCTAGACTTTAAAAAAAAAAAAAAAGGAAAAAAGTCCCTTTTCCAGCACTAGATCACATCCTAGTGAACCCTATTCAAAACACAGGAGAGCAGACACCAGCACTTAACTTATATTTCAAACTGGATGGACAGCAAATGGTCCCCAAGTTCTATACAATGACAGTATAAACACGCCACAGATTGTGATCCTACATCATTTCATACCATTTCAACCATCAGTTAAGGCTGACACCAGACATTTTTTGCTGATGACAAAGCTAACTTAAACAGTTCCCCGTTCCCATTCAGAACACTATTTTCTCAAAATTCACATCTTCCCCGCTCTCCAGATCAAGTGGGAACCCATTTCCAACCAACACTTCAAAATAATGTAAGATAGAGACAATGAAAAAATATAATCATATGGCTAAGAGGCAATCGCTGGGTGGAAGGTGAGGAGAAAAGCTTGTTGAAGACTTACAAGAGCGCGTAGGTAAATTTGGGGGTGGCCACGCTGCACCCCCCACAAGGTCTGCTCTGGGTTCACCAGTCATACCGACGGGACTGTCTGGAGGGAGAATCCTCAGGGCCCTGGATCGCAAGACGAGTCCCCTCGGCCCGGCGGCCGCTGCTGCCTTCATGGCGTCGGTAATCCAGCGCCCGCTGCGGCCGGAAACGAGAGGTCTCTCGCCTCCACTCATCATCAAAGGCGGCTGCATCACCTGCGTCAAGGAAAGAACAAAGCTCAGACGGGGAGGAGGTGGGGAAGCGGGCCCCTGGGTTTGCTGGGAGGACGACACGGGCGGGCAGTACTCACTTTCATCCATGTTGATGTAGTCCTGCCTCTCCTCCTGGTCACCCGTGCGATGGTTGCGGGATCGCTGCATGATGTGGGCCCGCTCCCTGATGTGATGTCCGATCGACATTTGTTCCAAGCCGCTGTCGGAGTCCCTGACGGTCCGTCTGGTCTCACGGATCTGAGGGCAGATATCCCCATGTGGGATCAACACGTCCATCCCTTCTCCCAGCCCCATCAGGCACCCTGATTCTTGCCTGCAGCATTTCAGTCACGTTGCACCACCACCACTCCCAGGATGGCAGATGCAACATAATGAAGAGGGATAAATGGATTCCCTTCCCTCCCACCACCACCACTAGCACTTCCCATCCCCTCCCAGTGGCCTTCAGCGTGGTTCAGTGAGTCACCACGCGTTCCTCCAACTACAACCGTCTACAAAGCAGAAGTGCTGTGGGTGGCCGGTGCTGAGCCACCAAATGAATGAAGTCTATCCACCCACAGCAAAGCCACCAGCTCCGTGCTGGCAAGATGCACTGCAGCCCCCTCCTTACCCCGCCAGGTGCTGAACGCATCTCTGAGGTCTCCTGATAGACTTTGGGTCCATCACCCAGGTTGGAATAGGAGATGACAGTTGAGGAGGTAAATGTCTGGCAGTTAGCACCACTTGTCATATGCTCCTGCAACAAGAAATGGGGAATGGTATAAAAAACGTGAGGGAAGAAGAGATGGCAGGTCATTTTCTCTATACACCGAAGCAGGGAGAAATTACAATAGGAAGAATAGAATCTTCATGGGTCCATCTTTCCAGAGAATACATCTTCCTCTTAAATTAACTCCTGTTTCTTGCTAAACAAGTCTACCCCCACACTTCCCTTCTCACCCATCTCTTCTCCCTGCACTCAGAGGGTATGCCTCAGGAACAAGCTCTCTATCACCAAATCCTGGTCATGAAGCAAGGCTTACAGCCTCTGCCACCGTGGCAGCCTGAGCACAAACCGGACCAAAGAAGCACAGTGAGATCAGAGACCCTAGAGGGCATGGCAGGAATACCCTCAGTACCCACCCTGATACAGACTGGCTTATGGGGGGTTCTTACCATGTTTCCAATCATGTCGTTCATCATCCCAAACATATCTATAAAGCCACCTGCCTGATGAAAAGGAAAAAAGAACAAAACCATGGTCAGTTTGGAAAGACAGTTTGTTGTTCTTCCCCCCAGCTCTATGTGCAAGAGACAAAAACCTGCTGCCTAAGAAGAAAAAACTTGTCATTTTCCTTTCAGTAGAGCAGAAAACTCCCACAATTTGGGATTGCCGTTCTCTCTGTTCTCTCAGGTTGCATTGCCCTAGTGTTCGGGCTCTCCAGATCTCTGGATATGGCAAAGGTTGTTCTTTTACTTTGGGTCTGATTCCCAATGCACTGAGGTTTGTGAGTCCAAGCACTTGGCAAAGCTGAGAGAAAAAAATCTCAGGTATGCACATACTGTGTTCTTAACTACAAGACAGTCATCTTCAATGACTTCCCAGCTCATCACTGTCAGCTCTTAATTTAAACCACAGGGAAGTTTCCACTGATTGTACTCTTTCTAACATAATAACAAGTTTTCTTATTTTCCCTACAAACACCTGACTTTTTAATCTTGTAAACCTAAAGGCTGCAGGAATACACTAGGCCAGCAGGTCTCACAGGTTAATTGCACAATATGTAAACAAAATGACTATGTCAGTTTAAACTTGCTGATTTTTTTGTTTCCTCAAGTAGCCTCTTGTTCTCGTTTTCAGCAGAGCAGTACTCACACGCAACGTTATTATCCTTTGAAGTCTATCTGCTTGTATTCTTATTAATCCTCCTCTGAGCTACAACAATTCAGGGACGCCAAGTGCCTTTCACTGAGGCAATCCTGCAGAGCAAGGCAGCTAAAATTGCTGGATCTGGGATAACCTATTTCCACTGTATTATTTTAGTATATGAGGGAGATCCGCCCGCTGTTCCCACATACACACAGCCATTCTCATTCCAGTCCTGTTCACCTGAAGTATTTTGTTGGATTTTCCACTCGACACTATTGGCAAGGGCAGTTCAATAATCGTCTCTGGCTACTGATGGCTAAGTTGTCACAGCTCCTCCATTACTTCCAAACAGACCCACAGCTTCTTTTCAGACATATGAGGTTATTATCTGCTCTTCCTGGATATTAACTGTCCCAATTCCTATGAAATATTGTGCTGTAACAGCTTTAGGGCTCTTTTCTCTCTTTGGAGAGCTGGGCAGAGAAGAACCTGATGAACTTCAATAAAGGCAAGTGTAGGGTGCTACACCTGGTGAGAAATAACCCCCTGTACCAGGACAACTTGGGGGCTGACTTCCTGGAGAGTACCTCTGAGGAGAAAGACCTAGGAGTCCTGGTGGACAATAGGATGACCATGAGCCAGCAATGTGCCCTTGTGGCCAAGAAGGCCAATGGCATCCTGGGGTACATCAAGAAGAGTGTGACCAGCAGGTCAAGAGAGGTTATCCTGCCCCTCTACTCTGTCCTTGTGAGGCCCCATCTGGAGTACTGTGTCCAGTTCTGGGCTCCCCAGTTCAACAAGGACAGGCAACTGCTGAAGAGGGTACAACAGAGGGCTACAAAGATGATTAGGGGCCTGGAGCACCTCCTTTACGAGAAGAAGCTGAGGGACTTGGGTCTTTTTAGTCTAGAGAAGAGAAGGCTGAGGGGGGAATCTGATCAATGTCTATAAATATTTAAAGGCTGGATGTCAAGAGGATGGGGCATGTCTTTTTTCAGTGGTGCCCAGAGATAGGACAAGAGGAAATGGGCACGAACTTGAACATAAGAAGTTCCACCTAAATGTGAGGAGGAGCTTCTTTACTTTGAGGGTGGCAGAGCACTGGAACAGGCTGCCCAGGGAGGTGGTGGAGTCTCCTTCTCTGGAGACATTCACAACCCGCCTGGACAAGTTCCCGTGCAACCTGCTGTAGGCTGGACTAGATGATGTCCACAGGTCCCTTCCAACCCCATGTGATTCTGTGATCTGTGAGGTACAAAAAGGTACAAATATAACCTCCCCGTATAAGCAGTGTTAGAGTCCCTCCTCTAAAGCAACTCACAGACTAGATTAAAACATTGCAGTAGAAACCGGGGAAAGGCCTGAAGTCATACAGCAACTCCACGAGAGAGGATCAAGAGAAAACTCCCACCTCCAGTTTCAGTTCAATAACCCCTCCTGTATTCTGATTACTACAAATCTAGAGCTCGTTCTGTTCTCTTTACATCTTCCCACCCTCCCTACCTGTTAGGACAGATAGTCAGTCTTGCTCACAGATGGCTACATTCTAGCACCAGTTGCACAGAGTGCTGAATAATCTCAGTATGAAGCTACTATTTGGAAAGCCTCTAATTTGACCCAGAAAAACAGAGAACTTACCATGCCGAGCATCCCAAAGGGTGAAACAGCTCCTGCCTGCCAGGACAACAGAAAAAGAGAACAGAAAATGACCATACAACAGCTAAACACTAGATTCTCCTCAGAACACCCTCATCCTTCTCAGAAAAAGAGCTGGGAATACTCAGGCCCAACAGACAATTCAAGAAAGTACCCCACAGACTCATGGCAGTTCAAACCGTACCACTCCTAACAAACCAGACAGAAGCTGATGTTCCTTAATTTCTTCCAGTTATATTGATTTATGGCCTTGAAAAATAACATGTATTCTTTCCCTTCCTCCCATTCAATTTATAACACAGTGGGTGTTCAATTTATTAATGCGCGTGGAGTACAGGCAAGGCCAAAGAACGGCACTGTTTTAGAGATTCATTCTGTGCTCACCATCCACGTGAAGGCGAGGGACGTGCCCAACCCAGGGACGGCAGAAGACAGGAGCGAACAAGACAGTTTACTGCTCTCTTACCTGCATCCTACGGCCAGCCTGGCGAGCCCCAGGTGTGGTCCCATCGGTGATGCCAAGGAGGGGGCCAAAGCCGAAACTTCCAGAAAGCATGCGGTTCATGTGCTGCCGGTGGATGGCAAAAGGGTCCCTTTTCGGAAAGGTTGAGAGAACAACACTGAGGAAGGGATGACAGAAGACAAAGCCCTGCACAATCCACCCACTCTGAGTTTCTCTTATGTAACTGTACATTCTCTTCCAAGCTGAAAATCCAGAATCCCAAGAACTCAGTGTTGCTTATGGTGATCCTTGGGGCTGGAAGGGACCTCTGGATCCCATCTTATTTCTTGTAATAGAAGGTATTACACTGCAGAACTCCTCTGAGGTACTACCTGATGTCTGTTCAGATGTAGTTCAGTGCCCTGCTCCCACTAACGCTTTAGCGCTGAGCATGGCCAAGGCCATTCCAGAACCTCACTGCTCTAACAGATGAAAGCCACTCCTCAGACACGCAGTTCAGGTACCACCATCACTTCGTACTTGTTTTCTCTTGTGCCATCAAAACCCTTTACGTTAACAGCTTTGCGAAACAACCAAACCCTTCTAGACAAGCAGTTCTTCATTCTGCAGGGAGGTGCGCCAAGATCCTCCTGGCTGCAAAGAGAGGACTACACTTAAAGGGACCAGAGAGCACACGATCCTAGATAATTGCCCTCTCACCCCTCCACAGACACATGCACAAACTCAAGTGCAAGACCGAAACCTCCAGAATAGACTGTATGGCCTGACACTGTGTGACGTCCCTCTGCCCTAAGTAATCTTCATCTGCTGTTTCCCTACAACATTATGTGTACTCCTGTCAAGAGGTCGAGACCCCATTCAGCTTCTGTAGATTTGAGAGGAAAAGGGAACAACAGAATCATAGAATGGTTAGAGTTGGAAGGGACCTTAAAGATCGAGTTCCAACCCCCCTGCCATGGGCAGGGACACCTCCCACTAGAGCAGGTTGCTCAAAGCCCCATCCAGCCTGGCCTTGAACACCTCCAGGGATGGAGCAGCCACAACTTCCCTGGGCAACCTGTTCCAGTATTTCTGGGGTCCCTAACTGGCTTTCCTTCCCTTCCTGCTTTTGCAGCCTTCACACTGAGGGCTGCACACACTCACACGTACTGGAAGAGCAAGGAGAGAAAAAAAGAGAATAAGGACAAGTGGTCACCGAATATAGTGGCCACAATTAAAGAAGTCTGGGAAATACCACAGGATCTCCCTACGCAGTGTAGTCTGCACTTATCCCTCATGAGCATGCATAACCTCAGCAACACAGAATATTCCTGAGATCACAAAAGCACCTACTACCAACTAATACTTTCCTGTCTCTACTGGAAATGCTTCCCATAATAAAAGGTAGACTCATACCTGCCACATCAAGAGAACACAGTCATTCTGTGACTAACTAGGACATCACGGACTCCTCTCCTAGTAGTTTAGAGACAATGAGATTCTTGCTTGTTACTGATTTTACAAGAAAAAACCAGGCTTTACTCTTCTACACAAATTAATTCCCCCCCAATTTCTAGTAGTGCCATGCTTAACATAATGAAATTCTTACTGTATTGCAGTCTATTCCTTATCTGCTTTAGCAAGGGCTACCAATTTAGTTTCACTGCCAAAATTTATCAATAGCATCCAATTTCTGGACTGCAGACAGAAACAAAAACTTTCAGTAAAAGGAATCCCAGGAAGAGTTCCTGGGACCCGTGTTAGACTTCAAGACTCGTATTTCAAAACTACTTGTTGTCTTCCCTTTACTAAGTAAAGGGAAGTTTCAACTTGACAACTGCTTTAGCAGCCTTCTCCAGCTCCATTAACGATTTCCTGTGCAGAACAGCAACAAACACTGGATGGAACAGCAGATTTTATCTACCCGAACCGAAAGGACAAAAAAAAAAAAAAAAAAGAAAAAAAATCCTTATGCAAAGAGAAAAATTGGGTATTCCGGGCCTCTCGTCCTCAGGCAGCTGCAATGCCTTTTGGCCTACTTTATTTAATTACGCTGCCCTCCAAGCCCACGTTCTATTACAGGAATGGGACCAACGGGAACCAGGTTATTCCCTGCGCTGCCCCTTCGTGGTATCTGCCCCCAGACAGCGGCTGGCGCTGCCGCCTTCCCCGCAGCCCACAAGGCCCTCTGCCCACCCGGCCTGGGTAGGGCTCACCTGCTGTGTCCCCCCCCCAGGCCCCTCCGGAGATGATCCGTGCCACCCCCACCCCCCCCCCCCGAGGATGCCCAGCTGGACTCACATGGCAAACATGGGGTCCTCCGGCTCGCCATCCCTCATCAGCCGGAACATGCTTCCCTCGGTCGGGGGCGGCCTCTGCGGAGGGGAGAGGAGGGGTGAGGACGGCGGAGGGGCGGGGGAAGGGACGAGCAGCCGAACCGCTCCCACCCAACCCCGACTCAACCCCACTCCTCCCGCATCGCCCCATCCCGGGGCGGGCGACGGCAACGCTCCTCCCGCCGCGCCCTAGGCCGCGACACCCCCCCCCCCCCTTCCCCCCGGCACCGGGCCCAGGCCCCGCCCCCGGCCCCTCTTTCCCCCCTGCCTTGCTGGCTCGCCGGTGGGTGCCGAGCGGCGGGCACGGCCCTTCCCCTTCAGCGGCAGCGGGACGCCCGCGACCCGATCACGCCTCCGCTCCCATCGCGGCCCGGCACCGCGCTCGCCCCCGGCCGGCTCTCCCCCCCCACCCCCAACCTCCACCCCCCGCGCATGCGCAGCCAGGGCGGAAGGGCTGCTCGGGAGAGCGCCTCCTGCCGACAGGCGCAGCGGGAAGGCCGCTCGGAGCGAGAGGCCGCGGGCCTGAGGGCGGGGGTTTAGGCCCGAGGCCGGTGCGGCGGCTCGGCCTTACCGTCTGGGAGGCCTCGGCGGTGGGTGGCGGGTGCGGGATGCAGCTGGCGGCGAGTGAAAACACGCCCGTGCACAAGGGGCCCATTGTTCCTCGGGTGGCGGGGGGGTGACGGGCGAGGAGGGCTGCCGGCGGGCCAGGCCAGCGCCTGAGGGATGAGGAGCCTCTGCCGCGCTCACCGGGCAGGGGACACTGTACTGGTGTAAAATGTTAAATAGTACTGGTACTGGGACCAGTACTATTTAATATTTTTGTCGGTGACATGGACAGTGGGATAGAGTGCACCCTCAGCAAGTTTGCTGATGACACCAAGCTCGGTGGCGCAGTTGACACGCT
>JAOTQQ010000001.1:81454188-81541003 GCA_026546715.1 Gallinago undulata | reverse complement strand
CACCGCCAAGCGGTCTCACCGGGGTGCGCGCGCGCCGCCGCTCCGCCCTCTCCCTCCCGGCCGAGGGCAGAGAGCGGGAAAAGTCAGCCTGGCTCGCGCCCCGCCCTACGCCCACCCAGCGGGTTCCCGCGCGGGGGCCCAGCGGAGGGGCGGGGCAGGGCGGGAGGAGCCCCGGCGCCGGGAGCGCTTCCAGCGGGAGGGGAGGGAGGGAGAAGAGGGAAGGCGGGCAGCTGGAGTGGAAAATTCCAGGCAAGGAGGCCGCCTGAGCCCTGCAGTCGCCGGCGCTGCCCTCCCCACACAGCACTGCTCCGCGTTCCTTCCGGAGGGGTGGCCCGGGCTGCACAGGGACCTGCCCCCCTCCCCCTTCGTCTTCCCTCGGCCGTGCCGCGGCGTCCAGAGGGCTCGGCTTCCGCCCCCCCCCTCCCCCCCCGGGTAGCGCCTGGTTCTGCGGGGGAAGAGCGGACGCCGGCTTTGGTGCCTCGACGGGGAGGCGGGGGTTGCGGTGGCCGCCGGCCCGTGTTGTAAAGACCGAGCGCACATTGTTCTGGCGGCCGCGCTCCCCGCGGCGCGGCGGGGCCCGTCCCTCTCTCTCTTCCCTCCTCCTCCTCCGCCTTCCCGTCCCTCTCCCCTCCCTCCCCTGGTCCCTCCTTCCCTCGTCACCGGGCGGTGTATAAATCCCCCTTCCCCGCTGTTATCCCCCCCCACCACGGGAGACCCTGGTACTTTGGCCCCCGGGGCGGGAGCCCGCCACCACCACTGTCGCCGCCTCCGGATTGCTGGGACTTTGCGCACCCCGCCGCTGACCGCTCGCCCGCTGCCCGCCCTCCCTCCTTCTCTCTCTCTCGCCCCGCTTCGCTACGCGGTTGCCACCGGCCTGCTTCCCCTTCGCTACCCCCCGAGGGGCCAGGATGTCGGAAAAACGCGTCGAGGAGGCGCCGGCGGAGCTGAGCGCTAAGGTGAGGCACCCGCCGCCCCGCTACCGACGGTACCGGGGAGGAGCCGGGGGGAGTGAGGGGTGCGGGGTATTAGCAATTAAGGCGGCCGGTACCACTCGGCTCACGGCGGGGCTGAGGTGGCTTGGCCGCTGAGGGGGGGCGCGCGCGGTGGGGGGGGGAGCCCTCGCGCCGCCCCCCCATTGGCCGGGCGGCGCGCGCTGGGTTCGGCTTGGCTCGGCTCGCGGCGGGGGGGGGGCAGGGAAGGCGAAGGCGGGAGAGCCGTTAGGGAAGGGTTTAACGGCGGCGAGTTGTGTGGAGACAAAGCGCGGGTACACACGAACACCCCCTAACCCTTCCCGGGTGGCGGGGAGGAGGGCCTGGGAAACCGACCCGATCCTACGGAGAAGGTTGGGGTTTTTTTTAAAAAAAATAAAATTAAAAAAAAATAAATAAAACCGAACCCAAACCATTAAACTCTTCCGTACTTTTGGTTTCCCCTTCACGCGTGTGGTCTGAAAGTGGCTCTGCCGCTTTTTTTTTTTTTTTTTTTTTTTTTCTGTCAGGGGAGGGCGGATTTGGTGTGTTTTCCTCACACGTTATTCCCCATCTCCTGTCAACCCCTTTGTTTAAGCATTCCCCCCCTTCTATTTTTCTTGCCGCTGACCACCGGAACGTTTGTTTTTTGTATTTGTTTGTTTTTTTTTTTACTCGCGTATAGGAAATGAAAGAAAAGAAGGAAAAACTTGAAGAGAAAACGGTCCATAAAGAAAAGAAGAAGGAGGTAGCAGAGGTGAGGCCCGTCTGAGGGGACAGATTCGGAGGCCTCGGGGAGGGCTCTGTCAGGGGCGGTTGGCCTGGCGTAATTAACACGAAAGGAATAGTGGAGATTAAGGAGGAGGAAAGGCTAGCGAGGGAGACAGGCAAATGAAGAGCAAGCTACAGGATAATTTGTGGAGAATGAGCCTTGAAGGACTTAGCGTAGTCAGCATGGCTCAGTGAGAAGCAAAAAAAGATGAAAGAAGGGAGCAGAGTGAAGGGCGAATGGGAGTTAGGCAGCACAGGGGATGTGATCCTGTGCCGACTGAAGTATCCTGAGGTGCCTAAGGGAGTGTAAATTGGAAGAAGGTGGGGGAGGAGGGACAGCAAGGAAGTGCATGGATTGATGAAGGGCAGAAGGGACCTGGAAGCAGATGTCCTACAAGCACAGGCTAAGAAGTCGTGAGCCTCATAACCGGAGAGATGTTCTGATCGTTGGGGTGGGATGGCAGCTTGTCGGAATGTGAGCTCGTGGAAGTCAAGGAGGTTCGTGTTGGTGGGGAGGGACTGGAAGGATTGGTTTTGGAAAGGAGGCTGGTTTAGGAGGGTGTCACCCTGGGATGCTGGGAACTGGATGGTGTCTGAGTAACGGTGCAGAGGTTGCTCGCTTGATGCATACCTGAGGCTGGAGTCTGAAGTAGCTGGAGCTGTGGAGATTGTTCTTGAACTTGCAGTAAAGAGTGCATGGGAATGTCATCCTGATGCCAGTTTCTGCTCTGAACAATTTGTTTCACTCAGGATGAGGAAAATGGAGCAGAAGAGGATGAGGAAGAGAATCCCGATGATGTGGATGACGAAGAAGGTGGTGATGAGGATGAAGGTAGGAATAATTGGTGTAGGGAGAATGGGAGAAATCGGGCTGTGGGGGAATAGAAGATCATGGAGGGAAATTCCTCCTCTGAGCCCTCCGACTGTGAGATTACATCCCTTTAAATGCTCCTTCAATTAACCTGTGATTTCCTCTCTTGCTTGTGCTTAGAAGGAGATGAGAATGGGCAAGAGCAGGATGGTCACGCAGAAAAACGATCTGCAGAGGAGGAAGAGGTGAGTGATGGTATGAGTAATGGCAGTGAGAAGGAATGAGGTTACCTGCTACGTGTTGACCAAATCTGTGTGGGTGCCGTTGCTGAGCATCTCAAATTGGCCTGGGATTCTCCTTCCTGCTGCAGCAGCAGATGGGTAAACAAATCTGACGTGGCAGGGGGATAATAAACCCCTGTAGGCTCCTTGTAGGACCCGGGTCCTTCCACTGGCAGTCTCGGCGCCGAGTGTTGGAGACTCAAGGTGCTTGGGATTGTGCTGGGCGACGACCCTGCAGACATCTGTGGCTCCAGGCCAGAAGATGGATTTGTGAGGGCAGTTCACAGGGTCTGTCTGAAGTGACGTGAACCTGGGCTCGTCGTACCTCCAGAAAGTAACAGTGGAGATATTCCTTCATTTGGAGCTACCCATGTCTTAACCGTGACTGTCAACAGAACAGTGGTGATCCTTTAAAGAGGAATGGATTTAGGGCAGGCCAGACAGAGATTTCCATATGGAGGAAAGAGCAGCAGTAAGAATTCTGTGAAGAAGTGGTATGCCTTGGTGTGGTGACTGTTTGGTGGTAACTCTTTTTTTTTTTTTTTTTTTCTTTTTGCCCCCCCTTTCCGTGTCCTGTGTAGGATGAAGTGGATCCAAAGAGACAGAAGACAGAGAACGGGTCTTCAGCTTGAGTCCTCCCCTCCCATCTCCTCTGCTCCGTCCATCTCTTCTCCTCCATTCCAGCCTGTGCTTGCACTGTCCATTAGCCTCTGGCTTCACACAATCTCAGATGAGGAAAGATTAGAAATGCTCTCAAACAGGGAAGACAGCAGTTTCTTTCTCACCCGAAGTCCTAGCCCGTCCGTGACCTTCCCCAGCTGAAATTATTCCAGCCCCCTGCCCCCCTATCCGTTCAGCTCTGAGCTGCTCACAAATGATCCTCTTCCTTCAGGAATCTCATTGTTTCCGGGGGCCACGTATGTGACCTTGCCAGGCCCATGTGCCAGGCTCCTCGCCCGCCTCCTCCTTCCTTTTTTCATTTGCCCTCTTTTTTTTTTTCCCCCCCTTTTTTTTTTTTTTTAATCACTAGTATGTCTGAGATCTTTGTCAGCTTCTCTGCTCCCCAGACCTGCTGTCAGATCTCCTCCCTGAGTCCAGGAGGCTGCAGGCACAGATCTCACGGTGTGTTTGCCAGTCCCGGGCCTCCTCTCGCCTGCTTCCCCGCCGAACCCCGAGAGACAAAGGAAAAGAATGTTACAAGCAAATAACGGTTCTATTAAACCACACAAGGAGACAGAATTTATTGTAAGCTTTTTTTTTTTTCTAGTTTACATGACAGCAAGCTGGCCCTCGTGAATTTTTTCAGAAGATAAGGCTTGTTTTTATATACGAAATTCATCTGAACTGCGTATTTTTTTAATTTGGAGGCTTTTTTAAAACAAACCAAGAGAGAAACGATTGCGGACCAAACTTTGATTTCCTTTTTTTTTTTTTTCCCCTTCAGATTTTCTTGTGACCATTTTTTGTAAATTAAAGGCAATACAGCCACAGCGTTTTCTACGGCACAGACATCACGAGGATAATAGATATAAATATATATATTGTTTTCAACTAGCACTGTAAATAAAAGCGTTTAAAAATATTTCAAAGGGCTTGTGTGTGGGGGGTCATGTCTGTGCCTTGGGTGATGTCCTCATTGTCTCGGTGGGAGCTGGTCTGTGGAAAGATGGGGTGGCTGGGGCCAGCAGCGGGTTGAGTGAGGAACCTGAAGATTTTAATTACCCATGTTTGTTAATGACTCAGGTGGCCCCTGCATGCTGCTAGACCAGTGTGTGAATCTCTGCCCAGTGGTGATGGGTGGAAGCCACCCTTGTCCTCGGTGCCAGGGGATGGAGGCTCTGAGGGAGCCCGAGCTGGGGTTGAAGGACACGGTTGAGAGTGGCTCTGAGTGAGCGCTGCCCAGTGGCCTCCTGGCCCTGCTGGCTTTAGGTGTCACCCACGCTGTGTTGGTAGCAGCAATGGGGGATGTGTTTTAAGAGGCAAGAGCTTCAGCTCTTTGTCATGCTGGCTGCCCAGGAGAGATCTGCCAGGCATTTTGTCTATCTCTGCAGACCTTCAGAGCTGCTGTTACTGTTCCTTCCTTTTCAAACTCGCGCTCTGGCGCTGAGAGCAGGAGCTGTAGATGGCACCAGCTTCTATCTGAGCATCAGTGGCTTTGTGCTTGTCCGATGGTGGCAGCAGGTCAGCAGATACTGGAGGCACGTAGAGCTGCTAGTCTCCAGAAGGGCCAAATGTCAACCATCATTTTTCCCCGAACGTCCCGTGTGTGGCTGCGTGACTGGCCCCAGGGTGCAGAGGGACACCAAAGTGTGGTGCAAGTGGGATAGCTGCCACCAAGTCCCTTCCCACCCACAAAGGTCTCCAGGGGCCTGTGCCAGCCCACTGGGATCTCCCTGCACTGCTCCCTCAGCTCCTACTTGGTGGTGGAACTTCAGCTGGGTCTGGACCCATCTCAACCCAAGGCCCACCACAGCCCTGGTGCTCCTGACCCAATCCCATCCCACCTTCCCAGCTCGGTGTCAGGGAGAGGATTTGGGCCCTTCTCCTCCAGCAAGGATGGGCCTGGGGCACCCCCATCTCCAGCTAGAATTGTGTGCTGGGCCTTGTGTCCCCTCTCTCTCTGCTGCCCTGGCTCGCCCTCAGCCACATTTGCTACAGCCCCATCCCACCCCACAGACCTCCCTTGGTGGATACTGTCACAGTGGAGCAAGTCCTCAGGACTCCCCCAGACTTTGTGCTGGCTGGTCGCCTTTTACTGTTCGGTACTGAAGATAAATCGTTAGGGGACGATACAATCTCTGCAGAGGCTGATGAAGGTTTTCACGCTTCTTCCCAAGGGCCGCAGCAGCGCCTGACTACCAGTGGTGAAGAATGTACTCACCAGTGAGAAGTTGTGGAGAGATAACTCCACCTCTGCTTTCTATGTGGATCCAGCACCAGGACCTGTGGCTCTATCCAGCTGGTCATCCAGAGGGAAGTGAGGCAGCACCCAATTGTTGGGCCAGCACAAGCCATGTGAGCAGCCATCCCTCGTTTCCTCTGAGGGAAGCACTGCAGGACAGAGGGAAGTAACAAAAAGCTCCTGGCCAGGTTCCCCATGTCTCTATGGACCCCTTGACTCCACAGCTTCTACTAGTTCTTCCATCATAATTCAGTTTTATTGAACACCTATGGATAGTTAGAATATAGAGCTATAGTTATGCAAATAGAAGAACATCTACTTTGGTGTTTTTTCATCTCGGTGATCTGTGGGACATCATTGCTGACTTGAGATGAGGGCTACAGACAACTTAACGGAAAATTGCAGAGTTTCTTCCCTTTACCTAGACCTGGAAGATCCATGCTGCACCCGGTGGCATTTTAGCTGACAAGGCATCCACAGCAAGAAATTGCACAGATTTCCAGAAAAAGTTGAGGATATGTGGTTCTGCACTGCACTTTATCTCAGTCCTGCCCGTGTGCTTGATTTGCATCCAAACTTCAAGATGCTTTTCATCACTCTATCTAATTCTTCCTCCACAGTGAGATCAACGGTGTGGTGCTGGTGTCATCAAGGTAAGAACAAAGCCCGTCTCTGTCGGCGGTTCCTCAGAAGTAATGATACCGATCAGGGGCCACATTCACCTCCTGGGCTCTGTGCTAACGCTCCGCTCATCTAATTTAATTCCTGTGACCACCTGTTAACCTCATCAGCTGGGGGCAGAGCTCCCTCAAGGCTCTCAGTTTTGCCAAAATTGACACTGAGAGTCAACGCGTGCTGGGATGAAACTGCAGGAGACTGTCTGCACAGAAGTGTGTACCGGCGGAACCTAACTGTCTTTTGATTAAGTCTTACCACTGGGTCAGGTGTGATTGTAGACCAGACCTTGGTTTTCAACGAGCCCGCAACAAAGTCCTCAGTGGTTTCACCCGAGAGAGGTTTTGGTGTCAGGAGACCTTTCCTAAGGAGCTTGCTTGCTCCAATCACAGTATGGTTAGAGCTGTCAAGGAGGTGGCTGGTGCTCAAGGTCCCTTTCCTTGCGTCTGATGGCACCTGCTCCGAGTTTCTATCAGCTCTGGTCCTGCCATCAGAGTGGCACTAGAGACTTCCTCCCTTCCTTCTCATCCTCCTCCAGGGCTGCTTGCTTTGAGAGGGTTGTGGAGGTGGCACAGTCATGCTCTCGCAGGCTCTGTTAGACTTCCCTCCAGACCGACAATTTCTGCTTCTGAGGGCCCTTTAGTGTGGTTTAGAAAAGCAAACACAGATGCCACTGCAGAGAACAGGTATGAGCCACCTGCCAGGTCTTAGCTGGGTCCCTCTCCTACCTCAGACAAAGTGAGAGACCCCTGGCTCCCCAGCAGGGATCACCAGATGGTTGGGACCCAGACCCACCGGCAGGCACAGCCCCCTGAAGAGGACAGCTCTGGCTGCAGTGGTGAGCGGCAGGTGACAAGGATGAGAGGAGGCAGCTGAACTCTGTGTTAATTGAATAAAACCAGTTAATGCTTCTGGTTAAGTAGAGCAACCTGAGCTAGCTTTGGAGACAGCTCTGCTGCAAACAAGGGGGTTGGGGCTAGAGATCTCCAGAGGTCCCTTACCACCTACATCTTTCTGCGATGTATGAACAAACAGAGGACTGGCATGGAAAGTTTGAGCGGAGTCTGAAGATATTTTGAAACTCTGAGCCCAGATACGAATGCTCTTTGCATTTTATAACTCCCCATTTCCCCCTTAGGCAAATGATCCTCCCTGCCCAGACTCTTTGGTCTTTCACACCTGGTTAAAGCCCATAAGTGAAACGAGACCAGCGTAATCAAAACCATCACACAGGCACAACCATGAACCCTCCTTCAGACCTGGAAAAAGTGAGCCCTCCAGCCACTGCTGGTCTGGGAGGAAACCCCTTCTTCCTTCAGGAAAGTCCATAATCACCCTGTGGTGCTCACTTAAAAAAAAAGTAATGAAGATCAATTACATCTCTCCCCCAGATCTTCCTCTGGGGCTTCTTTAGGCCCTCTGGTGAGGGGAGACCAAGCTCAGCTGCTCCCCATATGCCATATGGGAAACTGAAACAACTTGCCTTCCCAGATCCTTAAGAAGCCCGTGTACTTTTCCCTCCCACCGCTCTCCCTTATTTCCAGAGCGGAGTCAAAGGCAGACATGCTCATGGCTGATCCAGTCTGTGTGTTTTCTCAGGCAAGAAGTCTGTGTTTGCATGTGTGGGCTCAGACTGGGGACATATGGCAGATGGACAGGACTGGAGCACTGGTATAATCAGTGGATGAGTTTGGGTTTTGTTTCCTGGAGAGCTATTCTGGTTCAAGCAAAACGCGGACATTCACAGGGGTGAGAAGAGACCTAAGGTATAAGTATTCAAGGGTCTCAGCCACACCAGATGGCTTATGGACCAAGCAGGTGCCATCAGATACAGCTTCACTCTTGTGGGAGGCATTTTCTATTGGACACAGAAGAGTGTGGTTTCCCATCTCAAGCTGTTCAGGAAGCCTGACTCCCAGCTGGAAGTATTTGTGCACAACAGTAGTTCCTTAGCTGAGCCTCAGAGAACTGGGACATCAGAGCAGACAAGCTTTACCTTTTCAGGTGTACCCCAGCAGGCAGGCTATGGTAGATGACCAGGTGACTTGCTGCAAATCATCCATTAAAGGGGACAGAAGAGCAGGTGACCGTGTATATGCTGTGGGTGATATCTAGCTGAGGTTACTTGTCATTGGGAGGCTGTAGCAGCCTCGTGTTCTACAGACCTCCAGCGGTTTTTATGATGACTTTTATTGTCCCCATTCTCTACCACGTACTTTGTCTCAAAAAGCCCAGTTGAACATTTCCAATGTCCTAGTAGGGTTCAAGATGCTTTCTTTTCAATTTAGTCGCTCAATCCATGAAGTGGTGTCATGATGTCAGCAGTGTGTTTGGCCATATGTCCTGCAATGAAGAATCTTGTCCCCAGGTCTGAAAAGCTACTGGAGCTTCACACATCCAAGATGAAAGATCCTAAAACCAGTAAAGGCTGTAAGATGTTGCAAAAATAGCCAGCTTCCAGAGCTCTGTGATTACATAGGTACGCCAATACCTCTCTGGCAGCACAAGTAGAGTTGTATCTTAGGCTTTCCCAGGTCTTTGGTTTTTGGATGCACTTATTAGGCTGCATAATTTAATGAAGATTTTCAAAGACCCTTACCTGAAGCATCGTGCAGCAGCTTTTCTGTTGTTGCACATCCAAATGACTTCACAAAAAGGTCTTTGCTGGACAGCACTCCACAGCATGAACTCAGGTAGCGCTCAGCTAGCTCTTGGAAATCCCACGTGAGAACTTCCAGCCAGTTGCCATTTTCTTATGTGAAGGACAGTCTCTTAAATGGTACTTCTAAATTTTTTCCTATATGTCAGATCCAGTCTTGAAAAGAGTGGAGGCTGTCAGATATGGCTTCAACTAACCTCCTGAGCTTCCAGCATAGCAGCACGATAGATACAGACCCAGGTTTGAGCTAGGAATTTGCCAGTTCTTCACAAGGTGAATTTCACAGAAGATTCAGTAGACAAGTCTGGAAAAGCCAACATTGTAATTTAAATGAGTCGTGATGTTTTGCTCATAACTAAAGAAAATACAGACTGCTTCAGGGTCTGCGAATCCCTTTTCCGAGCTGTAGAAATTAACATTCTTGTAGAGCACTGATAATGGTGTGCTGTGTTGACTGTAGTTTCTTGCTGGGAGAGGACCCTGTCCCACCTCAGTTCCTCTGTTTTAAAGTCTTTCCAGATCAGATTCCTACAGTATTCCTTTTGCTTTTATTTCCCAGGATGAAAAGCCTACAGATAGCTGATAGGATCATAGACTGCAGAATAAGAAGGAAGACTGCTGCCATGGAATTGGGATACAGTGGTGACACCTGTGGTGTCCCAATTACTAAACTGTAGAACATCTCCGCTCCGTACATGCTCTCATCATTGAAGACTCCAAGGAGACACCTTCAGGAAACTCAGTCCTCCTGCATAATTTGGGACACAAAGGCTAAGCCCCAATCTCTTCTTTCAAGACCTCTGCTTCTTCTGAAAAAGATCACCACTCTGGGAGAATAGTCAGTACAACCAAAGTGCCTCAAACTGATACCTCTTTCAGCTTGGAGGGTGCACCATCTATTGCTTTTCTTGGTCCTCTTGAACTGATTTATTAGTGAGAGAGGAATCGCTGGAGTCCTTTAAGAATAGTTCTCCAGCTTTCCTGCCTAAAGGGCCCCCTGGTGGCACCAAACTCGACATGCCTGTGAACACTTGACCAAAAGATTGCGTGCAGCCCTCACCCGACTTTCTACGTACCCAAAATGCCTGGCACAGAGCATGCTGTGAGCTGTTTCTTAGCGTGGAGAAACCAGGAATGGCTCGCATCACACCGCCGGTGCTACCAAAAGCCTCAGTAAAACCTGGAGACACAAGAAGTACCTGCGTGGTCAGTCAGCATCGGATTTGCCTTGGGCTGGGCGCCCACAGGGTGATTTGAACACACACAGGTTGCTCTCTGGCTTCCAGGAGAAACGGTCCTTTGCCTCGAGGGTCCGAGGCAGGATCCAGGAGTCCCCAAGCAACCACAGAAACTTCCCCAAGTGCCTTAAAATCCATCAGCGCTGCACTGTCCGCCAGGTTTAGGACACCACTTGGGCAGTCCACCTCTCCCAGAGCCATTTACAGACATCAGCCAGCCTTTTGGAATGTAATTCTACGAGACAGCAATGGCATTTTAAAGCTTTTTTCCGTTCCTTTCCGCTCCTCAGCACAGTTTCTCCTCCATGCAGGCGTGTCCGGGCAGCTGCCCGTAGGAACCTGCCACGGAAGTCGTTTGGAGTTATTCCTGGTTCTAATTACGCCCTCCCCTTTTCTTCTCCTCCTTCTTTCAGACCTCGTGTTTACCTTGCTCTGGCTTCCAGCCTCACGAAGGGCCCCGTGAAGCCCTACATGATGAGAAAGCGTGCAGGGGCTGCGTGGGTCATTCCCAGTGGCGTTGAGACAGGACAGAAAATTGGGAAGGGAGTCTCTTGGATCAGTTTCCCCATGAGAGCTGCTGTGAGGTGGAATCCCACCCTCAGGCACCTGGGAGGGTTTCCTGGTCGTCTTCTGACCCTTCAATGAGCATGCCCTTTCACTTCGAGGAGCTCTCTTTGGTTTTGTTTTTGTTTTTTTAATCCACCTCTAACGTTTGTTTTTCACCGACCAGGGCAGGAAATCCTCTTAGTCTCTTTTTTGTTGTTGTTTTGCTTTTCGTGGTTTTTTTTTATTTGTTTTGTTTTGTTGTTTGGGCTTTTTTTTCCCTTTTGAATAGCTACTCTTTGGCCAGTATTTTGGCTGTCACCTCCTTTTCCATTATTAAGGCTCCTGAACTTTACCTTGGCTCATGACTGGACCATTTTGTCCGTATTTCCTCCTCCTCTACACAAGGTGAACTGGTCTCCCAGTTCAGGCAGGGGGCACACAAGAACCCTTGAGGTTGCCAGTCTTTCAGAGTGACTTTTATTTTGACTTAATGAGCAACACACGGAAGAAAATGATAGTAATTAAAAAGAACGAAAGAAACAAAACAAAAAAAAAGGCATGAAAAGAAGAGAAACCCCTGTATCTCCTCCAAGTCTGGAACAAGTGAGCCCTCTGACCACCTGCAGCTAGGGAAAAAACAGCAGGTCCCTGCTAAACTCAGGGGAAAGTCCCCACACCCACATGATGCCACCACCTCACTTTGTTTGAGTCCAGGAGCTTTTTCCTTCCTTTTCCCTGTGGGGTTATGTGCCTCAGCTCAGCAGTCATGCTCCTCTGCTGTTCCCCAGCCCTGTGCTGGAGTTTTCTTGCAGAACAAGTCTTGGCTGGCATTTTTCCTAGGTCTCAAAAGGAGGGGCCTCCATACACTCTTAGGGAAGCCCTCCAGGGGTAAAGCCTGGGGAAATATGAATAGGTAGTGTTTTATTCTGGTGATGGTGATCACCCAGCTTGGCTTCCTCATTCCTGCAGAGCGCCCCACATCCCAGGGCAGGGCAAGAGCATGCCATCCATCATTTTTTCACGTCTACAGCCTGCTGCAGGTAGCGAAGGGGCCACCACCGGAGTTCTTCCCACGTCAGAGCCTTGCTGTGAAAAACATGCGACCTCATTTCCAGCCAGATTTTGGTTTTAATTTTGAGCCACTGGTCATCCTTACGCTCCTCTGCAGGGGTGGAGAACCTGCCCCTAACTTCACATCTTCTCATTGGGAGAAAATATCAAAGACAGATTGTGGATGTAGAACATAAATGGTTGTACCAATGGTCTCTCTAGCCTAGTCCTCTTCTGTGGCAGATACAATATCCCTAAGGAAAGGCCCTGGGAGACACAGCATCCTGTAAAGAGCTAAGGGTATCCCAAGCTGGCAGGCATACCCAGGCCATCAAATTCAAAAGCCAGTGAGGAACTGATCCTCTACAAATTACCTAATTTATACTCTTGGTTTCCACAACATCTTCTGACAATAATTCTACATAATTCCATTCTACATTCCATTCTACATATTCATTCATATATTCATATACATATTCATTCATATATTCTACATTCCACATAAAATTAATTTCCTTTTGTTTGCAGTAAAATTTCTGCCTGAGCTCACCACTCTTTCCTTTGGATTAGGTAAAATATACCAAACACCTCAAGTTCTGTACAATCAACAGCAAGATCTTCAGGCCCCAAATCAGGTTTTTTTGTACCACTCTTCTAAATCCTTTTCCATTTTTCCACATCCTTTTTTTTTTTTTAAGCATGGACATGTTCCAGTAATTTGTGCTGTAAACAGAGGTAACACAATCTGTTCGCTCTTTGAGATCCCATTTTATACATCAAGCTATCATGTATCTCCCTCCCTGGAGTCTTTTCTTCCCAGGATACTGTATTCTGTTCTGGAAGTGTGATCCACATACATTGTACTTCAACATATAACCTTATGTTTTAATTCTAAGTGTGATTTTACCAGGGGTCTTAGAAGGCAGTTGCTTCCCGTTAACCTTGCCAAGCATGAAGTGTGCACCATGCCAGGAGAGACAGTCACACCTGCAGGGCTGTGAAGCCTCCTAACCACATTTTGGCAGCGTTAAGACAGCCATGGACATCAAAAAGCAGTTGGATGTTGAGCAAGTCATGTGGCAGCCTAGCACTGGAAGCTTCACAGGGTCTGAATTTCTAGGGCACTTTCATCTCATCAGCAAAGGATCTGAAGTATTTACACAGGACACAAAAGCATTAGCCGCTTTATCGTCTACTCTCACGCACACTGTACAGCTAAAGAGGGTTCTTTGGTCTTTTGTGGCTTTCTGAGAAAAACCTGGCAGAGAAGCCTGTTACAGCAGAGAAAACGCTGCTCTGTGTGGCCTGCTTACCTCCTCGAGAATGGGACCTGACACCTGCAAACAGAAATTTCTTGGAACTAGGAAAAATGACAAATGGTACTAAACCAAAAAAAAAAAAAAAAAGTCATGCTTAAACTCATGCTTTCCCCATGTGGTCTTAATTGCACCCTAGTGACCAACTCCTGGTGCAACTTCCTAATATTTGGTTTGTTGTCTCTCCATCTTGGGAACCCAGATCTCTCCCAGCCCTCATCGCAACACGGGAGGTCTGGTCCCTTCTTGGGAATTTTAAAGCCCCTTTACACAGAAGTAGAGTTCCATCTCTTTGGTCCCGGACTCCTTTGAGGGTAAATAAGAGTCGGCCCTTGCACCAACAAAGCCTGTTGTATGTGCCATAATGACAGCCTTCCAGCGTGGTGAGAATGGGGGTACCTCCAGAACCAGTGGGGTCTCCTTGCAGCACTGAAGGCTAGCCAAAGCACAAAGAAAGGCATGAGACGAGGAGCACAGGTTGCAACAAATGAACTTCCCAGGGGACATAAGGAAAAGCCTCTCCTGTGAGCGTATTTCAGCAGTGGAACAGGTTTTTGGAGAGGCTGGAGAGTGCCCACGATTGGAGGTGTTCAGGATTTGCCTGGGCCAGGCCTTGAGCAACCCAGTCCAGCTTGAGAGTCAACTTGCTGGGAGCAGAGGGACCCCAGAAGTCCTTTCCCACATGAATCTTCCTGTGATGCTGTGACTAGAAAGTGAGTTTATTTGATTTTGAGGTGTTTTTTGTTAGTGGGGCAGTAGAAGCTATCTTACAAAATGGTGCAGGCTGCCACCTGCCGTGAGGTGCCAAATGGAGAAGAAATTGAAAAAACAGCTCAGCTGCCACCACACTCTGAATTTCAGTCTGTCATACAATCATGCTAATTCAGCATAAATGCGTAGTGTTGCAGAAAGGGGCGATTGCATCTTCCCTTTCATCGCTCCCGCTGCCTCTCTTTTGTCAACACTGGTGGGCACCAGAGAATTGATCCAGCTGAAAAGTAAACTATAAAGAAATAAATGCCTTTTGGTTTGCGATGAGCCCTGTCAGTTTAAAAATGCGCCATCTCCCTCCCTATCAATTTTCGTTCAAAGCAAAGTGGTCGGGGATCACCAGATCAGAGACTTTATTCTCTTCAGGAGTATTCTGGAGGACTGCTGTCCCATTTCTTGCCAGGAACCAAGGTCCACATGAACCTTCCCAGGGATTGTATTCTTCTGCAAATGATTTCTCATAGCATCACATGCTTCCTTAGTTACCCTCAACTTCGTGTCTACCTTTCCTACTAAGAAGGAAATAACATATTCTTTATTAGCAAGTATTTGCCTGTAGCCTCCGGTGCTCCACGAGCCAACAGGCTCATGTTCTCCTGCCATGACGCACTGTGAAAACACAGCACGTGGACCAGATCTACTTCTTCACAGCTCCTCAGGACACATGCGACTGAGCCTAGAGCCAGACCCCTTTGTGCCCTGTGCAGTGCTCAGCCCCCAGCATCTTAAACGAGTCCAAGGTGCCACTACCATGTCAGCAAGACCCACACTGCTGCCAAGAGTAAGACATGGAGAGGATTCGAGCCCCATGAACAGAAGGCACATCCTTCTGTGGCAGTTTTTGAGGGGATATTTGCTGTATTGTCAGTTGAGAGTAACAGCAGCAATGAGGATCTGAGCCTGGCCTATCTGGATCAGCCTACCTCTCTCTTGGCACCAAGGAGACCATTGATGATTCCCCCAGATCAGGCGCTGGAAGGTCTCACACCTCCAGACACAACCCACATCAGCTCTGGAGATCCCCCAGGCCAAAATAGCCCTCAGGAAAGGCAGACACACAGTCTCCTGCAAAACCAGCAAGATACTGGCAAAACAAAGAAGGCACAACTAAGAAGGGGCTTGCATATAATCCACTGGGGGAATCTGGGTGCCTTGGTTTCACTACACGTCCAGCATCATCCTCCAAGCCTGTCCTAGCACCACTCTAACCACCAGTCTTAGTGCTGACAGCTCTTTCAGATGTCTTGTTTGCTGGCCATTTCTTCCAGTCCTCACCCCTGATGTCCAGCAGTTTTCTCTCATCCAGCTCCACTGCTGGCACTGGAGCTTCCAGCCCTCCGGGGCCCAGGGACCCTGCAGATGGGGAGACCTTCTCTCTCTCACCACCCCTGGGAGAACAGACCGTATTTTGGGAGTCCCACTCTCAGACCAAGGTTCAGCTCCGATCAGAGCACTCCTCAGCCCCTTGCAGCCCAGATCTGAGAGTCAGGGGGAATCTTGTAGGACCGTTCTGCTACTGCTGCAGTCACTCAGCAATACGTGGCACATCGGGTCAGTGCCTGACTCCTTCACCCAGTTTCAGGCCACTGTAACTGAGAGCTTTCTCCTCACAGCTGGCATGCGTCTCCCACCCCTGGGCCGGGGACCTGGGTACCTCTTTGCTCCTGAGAAGACTCGCTGCAGCCCTGGGACGTTTGGGAGGCTATCACGTATTTTTCCATTGAATTAAAAGCGTGGCGTGAACGCTGCAGTGAGAAGTGACTCAAATTGTAACCCAGTTTGCTGTATGGCTTTTTGTAGTTGATCCACCTCACCCTCTCTGTTGCGAAACACAGAGGCTGCAGCATCAAAGACATCCTGCAGCATCAAAGACCCTGCTTAACTAGATATTGGCCAAGGTGCCGATATCCATCACCATCTCCACAGGTAGTTGTGGATGTCCAAAGATCCTGAAGTATCCCATCTCTTCCACAGGAAGGATCTTGGAGGCCTTGTGGAAGAGTACAGTTACACACTGCACTCTGCAGCTAATGCTGGCCAGATACAAGATGCTCGCTGCCAAATATGCCCATGAATGCTGCAGATTCTCTTCTGTGATTAAATCACCATGGGGTTTTTTTTAGCAGAAATGCAGCCCACAGCTTCACTCAATACCCTCCAATGTTGTTCCTGAAGTTCTGATTCAGGCTTCTCTGCGATATTCAGCTGCTGAGGATCATCACACAAAGGTTGCTTGCCTTTTAGCATTGTAAAGAAGGAGGCTGCAGACTTGTCCAAAGGCTCCACAAAGCTATGCTTTCCTAAAGGTGTTTCACTGGGACTCTGGGAAGCAGGCCACTGCTAGATTCTCCTCAACTCCACATCAGAGAGCTGTGGTGACCCAGGCGCCACCCATTCAGCAAATCCACTAAAAAGGACCTTTTCAAAAGTAAAGAGCCTCCCAATAAATGCCAGGCAGCCAGCCACTCTTAGCACTTCTTCAGAGGCACATTTTGGCTTTGCCAAGACCTACTGGGAGATGTCAACTTTCTCTTTTTTAATCCTCTTCTCCTCAGCCCTTTTTGGGACCTGTCAGATAAGCGGATCCCTCCTCCAAGACCAGACCAAGTCCAGACCTCCTCTCTGATGTGCAGGGTACCCTGGCCCCAGGGAGACAACATGCTGCTTCCAGGCATTGCAGAGGGACAGAAGGCTGGAGCAACCACTCCCTCCCATGAGAGAGGAAGCACATTTGGTACCCGCCCTGGACTTAGAGAAGCTGAGCAATTTCATACGGATCTCAGGGACGGTGCCTTGGTAGAAATCATCATGACCCTTTGTGGGGGAAGACTAGTTTGCTTCCCTCTACCTCAGGGGTGCCTATTTCGACGCGTTTCCACAGTGTGGATCTCTCACGGAGTCTGCTAAGCTGTGAGCACCGGCTCTTTCTGCTTCAGGGTTCTGCTGCTTGGCCCCTCCACAGGCACAAGGTGTTGACTCGGGAACCACCGTGTCTCTCCCGAGCACCCAGAGAAGGGCAGCTCCATCACTTACCCCCCTGGAGGAGAGCTTAGCTCTCTTTTAGCTCCCCAACCTTCCCGGTCCATGCCAGGAGGAGCAGTTAATCCCAGTCTCAGCCCTGGGAACCCCATTGCCTGTCCAGGTGCCTGTTGAGTACCAACCTGCCTGGCAGCTTCATCCCCTGCCAGACCTTTCCTTCTGCCTCCCCAAGGTGTGGCTGCTTTCTGCCTACAAGTCCCTTGCCCCAAAGTTGTTAGTTATCTCTCATTAGTAACTAACTTCTTTTTTGCTGTTTGTGTTTGCTTTAGCTCTGAGCAAACAGCAATCGGGAGGTTTTAAAGGAGGTCCTTTTGGTGAGAGCCCTATCTCAGGAACACCCAGACCAGCTGACCTCAAGCTGCCCAGCTGATCACCCAGTCTTCCAGTCACGGCACGGTTTCTCAGGTCAGTCAAAGGTCTGCAGATAAATTATGGGGCACCTCAAAAAGTAAGCACGAAGCAGAAGATGGTGATTAGCCACAGTCTTGACGTTTGCAAGGACCAGAACATGAAAGTGGAATCACTCAGAGAAAAACATGGTATCACAGAAATCTGGAAACGCAACAGAAATTTCCTTCAGCAAGACTAACTCAATGACGCTGCAGAACAGTGTTTTCTATTCCTATTTTTCTTGGTAAGTGTAGTTTGCACCCGTTAACACATGCCAAGAGAGACAAGAAAAGCAACGTGTTAAGCTTGTGTGCAAGGTGACTGCTGCGGGTAAGTCTGGAACCTGGCTGAAGCTTGTTAAAGCTCATTGAAGCCTCGTTAAAGGAGTATTTTGTGAGCTGGGCTTCTTCTATACCTGGTCCTGGGCTGGTCCTGTCACTGCTTGCCCCTCGGTCCCCACGGCTCTGCCAGAGTCCCAAAACATCCCCCTCTGCCCAGGGGATTCACGGCGGCAGTTCTGAGAAGGTGCCCCTCGCTCCGGTCACTGTTATTTCTGCGGCGGGGTCCTGTTCTGGGAGATGACGAAAATGACATTCGAGGGAGTCAGCATTTAAAATGGGTCGTTAGAGAGAAACGTCACAGGTGTCTTTGCTAAAGATAGCCCGGTGCTGAGTAAAACAGTGCCTCCAAAACCTTCATTTCACAACGTGCTCACTCAGCGTGATAACTAACCCCTCGACCCCAGATGCCCCCCCGGTGCCAGACAGCTCCTGCCACTTTCCTGGGCTCTCCATCGGTCCCTCCCGACCGCTTCTCTGGAAGCAGCAGCAGGATGGGAACAAGTCTCTCTCCTTTGCCAGTTCTTAGAAGAAAGCAACATTTCCTAGAGCACGGACTCAGTTACGGGTGGTTTCGGGGACTAGAGGGGAATAGTGCCAGGGCACTGAGGCTGTGAGTGGAGAGTGGTTTGGGGTGGAGGAGGAGAGCAGCAGGTCGGTGTGTCCTTCTGGCGAAGCCAGGGGAGGGGGAGCAGATGGCACCGGGCTGCGGAGCTCTAAGTGTCTCCCCCACCACGGTTCCATCTCCCTTCTCTCTCTCTCGTGTTCACCCACACACTCACACCATTCTCGCACTGCTGATTCAGGGGAAAGAGAGAGGTTGATGCTTTCTGCTTGGACTGGGCACCACAAACTGTTTTTCTTCAACAGTAGGAAAAAACAACTCCCGCCAACGGTGACAAGTTCTCCCCCAGCTTCTCTCCTCTCTTCCTCTCTCATGCAATCCCATCTCTCATGGGCTGCGTAACACAGAGGACATGAAGGACCACTACAAAGCAGCCCCCTGGGGGACACTGAGGCTCACAAGGTTCCTGGTTTCACAAGGAAACTAGGTTCCCGTACACCAACCCCACTCCTCAGGAGGCTGAAGAGCCGCATGTGATGAAAGAGATGAGAGCCATCACCACAACAGGGAGCTGCTGAAGTGAGGCGTACCGCTTGCTCTCTTTTATCCTCCACCTTCAACCACTCAGTGGAGGAAAACTAGAGAGAGAGCAAGGATCCTTCCACAGTGAAGGAGTGGCCACTCTGAGTCACCTCCCTTGTCTCATCCCCAGGAAAAGCCCCAGCCCAGCCTTCAGGGGACAAGCCATGGAGGGGCTCAGGTATCTGACACCCATCACCAAGGGCTGATTAAGTCCGAAAAAGTCAGAGCCAGTGGGTTGCTGGAAAGTGTGAGCCACAACAGTGGGGGTTCTCTGAGGCAAAAGGGGCCCCAGGATGAGGCACACAGGTGGAAATGTACTGCACAATGAAAACCTCAGTAGCTACATGGGAGCTATGATGAGCCCACCTCAGTGCATGAGCTCAGGTGGGTTTTCCCCAGTGTTGCTGGAGGAGGAGGGTCCGTTCCTCACACCCCTCACAGTGCCACAACGTGCAGCCCCTCTTCCCAGTGCTGGTTGCTTCTCCTGGATGCTCCTCTCTGCCTCCTCAGACCACCTCAGCTTTGTCCCACGCTGCCCCTGGGTTACAGATTGATGGGTTACATGTGCCCTGGTTGGAGGTCACCATAAACCCTTTCCTGCCCTGTGAACTGGCCGATGAGAAGAAGCCAAAAAATCAGCGTGTTTGAAGGATTAAAGAAGAAAAAAAAAACAACAAAACAAAAAACAAAAAATCCAGAAAAACAAAAACAACAACAAAAAAGAACAGCAGGAAGGACACCAACATGTTCTCAAAACCGCTGTAACAATTACAGACGAGCTGTATGAGGCGGAAAGATGAAACCAAAAAAGGTAAGAGATGAAAGAAAAACATGAAGGGCACTTGCTGGGAAGTGTCTTCTACACTTTTTCCATTGTCTATAGAGAAGCGAAACCTGTAAGAAAAACAACAGCGAACTGAATAATTTCCACTAAAAGTTGCTTAGAGCAGTGTCTCCAGTCCCTCCCTCCCCTCTCTCACCAGCTTCAGCTCTGCCTTCACGTGCCTCAGACTTACCCTGGTTTCTTGGTCGTGACGCACCTTCTTAGTGATACGAGGAAACTAGCTGCCCACCTGCAATATAAGGGCACCTAGGGAAATACTTTGATCAGAGAGAGACAGCACGACAGCAAGCACGTCCAGCTGACACCCCCTCCCCACCTTGGTTCATCCACCCACATAAAGATCTTCTTTGCCCATGCCTCCTTTCTGCTGATCTCTTGAAGCTTCTGACCCCATCAAGCACAGACCTGAGTGGGAAGACGTGGACCCTCGCCCCTCCTGGATGCCACCATGAGGCCGGTGTCCCTGGTGCTGTGCCTCACCTCCACTCTGCTGGCTTTCAATGGTAAGAGGGGCTGAACGTATCAGGGAGAGCAGGGTAGCTCAGTAAGCTGAGTCGGGGTGTTGCTTCACCCCTGGCAGGTCTGGAAGGGAGAATTTGTGCCCTTCTCACCCCTCCGGAGATGGTCAGGTATCGCCGTCTGCTCAATGACTCCCACCCTTTGCTCAGCTCTCTGTCTCCTTACAGCTGGCCACACACTTCCAGGACTAGCAGAGTGGGAGAGAAGGGAGCAGAAAGTGTGGGCAAGAGCGGGGAGTTCAGCCATCCTGCCTTGCCACCTGAACCCCAGAAAGATGCAGAAAAGCTGGAAGCAGCTGCCTGACAAGACGTCCGTGCTCTGGAAGCGGCACGGGGGAAGGTACGCCAGGGCCAGGACAGATCCATGTCCTTGCGGGGACTGGGGAGGGTGGGAGACACTTTGAGCCCTCCCTTTCTCCTTCCCCACATTCCCTCCTTCTTGCGCCCCCCTACCCCTTCATCTCCGGCCCCAGCTGCTCACTTGCTCTGCCCACCAGCACCCACCAGGAGCCACACGTGGTGCTGGAGGTGGGGTACTCCGGCCTCCGGAAGACAGCGCTGCTCATGAGACCCCGGGTGTCAGTCCAGGACTCTGCCTTACGCCATGGCAACTTCTCCCTGCACATCAACCCCGTCCGCAGCGAGGACGCCGGGATATACGAGGCACAAGTGGCATACGGCACGGAGGTCCAGAGCTGCCAGGTGGAGCTGGGGGTAGTCACAGGTAGGGGAGGATGGACACCCTGGAGAATGTTGGTTTTAGGTCTGGGGAGGCTGTAAGGGTGGGATGGGGTGGGAATGCTGTCTGCTCTGGAGATACGGCTGCCCAAGGGACGAAGCTAGGCCAGGAGGAGCACAAAGGGATGGTTTTGTAGTGCCCCCATGATTGCAGCTTCCCCTCTCTCCCCTCCCTTTCTTTTTCTGGCAGTAACCATCAGTCCACCCAGCCCGGTGGTAGAAAACGAGCCACTCTTGTTGAGCTGCAACTCTAGCCACCGGGCCAGCCTTGTGGAGACATGCTGGTTCCACAACGGGCGCCCGGTCCCCACCTCCGGGACCTTCTGCTCTTCGCATGGGGCTCTCTCCATCTTCCGGCCAGCCATGAGTGACGCGGGCTCCTGGCGCTGCCAGCTCCGGTACTCCGATAATGAGATCACTTCTGCCACGTACAACCTGAAAATTCTAGGTGAGCTTAGCCTCTGCATTGCTGCTCCAGCATCCCCAAGTTGCTCCCTTTGATGTGACTGACCAACCCCAGTGTCTCCAGTTTCCCAGCTCCCACCCTGTCCTCACTTCCAGAGCCAGTCAGCTCCCAGTGGAGCTCTTTCCAGCCACCGCCCCACATTGTCCTCTCTCTTTGGCTCAGGTTTTGATGGCCCAACTGACCCGGTAGTCTATGCTGCAGCTGGGTCTGCAGCTGAGCTACCGTGCACCTTGAGCTACCTTCCCAGTGCCCTTGGGATCAATGTGGTGACAGCCCACTGGAGCCGCCTTGCAGGAGGACACTTGCAAGACCGGGGCATCTCTCAGAATTCAAGCAGCAGAAGCTTCCCCCTTCATCTCCCTGCAGTGGGGCCAGGTGATGCAGGGCAGTACCACTGTGCTGTCTCCGTTGGCAAAAAGACAATCAGCAGGGACGTGACCTTGACAGTGGTTACAGGTAAGAGGAGATGCATCACCCTGTCTAGCGTTCCCCACCGCTTGCAGATAAACCTCCCTGCACATCAAGTGCAGTGAGCGTGGGTTGCTCTTGCTCATAAATTCTCACCCCAGAGCGGGAAAAAAGGTGCAATTCAGGGTGTTGCACTGTGCTGGACTCTGCTGAAAGCAGGGGGTTTCTCGGGTAACTTGATTATTCTTCTTAAGGCTGAGGAAGACAAAGAAAACAAATTAGAGGAAGTAATAATGGAGGGGTGTATTAGAAGAGGGAGGGATGGGGAAGAGATGTGGACCTGCCTGCAGTCTTTCCTGAGGGTGGTTTTTTCCTTTGCTGCAGTCACCCCGAGCATCCAAGGACCGGTTTCTGAGGGGTCTCGCTTGACGCTCATCTGCAGCCTCACATACCCCCGGGGACATGAACATTTCCAATGGAAGCACCTCGACTCGGCCCCCACTAACAGCAAGCAGGCTTTGGCCACCTCCCGTAACCCGAAAGAGAACAGGCCCCAGACGGGTCCTACCTGGGAAATACCCCGAGTGTCACAAAAGGACCTGGGGACATGGGAATGCAGTGTATATGGCCCAGAAGGCAGACTGGCAGCAGTGCAGTATGAGCTGCAGATCACAGGTACTTCTCCCCATGGATCTGTAACTGATCCCTTCTTCTCACCCTGTTCAATGTCCTGGTGTCCTTTCCTCTCTCAGCCTTATCCCTTCCTTTTCCCCTTTGACCGCTTGGATCCCATCTTGTTGTCATCCTGTCTTAGCTCTCACCAGTTCCTTCTGTTTCTCCTTCCTGCACTCTTTTCCAGTTTGTCTCTCCTTGTGCAGTCCCAGCCTTGCCCCAAAGTAAAATCAACCTTCCTTTCCTTCCTAACTCTTGTCCCTCCTTGCAGGTGCCCAGGTCTCCAACCCTCCCACCATCTTTAGTGGGCAGGTTACTTTTGGCCTCACGGTCACCCTCTTCCTCCTGCTTATGGTCTGTGTTCTGGCTCTGGCCCTACAAAAAAGGGTAAGTGTCCATCACCCTGTTTCTGTTAGCTTTCCTGCACAACTTCCCTTATTTGACCTTCCCCTGGGTACGCTAGGGACAGCAGCAAAATGTCTCAGGGACGCCGCAGCCAGAGGAAGAACGGGGCTCGGGCAGCCTGATGAGGTTGTCAGGGACATGTAGTGAAAGCTCCGTCCTGGGCATCAGCAGGTCTGGCTAACCCTGGCATTCATCTGGGGGGAGGTAGGTCGGATACTTCAGAGGAGGGGTAAAACCTCCTAGCAGATAATCACATCCCAGCCTTGAAAAGCTTCTTGTTTATTCTCGCAGAGATCAAGCCATGCCGTAATAGAGGAGGGTTAATTTCCAGGCTTTTGTAGGTGTCCTCTCTCTCATCCCTTATCTGGATGCTCTGATGTAACCAGAGTCTCCTGTTCCGTATCAATGCCTGCTGGTCCCCAGACGCCAATCTTGATGCAGGTCTCCTGCTGCTGGCTCAGCCCTCACACCTCGGCTGGCTGCTTCTGGAGACTTACTGCCCTTCATTTGCTCACCTCGTTCCAGCATCTCGTCTCCTGAAAACTCTGCCTCGCCTTTATCATCCCAAAGAGCAGCCCAGGATTTTGCTGACCCCTCCCCAGCACTGGAAGGAAAAAAAAACAACTGTGCAAACAAGTCGGACCGTTTCTCGGCAGTTTTCATACTGTTTCTCCGCAAATTAATTGCGTGGCAAATTCTTCCTTCAGGGTTTCTCTTTGCTGACAAGGGACTTCTTTTGTGAGTAGCCTTCCACTCAGCTTCTTGGAAAGGACACCCTCTTCTAGCGCAGAAGGGTCTGGGGCTCAGGGTGATCTCAGGTTGGGAGAACTTGCCCTGGCAAAAGATCTGGGTGCCTTCAACCTGCCTTGAGCTGAAGATGAGGGATGTGACAGCATTGATGCAAATTCTTAGCAAATCCTGGTGGCTGGACAAACAAGATGGGCCTTTTTTAAAAAAAAAAACTCTGTGGGTAGCGCTAGAGAGACTCGTGACTGATTCTTAGTCATTGGCCCCTAATCAGCACTGATGGTGAAGAATAATCCAAGGCAGAGATCTACAGTTTCTGGGTGACTCTAGACCGACTGTGCAAGTCCAGGACAAAATGATCAGAACCACCCTTTCTGGCCTAAAACCTCAAATAACCCTTTACAGGTTAAGTGTAAACCCTCAACTAGCAGGAAACAGGATACCTGGGCATCCAGCTCTGCTAGTTTAAACAGCCTTAATCCAGCCAGGATATTTAACTTCTGCCTCCAAACTTTTCCTCACAGCCTTGCTTTGCCAAGTAAGCAAAGCTCCTCTGTTGCAGCAGAGGTCCTCCATCCACTGGTGGCTCTCCTGCCCTTCTCTGCACAGTCTCCCCAATGGGCTTATCCTTTGTGAGAGTGGAGATGAGGTGCCTCCAGCAAAGACACTAGCTCTTCCCTTGTTCTCTCCCTCTCTCTGCTGGCACTCTCTGAGATTACATTCACTCTTCTTGCGATGGTTGAGCACTGGCCGCTCACCACTATCTCTTCATGGGCTATTGCCCACACATTAGGAGCTCCTGTTCCGATACCCTGAGCCTACCAACGTGTGGTTAGTACTCTTGCGTTTCATTCACCTGTCGTTCAGTTTACCCCTCCATTCCCCTAAAATATCTGTGTCTTGGGTGACGTTTTCATCCTCTTTTCTTCCAAAGGAGGCTTCTCATTTTTATCAGCTGCATAACCCGTTAGCACTTTCACACTCCCTGTGCTACTAATGATTGGTCCCACAACTGATCTTTGAAGGCTTGCGCTTATCATTTCTCTACAGCCTGGCAGAAACCTGTCAGCAAAATCCCAGCTGAGATCCTCCTAGCTGAGATCACACCTACCACACCATTCTTTTACTAATCTCATCTTTCCGGTTGTATTGATTGCCTGTGTGTCACCATATACCTTGCCGTTATCAGGAGCCTTGAGATCTACCTCTTTTCCACTGTCTAGAAAGTCACTTGTTAAAGCAATCTGTGAAAGTGGCTCCGTCTTTAATTTGTTCTTATCTCATTTTGCCTGAACCTTCATGTCTTTAATTATTCTCTCTGAAAAGGTGTTGTAAAATCTGGCATACCGTTGAACCTGACAATGACCTGGCCCCTGCCCAGATCATCCTTTGCTCTCACTTAAGCATGTCCTGTCTTTCTTATTGCTTATGCCCATGACACCACAGAAGATGGTGTTGAGCCGGCCTTCCCCAGAAGAAACTGTGTCTCAGAGAGTGGGACTGGGGCTCTTCTTCTCTAGCTCTAGGAGGGAACGGGAGCCTTGTGGTTGCAAGCAGTAGGACCATGTCTTCCAGGGCAGGGAGAAGCCCAGACTTGTGCCATCCAGCCTCCCTTCCATGGCTGATATTGCCCCTTTCTTTCCTTTCAGACACGGCCTCCTGCCTTCCCAGCACTGGAAGGGATGGTTGCAGTCACTGTGCCGAAGAAGAGGGAGATGGAGGAGAATCAGAAAGAGAAGATCCAGCAAACTGAGTGCTGATGGGAGTGGGGACACCAGGCCTGGTCTGCATGGGAGGATGAAACTCTGCGTGCCACGCTGCAGAGAGATGGGCACCACGCAGACCTCTCAGGAGGGCCGTAGGGATGGCATGAACATAGCAGGAGGCCACGCGAGCGCTGTACCTGCAGAGGAGCTGGAAGCTGTGTACCAGGGCAAGATGAGACTCGCTGCTGCAGTAAGGTGGCAGGCAGCACAGATGCTTTGGAGCTATTGGAAGCACTTGAGCCAGTAGCTATTGCCCGCTTCAGTGCCACGTCTCTCTCCCACCCTTTGCCCCTCCTTCACTGCCTCTCCCACAGCCTTTCACTGGTGGGACACTTGAACGTGGGAGATGGCTGGAACCCAGCTCCCCTGCAGCCCGATGGTGTTTTCTCCTCTCTGCCCACTTTCTTCTCCCTTTCCCCACGCTGCCCCGCTCCTGCGCTCGCCCAGTGGCAGAGGGGACCCCACAGAAGACCGCACATGTTGCACACTTTGAGCATTTTATTTTATTAGAAACTCATTTTAGAACCTAAAATAAATCTGACTGATAAAAAAAACTTCTGGCCCCTGCGTGTGCTTGTGGAGGATGGCCGGGTGTACCTCTGTTGGTGTAAAGCAGCTTCTAAGGACTTTGCTGCCTTCTCTTTCTCTTTCAGTTCTGTTTTACTGAAGTTGCCTGTTCATTTCTGACATTTTGACAGTGGGGAAGGGGAAATTAAATGCCACTAGAGAAGAAAGAATCACAAGTTCCCTCTTTCCTTTCTGCTGTGCTTCAGAGTCTTTTTTCTTTCTCCTGTCTGGCTGCCCCTGTTCATTCATTCATTTATCCCTTTAGTCCTCACATTTTCCTGAGAGAACTTCAGTTGATGTTAGGGGTGTCTGTCACTGTCCTCTGGCTAAGGACATACTTACTTACGTAAGCGTGAGTCCACCAGGTCCCGTCTCCCATGACCCTCAATGGGTTTAGGTTTCACTTCACCTCTTTTCTCTTCACCTCCTTTCCCAACAGCCATGGAGGACTCTGGTACTGCTCTTGAACAGTCATTGCATGCCACTCCAGAAGAAAGCCTCACCGGTAAAGAGAGTCACAGATGTAGCTTCTCACATATGGGTCACTGTGCAGTGGCTGCTCAGGGAGGTGGTGGTACAAAACCGAAACTCTCAGTATTCAGGAAGAGAGATTCTCTTGACTTGAGCAGAGATCTTCACTACCAGGCCAGCTCTTCATTATTTCAGCAGACACACAAAGAGGTGTTCTTGCTGTCTGACCCTCACCTTCCCACCAAGAGCTTCAGGCACACAGGTAATTAATAGACTCTGGGATGCTCAGACTGCAGGTAGTAGAGCAGCACCTAAAAAGTCCCAACTAGCCCACTCCAGGGAGCATGTCTGGACTCCACAGTTCTTCAACTACTCAGCTAGCCACATATTTTACTGTAAATGGTACCCATTTCTCCACTACTTCCTAGAGAAATGCAAGCAAAGGTGCGAGGTAGACTGGTTTACTTCAGCTCATGCAGTTTCAGAGAGACACTGAAACAGAGACCCCATAAAAAAGGCCAGTCCAGCCTGGTACCAGGCACCTTCCTAGGCAAACGATATTGCTGCAGTTTTTTCAGGTTGGAGAGATCTGACTAGCTCAGTCTCCTCTCTCTGCCAGATGCTCTAGAGACAGAGAAGAGATGGATTAGCAAAGAGGTAGCATTAGAGATAGAGAAGAGGTGGCGTTAAAGGCCAATCCAATATTCAGCAGGACCACATCACATTCCCTCAGTGCCTGACAGTGGTTGTCTCTCTCTTTTCATGCACAATGGGATGCTCTCTCCTCCTGTAGGTAATACTTTTAGCATTGCCTATTACCAGCCTGGATGTTCTCAATGCTCAGATGTCTGGCCGGCCTCTCTTTAAACCTGACTGTTTTATTGTACTCTCCCACTTCCTCTGGCAATCAGTACTCAGATCTGCTTATTCACTGCGTGAAAATGGTTCCTCTTTATCAGTTTTGAATTCAAAGCTTCCCACTTTCATCATATGTTTTCTTTTCTTGTGTCACAAAGGCTGGAAGAAGATGGACTCCCAATCTATCGCTTCTCAGACAGTCATTATTCTGCAGCCTTTTATCACATCTTTTTTTTCTTATTTCCCCGACCCCTCCTGACTCATTGCCCTTCAGGTACAGATCCAAGATTTTGGGGACTTTCTCCCTGACAGTTTGCTCAGGCCCATTTCTACACATGGCCAACTCTCCTCGGTTCTTTTGCTCTGGAAGAGGAGGCCACAGCCCAGTGCAGGGAGCAGGGCTGGTTTACATGGAAGCACTGGTGCCTTTCTCCACATTACTTCCATCCTGTCCTTCATGGCTCCTGACCTCTCATCTGCTCTTCTGACTGTTGCTCCCCACTGAACAGCACTGAGCTTGTGCTGAGCTGTTCACTGTGTCCTCAGTGAAGTGCCTGTCGTGATGCCCGGGGCTCTTGCCTGACCTGGTACAGTTAGAGTAAGCAAAAACCTAGAAGTATTTAGGCAGGTTGCATTCTCCCTCTGGCTACATGACTACGGGAACAGTGACGCTGAATCTCATTTGCCTTCCTCTTGCTTGAAGAGCACAGCTTTCTTACATGTCTCCAAAGCTCTTCTCGTTCTCTTGTCTCCTGACAAGTTTAAATAGCTCCACGTCATCTACGTGCTCGGTCTTCTTGCTGCTTGCCGCCTGGAACACTAGTAAATCTTATCTTAATTCGGGCCTCACTGCTGCCTCTGATGACAACTGGCAGTGTAATCCTTCTCCTGGCTCCCTGCCCCAGAGCCAGTCTCAGGCACACAGCAGAGCTGTCCCACTCGCCCCGTGCAGGCTGAATCCATGGCCCCGGTTACCCCCGCAGGAGAAGGAGAAGGAGAAGGAGAAGGAGAAGGAGAAGGAGAAGGAGAAGGAGAAGGAGAAGGTGTGAGCTGAGCTGTTCGAAGATGCAAAACGCAAGCTGAGTGCTGGATTATTTACTGTAACACGGGCCTCTTGCTTCATGACTCTTCACCAAGAACTGGTGATACACTGCCAGACCTGGATAGGCAACAGGTGCCTGGATAGGCACCTCCGCAACCATTGTAATAGCTGTACCAGGTCCCAAAACTACTTACCAGAGAAGAAAATGGTGGCTGAGGTGCATAATCGGCGTAGGTTAGGGTGACACCATCTTAGAAAGGCTACAAGGCTTCAGACATGATTGCATACAAATACAAATTCCATCAGTGCTGAGAACGGTACCTGAAGCTTCACAGATGTTGCAATCTTGCTTTTGTACTTCACACACATCAGCATTACTGACAAAATACAGGCAAAGTGGCAAGTGTGGCCATTCAGCCGGTTTGCTTGAAAACTGCTCAAAAGTCAGCCACCACCAGTGCAGAAGTAGCTGTCTATGGCCACAGGAAGGTTTACGTCCCAAATGCTGCAGGATAAAGAACGGATCAGTGCAACACAAGGAAGGGGGAAAACATTTCCGAACACCGAGGGAATCCAGATGGCACAAGACAAATCAGTTCAGCTGAAGTGGAAGGACCACAAGTCTGCACGGTAAAGCAAACAGATCTGGAAAACTGTCCCAGGTGGAGTCAATGAGCAGAGCAGCAAATAAAGCAAATGTCATGTGAAGGAAAGAGACCTGTTGCTTTTCCACAAGGGTACAGCTACAGGTGCAAAAATCAGCTAAGTATTTTCAATGAACCAGAAGCAGAAAGCCTGAGAAAAGCACAGGAAACCCAGTGGATTCCCTTTTGGCAAAGGGTAGAAGTACAGGAAGGCAAAGAAAGTACTATGCATACAAATTCTTTTCCATCTTACTCCTCCAAAAGGAAGGGGAAGAGGATCTTCAATCCCAAATTAATCCTTTTTTATAAGAAACACCAGCACTATCAGAAAAAAAATCATGACTAGGTCCAAGTGTTTTGCATCCAAGATTTATGAGGGATTTCAAATGAGAGACTAAATAAGTGCTAGCAAATACTGTAAGCTGACAAGCAACTAGAAACAACACATCTGTTGGGCTCTTGGTACATTCTGCACAGACTTTTAGAAATATTAAAAAATTAGAACCAGATCTTGAATGATCTAGGACACTAAAGGCACATCTGCTTGGCAAACTGGTGGGAACCATATCAGCACCAGCTCTGCAAAAATGGCCCCCCAAGCCTCCCTACTCTGCCAGGATTTCTTCAACACTTTGACGCATCAGTGATTAAAAGTAAGATATCTGGGATCATTCATTTTGTTCCCTCAAACCAAGCTCCTTGCAGGAACACTGTTGTTGGAGGTACCACCCACCGAGACCCAAGGCATCTTGGACAGTTGTTAGATAGCTGTTGGCTCTATCATAGAACCATAGAATTGTCTAGGCTGGAAGGAACCTTTAAGATCTTTAAGTCCAATGGTTAACTTAATACTGCCAAAACCACCACTAAACCACATCCCTAAGCACCACGACTACCTGACTTTTAAATACCTCCAGGGAAGGTGATTCAACTACTTCCCTGGGCATGCTCCAGAGCTTCTACTTCTGAGTTTCCATCTTGCTGGCCTGCTGGTTTGATGCAACTCATTCTAGCTCTCAAAGGCCACATAAGGTGTACCTCTGAAACAGCTGTTCCTCCCACCTGAAGGGATGGGTTTTGGAGGTAAGAGGACATAGGATGCTCTCTGTGCCTAGGAAAGATGGCAGGAGGTGATGCACATGGGCAGATTTTTGGAAGGACTTGGTATTTCTCATGAATATTGAGGTTTCCCATGTTCTTCTTTTACAAATACTGGACGACCTCTTCTCTTGTCATCAGGTCGGCATCCCCCATTTTTCATGGAAAACAACACAGTGTTTTGGACCGAGAAGGTGACATCAGCAGACTCCCCTTGCAAGCTGTGGGGGCTGGCAGGAGCTCAGCCGGCAACCCCTCCCCAGCCCTCCGAAATCTCACCCCCGGGGTGAGCGCAGGCACCCTGGGTTCCCCCGAAGGGTCTCCTGAAGGGTCCCCCGAGAAGGGACTGCTGCCCCGGCCGGGGCTGCTGCTGCGGCGCCTCCTCCTCTCCCTCCCCGGCAGAAGGCCCTCGCCTTGGGTTTCTGCCGCCATCTAGTGTCCGCGCACGGCGGGGATTTCCCGCGCCCGTGTTACCAGGTACCGCCATCATCATTCGTTCCTTTCTGTGCTGCGAACGCCCGTGACTCAGCTCTCCCGTGACCGGGTTAGTGCGACCGGGACCGTCCCTGCCTTTGCTTTCAGCTCAGGAAGTTCAAGCAAAAATTCCTGTTGTTACTACTCCGAGGGGCAACCTTAACGGCGCGTGCTGGTCAACGGCGTCTCGCTGTAGGGCTCTGAGCGTGATATTCCAGACCCTCTCTCTATTGATGAGACCCCTCCAGTGGAGCACCATAACAAATCTTGTCACTAACTTCTCCCCCTCCCCTGTGTCAAGGTCGTTGGGGCATCTCCCTGATGAGGAAAGGCTGAGAGAGCTGGGACTCTTTAGCCTGGAGAAGAGAAGGTTGAGAAGACCTTATTAATGCTTTTAAGTGCTAGCACTTAAAGGGTGGGTTGAAGGAGGATGGAGCCAGACTCGTTTCAGTGGTTGCCCCAGAGGTCGAGGGGCAATGGGCACATGTTGGAACATAGGAGGTTCCACTCAAATATGAGGAAGAACTTCTTTCTGGTGAGGGTGCCAGAGCCCTGGAACAGGCTGCCCAGGGAGGTCGTGGAGTCCCCTTCTCTGGAGATCTTCAAGACCCACCTGTATGCAGTCCTGAGTGATGTGCTCTGGGCAATCCTGCTTTAGCAGGGGAGTTGGACTAGATGATCTCTAGAAAGTCCCTTCCAACTCCAACAATTTCGTGATTCCATGATTACTAGTAAGTAATACCCGTCCCACGCAGGTCCTCAACACCTTTCCCAGCCACCTTTCTCCTGCCTGATGCATTTCTGACACATATTTAACATTGGCTCAGTTTTGTTTTGGGCTCCCTTTAGCCCCTGTCACTTTTGGTGACACACTTTTGCCGCTGGTCATTCTTGGGACTGTCCCTCTCTCCAGTGCTCCTGAGCAGCCCCCGCCTCCCCAGTGTATCTGGCTAGTCCTTCCCCATCAGACTTCTCACCCCCCCACTAAAATACAGGGGACCCCATGCTCAGGAAGAACATCTCTGGAGATTTCCTAATTTCCCACTGTGACAAGCAAATGAACCTTCATGGTATGTGCTTAGAGAGCCCTCCCTTCCCAATTTAAGCTTCTGCACAGAGACTCCAAGTGCCTGCAGAGAGGGATCTCCTCCCAGCACAACCTAGGAGGAGCCTTCCTCCTTTCCAAGATAGGTAGCTGTGCTGGGGCAAATCACCAGGCCTCCTTGCCAGAAGGCTGGGTGTTTCTAGCTTTCCACATCTAGCGTCAGAAACGTTCCTCCACAAGCTCAACAGGTGGCAGCTATGCAGTTGCAAAGAGATCCTGGCCTTTGAAGTCGCTGACATTCAGGTGCCTGAAGATAGAGGTTCTCATGCCGTGTTCAACACTTGCCCTCCCTTCTCTCCAGTACTGCTGAGAAATCACCAGTTCTCCAGTACCCCTGGCTATCCTTTACCCATCAGAGTTCACAGGCACTGGCTTGCAGGGAATTTGGTTTTAAGGACACCATCTCCGGAGGTTTCTTGACTTTCCTCTGGAGTCAATGAAAGGTTCTTCTCAACATCTGATTTCTGAGACCTTTTTTTTTTTCCTTTTTGACACTTTCTTAGAGAGACTTTGTGTGCCTGCAGACTGTGACCTCCACCCAGCATAGCCTGGCAGCCTCCCCTCTCCACAGAGATCTCCAAGAATCTGTTACTCACCAGCCCCAGTTTGCGAAAATGTTGCTGGTAATGGGATTAGGGCAAAGAGGGCCAGCATGGGGTAGGTGAGGAATGTCTCTGCAGGGGAGAAAACAGGGAAAAACGACAGCCACAAATTTGGCTGGGGGGAGGTGGGGGGGGAGAGCGGTGTGTGATGTTCAAGCTCTTCTCATTCTGCTGCAGGGTCATTGTATGATGCTGGATAAGCCCCACTTTCCCCACGGATGCAGTACAGCAACTGTCCCAGCGAGGTGAGAACCAGACTCGCATGGAATTTAAAAACCAGTTAAATATTTATGAGAAATATTACATTCAGAAGAGAGACTGGCTGGCTATTATTATTCATCCCTCCTGGATTCTGATGTTTAATTAATGCTTGCAAAGTGCTTTGAGATGCTTGGATGAAAGTGATCCAAACACGTCACCGCACACTGTGACCCTCACTCCCAGAGGTACCTGTTCACCACACAGCTGTAGCAGCTCTGAGAGATGAGACTCCCTCCTGAATCCCTCCTCTGGGGTGAGAATGGGTCTGAGTCGGGGGCAAGCCCTCAGTGTTTGTCACCTCAGACCTGGAGCCCTGCTTCTCCTTGCAACTCTACAGCAAGTTCAAGAGTGTTTTAGAAGCTTTGCCCCTTCAGGGAATGCTATTTATGGTAAGTATTTGCAGTGACATAAACCAACTGTTTAAAAACAAGCCAGTGTCTCTGCATTACAGCATGCTGGGGAGACAAAAAGCAAGCCAGAATCCACGCAAACTGAACCAATGACCCAGAGCCCCAAACGCCAAGACATCAAGGTGTTATAATTCCCAACCTGACTTTTCTCAGCTCTACTTTTCCCAGGACAGCTCCTCTATGGCAGGTATGGACCAGAAGGGACATTTCTATTCGCAGGCACGTGAGAGCACTTTGGAGACACTGATGTGATGCTGCAGGCTCTATCAGGAGAGCCGTGTCTCAGAACAGGGCTTTCACAGGCTCTGGACACTTGCCTGCATCCCATCCCATCCCATCCCATCCCATCCCATAGCCTGTTTGCCACACTAGGAAGGAAGTTTCTGTCTCACACAGGTGGCTCTTTCCCTGTGATGGGATGGACTCATAGGTCTCCAAAGACACAACCAATGGACCAGCTGTTGTGCTCAAGGCCTGATCAGCACTGTTCCTTTCACTCCTGGCAACACATTATGAACCTTGCTGCTGTGTCTGTCTGTCCCTGCTCCTCCAAAGCCTGGGTGCAACTTGCACCCCCATCCTCCAGACAAAGGGGCAAGTGACTGCCAGGAGGAGAAGAGTGGGTGGCAACAGAGATGAAATCTCAGCCATGTCTGGGGCTCGGTGGGTTTCCGCCGTCTTGGCTGAGGCTGGGATTCAGCGAGAGACAAAAATGTGGGTGGAAAACCACAAAAGCCCCCTCCTCCACCCCACAGAGAAGGGAAGCAGCTGAGATTCAGTAGAGCTACAGCTTACCTAAGAGTAAACTTGCATTGGGTTTGCATGGCAAGGTTTTGGTAGCAGAGGGGCTGCATGGGTGGCTTCTGTGACATATGAGCAGAAGCTGGCTCCGTGTCAGTCAGAGCTGTGTCTAGCCATCTTCAAAACAGATCCACTGCAGTCCACAGCTGAGCCAATCATCAATGCTGGTGGTGCTTCTGTGATAATATATTTAAGAAAGGGTAACAACCACTGCAGAGCAGCTGTGAGAGAGAGGAGTGAGAAAATGTGAAAGAAACAGCCCCGCAGACACCAAGGTCAGTGAAGAAAGAGGGGGAGGTTGTGCTCCATCCAGGCACTGGAGCAGAAGTTCCCCTGTAGCCCCTGGAGAACACCACAGTGATGCAGGTTGCCCCCCTGAAGCCCATGGAGGTCCACATTGGAGCAAATACCACCCTGCAGCCCCTGGAGGAGTCTGCACTGGAGCAGGCTCCTGGCAGGAGCTGTGGTTCATGGAGAGGATCTCACACTGGAGCAGGTTTTCTGGCAGGAGCTGCAGCCCATGGAAGACCCATGCTAGAGCAGTCCATTCCTGAAGGACAGTATCCCATGCAGAGGACCTATGCTAGAGTAGTTAGAAACATCAAATCATAGAATAGCCCAGGTTGGACAGGACCTCAAAAGATCACCTGGTACAGCCTCTCATGGGAAAGGGGCCCTAGATGGGCTAGATTATCTAGCACTTTGTCCAATTGCTTCTTGAAAGCCTCCAGTGATGGGGACTTTACCACATCTCTGGGGAGGTTGTTCAAGTGAATTATTGTTTACAGCAAATCACTGTAAAAGATGTCTTTCTTATGTCAAGATGAACATGAAGAACTGTAGCCCATGAGAAGGATACACGTTGGAGCACTTCATGAAGGAGTAAGGGAACAGCGTGAGAAGGAAGGAGCAGCAGAGATGAAGTACTATGAACTGACCACAACCCCCACTATACCTCCCCCCTCTGACATTCTGTGGGGGGAAAGAGGGACAGAACAGTCAGGTGTGAAGATAAGCTTGTGAAGAAAAGTGGAGTGGGGGAAGATGTTTTTAGTTTTGTTTTTATTTCTCACTACCCTACTCTATTTTTAGTTGCCCATAAATGAATTAATCTTTCCCCAAGTCGAGACTGTTTTGTCCATGGTGGTAACTGGTGAATGATCTCCCTATCCTTATCTTGACCCATGAGGTTTTCTTCATTTTATCTTCTTCCCCTGCCTTACTGAGGAGGGGGAGTGAGAGAGCAGCTGGGTGGGCAGCTGGTGGCCAGCTAAGGTCAACCCACCACCCCTGGTAAAGAAAATATTCTCTCATCTCACCCCAAATCCCAGCCATACTCCAGATAGGTTCCCCTAACATACCGTCAGGAGTTCTCTCTTCCTCTGTTATTACCCCTGGCGTCAGGTCCATGGCCCACTCCTCAGACGTGCCTCTGCTTAGTGGTGACGCAGGAGACAGGCTGGGAAATGGAGGTTGTCTTGCTCTTACAGAGTCTCAGAGGTGCGGCCTAGGTCCGGATCTGCTCAGCTAACACGTTAATTGGTGAGCTTTCTTTGTCAGTAGAGCAGAACCGCTTTCCAGCCATTCACTTTTAAGTTTCAGCCCCGTCACGGCCTCCCATCAGCTGCCATATGGCCAATAGTCTCTCTCTGTTTTACACACTCATTCTCCCCAGGCACTGCAGTACATCGCCTTCCGTTATGGTCTTCGTTTCTGTTCACACCCAGAATTGAGATCACATGCATTTGGAAAATCACCATCTACCCAGAGAAGTTGGCGGATATCAGCAGAACCTGGACTGGCAGCAAGACCTTGCTGGCGCTCCAGCTGGAGAGGAGGAGACATCAAGCCCAACGTCTGTTGGGCTGCTTTCTGAACATCAACTTCATTCTTCTTTTTTTTCAGCTGTAGCTGGGTGAGATCAATTACCGCAGGTGACAAACACAAGGAGAGAGAAACACAGAGGCAGAGAGGGAGGAAAAAAGAGGTAAGGAAACTTTCTTTCTTTCTTTCTCTGAGAAAAGAGGCCAATCTGTTTTCGTTTTTTTTAATGTTATGAACTTTACTATTCCACACAAGTTGCTGTTTCGGCACGGATGGATTGATTTTGCCCCACTTAAAGGTCTGGTGTAAAACCATCTTGAACCTTTGATTTGATAATACTTCTGGCTGTGCAATTCTCCAAGGCCTTTTAGCTTTAACTAAGATTTGTTTGTCTCCCTGGATTTTTTCTGAAATGGGAGCTACAAAAACCTCAAACTGGCTCAGAGCCTGGGGATCTCACAGATCTTTCAAATCCATGTATAGGGAAAAATGTCAAATAAGAGGGCCTGTCACTGATGACCGTATATCCCCTAGGGTCAGAATTGCACTGGGGAGCAGCCCTCCACCAGCTGCCACTTGCTATCACCTTCTCCACATGCCCTGCAGGCAGGAGAACTTTATTCTAAAAAAAGCCTGAAAAATAAGAAGATTCTGGTCTCTAGCTAACTAGGGACGTCTGCTTTCATCTAGACGTGCTGAGACTGGAGGGGTCTGTTCTGCTAATCCAAGCTGACTGTCTCACTGCCTGACACCGGCTGCCGACACAGCCCAATCCACTAGCTTAGGGCTGAGAGAGCAGTGTTTCTTGGAGAAAGAGGGATCCTTTCGATCTAAGGACACCAGGAAAGAGACTTGCCTCACCCTTCCATGAGCTGCTGCGCTGTTGAAAATGGGAGTTTCATTTCTGGTTGAATTTTTCAACTTTCAGGTGGTGTATCCTACCCAACCTTCATCAAACCACCTCAGATATTCATCTACCTTCTGCATTAAGGTTGAGCGCAGATTACTACTTAACGTTCTCCGCTATAAATTGAGCAGTCCTCTTAAGTCGCTGGTACACGTTAGCCACAAATCATTTCACAGACTTTTCCTTTCCCCTCCCCAGTGTTTCACAAACATGGCTGCCAAAGCTGCCTGCAATACAGCAGGGCTTGTTTCATCTCAACTGAGCATCCGTCCCCTTCCCGCTCGCGGCTCTTGGGCACCCAGGGACACTGTCTACACGATCTGCGGAATCCCTTATTCACCAGGGAAAATTAAGGAGGGGTTAGGTGTAACAGGAGCATTTTTGCTCTGAATAGGGCGTGCTATACACCATTTTGCCGTGCTGACCTTATCAATATTTATATAGACCCTTCTCCGGTCTGGGCTGCTCATCAAGTATGGTAGATCTCACTGTTCCCACTTTGGCAGCTGCGTTAATGATACCTGAACATCATCCCGTGCATGTACATGGCTTGGGAGGGTGATGGAGGGCCTGCTTTCTGAGGGCATCTCAGTGCCTTTGCCAGCCAGACTTTAGAAAGTCACCCCTGGGCTGCGGATGCAAGCTACAGGGTGAAAGGCTGTTTGCGGAGCCAAAAAGAGGACGGTTAGGAGGAAAGGAGGGGGTTAAGAGGACGTGGAAAAGCTCAGAAAGCAAGTGCTGACATGCCTGTGAGGCAAAGGCAGGTCTTGGCATTTCCTTAGGCTGCCAGAGGGTTTAGAGAGGGCAGGGATCTGCCCGGGTTGCAGAGATGGAGCCACTTCTCATGGCCTCCAGATAGATAGGTCTAGGCACACAGCTAGGGCACTTCAGGGCTAAAGAGAGCTCAGCTGGTGCTGAGATGGTGGCTTCCTCCTGATGGTGGGACCTCTCTCTGTGGGGGATCGGCGGTCTCACCCGCCCTGGCAGCTCCATCCCACAGCAGCTCTCAGGTGTGGCCACCACTCTCAGACAGAGGGCCTGAAGCGCCCGAGGGGAAACTGGGGCAGAGTCAGCCAATCTGGGGGGGACAGTGGGGCCCCTGACATGGCCTTCACTGCTATTGTCTCTTTGCTCTCTGGTGGCTAATTTTGTTGCATTACATGGAATGGTTAAAGTTGGAAGGGACCTTAGAGATCATAGAGTTCCAACCCCCCTGCCATGGGCAGGGACACCTCCCACTAAAGCAGGTTGCTCAAAGCCTGGCCTTGAAGACCTCCCAGGGACGGTCTCTTACCCTGCTGCTGCTCACATATGTTTGCTTTAACATTAATAATCAATTTTGAAGAAACCGCTACCGCGTAAAGCAGCCGGCTCAGCTTTGCTTTAGAGGTTGAAAACTGAGGAAAAGAGAAATGGGTCCTCTGTAGCCCACCCAGACCCCCACAGCTGAGCCAAACCGGGGACAAGGCGGGCAGCTGCCTCCCCTCAGCTCTGGCCTGGCAGCCATGGCCAGGGGAAGGGCGGCCCGGCCCTGGCTGAGGTGGGGGAGGCCTCAGGGGAGCGGATGGCTGGGAGGGCAGGGCCCCCCCTCTTTGTCCCCTGGCAGAGCGAGCTGCTGCCACCTGATCAAAAAGCGCAGCCACAAGCAAAGGGTGAGAGCAGAAAACAAGGAAACCGCACGGCATGAAAGAGGCGCAGGGGCAGCCGGCCCCGCTCTGCATCAGGAGCGGTTTCTGAGTTTTGGGGCTGGGTTTTTTTGTTGGGGTTTTTTGTTGTTGGTGTTTTTTTTTTTTTAATTTCAGTTTCCTCCCATGTCATGCTGGTGCCAGCCTCGGGAAGAGCTCTCTGCAGCCATCACCCACTGGGGCTGAGTGCTGGAGAACAAGCAGATGTTTTCCAGGCCAGACCTGGTCCTGCAGGCATCATCCCCCAGGCTGCTCGCTGCCTCAGCTCTCCTCTTCCTATCCCTCAGAGAGGCAGGGATTATTAAAAGAAGTCAAGAAGGAAATTAAGCCAGTTTAATAAGAGGGGGGAAGTTAAAATGAAATGGAAATCGATGTTCACTTGGGATGGAGCCCTGCTCCTCCGTCGCTAGACGTGCTAATAAATCAAGTATGCCTGGACTGTTTCATTGTACAGGGGCCAACTGGCATGAGATGGTCTGGGCTATTAAACTCACTTAACCTCTAAAATGAACTGGCTACATGCCAGCCACCTAATGGGAGTGGTCCCTGGCCCCTGCTAACACCTAAAATGCATCCCGGGAGTTGCTTAGGAGAGTGAGAGTTTTCCCGGGCCAAAAATGTGTCAGGAGATGTTCTAGCAATTTAACAGGACTGATGAGCGTGTTCCAGTGCCCGGGGACATTCCCTGACACCACTTAATTTATGAGTACCACCATAAGATACAGCTGGGCTGCCTGTAAGGAGGCTGTGGGTCTGCTACAGGCATCTGCTAATGAGAGCGACCTGCTCAGTTAACACAGCAGAGCCTTGCTCGCCGAGATCTGTAAACTCCAGAGTAGCGTCCGCCTCTGATCTGACCTGGAGGGATGCAGAAGGAGATAGAAAGGCAGGGGGGAAATAGGAAGTGGCACGCGTGAGAAGCAGAGATAAATCGGGAGAGAGAAAGCGTATGAAAGAAATCCTAGCTGAAGGCAACCCATTTTCCCCGCTGACTTGTAAGATGTAGGTGGCAAATATCATGTCGTAGAGATCTGACACAGAAATACAAAGATTAGCGCGAATGAAGTAGGAATGCAGAACGGGTGAAACCTTGAGAAGAAACAGAAAAATGAAGGTGCATCAGCCTGCATCTACCAAGCTGTGCAAGGTCAGCAGTTCACCAGTCCCACAGTGCTCTGGTTGTGTGGTTTCACTCAGTAACCAGCTAGCAAGAAGGCGAAGAGCAAACCAAAGCCATAAGATGACAGGGAAATAGAGATTCCCTGCCAAAACGAAATGATGGTGTGTGTGTGTGACTCAGCCATTTCATTATTTTTAATATCTTCAGGTTTTTATAAGAAGTTGAATGACTTAAAATATTTGAAACCCAGCATTGACCCGGTTAATTTGTAGATACCACTTTAAAGTGGGGGCTGACTTTTGCTGCTGCTCCCACTGGGACAGGTAACGCCAGTGTTCACAGTGGGGAGGAGGTTTCTTCTGTCGTCTCAGGAACGGATCTTACCCAGGGCCTTACGCCAGTTCTCGGTTATAGGTATTTCTTCGGAGTGAGATGCATACAGATGCCTTGATATTGCCCCTTTCTTTATTCTGTAGCATCACCCAGCAAACTGCTTGGTCACTGCTACTGCGCCTTGCTAGGAGTGGTCTCCAACCACATGGACCAGCTCCTTTTTTTTTCTGTTTTCACACAAAACAGCTCGCTCCGATTATTCCCTGGGGATGGGATGGTTTTTTTGCTTTGCACGAGGCAAGCCACAAATCCTCTCTGACTGTGCCTTTGCCATCTATGCCTCTTCTGATGGTGCACATGGCTTCTGCCTAGCTCTTGCACCTGTATTTTTCATATGTGTACGTGTGTACATCTGTCTAGCTGTCAGATTGTCAGTTATGCTGACCTGATCTCTCTGTAAACATAGTGCTGATGTTTTCATCTACTCTTTGATAGTTTCATGTGCTCTGATCATTTAAATTAATTTCAATATTAAATTATCCTATTATGTTTAATATTGCACACTGTACATCTAAATATTGTATAAAATTATTCTTATATTTCTTTTGAGTTCAATCCCATTATGACTTCAGCCTCCAGTCTATCAAGCTACCTGTGAAAGGAGGTTTCTATTATCAGCTAGAGCTGAGTGACCTTCCCACCAGGTATACTACTGACTTCTCTAAAAACTGGTGTGATTTTTTTTTTTGTTAGGAATCCAGAACTCCTTGGGCTTGGATCTCTCCTCCACATCCCTGCTACTTATCAGTTCTGCTTTTGATATCTGACTTTCTCCATTGGTAGCATCCATAGTGTTTTCCCGTACTCCATTAAAACAGGACTTGGTTTGTTCACCTTGCTTCCCCCTACTCGTCCCTGCAGCTTTGTCAGCTTCTGTCTGACCCTTCACTTGAGGAGGTTTTGTGTTTCGGGTGCTTCAGCCCATATAATATGCTCGTCTATATTTGTTGGATTCTCCCCAGCCTTTGTTTAAAAATGTTCTTACCTTATATGTCAAGCAGCCAGGCTCTGTTTTAGTTTAAATGAAGCCTCTCTTGCCTTAGAGCAAACACAGGCTTTCTGTACAGTCCCCCCCAGTGCTCCCCAAGTTCCCTGCTTCCTGATGACCCCATACCCCCTTTCTTTATGCTGCTTTCTCTGTCACACGTTGCAACTCTAGCACTCCGCCTCATCCTACGCATGTTTCTAGAAGCATTTCCAGCTTTGAACTTCCTGCCTTACATGTGAAGCTCTGCCTGTAAGACCTTTTCTGACCTTCCGACGCCAGGTTTGTGAAGGGGAGCTGGGGGGTGCTGTGTGTCCTCCAGCCTCTGCCTCATCCCGACCAGTACTGTGCTTGGAGGTGGGATCCTTCTAAGCTGCCCCAGTGCCTCGTCAGCTGGATTCCTGGTACCTTGAGCTTCCCCTCTTGGCTCAGCCACCCCAGCCACAAGAGGCTCCCTGGAAGTGTCTGTCTAAGGGATGGTGGATGCCTGCCAGGGACAAGTCCTCATAGGGCTGACATCTTATACAAGCAAGAGAGAAGGTCCACCCCAAGGGCCTCTTGGCACGGGGAGTGCCTGCTTTTGGAGAGGTGAAGTCACCTCGCTGCTTTCTGCTTGCTTCCCAGACTGTTTAACCTGCTCGGCTTCCTTTTTGTGATATATGCCTTGGTTTAGAGCTTGGTAGTCTCCTCACACCAGCAGCCATGGTCTCCTTCACCTTGTCAGCCCACCCAGCTGCAGCTGATACCAGCACTTGGTTTGTGCTACAATCAGATACTTCATCTAATTTGATAACTCACCTTAACGTGACAGTTAGCTCCCAGTTCTCAGTTAAGGTTCTGTTACCATCAATGCAACTTCTTTCTTACTTCATTCCTGCCCTTTCCCCAGACTTTTTGTTGAATAGTCCTAGGAATTCAAGCAAGTCTTTCCACAACGCCAGACTTGGTGGTTATTGAGATTTATATTACCTTATAAGGTAAGAAATAAGCAGACACCCCCACCCCCCCCCAAAAAAATGAGGAAAAACAATAATGAGAGCCTAAAGATGGCCTTAATCATAGAATACCAAAATTGCACAGAAATATTTAGATGGCAAGGGACCTCTGGGGGTCTCCAGACCAACCTCCTGCTCCCAGCTGGGCCGATGCTAAAACTACAAGACATTGCTCAGGGAACCTCTGCACATCTCCAAGCATGGAGGTTGCCTGGCATTCCTTGGTATCTATTCCAATGATAAATCTTCAATGAAGAAATTTTTCCTGGTAGGAGTTCCCTGCCTCAACCTGTGGCTGCTGCCTTGTGTTCCTCTCTTGTGCACCTCTGAGAAGAATGCAGCTCCTTCTGCTTGGTAATATCCTTTAGTTCGAGGGAGACTAAAAAAGATCCCACCTCGCCTCTCTTCTCCCTGGCAAACCCAAGTTTCTGTCTCTTCCTGTATATCACGTGCTCCAGTCCCACACCGTCCCAGTAGACCTCCATTGGACTCTGTTCCATTCGTTGGCATCCATCTTGTACTGGGGGGACCAAAACTGGATCCTCTATTCTAGATGAGACCTCAGGTGTGTCAAATAGAGGGAAATAATTGTTTCCCTCGTCCTGCTGGCTGTCCTGTTCTTAACGCAGCCCTATATGTGTTTAGCCTCAATTGCTGCAAGAGCAATGGTAAGCCACCATAGAAAAGTAAAAACAGCACAGAACTCTTTGCAGTATAAACACCTGCAGTCCAGTGAATGTCAGAAACCTAGGGATGAGTAAAATAAAACATTTAATACCAAACTCTAGAGGGAACACTGCAGCTGGATTCTTTGCTGAAATACAGGGCTCAGGTGACTTTACCGACGAGCTTCCACTTCAATGCACCAAAGGATGGTGGGTACTGAGTAGGAACATGGGCCCCATCCACTGAGGTCTGAAAATCCAACTGTTATTAACAGAGCATTTGGATCTTCCAGGATTGCATCCCTTGGCAGCAACAGCGTTTCCAGCCCCACAGTCCACAGCAAGGAGGAGTGTTCCCGCAGCGATGAAGACACGCGGCACAGTGGTGAGCAACATGCTTGCCATCTTCTTGGTTCTGCATCTGGGTGAGTCCTCAGCTTAATGAACCTTCCAGTTCTTACAGCCTTTCCACAAGCCTTGCAACTTTCGGGGTGTTTTTAGGCTCCTCCCAATTTGCAAGATAACATACCTCAGATGGGTTAGAGCAGGCTTGTTCCAGCGACAGAGTGGTGACAGCTATCTTCTTATCTTGCCTGGGCCACCTGCACTGCCCAACAGCTCTCTGGGGGGCCATGCAGTGGAGATTAGGACAGAGGGGCTAGAAGCTGAGGGGCTCCCTACATCCATACCCTGTTATTTCAGAGGCAGCAAGCACAGCTCAAGCTCTGGGACTCAGGCTGTTCCCAGCCTGCCTGCCGAGCCTGCCAGCCAAAATCTGGGTGTCTGGGGCATCACCAGGTTTGGGGAGCTGCCCCGTAGAGATGCAGGAGTGTGTAAGAGTGGTAGCACACCAGCGTGTGACTTGGACAATGTTGCTGTGAAAGAACAAGACCACCAGCCGGGGAAGGCATTGTGCAATTCAGGGTCAAAGGTCACAAAAAATTGTATGAATATGAAGAAATGCTTCACGAGGGACTTGTCCTTTGGGCAGAGCCATTTCCTGAGCCAAACACAGCCCAGATCCTGCACACTGAGCACAGAGTAGAAAATACTGCCCTCTGCACTCCCTCCCTGGGCACGCCCTGGGCAAAAACTTGTGTGTTTCTCATCACAGATGAGAAACTTACAAAAGAGCCCAAAGTGGAGGGGAGGGAAGTTATGGAGCTGAAAAGAAAAGGGATTGATTAATGAGACAAAGGACTGTAGAATTCAGAAACTGAGGATAATCTTTCCAGTATCTGGAAAACGGAGGAGAAATGTCTGCATTTTTCTGGAGGGATGGGAAGTACTCACTGAGCCACCCTTCAGAAAGTGAATGTATGCTTTTTTTGGTGGGTATTGTCTTTCAGGTCTGGTCCCCATTATGGGTGAGAAAAATGAAGTACATATTGGGGTTGCAGGCCAGACAGTGATCCTGAACTGCAAAGGGATACCTCATGACCCAGGTGTGACCTGGAAGTACTCTAAGGTTGTCATAAGGAAGTATAGCGGTAGTTTTTTGAAAGGTAAGGCTTCCAATTCATCACCCCTTTTCCCCAGCATATGGCTGAGAAACCTCTTTCCTCCTGACCAAGCTTATTGTTTCAAAAGGCAAAGCTACCATGAGTGATCGATCTGATATCATCAATGGGAGAGATCTGAAGGTGTCGAACTTAAAGCTCTCCGATGCCGGCAACTACACCTGTGAATATGGCTCTCAACCAGTCAGTATCATCTCACTGCATGTCTTTGAATGTGAGTGATTAGAGGTGTTTTATCCATGAGGAGGTGAGGGGGGCGGAGACCAGGAGACTGAAGATCTTGGAGAGACATCTCTGCTGGGATTCTTTATCCAGCTGCCATTTCTTCTGGCCTGTACCATAATTCACACAGTATCATAATTCATTTCTCCTACACTTCCAGGGCACAAAATTTTCCATATTCTTTTTACTGTGACACTTGTCCCTCTCTCGCAGGACAAGGAGTTGACTTATTGGCTGCGCTTTTTCTCTTTACAGTGACAATTTCTTCAGGTGGGCACTTTCTGCCAAATGAAGTCCCCCAGCTGACTTTAATGCAAAATCCATCCCATCTTCTACCCGATCTCAACATCATATTGTTTAACAGTAACAATAGCACAGTAAGACCAAAACAGTTACAAAACAAGCCCCGTGAAAAATACATACTGGTGTTAAAGGAACTGGAGGCTACGGACAGTGGGACCTGGATGTGTCGTATCCATTCTCCATCGATTAATCATAACATCGCCTTTGACGTGAAGGTATTAGGTATGCAACAACAGAAATGCAACCAACACACAGGCTGAGGAACCAGTGCTCCCTCCAGCTCATGAGATGAGCTTTTACTTTCCATCATCCCAAGCAATGGTACTCCTGGGTCAACCTCCCAGGGCTTCCAACACTGCAGCTTTGGGGATTGCTCTGCTGCCTGCGCTCTGTGCCACGCTTGCTCCCATTTTCCTCTCCACGCTTGCCCTAAAAGCTCTCCCTCTCCCTGAGGTCTGTTCTTCTCAGTTCTGGTGAGCTTGGGAGCTTTGGCTCTTTAAACCTACCATCAGACAGTAATTGTTTATGCTTCCTGGGGTATCTTGTGGCTTCTCTCCAAGTCCTCTTTTAACTCAGCACAGTGTGCATCTCTCCTGATCAAGGGTGGACATGGGGAAGTGTAGCCATGGCTTTCCCTGTCTGAGTATTCCTTGTCTCTTTTGAATTCAGGTTTTCAGAATCCAGACTCGGAAAGAAAGTATGCAGCTGTTGGTAGCACTGTCATCTTGTCATGGCGTCTGAACTTCCAGAAGATAAAATGGAAAGAAGATTTCACAGGACAACTGAAATGGACACAACAGGAAGATGCAAACCCTCATGAGCTACTTGATTTCAATGTCACAGCACGGGGAGAGAAGCATGAGACCCAAAAAAGCAGCCACTTTCTATTTGAGATACCTGAAAGGAAACCTGAAAGCAACGTAGAAGTAAAACTGCCCAAAGTCAGCTTCGACCACTCTGGGCAGTACCAGTGCCAGCTGGCATACAACAGAAAACACACACAGAGCAAGATAGAGCTGGTGGTGATGAAAGGTGAGAAAAAGAGAAGTGGGTCAAGAGATGAAGAACTGCAGAAACCTGAAAGCCACAAGAGTATGAATAGGCCCCTCTTCCCATCCTCTCACTCACATGTCCTTTTCTTACCTTCACAGTCTCAGCTAACCCTGCTGGGCCACTCCCCAAAGGGGCAAAGATGACCCTGATCTGCCAGGTCTCTAGTCCACTCCCACCCAACGCCCACTTGCTCTGGGAACGTGTGAATGGGACTCAGGCAGACACCAAGAAGTCAAAGCAGAATGAAGCAAAAGTGGAGGTGGACGTCAGTGCTGCTGGTCTGTGGAACTGTCGCCTCATAGAAGACAATGACGTGAAGATCAGCCTTAATTACTCCGTGGGTATGGAAATCAGTGTAACGTGCCTGCCTCCACTCAAAAGCCTTAAAGTTCTATTTTGTATCTGTCACTGAATGCTTTTCTCCTTCCACAGAGGAGGCTTCGGTTTGGATGAGCTATGTGGTAATTGGAACAAGTATTGCAGGCAGCGTGCTGGTGTTTGGCCTGGCGTGCCTGTGCATCATCAGTGGCATAAGCTGGCAGCGGAGAAGGGTGAGTGCCCTGGTCCCTGTGAAAGGTGAAGAGATGACAAATCTCCCCAAACCACAGGAGGAGTCTGATTTTTCCGTCTGGGTGCAGGACAGAACGGATAAAGGCTCATTGAGTCCTTAGACTCAAAGCAAATCATTAGAGATGGGCAGTCTGCAGATGTCAGACTACCACCCCTGCTACCACTGCAGAGGAAAGCATCTGAAGCATGAAAATATCCAATCATTATTTATCCCTTCTTTCCTGGCAGCAACGGGCAAAAAGGATGATGCAAGCAAGACAATACTTGCTGGAAAACAAGACGTGTCAGTGTCAACAGTAAGTGGCAATGCGGGCATCTGGAACGGGCAAAGAGTCTGTCTTCAAGATAGGGGAGCTTGATGGTGAAGCAGGGAAAAAGGGAACTTGGGTCTGCTTAGTGCTACAGTACAGCTGCATTTCATCATTTTCAGCTCTAAGTCATGTTTAAGAGTTATGAGCTATATTTAATGAATTTCCTGTTACGCTCCAAACCCATGGTAGCACTGTGCTGGGAAACTTCTGGGCTGAGAGTTTTGATTTGAATTACCTTGATGTTGAAGAGGAGTTGGCCAAACCCAAGGAGGAGCTCCAGAGCCCTTCAATGGGTTCCGCAGTGGATCTGGGACCTGGATATTGAGGTTGTGGAGGTAAAAGGCACACAACCAGGCTTAAGGATGAAAGCTAAATTTTAAAAATCCATGATGTCCATAATGCGATTCCAGATCTGCTAGCACAGTGCCAGACTGCAATTTGTGAAAATTGCCAATAACTTCTTGGGGGCAAGGAAAAAGAGGAGAAAAACACAGCACACTGTGAACCATGCCCTCTCCTAAAGGCCTTGGGTGATAGGAAATACATCATCAGGTCCTTTTCATGGGAGCAAGGATTTCTCAGCTGAGTAGCTGCTTTTTCCAGGCCTTTAAGCTTATTATAAGGCACTATAGCAGCTGTGAAGAAACACTGGTGGCTATTCTATCCCTGGAAGTGGAGAGCTAAGATAATGCATGAACTGGTTCAATGAATGCATAGGTACAGAACTGTACTTTTGCTTCAGTTTCACTGGTGATGGGCAAATTGTGATAGTTTTACTTATTTTATTTTCAGCATCACTGAGAATTCAGTGAGAATGCTTATTGGTGAATGTTACTTCACAACTGGGGTGCGTATGCGGTGAAGAGTTGGTTAGCGCAACCTGTGTCAAAGAATTCACCTTGTTTTCACCTACTTTTTATCAAGGTTAAAAAAATAATCCCCATAAGGAGAGGACAAAGCCCGTACAACTGCATCAAAAACTAGACAAATCTGTGCAATACAAGTGCTGATACAGTTGTTCTTTCTCTCTGCCAAGTAAGCAGCTCAGTGTAACTGAAACCTAAACCGCAGCTGTGTTGGATGCACAAGTAACTGTTTGCATCCTCAGCTACAGGGGCGAGCAGCCATTCTTTACACTAAGCAAAAAAATAAGTGGGGGTTGGCTGGCTCTGAGGTGACTGAGTGCAGCCTTTCACCTCTACAGAACCGATACTCAGATAATACTTTTCTCTTGCAGCCGGCTGAATAAGTAGTATTGCAGCTCTGGAGTCAGAAGGACTGATGAAGTCTCTGCCTGTACCTCAACACCTGCCAGCCCATAGTGCTCTGTGAATCCATCTCCCTTTCTCCTGTTCTGATATGATTCTTTATTCCTTCATCATTCCCCCAGCCTACTGCTGTGGAGGGATGTTGTCTGGCTAGGAGCCAATGGACAAGACAAGAAACCCTTAAGGGTGAAAACTGACCCTCAATTCTATAATGAGAGATACTGAATAGAATATATATAAACACTTACTATATATATATATATATATATATAAACATATATGCTGTATTTTGCTCATGCACTTGATTTGACCTTCCTGTGGAACCAATTTTATGTGCTTCTTTTATCTGCCTGAGCTACAATAAATTACTTTGGAGTTGGGTTTCTTTCTTTCTTTTTCTTTTTTTTCTCTTTTTTTGCAAGCTGGACAAAATTGTTATTGAGGCACTCTCATCTGATTCAAATCCACACTTCTCCCTTTCCTGCTAGGATGTAGAATCCTGATTCTCGCTATCTCCCACCTCCCTGGCTGCCATGAGCCTTCCTTAACTCACCAGCCCTCTTCTTTCCTTGCAACCCGTCCCTCCTCATTTGCCTTCCCTGGGCAGTCTGAGCCCTGCAGTGTCACAGAACCATAGAATTGTCCCATTGGAAGGGTTCTTTAAGATCATCTAGTCCAACCATCAACCTAGCTCTGATAAAAAAACATCACTAAACCATGTCCTCCAGCTCCATCCCTCGGCATGTAGTCTTCTCCTCTCCCACAACAGACCAATGCAAGAGCGAAAACACCATGAGCAGCAGGCTAATTCAGGACTAATTTTGTCAGGAAGGCGGGTCAGGATACCAATGGCTTCTGGAAATCAGAGCTTGAAGAAGTTGTGAATGTTGATGGGAAGAGGGTGACAGAGTCATTTCCTAGGAGAACAAAACCAGCCTTGGACTGTGCAAGCCTGAAGGGTGCAGAGAAGAGATGTTGGTGAGAAAACCACCGAAAAATAGCTCCTTGCTGGCTCAAGGAGAGGGGAAGAGGGAGCGAAAAGCCCAGGACATTTAGGATGGAAGCAAAAGCGTGTTGCAGAGATGTTGCCAGAACGTCCTGAAAGAAAAAATACTGTTAAAATATGTACACAGAAGCCTTGTGTTTATAGAAGTCGCTCTCCTGTCTGCTAGCAGCAGGTCAAAAAGGCCTTGAGGACCTACAGCTGCCGCTGGCTGGGCTCCAGGTCTGTTCGCCTGCGCTGGGCTTGCTGGGGAGAGGCAGAGAGGGGCTCTGGGCTGTGGGAAGGGTTCCCCATGGAGAAGACTCCCCCCCGTGCAGGATCCCCGTGCTGGAGGAGGGGGTTTCTCTGTAGCAGTCACAGCAGCATCCCACCATTGCTCAGGGTGAAAAGACAGGTGGCAGCAACGGCAGAGACAACACCTGTGAGATGGGGGAAATCTTCTCCTCCCCACACACACACAACCCCGTCTCACCCCTGGAGTGGGGACACAGCCTCCAGGCAGCTGTGGCAGCAGGTGTGGGCCACCAGCAGGGTCATGCCTGCTCCTCTACCATCGCCCACACACAAACAGGAGTGATGAAGGCTCATGCAAACGTCCTTTTCCTTCCCGTAGCTTGTACTTGTGCACACAAAGCTCCACCAATTTTGGAAAAGCCTTGGTGCATATCCCAGCACTTGCAGTCCCTCCTCCTGCTCCTGTCCTGCCCCTGAACTGCCAGTGTCACTTGGGAGCCGGCTGAGGCCCATCAGTCTGCTAAACAAGGCATCATCATGGCTTGAGGAGGGGTCATTTGGGGAGCTGTATGAGGGAAAATGAGCACGGGGTCAGTGGTGGTTGATATCACGATAGAGTGCTTGGTGTAGTCCCCTCAACCAAAACCAACCTCTGCTCCTGCAGTCCAGACCCTTCTCCTCAAGTACCCAAGCCTGCTCCTCTTTCCACTCACACAGGTGTCCGGAGCAGAGGGATTGTCCTATACCACCAGATCCCAGGGTGGGACAAAGCAGCAAGCTGGGTGAGCATCCACCATGAACTCCTCTGGTACTGCAGCTATCTATCTCCAGCTCACAGCTGAACCAACCACCTCTGTACCTAAAAACACAAGCCTTGATTTTTTTTCAGCAAGAGGATCAGCCTGTGGGCACAGGACCCTTAGCTCAGCAACCCCAGTTCTGCTCTCTTCCAAGGGCTGGAAGAGGCATGCTGAGTCCCCACAAGTGACCAAAGCCTGTGTCCCCACTCACAGCTGGGACCTACCTGCAAAGCATGGTCAGGCTCCCAGCCCCACCATCGATGCAGGAGGTCCCTCCACCTGTTTCCAGGTGGCCCGGCTGGGGTTACAGCAGATGTGATGGTGCCGCTGGGATGCCCGTAGATGCACAGCCGTGCCCACAGATGCACAGCTTCCAGTTCTCCCATCTGGATCAGCATAACAAGAATGACAAGCCTTCCTCAACGCTGCATACCTCCTCAGTAGGTCTCCTGATCTCAGCAATCATGACTCTGCCCTACTCTACTTGAAATTCACCTCTAAGCACAAACTGCTCTAGGGCTCCGAGCTTGTAAATCTCCTTTTTTGGCAGCTCTCCTGTCTGTATCTTTTCACATGATGACCTTCTTTGTTCCCTAGATGCACAGGCTGCCCTGATTGAGAGAAAAGTCATCCACAGAGCGAGTCCCAGATGGGCTTTTCTTTCCATCTGAGCGTAAGACTAAAAGCTTCGGTGTGGGCTTCAAGGCAGTACAAAGGTGGAGGTTCAGACCAGATAAGAACAAGCTTGCACAAAACAAAAGACTGAGATGAGAAGCCAGGTGTCCCTATCAGATCACACTTTCGTGTGGTCCCTTCCTTGTGGTATCCCAGGGCTTTAACAGGCTGCCTTGCACGTATCCTGGTCCTCCTTCTCAGGAGGCATTGAGGAGACTTCTCCCTCTGTGGCGAGGGCGTATCTGCAATGGAATAATTCCTCTGCGTGATGCAAACCACAGTCTTGTACAACTCTACAAAGCAGCAAACACAACGACGGACATATTTTACCGTGCGGTGACAGCTCATCAGCACAGCCCTGAGCTGATGGCAGGAGTCAGGACACACGTGTGGCAATACTTACAAAATGACAAGGGCAGCAAGAGCTCTGTGCAGTGATGTGGAAACGCCACAGAAAGCAAGGAGTTTAGAAAAAAGTGAGAAGTGCTTAGTTTTCCCTAACGTGTCACTCTTTCTGGTACTACTGTTCCCCACGTTTCTGGGCTGCAGAAGGGAAAAAGCACACGCTCTGGTCCCTTGGAGCCACCTACAACGCGTGGTCCCCTGTCAGGACCCACAGACCTGCCTGCTCCGGCGGAGGAAGGGTCTTTGGGCGCTGCTGAGACGACACTGCCCTGCCCGGTTCTGCTGAACCAGAAGCAACACGGGCTGAAATAACCTCGGCCCAGAGCCCTACCTCCCCAGGGCTCTCCTCCTCCTGCTTCCCAGTTTATTTTCTGCCCTTTAGAGTGCAAGGGGAGGCGGTGACTGGGTGGATGCTGTCAGCCCGGATCTGCTGAGGCTCTCGCTCCATGTGACTCACGCTCCCCGCGGGCTCTGCAGCCCAGCGCTCGCATCCCTCAGCCTTCAGACCCAAATGACCCCGCGCGTTTCTTCGCCGGTTCCCAAGGTCTCGCAGGGAGGAAGCTGTGCACTTTAGCCTCTTCTAATTTCTATTTATCTCGCCGGGGGAGGGAGGGGGGGAGGGGGCAGAGATAAAAAGAACAGTTTTCAGCATCCATTCGAGTGCGTCTCATCAGCCTAATGCAGCTGCAGAGAGAGAGTAGCTTCCATCTGCCCTTCTGGGAGGTAAAGGTAGAGCAGAAGCACCAGACCCTTGCAGATGCTTAGCTCCAGACTAGTTCCTTTCTGAGAGTATACCCAAGTGCATGCTTCCTAGGGGGGGTCTCATGCTTCGTTAGCACGCTGACATCTGAGCAACACCCCCAAAACCACAGCAGGCTGCCTTTGCCCCATGTGTGTCAGCATCCTTCCCCCCAGCATCCCCCCTGAAGAAGTCTTTGGCTCTCCTCCTATTCATTTTCTAGCCAGCTTGGCTGAGCCTTAGAGGTAGATTTGGAGAACTGGAGAACAGCAGAATAAGAGGTGATGGCATAGACTGCCTCGCTGGCAAGGAATCAAAAGAGGAAAAGAGGAGAAACCCTAGCTCCTCAATGCTTCGGCACCAGCTTGCTGGTGTCTGAGTGCTTGTTTCAGGCTCCGGTGCTGGGAAGTCCCTCCTCTGAGCTTGTCTGTGTGCTCTGTGGAGGTGAGGTCCTAGAGGTGAACAGCAGTAACAAGGACACTGGCTCTGTGAGAACCACGGCTCCTGAGGGGCCACCACACCAGCTGGGAGCCAGAAAGCTTCCCTGGCACGAGCCAGCTGCATCCAGCATGTCAGCAGCACTCCTGAAATCCCAGCCTATTTCTGAATTTCAAAAAGATTGTTCCAGTCTCGAGAAACCTCAGAAATACCTAGAGAAGCTAGGGGAACAGGTAGTAAAAAAAAATAAAAAATAAAAAAAAAATTTGCAATTCTGTGTCACAAATCCAAAGAAAATAAATCATTCATCCCAGATTAATGATTCAAGAGCTCCTAATTATCCTTTCTGTGTATGAGAACAAACAAGTAAGTGTTCGGTAATTTTGGAAAGTGGCGCAATTAAATTCTGAAGTGACATTTTTACATCCTTTAGAGATTGGAGATTGCTATGCTGGGATATCAGTGAGGCCAGAAGGGCAGGAGAGATGAAAAAGGGGTCAGTAACAGAAGAGAACACTCAAATCATTGCATCAGGTTGGTAGAGGGAGTGGGGGGAGCAAGAGGGTGTACACACCTCTGCTAAATGGCATGCAGCTTCGTAACAACCGTGCATTCGACAAGCCCACCCTGGTACTTCCTTTTCTCAAGGAAAATATCCTATACAAATATTTATGTATGTGGCAGAGGAAAAAAAATCTTTTAGAAGGTGCCCAGCCATGTGAGGAAAAACACTCAGCTGTAAACGAGCATCCACAAGTCCAAAACCCAGTTTTTACATTGCAAACCCTTCATATTTGTGTGTAGCTCATGACCAGCATCAGTCATCTGTCCCCTGGTGTGAGCTATTATCACTTGCCCATTTTGCAGATGAATTATCCGAGAAATCTCACTAAATCTTTCCGTACGGTGCTAGAAATAGAACCTAAGGTTTGGGTATGACAAATCTACACTGCAGTCACCGTAGTCCTTTCCGCAGGAATATGGGAACGTTATCTTCTGCTTGGCTGGGTTCTTGCGAGCCATTAACCACACCCTGCCCAAAAAAGCCAGGAAGGATGCCAGGAAACCTGTTAGCAAGCACACCAGCATGGCCCCACGAGAGGCTGCGTGAGCCACGTTGCGGGGCTCAAAGGGTGGATGTAACTGCATCCACGACCCACGAGAAACATGTGTGAAACCTCCCGTGGTCGCTATCAAAGTCCTGAGTGAGAGCCGTGAACCATTCAAAAGCCCTGTGAAGTGAATTTGGCTATTCTGTTCATGCCTTTTTTTTTTTTTTTTTGCTTTTCATGACTCCGGTGTTTTGTTTCTTGGTTCTGTGTTCCTTTCAGAATCCAGGGCAGCTCTGGGAAGAGCGCTTCCCTGGACCTGCAGAGCTGCTGGCCAGAAATAACTGGTCTTTATACAATGAACTTTTCCAGAAAATATTTCTTACCCTGACACTGTAACAGCGGAGTTTTCTTTGGGCATGGATGCCTTTAGGATATTCTAGAGAGCTACTGAGCCTTTGGACAGCAGATCACTGTCCAGCGTCAAGCCTGGCTCTGGGGGAATAAAAAATGACTCCCAGCTCTGTGAATCCTTCTAGAAGATGAGTCTGAGGGGTGGGGTTGTCTCACTTTTAGCCTGGACTTCATAGGGAACCTTGCACCCACAGGCAATCTTGCTCCCTGGGGCTTCAGGATTTCCAGATCCGAGCACTGGTGCTCTTTCCCCTCTGCACCATCAACATACAGCACATACGCAGTGGTGACCCACCACTTATCAAAACCAGGGAAACCAGGTGTCTGGAAGTCCTAGGCAAATAAAGAGAGTCTTTGAAATCCATTTAGATGAGACGAGATGGATGGCCGAGCATCTGCCTGGGAGAATGACAGCCCTAGGGTAAATGCTCTTCTCCTTCCCACAGAGTTCATTCCTCTTCCCAGTCAATCTTCAACTCTGTGCTTTCATTCAAACTAAGAACCCAGATGCATTTTCAAACACGAGAAGCTTCCTCGAGACAGGAGGACCTGTCCTCATGCAGCTCCGCTCACCAATCTCGGTCAGGTGTGGCACAAGCCATCAAGAGATGAGGGGCTGCAGAACACCCCTACCTGAGCGGAACTGAGGCGGGCAGGCAGCACAGAAAGTGCCGGAAGCTTGGTTTGCTGTTTCCCTGAGATAACAAGAGGATTTATTCACCCACGCAGGCAGGCTAACAACTCACACTAAGGAGACTCAACTTCTGAATCAGAAGAGGATGGTAATGTGGAAGTTGTCACATACTTCATATAAATCACACCACTGAAGCTGCACAATATTTACATTTGCAGATAGAGACCTTCTCACTTCAAGGCATAAACCTCCTGCAAATGATAGGAGCTGAAAAGAAATGACTGGGGGGAGGTACAGTTGTCCCTTCTCAAGTCTCTGGCTCCTGCCATTGCTGGACTGACCACTGAGATGAACCACCTCAGGGCTGTTTCACTGGGGCAGTTCCTATGCACCAAAGAGTAGCCAGAGCACAGCAGCATCACTGCCCCCTGCTTTCCTCAAAAACATCTCTGAACACCTACCTGACGCAAAGCCAGATCTATTCTAGTGGTTCCTGAATCCAGTCACTGCCTCTAAAAAACAGTGCAATGCACACAAGTCTTGTCTTCAAGATGATCTCTTTTATATCTCTGGAACCGCCTTTCTGCTGCCCCTGGGCCTAAGAACCAGCAGTACCTCCAGCTTTCTCACTCAGTCGTCTCTCCTCCCGCTGACCGTGCAAACCTCAGATGAAGTTCCTGGCTATCCAAGGCATGTGGGATCACCTCAGACAGTATTTAGAACTGTGTGTGAAATCTGCCCTGTCGGAGCGGGTGTTAAAGCTGAGCAGACCCTGAATCCCACAGGGTCAGGTCCTCTTTAGGGTGATGCAGCAGGAGCAGATCTGTAGAAGAAAACAACTGATGTTGAGGACTTAGTGGCTGTGCTGTAAACATCTGGGGGCTTACTTCAGACTAGCCCTAGCCCTAAGCAATTATCCTCAGAGCCTCCTTACAGGTGCTTTCTCCTAAATTGTTCATGTTCTCTTGATCCAAACTGATGCTAATGCAGCTGCACCCTAAGTGTCCAGAAACATGGACTCCCATCCCACCCCAGTTCCAACGGAGGAGTGTGGGGATTTTGGTAGACATTAGTTTCTAAATGGAAGGACAAGGAAGGTGTAGCAAGAGAGTTACTGAGGAACACGAGATGTCTGTTGTGTTGTGAAGCCAAGGTAGCCTTCACTGAGGTGACACAGCTGAAGGGGGAACTTTATCCCTCTGACACGACCAACCCGCTCCTCTGATGGTTACTCCTGCTCTGTCTCCTTCCTTCTCTTCCCCCTTCCCTGTTTGTGGGACCTCGCTGACAGCTGGTGATGGAAGAGGCCACCAGAGCAGGCTGAGCCAACCTCGGGCAGGGGGTGATGTCCTGGGCACCCCGCTCTCCCGGCATCCCTGGCAGGCCCCTCTCTCTTTGCCTTTCCCTTCGTGTCGGCATTCGTTCTCCCCACACCCCTTAGGGTGCCTCCTCGCAACCCTCTTTCTTTGGGAATGGGAGCCAAAGAAATGGGAGCGCCTTGTCCCGAAACTCCCGTCCCTGGGGATGGCCGGTGGGGCAGGAGGGATGCGTACGGGGGGCGGGGGGCGGCCGGGGCCCTGCAGCAGCAGCCCCTGTGGCCGGGCCCCGGCCGAGACCACCTCCGGGAGCCGCCCGTACCCCGACACAGGCGGCCCCGTCACCCCGCGCCCGCCGGGACCACCGGGAGGAGCCGGGGCCGGATCCGGGGCCGGGGCCGGCGCGGCGGCTCCCCTCCCGCGCCCGTCCGGCCGTCCCGCCCCCTGGCTGCTCGGCCCGGCGGTGCTCCCGCCGCCGCCGCCGTCTCCCCCGCCGGCGCTCCCCGCCCCTCGCCCCTCGCCGTCGCCCCGCCTGGCGGATGGCCGGAGCGCGGGGCCGGGGCCGGCTGCCTGCGGCGTCCGCTGCGGCGGCCCGGGGGGGCCGGGGGAGCGGGGCAGAGGCGCGCACAGCCGCGCGGGGCGCCCGTCGCCATGGCAGCGCTTGCTCCGGCGAGAGGTAAGATGGGTCCCCTCCGGCCCCCGCCGCCGCCGCCGCCGCCGCGATCGGCCCCCGCTCCGTTCCGCTCCGCCGCCGGCCCCCGCTCCGCTCTGCCGCGCACAGGGCGGCGCCGCCGCCGCCGGGCACAGCCGCGCCCTGGGGGCGCCCCGCCGCCGGGCTCCGCGGCCCCGGCCCCCCCCGCCCAGCCCTGGCCGCACCGCACCGCGCCGCGCCTCTCCTCTCCGCAGCCGCCCGCCGAGGCTCGGAGGCGGCCCGGTCCCCCTCGCCGCCCCTCCGGGGGGCCGCCGCCGTGCCCGGGCTGGCGGTGGGTCGCGGGGGGCAGCACCGCAGCTCGGCCTCGGGCCGGCCGCATCCCCTGGCACCCCGCGTTTCTCCGCGCTTCCTTACCATTATTCTGGGTCATCTTCTTCCCCGGACCCCCCCCTCCCCCCGCACACCCCGCCTTTGCCTTCCCCTGAGTCACCAGCCCCGGGGAGTCTGTCCTCTTCCCGCTGGTGGGATGGGTGGTGGGATGAAGCGGGGGGACGGGGGGGGGGCTCTGGCCGGGGAGCAGGGCCAAGTGAGGATGGGTTTCCCCGACCTGGCCATCCCCTGCATCATCTGCGGGGCTCTCCCATCCATGGGAGCCGGATGGACCGCGGCTGAGAGCAGAATTTGGCCCCAAAGCCAGCAGAGGCGGGAGGGTTGGTTCCTGCCTCCTGGAGGGAACAGTGTGGGCCACCAGAACAAGCTTGGGTGGGAAGGGCGGCAGAAGGAGATGCTGCAAGGAAATTCTTTGTCCTGGGATTATCGGGGCCGGCTAGCATGATAACTGTCTCCAGAGGCCACAGGCCTAACTGCAAGAGTGATGGCACTGATGGGGAGAGGGAGAGAAAGATGAGCCAGGGCAGAACGGGGGCATCACCAATCTGGTCATGACAAACTGCTCCAAGCAGGGAGGAGAGGAGGAAGAGCCTCAGGTGGTTACAGAGAGGGTGAGAAAGTACGGAGAAGCAGAAGGAAGGGGAGGGGTGGGAAGAGAGCCACTGGCTCAGATTTGGCAGGGGGACACACCGATCCATCCACAGAAAGACTTAAGTTTACATCTGCTGCGGTCAAGGGAGCAGGCCCATACCTTCCTGGAATACACTGCTTGGGCGTCCCCTATAGATGAAGACCAGGAGAGGGGGTTTGAGCTGGTAGGACCAGGGGTCGCTGGCAAAGGTGAGTAGCCTCAGGACGAGGTCAGCAGTCTTGTTGGCTGGGTTTGTAACCGTGGGGGTCTCTGGAGACCCAGGGCTGCTCTAGCCGAAGCACAAGAGGTGGGCAAGGTGTGTGGCCGAAAGACTTGTGCTTCAAGGCTGTGGGACAGCAGGGTATCGCTGGAGCGGTGGCACGCATCCGTGGAGGGGATGGGATGGGATGGGACAGGAGCAGCAGGTCACAGTCCAGAGCACTGGCAGAGAAAAGCTGAGGTCCAAAGACTGACCTAGCTGTGGGAGCTGTACGACAGGAGCGAGGGGGGGGTCGCAGCAGGTACATGGGGAGGGCAGGGCCAGAATGGAGGCAGCGATGAGAATCAGCCCTTCTGTTAAAAAAAAAAGTCATTAGTAACCCGTTGGGTGCAGAGCCTGAGACTGGAAGGGGCAGGGACCACAGAGTGGAGCACAGCAGCACTGGAAGGAATTGCTGGGGACCCGGAGTCTGGCGTGAAGTATACAGGGACTGCTGCAAATCCAGTTCCCTGAAAGACACAGGGAGTGCTCTGCACAGCCTAAATCATGACAAGGTGTTTGTGTGGGCAAAGAGAGAGAGAGAGAGATCTGGGGAGATAGAATGATCTTAAATTACTTTTTCTCTTTTCTGTCTTCTACAGCGAACCTCGTGCCCTGAATCTCCAAGGGAACCTTTGAAAAGGATCTTCCCCTCCCTGCCATCTCCTTATTGTTTGCCAGCTCTGCCCTGCACCGTGCAGGGAGGCTTGAAAGAGCAGGCTGAGCCCTGGAGGACAGCAAAAAGGACAATGTAGTGAAGGTGCCGTGAGACCTTGGATAGGGAATCCTCTGAATCTTGTTCACTCCCCGCTGATGGCTCTCTGACTGCCTTGGCAGGAACCTCTACCTGGCCACGAGCGTGGCATTTGGCGAGAGGGGGATTACACACGGTGTATGCGCCTCCCTCACCATTTCTGTGAGACCTTTTGTCCTGCCTCCCGTCTCCTCTGAAGCTCTTGGCTAGGTTCTCATTGACTAGGACACTGGGCAGCAGGCACCTGCTACCACCAAACTGTTTGGAGTCCCCAGTCCCTGTTTGCGTGTGGCCTTCACCAGTGCCAGCAGAAGGTGCCTGGTGGGCACATGAAGTAAGGAGAGCTTTTTCTTCGGTGGAAGAGTGGAGGAGAGGGATGAAATAGATGGGGAGGAAAAAAAAAAGTGAGCCCAAGCGATTGAGGGAAGAAGCACTGGAAAGTGTTCATGAGAAAGACAGAGAACAAAGCTGGAAGAGAGAAAGAGAACAAGGGAAAAAACAGGTGAAAAAGTTAGAACGAGGGAAAGAAATATAAGCAAACAGAAGGGAAAGTGAGACAGAGCTGACGGCTGTTCTGCCTAGCACCTGGTGGCAATGCCTTGAGGAACCCCTCCGGCGTGCGTACGCCTGGCATCGCCACTGCAGCAGCAGATGAGGAGGGACGCGGCTCCCCCAGCGCCGAGTCCCACTGATCCTCTAACAGAATCCCAGTGGCAGGGACAGGGTGCAGCCTAGCAGGGGTGGCAGCATGGGGGACTCTGAATCAGAGTCCACTTTGCACAACAACTCTCTGTGGTGGCTGGCATGTGGGATGTTAGCCCTGTTGGCCAACTCATGGATTATCCTCAGCATCACGGCCAAACAGCAGAAACACAAGCCTCTGGAGCTGCTGCTATGCTTCCTTGCTGGGACCCACATCCTCATGGCAGCAGTTCCCCTCACCACCTATGCCGTGGTGCAGCTGCGGCGCGAGTCCTCCGACTACGACTGGAACGAAAGCATCTGCAAGGTCTTTGTCTCCACATACTACACCCTGGCGCTGGCCACCTGCTTCACGGTGGCCTCCCTTTCCTACCACCGGATGTGGATGGTGAGATGGCCAGTCAACTACCGGCTGAGCAACGCCAAGAAGCAGGCTCTGCATGCAGTCATGGGTATCTGGATGGTGTCATTCATCCTCTCCACCCTGCCCTCCATCGGCTGGCACAACAACGGCGAGCGCTACTATGCCCGTGGTTGCCAGTTCATTGTCAGCAAGATAGGGCTGGGCTTTGGTGTCTGCTTTAGCCTCCTGCTGCTGGGAGGAATCGTCATGGGCTTGGTGTGCGTGGGTATCACTTTCTACCAGACCCTGTGGGCACACAGAAGACGCCGGCAGTGCCGCCACCAGCGGGCAGAGGAAGCATCATCCTGCTCTTCATCAGCACACACCACTTTCAATGTGCCGGCCATTGTAGTGGAGGATGTACGAGGCAAAAGGAGGTCTTCACTGGATGGCTCTGAGTCAGCCAAGACCTCCTTGCAGATGACCAACCTCATCAGTGCTATTGTCTTCCTCTACGACACACTCACTGGGGTGCCCATCTTGGTAAGCAGCAAGTTCTCCCTTTCCCTTCAGAGTCTGCAGTTAAACTAGATTTCCTTTTCTCTCAAGTTTTAGAGAAGAAGCTCTGCCTTCTGTCCACCAGCCACAGAGTTGCCACATCTGAATCTGTGTTATTCTGGGGGCTGGCTTTTAAAAGATGGCAGTAACTTCTTCCGCAGCAGCATTTTCTTAAGAGACTTCTAAGCCTGGGGGATACACACCACCACACAGCTAAAAACCGCTGTGAAAGTTTTAAGTGGCTGGGGGATACACACCACACAGCTAAAACCGCTGTGAAAGTTTTAAGTGGCTGAGAGAAGAGGAAATTATTCTGCAAACTTACAGGGGGAATCTGCCTCTGTAAAAACAATGAGATTTCTATTTCTCCAATTTGCTTCTGGGGAACTGATACACCAGCTTTAAAAGCTGCTGCAGACAGTTTTCTTTTTCCTTCTACTTGTATGGTCATTGTCAGCATTCAGGTTTTGTCTGGCTGGTTGATTTTGTGCAAAATTGGAGAGCTGGGGAAGTTCTCAAAGGGAACCATTAAGAGAACAGAGGCTTAGTCACAGCTTTTTTTCTTTTTCCAGTGGCTGTGTCCTTTGTTAGCACCTGTTTGGCTCCAGCTCATAATGAGCACAGGGAAGAAGGGACCCTTACAGCAGGTGTCACGTTTGAGATCTGACAGCTCAGAATACGGTCTGGCAAACCTGGGGGCAACACCCCAGGAAAAGTTCTTCAAAGGGGCATGGGGTGATTACTTGATGAATCCTTTACAGACAGATTTGGGTTGTACTACAGAATTTGACTCCCATTGTCTTTCTCCCTTGATCTCCACTTCTGTCTTCTCTCTTGGCATCGTTTCTCCTCTTACCTTGAAGGTTGTGAGCTTTTTTAGCCTGCGCTATGATACGGCCCCCACCTGGATGGTCCTGGCTGTGCTCTGGTGCTCCATGGTGCAGACCCTGCTGCTCCCCTCCTTCATCTGGTCCTGTGAGCGCTACCGAGCAGATCTCCGCACCGTGTGGGAGCAGTGTGTGGCTATCATGTCTGAGGAAGATGCAGATGATGGTAAGCTCCTCACCACCCCAGTCACTTTTCTTCACTACCCCCCTCCCCAAAAGACTACAGGGGAAAGAGGGGTCCGCCTAGGGGAAAAGGACCCAAGTCGTGGTGTGGGTGACTCAGTGGGATTCATGTTATAGCTTGGAGTCAGCAGCCCCGAGGAAATTTCTTCTGGAGAAGGCTCTGCCACTCACTCGCTGCCTTAGGACTCGCTGGCATCCAGGAAAAATTAGTGCAACATCCTTCACAGTAGATGCAAGAGTAGAGATGATGTGTAGAGCTGCCAAACCACAACAGAAGTGACACGCTGGGCCTCAGCCCAACTTGCTGATCCAGAGGTCCAAGTTCTGGCAGAGAGCAATTCAAAAGCGAGACAGAAGAAACAGGGCAGTCTCTGGGTGCTTTAGTGCTGCTGCAAGCAGAAAGACGAGGTCCTTGTTCAGAAGTGAGCCCTGAGGGCTGCAAGTAGGGCGGCAGAAGTCAGTCAAGCGTTAGGATGGCATCCAGGTGCCCTGATAATTCTCCTCTCCTGGCTGAAAACTGTTGACTGCCGTTCTCCTCTTTGCCAACAGATGGTGTGTGCGATGATTATGGCGATGGCAGGATCTGCAAAGTGAGATTTGATGCCAACGGTGCTGCAGCTGTGAAGCGGGACTCCCGGGACATCAAGCTGCTACCCATGCACCACATGTTGTTGCCCCAGGACAAGGTGCACTACCTGCAGGTGAGCTGAGAGCTAGCAGGGGCAGCCACACAACCTACTTCCTTCTCTGTCAATCTCCCACGCTTTTATGTCCTCTTGAGTCTCTTCTCTGAGAAAGCCTCAGCTATTCCCCTCCTGTTCTGTCTCTTCAAGTCTCCCATCACCTGCCTCCTTCTCTGTTTTCCAGGTCCCTATCTCACGGAGAATGTCACATGATGAGACTAACATCTTCTCCGCCCACCGCTCTGCTCCATCCTTCCTACACAAGTGGTCTTCATCTGACGACATCCGCATTTCCACCCCCCGCAAGCCTGGAGGCCCTGGCTTCTTGCCTCCTCAGCTGCATGACTACCAGCACCGCCGGCGGCCCCCAGAAGATGAGCTGACGACCCTACGGCAGTTTTTGGAGGGGGGGCTGTTGCCCCGCGGCTCCAGCTCAAGCGCCTGCTTCTTCCGAGATGAGATCACTACGTTTATCGACGAGACACCTCAACCCACCCCAGCCTGCAGCCCGTGGCATTCCCGTATCCCACTCGCATCACGCCGCGATCGCCGCCTCTCCCTTGGCAGCAGAGAGGAGGAGAACGCCGACCGGCCACGGCGCTGCTCCTTGGCTGGCAACGAAGCCTGGCATCTGCAGGACGGAGAGCAGGCGCCGCGTGAAAGGACCCTTGAGGCCTGCGAGGCACAGACCTTCCAGGATCCCAAACTATGAGAGACAGCATCCAACATTCAGTGCCATCACTGTTTTTAAATAAAACTTCGAGTGTTCCCTTTGTCCCGGGACCCGATCACTAATCTGCATTCTCATCTTTCTCGCCAGCAGGCAGGAAACACGGCACCCCACGCTGGTGCGGAGGGGGGGGAAAGAAGTGGGACAGACCCGCAGAAGGGAGCGCCGGACGGACAGACGGACAGACAGACAGCCTGTGCCTGCTCTCAGGTTACAAACACACCCACCGCTGTCACCACCACTTGGCACCCTCGCCAGTCCTGTTCCCCTTTGTAAACTCCACCCTCGCATCCGCGCTGCCCTAAGACACAAGGCAGGCGCAGAACGGTATTAAAATTCTATATTTGGAGTGTCAATCGTGTTGTCTGTTTTTAAAATAATATATTAGTAATAATTTTGTTTCCATAGAAACAAAATGACTGGCCCAATATTTAATGAAGCAGCTTCCCAGGCTTCTGGAAGGGAGATGTGTAATGTGCAAGGCTCCTTTCCTCCCTCGCCATCCCTTTCTTGTCAGTGCGTCTGGAGGGCAGCAGATGCTCAGCAGCCCGGGGAAGGGAACGAAGCCCATACAGGAGTTGTCATGGGAGACCGGGTGAAAAGTTGTCCTGTCCATTTCAGGGGCGACTCTGGCTGCCTACAGCTAAGCGGCCTCTGTGCTATCTAGTATCACTCAGCAAAAGGTATTGCTCTGGGGCAATCCCAGGCTTGAAAACAGTTAAATTCTTTCCCAAAAGACCCTGACCCATAACATTTCATTTCACCAGTGCAAACTGATGTTGATTCATAGAATCATAGAATCACTTAGGTTGGAAAAGACCCTTGAGATCACTGAGTCCAGCCATCTACCCTACATCTACATCTACATCTACAAAGTTCTCCCCTACACCCTGTCCTCCAACACCACATCTAAACGACTCAAACACGTCCAGGGATGGTGACTCAACCACCTCCCTGGGCAGCCTATTCCAGTGTCTGACCACTTTTTCTGTGAAAAACTCTTTCCTAATGTCCAGTCTAAACCTACCCTGTTGTAGCTTGAAGCCATTCCCTCTTGTTCCATCACTAATTACCAGCACCAACCTCTCTACAGTATCCTTTCAAGTAGTTGTAGAGAATGATGAGGTCACCCCTCAGTCTCCTCTTCCTCAAACTAAACAGTCCCAGCTCCTTCAATCACTCTTCATACGATTTGTTCTCCAGGCCCTTCACCAGCTTTGTTGCCCTCCTCTGCACCCGCTCCAGCACCTCGATGTCTCTCTTGGATTGAGGGGCCCAGAACTGAACACAATACTTGAGGTGTTCCCTCACCAGTGCCGAGTACAGGGGGACAATCACCTCCCTACTTCTGCTGGCCACGCTATTTCTAATACAAACCAGGATGCCATTGGCTTTCTTGGCCACCTGGGCACCCTGCCAGCTTATATTCAGCCACTTGTCAATTAGAACACCCAAGTCCTTTTCTGCCAGGCAGCTTTCCAGCCACACTTCCCCAAGCCTGTACCGATGCATGGGGTTGTTGTAGCCCAAGCGCAGGACCTGGCACTTGGCCTTGTTGAAGCTCATACTGTTAATGTTGGCGCATCCATTCAACCTATCTAAGTCTCTCTGTAGAGCCTCCCTATCCTCATTGAGATCACCACTGCCACTTCACTTGGTGTCATCTGTGAACTTACTGATGATACACTCTATGTCCTTATCAAGATCATCAATGAAGATGTTAAAGAGAAATGGTCCCAACACATTCCAGTGTGAACTTTTCATCAAACATGATGGCCCAAACTTCTCACCCAAACATGAGGGCTGACAGAGCTGGTCAGGGGGAAGGCCCCCAGTTGCCCACACCGTCAAAGCTGGGAGCGGTGAGGTCTGGAGCAAAACTCTTGGAAGGGAGGTGCAGAGGTAGTATGTGGGAGATGGACCTCCCGCATGGTACAAGTAGTTGGTGTAGTGGGTGTAGTTCCAGCCCTGTGGGTGAGGGTTTGGCTGGATCAGAGTAGCTGTGGGAGACAGGGGCCCCTCTGCCTCCAAAGCGCTTCTCCACATGATGGGACTTGCTCCACGAACTGTCAAAGCATGCCTCATCCCCGGCGTGGAGACTGATAGATCAACCATAACCTCTTACCAGACATCTCCTTGGAGGGTGACCAAAGGGTGGGGTGGCGCTGGGCCTGGACAAAGGGACCACCTCAGACAAGGAGGTGCCGGGGGGCTGATAGCCCTCCCGCAGGACCAACACTGGGCTGCTCCAGGCGTCTACGAAGAGGAGATGGAGAGACGCCGGGTGGGAGGGTGGGCAATCCGGCCCTTGCCCCCCCTCCAGCCGCCCTCTCCCCGGCTCCCCAACCTGGACACCGAGCACCGCCCGCCGCCCGCCACGGCCCGGCCCCCTGGGTGGGCCTACCCGCCCCGGACCCCCTCTCCTCCTCCTCCTCCTGCTCTTCCCCTCAGGCGGCTCGGCCATGGCCTCCCTCCCCTGTCTTTTCTTCCTCCTCCTCGCCACCGCCGCCACCGCCACGTCGCCGGGCCGGCTGGTCCCCTACGACCTGCTGTACGCCGACGGGGTGCGGGCCTACTTCGCCCGGGACTGGGGGCGGGCGGCCGAGCTGCTGCAACGCGCCCTCCAGAGCTACGCGGGGCTGCGGGCCGCCCGCCGCTCCTGCCGTGCCGCCTGCCGCCGGGAGGCGCCGTTCCTCGGCGGGGCGGCGGAGCCGGAGCCGGAGGAGCCCTGGGAGGCCGCCCTCTTGGGCCGGGTGCTGCAGCGGGCCGACTGCCTGCAGCACTGCCTGGGCCGCCGGCTGGGCGCCGCGACCTCCGCCCACCGGGCCAGCCCCACCATCCGCCGGGACTTCGAGCAGAGGGAGCCTTACAACTACCTCCAGGTGGCCTTTTTCCAGGTGGGGGCCGCCCCCGGGGGTGGGAGTCGCTCTGTCTCCCGAGAGGGTGGCTGTCTGCAGAGGGAGGGGGGCCACCAAGCCGTCTGAGGAGGCTTGTCAGCCCCGGGAGAGTCAGTACTGGGACGAAGGGATGGAATGTACCCTCAGCAAGTTTGCTGATGACACAAAACTAGGAGGGGTGGCTGACACCCCAGGAGGCTGTGCCACCGTACAGAGAGACCTGGACAGGCTGGAGGGATGGGCCGAGAGAAACCTAATGAAATTTAACAACGGCAAGTGTAGGGTGCTGCACCTGGGGAGAAATAACCCCCTGCACCAGGACAGGTTGGGGGCTGACCTGCTGGAGAGCACCTCTGGAGAGAAAGACCTGGGAGTCCTGGTGGACAACGGGATGACCATGAGCCAGCAATGTGCGCTTGTGGCCAAGAAGGCCAATGGCGTCCTGGTGGGCATCAAGAAGAGCGTGGCCAGCAGGTCGAGGGAGGTCATCCTGCCACTCTACTCTGCCCTGGTGAGGCCCTATCTGGAGTACTGTGTCCAGTTCTGGGCTCCCCAGTTCAAGAAGGACAGGCAACTGCTGGAGAGGGTACAGCAGAGGGCCACAAAGATGAGGGGCCTGGAGCATCTCTCCTATGAGGAAAGGCTGAGGGACTTGGGTCTTTTTAGTCTTGACAAGAGAAGACTTAGGTGGGATCTGATCAATGCATACAAAGACTTAAAGGAAGGGTGTCAGGAGGATGGGGCTGGTCTTTTTTCAGTGGTGCCCAGTGACAGGACAAGAGGAACTGGCACAAACTTGAGTATACGAAGTTCCACCTAAACATGAGGAGGAACTTCTTTACTGTGAGAGCGGTAGAGCACTGGAACAGCGGTGGTGGCCCAGGGAGGTGGTGAAGTCTCCTTCTCTGGAGACATTCAAAACCCACCTGGACAAGTTCCTCAGCAATGTGCTCTAGGTGGATCCACTCTGGTGGTGGGGTTGGACTAGATGATCTCCAGAGGTCCCTTCCAATCCCATCTGATTCTATGATTCTATGAGAGGGGGCACAGGAACCTTGGTGGGTGACTCCAGGGAGCAGCTGGGGCAAATGGGCGGAAGAGGGAGAGGGGGGAGGCGGGAGGAGTGTGACAGGTGCTTTTGCTGCCTTCTGTCCTGCAGCTGAAGAAGCTGGACCAGGCTGTGTCTGCCGCTCACACCTTCTTTGTGGCGAACCCCCAGCACCTCCAAATGCGGGAGGACATGGAGAAGTACCGGCGTATGTCAGGGGTGAAGTCAGATAACTTCCGCGACCTGGAGGCCACGCCGCACTGGGTGAGGGTTCTATGCAGAGCCAGGCATCAGCAGCTCCTACCCCATCCCAGGGACTGCTCTGCGACCCTGATTTGTTCCCACAAAAGGGCCATGGCTTGAGACAGGGGCCATGTACACAGAATGATTTAGTCTGGAAGAGACCTTTAAAGGTTACCTAGTCCAACCCCCTGCCATAAGCAGGGACATCTTTCACAAGATCAAGTTGCCAAGAGGCCCATCCAGCTTGACTTTCAACACTTCCAGTGATGGGGCATCCACAGCTTATCTGGGCAGCCTGCTCCAGCATCTCACCACCTTCATTGTAACATATGTCTTCTTTATCTCCGGTCTAAATCTACCCTCTTTCAGCTTAAAACTGTTGTCCCTTATCCTGTCCCTACAGGCCTCGGTCAAAAGTCTTGCTCAGTGTTTCTTACAAGCCCCTTTTATCTTTGAAAGCCTGAAAGAAGGTCTCTCTGAAGCCTTCTCTTCAGGGTGAAGACAAACCATTGCAAGTGTGACACAGATACTTTCTGGTGACACTTACGACAGGCTGCAGCGCCTTTGAGAAGTGTATCTGGCTTAAGTCCAGAAGATTTGCTGTCACAGCCTGGTGGGCTGTGCATGTTCAGGCAGGCCCCTAGATGTCACCACTACCCCGTGAGTGACTGGAAGCCTCAGAGCGTCCTTTGGTGTCACCCACATTGATGAGGGACCTGGATCTGTCCTTCACAGGAAGCATATGAGGCTGGGGTGCAGCACTACAATGCAGATGAGTACCTGCAGGCTGTGGCCAGGCTGGAGGAGTCACTCAGAGAGGCGCTGTCGGCACTGGAAGAATGTCGTGCCCTGTGTGAAGGTCCTTGGGAGGATGAAGATGAGGAGGAGGAGGAGATGCAACCTGGCCTATACGAAGCCATTGCAGGTAGTGTCAGAGGTTTGGGCAGGAAGGCCATGCTCCCCACACTGGGCATGTCCCATTTGCCAGTGTTCCTGTCTGGAAGAATTGTGGGCTACTGCTTTTCTTGCTCCTCTCTTTTGCAGCCCATTATGTTCAGGTTTTGAAGTGCAGACAGCAGTGCGTCCTTGAAATTGCCACAAAGCCAGGGCGGATTTCTGCCACGGAAGATTTCATTCCCTCTCATCTTGATTTACTGCAGTTTGCCTACGATCAAGGTGAGTAGAGCCACAACCCAGTGGGTTGTGCTGTGGCACCCCTAAGTTTGCCCTTTTCCTCTGGACCTGGAGGGCAGCATGTCACGGGGAGAACCGGCACACTGACCTGAGCTCTACCTCTCTTTTCCCCCTTCTGCCCTCCAACTGTTCCCAGAACCTCTCTTCTTTTGCTCAAGCCTGTGTCCACCTTGGGAGAGGTCCCTTGTGGCCCACTTCAGTCTCCTTGTGCAGCTTCTGTAATGTGTGGCTGTTCCCGCTTCTTTCCTCCATCAATCTCCATTTCAAGTCCTTGCTCCAACTATCTCCTGTGTATTTTGTACCCTCCTTTTCAGTACCTGGCTCCAGACGAGGGCCCCAACTTCCTATCTAGAGCATGCACATGCATCTCATTTCAACAGTGGTTGTTGAGTCCTTCTGACTCATCCCTACTTGCCCTCACGAAACTGATGGCCTGTCATGAAATTGATGATCCTGTCAGTCACTTTCACAGGTCCCTCAGCTCTTCTCTTGGATACCTCTGCTCCTTCCCACACTGACCCAACTGTCTCTCATCTCCTCTGTCACACCGTTGGTAAAACTTTCATCTCAAAGAGGCCTCCAGACCCCTCGTCACGTCTATTAGCTGAGGGAGGTGGGACTGTCTTTCTTCCAAATGTATACTTGCTTTCTCTCTGTCTCCTCTGAACAAGCTCCCAATAAATACTGAAAGTTGGCCCATTCTTTACTGGGCTCGTTCCCTGTATTCTCTGCCCATCGTTGGGTAGAGGCCCAACTAGGCAGGGCTTGATGTGTACCTGGTGTAAGGCCTTCTACTGCTGGATCTTGACCAGGGCATTAGGTGCTACTGACCTATACACATTTGCTGCTGACATCGAGTCTTTCAGAGACATATTTTTATTCTGTTCTATCCCTGCCCAAGTCGGGAACCAGGCACTGGCTGCTGAATGTGCTGCTTCCTACTTACTCTTCTATCCCACGGATGAGCCAACATTGGAGAAAATGAAACAGTATCGTGCAGAACTGGGAGAGGACACAGCTGTCACAGCAAGAGAGGTAGTTACAACCCCAGGTCTGTACGTCTTGGCCCTCCCCTATCCCATATGATGGGATCACAGTTGAAGAGAGAAAAAGGGAAGCATGTTTCATGGCAGATGTGTGCCAAGCCCATCTCCAGAAGAAACTGGAGCCTGAGTTTACTTACAGTCTGTGTCAGGCAAGGTCCCTTCAGGACAGAACACAGCTTTCACAGTGCACAGCAGTGTGTTGGGACAGGTTTCTGCCCTGGACAGGGATAGTGTTGTCATTCGTGGGATGATTGTTTGACAGCCTATTTGCTTCCTTTAGAGTATTCAACATTATGTGCAGAGATCTTTGATGGAGAAGAAGTTGATTTATTTTGCAGTGGAGCATCTAGGAGGAACATTTAATGACCCTGTAAGTAACAGTATCATCTTAACCTTCCTACTGTGATTTCGCCAAGACAGTTGCCAGAATTCACTTCAGTAGCACATGATCCAGAAAGGATCATATGCTGATGAGAAGGATCCCCAGGTCCTTATGAGGACTGCTCCAGGACTGAAGTTAGTTTCAAACTGGTGCTGTAACCATATGCTTTAGCTCAGTCTGGCTGTCGTCAGAAGCAGACCAGAACCATTGGTCTGATACTGGAGAAGCAGAACAAGGGACTGGTTGTTTGACATGATCCAATGTGGAAGAAGTTTGTTGTTTACTGAACTGTCTGTATTTGTTCCTCCAGGATCTTTGGACTCCAGATGAGCTGATTCCTGAAAACCTAAAGGAAAAATACAGGTAAGGTTAGCCAAGTCGACTAGGATTGAAATGCAAGTGTTGGAAGTAGAGAATGAGGTTGGACTGGGAGGGGTGGTACGAGGAGCAGTGATACCTACTGAGGAGTGGGCAAAACAGGAACATGAAGGATGTGAAGTGCTACCACAGAGGAGGGTTAGGCATAGCTCTGTGTACTGACAGCACTGGTCTCTGTTTTTTCCCTTCCTCCCGAGAGAGGATCAGGAGAAGCAAAAGCAGGAAACCCTGGATATGGAAGAGAGTGAGAAGAGGGGTGAGTAAAAGAGCTTGAAGAAGGACTTGGATGCAGTCAGCCAGGCTAAGTGCTGTCTTTTCTTCCATCCTCAGACATTTGAATGCTAGCGTAGATGCAGACTGACTGGAATGGCTCGGCAAGTCTTCTCACTGTTTCTTTCTCCCTCTTTGATGCATGTGTAATCTTGCAAAATCTCACTGCGTACATCTCTGGGATGGGAACTCAAAGAGCACTGTGGCTGGAGAAGCTGAGAGCAGTGGTGCCTGAATACGTGACAAGCCCGTGGACATGCAGATCCCTGTTCAGTGTGGCAGGAGTGTCTACACCAAACCTGGTTTAACTCCACCAGCCTGACTTCAAACAACATTTTTCTGAAGGGGACGAGGAGAGATGGGGGAAAATGGAAACCGGAAACACACTATTTGGCTTGGGCAAGTCTTTCCCTGAAAAACACAAGTCCAAATGGTTTGTGGCTGAATGCTGTAGACTGCAGTGCAGAGTCCTGTCTTCCTGCTGGTCCACTCTTATGTGTGGACACACAGCCTCATGCAGGGCTCTGTCCTGGAGTCTTTGCTTGAAGTGACCCCAAGCGGTTCTCTGCTGTGACACATGGGAGAGCAGATCAATGTAAGGGCCTGAGTGCCTTGGCATTCCTGACCATCCAGAGGTCAGAAGGGAGTGAAAAAAAGGCCAAAGATCAAAAGATCAGATCACCAAACTAATACCCGTTGCTTCTCTTTGGGGCTGAAGAAAGTAGAAAGATTCACTGGAGATAATTCTGGAATGAGATGTGTGATTGAAAGGAGGGTTGATGGATGTGTTTACCCGCTTCTTTTCTCCAGAGCCTCACCCCAGCAGGCTGGACCTGTTCTGCTGCTGTGACCCACAACTTTCCCCAGCTCCCTCTGCTCTCCCAGCAAGCCCCAAGTTTCTGCTGGCTCCTGAAGCACTCGCTGTGCTTCCCCAGCTGATGCTCTAGTTCCCCTGAAGCATGTGAGGGGTACAAGTGGCCCAGGTCTGCGAGGAACGGGCACTTCTGGGGAACTGTCCTGTCTTCTCAGAGAATGTATAGTGTCTCTCCACTTCCTTATCCAGGCTGGGGGTTGGTGTCTGAGGGCTTCAGGTCCAAAGCTTGCTCATGTCTATCTGTACTTGCTTCTTGGCAGGTCCTTTGCCTTTTGAGGGTATTGCTATCACGATGGATTCCCACCAGATGAATGGAACCCAGAGGGTGGTGTTCGACAGAGTGCTGACAGAGTCTGAGTGTAAGGACCTTCTTCGGTTGACAAAGGTGAGGCCTGGGTTTGTAGGAGGTCCTGTATGTTTCCATGGAGGAGAGATGGCAACCTAATGTGTGTCATGTGTATCCTTCTCTTCCAGGCAGCAGGAGAAGCAGGAAATGGCTACCGGGCAAGACGATCACCTCACACCCCACATGAGAGATTTGAAGGGTTAACTGTTTTGAAGGCCATGCAGGTAAGCGGCTCTGCATCCTTCTACTGCCTCCTTGATTATCCAGAAAGAGTGTTTGCCACCTGAGCATTTTTCTCTGTGAAATGCACTCTGGATGGTGTCATGGGTGGGTTATCTTCCCCACAAGCACGTGTGGTCTCCCCTGACCCTCTTCCTCCACAGTCATATTTGGGCACTTTGTACATGGAGGGCTTGACAAATGCTTTCTCTCCTGTGAGACAGTTTCAGGAATGCTACTTGTCCCCATACAGTAGTCTTACAGACATGCTTATCTTAGAATTGGAGAATAAATTAAGGTGGAAGGAGACTCTGGAAATCTCTAGTCTGACTCCCTGCATGCATCATGGCTAATTCCAAAGCTAGGTGAGATCCCTCAAGGCTTTGCTTAGGCAAGTCCTGAACGTCTCCAAAGGTGGAGATTCCCCAGCCTCTCCAGATACCTGTTTCAGTGCTGTGCCACTCTCAGGAGGATGAAATTTTTCTTTATTTCTAGCCAAAATTTCCCTTGCTGCAGCTTTTCCCTGTTGCCTCTTGTCTTTTCAGTGTGTCCCTCTGAGAAGAAACTGTCTCCATCTTCTCTCTAACCCCCTTTAGGTGGACAAGACTGTAGTTAGATCCTCCTTCGGCCTTCTCTTCTCCAGGCTGAAGAAACCCAGACCTTGCAGCCTCTGTTTCTAAGTCACGTGCTCCAACACCCCTGCCATCTTAAAACCCTGCACCGAAGACTCTCTCCAGTTTGCTAGTGTCCCTTGTGTACTGGGGGACACAAAATGATGCTGCATTTCAGCTTCTTGTGCTGAATAGAAAGAATTGCTGTGCTGTACAGGTGTACTCCTGACTTGTATTTACATGAGGAAACGTGTTCTTTTCTTACATGTGTGACCAGAGGACTTTACACAGATCTCTTCTTCTGTACTGTGTACGTGTACCATTTCTGAGTGTCTTTCTATGTAAGTATTCTAACAGGTCTGTTTTTCGCTCGTAGCTGGCCCAGCGTGGGGACGTGGACTGGAGAGATGCCAGATTGCTTCTGCAGGCCAGTGAGAAGTCTAGAAAAATCATAGAGTCCTATTTTACTCCTGGAAAGAAACTTCATTTCTCATTCACGCATCTTGTGTGCCGCACGGCTGTAGACGGTAAAGAATCTTTCACCCTGTCTCCCGGAGAGTCTCCTCAGTCCCATCCATGTACTCTCAGGGGACTCTCTTCCCTTTACTCTCACTGTGCCCCTTTCTCTCTGCCTTGTTCTTTCTTGAATCTGAAAATGCCCCTACTCTTTTTTTTGTAATTTCCCTTTTCAGGGGAACAGGAAGGTCGCATGGATCTTAGTCATCCTGTCCATGCTGATAATTGTCTTTTGGATCCTGAGGGACAAGAGTGCTGGAGAGAGCCACCTGCCTATGTGTACAGGGACTACAGGTAAGAGAAGAAGGGGGCCTGCATTACATCGTGTGGGGATCAGAACATCTCCCCGGCCCCATCAGGGGATGAGCTCAGCTTATAGAAACCACGTGATGGGTTGGTTGGCTCAAAGTCAGCCAGGACTGTAGCATCAGGCAGAAGGCTGCATCGGTGGCTTCCGAGTGAGGTGTGAAACACCTTCCCTAGGCTGGGAAGAAGATCTGGCATTTCTCCCTCCTCGCAGCCAGCATTACTGGAGAGCAGAATGAGGCTGGGAGGCTGCACAGACTAGAACCATGGTACCAGATTGTTGCCTAATGGGTAATACAGTCCACTGCCAGTCCTTAGGACAGCCAGTTTCTTCTAATCAAGTTGTGTCTTTCACAGTCTTCTGTGCATTACAGGAGAGGGAGAGCCAAGCTCCTTGGATTTCCTTTGTTTGTGCAGTCAGTCTTACTTTGGAGACTATTCTCTCTGTTTGTCTCTCAAGATTCACTGCCGATACTTTGTGTTGGGTTTTCCGTTCTGTGTGAGAGGGTTTTTTTCCAGCCTATGGCAGATTTTGTTACTCTCCTGTGAAAGAACCTGAAATATATTTTAGTGACAATTGTTGCACACTGCAGCCAGATGAGGTCAGTTGACTACAGTTGATTCCTCCTATTTATCATCCCATCCCTGGGCATCCAGAAATCTTATTTGCCTGATTTTTGAGTAGTAGCTGAACCCAGAGCAGAAATCTTCTCTGAGCAGCCTGTGATAAGGATGTGGGACTTGCAGGGAACTCCAGTATCATTGAGTATGTTTCCCTTCTGATACAGATGTTGACGTGGTATAGTCAGATTGTAAAGTTACCAGGCTCTGTCATGAAACAGGTTAGATCTCTGTCCCTCCTGTGGGAAAGCTCTCCTGTCACCTCACTCCTCCCTGGGCTTCTCTCACTTCTACTCGAATCTATGTTAAAATATCTTCCTGGGACCTGTGCCACTGAGTTATTTCCAGGAGTATTTCTGTCCTCTGGCAGAGTGAATTGTGATGGACCAACCAACTCACAAGAGCTGAGCTCTTCCAGTGTCCTTTTGAAACAGGTCCCTGTGCTCCAAACTTCCTGGGTCTCTTCTGTGTATTTGTGCGAGGGTCATTAATGAAACTATTGAACAGGACTGGGGCCAGGGGTCCAAGAGTCCCAGTGATCCTCCTCCAGGCGAACAGTGCTCTTTTGGATGGCCATGGTGCACTAGTCACTGTGTAATGTTCATGTGCTCTTTGCCTTCTCTGTGTTTATTAATAATTTATCTAGTGGCACTGTTCTGAGTACTTTTACCAGAGTCCAAACTGCTGAGATGGAGCACGTTGTCTTTTCCTGGCAAATCAACTGCTTTGTCGAAGATTGTGTGGCTAGCCCGATCTACTTTTAGTATACCCCTGTTACATTTTAAGACTGTTTTCCATTTACCTCTTGACCTTTAATTATCCTTCTCCTCAGAAATGGAGTCTGAAGCCCTACATACTACTGAGGTCAGGCTAACAAGCCTGTTTATGCTTCAACCATTACCCCTATCCTCCTGCCCCTTCGTGCATGTGAGAGCTATCCTTGCTTCTCTCCAGTCATGTTATCACCCTGACTTCACAGTTTTATTAAAAGCTCTATGGCAGAAGAGCTATAACTTCCTGGGTCTCAGGGCTGGCAATCCTCTCACTGTCGTTATGTCCTTAACGTTGTGCTTCAGCAGCCATAGTGTTGATTTTTGTTTCTTTCTGCAAGTCCCATTAACAAGCCTCTCTTGTTCATCTGACATTTTCTATCAGTAATTGAATACTAAGAGGAATGCAAGTAGTTTGTGGTCCATTCTTTCACCTAGTTGACTGTTGTCTCACCTGCACTGCACAGTGGCCTCACTACTTCTCTTTTTATCTAACATTAGTAAAGAAATTTCTTAATTTAGTTTCATTTTTATGCATGCACTAAGCTTCTTTTTGACCATTCTTACATGACCCTAAAATTCCTTGACTCTTGAGACGTGGCTTGCTTTGCTGACCAGTTTCCTCTTCCAGGCTTTGACTTATTTCCAATGTTAAAACATAACATCATGCCAGGTCAGAACTAAAGTCCATCTAGCCCAGGGTGTTGTCACAACAGTGCCACAGATGCATGCTATAGAGGATTAAAAAAAAAAACAAAAAAAACAGGACAAACACGTAGAACTGACTCCCTGGTGTACTCTCCTCGCCTCCTGTGGTTTGCAGCTCAGGGACCTCCCTGAGTTAGGCTCTGCTGTATTTAACACCCCCAAATGGATTCTCCTGTTACCTGGTCTGGTCGCTTTTTGAACCTGTGGTATCGTTCAGGTGCCACAGCCTGCTGTGGCAAGGAGTGTGGGGGAGCACCTGGGAGGAATGAGCTTCGCCGTACATATGTCCTCTTTCATTTTGTCCACAGTGGCATTCTCTACCTCAATGATGACTTCCAAGGTGGGGGCCTTTTCTTCACTGAAATGGACACTGTGACTGTCACAGTAAGTCTGGAAGTGGCCAAAAAAAGGAGGGAGCACTGAGGGTGAGACTTAGTTTGGGCAGGAGGAAACTAACAACTGGTTATTGGAGCCCACCTCTCCTAAAACAACCCAGTGCTGGTGCTGGGGCAGATTCAAATTGGGACAGCTAAAGGGAAATTGAGGCAAATCTCAGACAGAGGAGAGGTTAACTCCTTTCTAGCTGAGATGTTCCAAGCTCTTGCAGTTTGTGGGTGTCTGTGGCATAGGATGTCCCTCTGATACTCCCTTACCATCCCCAATGTCTACCTTGCTCATAGACTGGCAGCGGATGCCTAGTGTTCCATGTTCCCAGCAGCACTGTTACCTCTCCACAATGACCTTACACCCCAGAGGAGGGGGCTGCTGGCTTCATTGTCTCTTCTGTCTCTCCTGTCAGGCCAAGGTGCATCCTAAGTGCGGGAGGCTGGTAGCCTTCAGCTCTGGCAAGGAGAACCCCCACGGCGTGTGGGCAGTGAGCCGCGGCAGGCGCTGCGCCATCGCTCTCTGGTACACACACTCCCAGGAGCACGCTGAGCAGGTAAGGGACCATGCTGGAGAAATGGATAAGAGTACCTCCGAGCTAGATCAAATCCCTCTGAGGAGCAGCTTGGGGTCTTTCTCATGGAGCATGGCCTAGTGCAGCAGCTGGGGGTTGTCCTCTGACAAGGTACCTGGTAGGGGGGGCCAGCCTGTGATGGCTTCCGCAAGAGAGAATGGGCTCTGGGAGGGTTGGATCGATGTGGCAAAGACAAGATGTGGCTTCTCAGACCCCGTGAGCAGGACAAAGACCCTAGCAGCGAGGGGTTCACACCATCTCTTTGTGGCTGCAGGAGCGGGTGAAGGCAGAGGAGCTGATGGAACAGAGGGCTGTGGAGCAGGACCAGCCTGATGAAGAAGAAGGTCAGGCTGAGCACAGCAGCAGATCCTCCTCAGAGCTTCCCGTTTCCAGCAGCGGGGCCAGGCCTACGAGCCGGAGACACAAGCCTGTCTCAGACAGGACACAGCAACCCAAGGAGCTGCGGGCCAGAGATGAGTTCTGAGCAGACGGGGCTGCAGGGGCAGGACTGGCACACACCGTGGCCTGGCAGGTCTTGGTAGCACCGGGACCACAGAAGCCTGGAGAAGTGTATTAGCATGCTAGAGACGTAGTGATGGGGAGGGATGCAGCTTTCTTCTCTGTGACATCCCAGCAGCTGAAAACTGGGAGCAGGGACATTAGAGTCCCTGATGTATTAAAGTCAGTGACACGAGGAACTTTCTTCACTTCCTCACCAACATGTTTGTATCCCTCAGAAGTAAAAAAGCAGGGTCTTCTCAGTGCCAGCTTCTTGGTCATCCAGGACGAAATCCAAGAGGTGGAGGAGGAGCCTGGGGTCTTTCAGCAAGGGCTGTTCAACATTCGGGAACTCAGAGCAGAAGCCTGTGAATTTCCGAGGCTCCTGCAAACTCCAGAGACTCACAATTGGTCTGAGGGGGAAGGTGAGGGGCTGTGAACATACGGAATAAAAGCAAAATGCTGGACACAGGTGTTGGTGGGAGCTCAAGTCTGTACACCAGGAGGGATACATGCACAGTCATTGCCGATGGAAATTTAATTAACAAATGGTAGAAGGAGATTGAGCCCTGGGTGAAAGAAAACAAACAAAGTATTTGTCCAGATGCCAGGTCCTTCTGATAAGGGAGAGCAAGAGAGAAAGTCGGCTCTGCCATGACCAACCCCTGGGAAGGGTGCCTTTAAGAAAAAGCACTGCACGCTCAGGTTTCCCTGCAGCAAGGCCTTTCTTGCTTTTTTTTAATTTCCTGCTCCAAGCACCAAATTGCCTCTGAAAGCAGAAGAGATGTTTTGTTTACCATTTTCCACCCTGATAGAAAGACAATCTGCTGTCACTGCCCAGGGGATTAGTGTCCCGAGATGGGATTATATTGTAGCCAAACAGGAATTGAATGGGGTGGATGCAGAGTATCAAAAAAGAGCAGTGACTCTTTTCCTGGGAAGCATTAGAGCCAGAGATCAATCTGTGGTCATGGCAGACACAGGCCTTGATGAGGATTGTGTTTGGAGACCCCAACTACATACAGCTCAGATGGAAGGAATCTGTAGGGCCAGTGGTGTAAGAGGTGAGTGGGTGATCCCCTCATCACTGATCACTGCTCCATGGAAAGGGAAGTCTTTCCTCAGTCTAAATCCAGGCACTTCCTGAACATGGGAAGCTTGGGAAACCTGCATTGGCAAACCTTTTTCCCTCCCGTCCTCCCCAGGGTCACAGGAAAAAGGCAATTTGATGTGTGCGTTTCAGATTCCCCCTCCCTGGCACCTGGAGGTCCATCACACCCTGGCACTCACACGTCCATCCCCATGATTTATGTGGGGCACGGGATGGTTCCTGGGCATCCTGACACAGATGTGTTGAGGGGTGAGAGGCCAACGTCCACATCTCTGGCTTGCTTTGCCCGAAGGTGGCTTGGGTGATTAGACTGATGGCCTCCTGACGTCAGATGAGATCCGTTAAAAGGTATTTATCTCGGGCTTGGGCCAAAGCCGCGGGAGAGATTAAAAGAGATTGAGGCCAAGATAATCCCTTCGCAGCATCCCACTAAAGTGGCTGCCAAAAGGCACACCACCAAATCTTTTGCCACCCCTGGCCTCTGTGCCCAGTCCTGTTTTCCCCATGCAGACCCCAGTTTGCTGCCCAGAGGTGGTGTCACCCCAGCCCTACCGTGGGTTTTCCCTTGGCGGGGGCACCCGTGGGGTGGCAGCATCCCTCTTCCCCAGGACACAAATGGCACACCGTCACCGGGAAAACGGGAATTCCCGTGGATGGTGAGGTGCAGCAAGCCCTGCCCCAGGAACTGGTAATCCTACCCTGTTCTGGCTAATCTTCCCTTTATTAGTTTGTCGCTGATTTAAACAGAGGGGAAGTCGAATCCGCCCGCGATGGTTTCTTTCCCTCCAGGAGCAGCGTGCTACTCTCTCTTTTCACCCCTCCCCATCCACCTGCTTTGCATTACGTCCCAATCCGATTTCCCCAAGTCTCTGGTGTCTGATTTAATTTGCCTGACGCCGCTCCTGGAATCAGCCCTCCCCCAACCCCCCTCCCGTCCACAGCCTTCCCGCTCCCCATGGGGAGATCAGTCCTGGGAGAGGCTGAGGAGCGGAGAGGGAGCAAGGGACTCGCTGGGTGGACGGGCAAGACCGCCTGGAGACGGTGCAGGGACGAGGGGTTTCTGGCCGGCGGGGGGCCGTTCTCAGCAGGCCGTGAGGGTCCCCACCCCCAGGGAGGACTGCAACCCACCTCGCTCTACAGACCCTGGTAAGGATGCCGCCTTGTTGTGATGCCCGAGGTCACCTTGGTGAGCCCAGCACTTGGGACGCTGGGTTTCTCGGTGTGGGGAGTTTTTTGTACGTGGGCTGATCCCATCCGAGGACGGTGGGATGGGGGATGATCATGGTGGAGAAGGAGTTGCAGTTCACACTGAGATGTCTTTATGATGATGAAGGGCTTTGCCACGGGATGGAGTTGCTTGTTCTGCCCTTGGCGGGGACACCTCACCCATTCCCAGGCTGGAACAGGAGGGTAGCACCTCCCCTGCTGGACCTTTTGCTCATTACCCATGCTCAGCCCTGCACTCCTGGTGTCCCCCCTGCGCACACCTCTTTGCGGCTGGCTGCTTTTCTGGGTGGAGAAGGAGCCCTCAGCAACCAAGGAGCAGGGCAGGGTAGTTTTACCCTGACCTTTGATCTCCAGCACAGGAGAGGGGGATCATCTCTGTATCCGGCTCTGCAAGGAGCCCAGGGTCACCAGGGCGAGCAAGTAAGGCCATGCAGGGATTACACAGAGACCCAGGGATGCTGCCTATTAATACTCAGTCCTCCATCCCGCACCTTTCCCTTTTCTATTTACAGCCCTCTCACAGGATCCCACGGAGGGACCGCTCCCTCCACAGTGTGTGTGTGTGGGAAGCTACCCCACACCTGGAGGACGGGAAATAAGGGGGTTCACCTCCCCTTTCTTCCCACCCATCACTTGCTCCCTGGTCCCCACAAGAGAGTGATGCTCAGTCTGACAGCCCCGGGGGTGCAGGTTGGGCCCCCACCATGGCATGGTGCAGGGGACATAGCTGCTGCCCTGAAAAGTCATGGCGTGGCAGCAAAAGGCAGGAGGTGGGTGATCCTAGAACCCCCTCAGTCTCATGCCACAGTGGAAGCGTTTGTTCTGCTACGAGCAGACACTCAAGGGCTGAGGATGGGTCAGGTTGCCCACAGATGGGAGTGCTACAGCAGTTGCCTCCAGCGAGTTTGTCAGAAAAAGCCAGGAGGGGAAAGAACTGTCATGTTGGAGAGCAGAAGAAATGAAACATGGTTCTAAAAATCAAAGATCTGTGAAGTGGATAAGCACAGTCAAGGCAGACCTGAGAAGAGGGCTGGCTTGGGCTGACTAAGTCCAAGCTCGTTTTAGCCGTGCCGTGCTCCTCAGTGATGCTTGTAGGAGGCACGACTCTGGACCAGTCCTGGTGCCAAGGTCCTCCTGTCAGCAACTCTTTTGCAGTGGTTGTGGTGGTGGATTGCTTTCTTACAAATATCTAAGGACTTGGTTTCCTCTACTGCTTAGCATCCACCTGAAAGATCCCTTACTTCCAGGAAGCACTGAGCGTGCACCATTTAGAAGCCTTTCCCATCAAAACCAGGCTGGGTAGCTACCACAAGCAGCTGTGACCTACCCGATCCACAAGGAATGTGCATCCCTACGGTCCCGTTGGTCACAGCAGGAACATGCCTTGCCCGGGCTCCCAACTCCATTCCCCTTTCCTCTGTTCTTCCCCTGTTTGTTTCCTCCATTTCATGTCCTAAATTTACATGACCATGACGAGCTGCTCTTTTGCACACCTGCCGTGGTCCTCCTGGGAGGCAGCTGCACTCCACTGGGGACCAGGCAGCTTGCTCTCCACAATTTGTGCTCGGATGTGATGGGTGGAGGCGACAGGCAAAGCTGGAGCTATTATTACCTCTCATCTGTGGCTCCTTGTCCTTCTGAGGCTGAGAACAATTCCCAACTTCATTTAGAGCATTCCCTCAGAGGGATTTAAAGGTTCAGACAGAGTCCTGAGCCTGAGCTGCACCTTCTCTATATTTAGCCCTTTTGTATCCATCCTCAACGTTGTGCCCCTGCCCTTTGATCTGCCCCACCAGCTCCGAAAGGCCCTTGTCTGGTTCTGGGATTTCGCAGAGCAGGTGCCTGTGAATTGGGGCTCCCGTGCTGGTGCCAGAGTCGACAAAGAGACACCTGGGGAAGGGAAGAGAATGGTAACAAAAGCAGGAGCGGTGCAAGGAAGACAGGAGGTGTGATGGGCAATGAGCTTCACCCGGGGCAGAAATTGGGAGGAAGAGAGAACAAGGCTCCCATCTCCACACAGGTCTGAGTGGGCAAAACCAGAAGTTCGCAAAGATAGATTAGGGCGATGATCTCAGGGGTCCAAAGGTGTATGAAATAACAGCCTGGAGAGCTTGGGGACCAAGCAGAGGAGACTGGAAGGAGAGAGAGTGAAGGGGTAAGGGAGCAGGGAAATGTAATCCAATGCTTAGGGTTGCTGGAGGGGAGGCAGGATCAGTCCTGTGGAGAACTGAGGAAAGGGAGGATGTGGACCACAATGGTAAGGTTGGTCTCCATAAGGTGGCTGGAAGTTCAGGTTTGCCACTTGGTGTGCTGTTAGGCAGTGACAAGAGCTGGATATGGTCGCCACAGCTTGACTGTACGCTGAAGCTAAGGGGAAAATGCCACAAGATAAGGAGGATGTGCAACCTCCTACTGAAAGCTTCAAGGCTTCCCCTGCCATCTTCCCATTCTGTTAATTAGCTGAGAGAAGGCATGGGGTTCCTGGCCCCTTCCCAAAGGAGGAGAAGTGCATGCAGGTGGACTTTCATGGTCACCATCACTCAACCTGATGCAGTTATGAATCCTTGCTGGGAGGAACAGCCTCATCACTCTCTGTTAAAATGAGATAAAAAAAAACAGTGGAAAGGGCCCAGCTCAGGTGCTGGTCTGTCCCCATCCGTCAGCCAGGAAAGCCAGAGACATTCAGTGGACGGGATTCTGAGGGGAAACCCAAAGAGCTCTATGAAGCAGTGAGCAAAGGTGGGACTTGGGAGCTATCTGCATGTGCTTGCTCATAGCAAGAGAGCACCCTAGTGTGGAAGGACCCAGAGCCCCATTGGCTGGAAGAAATGAGGCCTTCAGGCAAGAGGCCAGAAGGGGATGGAGGAGATGTAACCAACAGGGACTAGGAGAAATTCTGCAGGTGCTGCTGCAGTATTTCTTGGTCTTGGGGCAAAGTTCTAATGATAAACAACACCTGGAGCGCGTCTGGATACTCACACCTACCCAGGAGAACGATTGAAGCAATTAAAGACCAGATTTGCCTACAAGAGTGGGCAATGCTAGAGTCATTGGTGAAGCTTTAAGTGCATGTAACAAGAAAGAACAAAACAGAGATGCCGTATAATCACATGGTCCACCTGCATCTTGAATATGGATTATAGTTCTGGTTCACTGCTTCCTCTGCAAAAACATATCATCTATACTCTGTAAACAACTGAAAAGGGCTTGGAGAACAACAGAGGTAATAGGATGTAACGGCTGACATGGAAGGAATGACTAAATGTGTTCTGCAGTCTGGAAGAGATATGGATGAAGACAGATATGACAAAGATCTATAAAATACCGGATGATGCTGAGGTGAATAGAAAATCGTTATCTGCTGATTCTTCCAACCCAAAAGCTAAGGACCACCAAGTGGAACTAGTGCCATTGTAACAGAACTGGAGATTCTGCAGAGCCTGCCACTAAGCTGTGGAAGTCATCATCACAGGGTACTGAGGGTGCTAAACTTTGTCATGGGCACAAAAATTGTATGGGCAAATGCATAGAAGAAAAGTCCATCAAGGACTTGCATACAGTAATGCTGCCTCCAGCTTTGGATGCCAATGAAAATCTGGGGCCAGGAAAATAGGAGAAATACCACTATCTGCTTATGTTACTCTTAGATCCTTCCCTAGGCATTCACCTTTTTTCCTTTTTTTTTTTTTTTTTGGATGGGAAACTATAAGGGAACCCTGACAGAGCACCTCAACAGCCCCCAGATTTCCTTGATGGTCAAAAAGCTGGTGCCTGATGATGCTTTCCCTAGGACAAATGACAGGAAATAGACACTGAGCTCCCCCCCATCAAGTTTTCTCCTCCTGGAGCTGAGATAGACAGCTTGGCCGTCTATCCCGATCCAGATGAAGAGGACCCAGAACTTGGTAGGGCTTGGAATGGAGAGGTTAAAAATGAAGAGGTGAGGGAACAAGTGTGTCCAGATTCCCAGTGTACATGTAAGCAGGATACAAGAACAAAAGGACCTTTGATCAGGCCCACTACGATCTTCCCAAATGCTAAGGGCCTTGACGAGATACAGCACAACGTTACCAAGCATTCAGCCAAGAAATAGTTGCTCTGCCTTCATTAGAGATGCCTACATTTGCATAACTGAGCAGTCATATTCTGTCTTTCTACCTCACACCTTTCTCCTTTGATTTTTTTTCCCCCAGAATCAAGGCTGCCCCACGTGGAGGAGCCACCCCTAGGTCAGAAAGATGGGGGAAATGGAGCAGATGAAGCAGGAGGCTGAGCAGCTGAAGAAGCAGATTGCGGTAATGCTGGCAACAGTAATTAAACAGCTGAGGGATGTCTACCTCCCACCCCCTGTGTCCAAGTTCTCCTCCTCAATTACAACTTGAGTTGAACTTTCCCCACCTAGATCCTTGGAACCCTCTGCAGTTCTGCACAGCTCTTTAATGGAGATCTTCATAGCATGAGGAGGGGGGAGATGGGGAGGGGAAGGGAGAGAAGATGGGACAGTATAATGGTGAGAAGGAGGTGGCCACCTGCATTGTGTCTGCAGGGGCCCAAAGTGTGTAGTGTGTCCCCAGGACCTCCTCTGTCTGGGAGGCAGCTGGTGCTCTGCCAGGTGGGATGATCCATGGAAAGGGTGTTGCATGGGGAACTGGATGCTGAGAAGCTTTTGCCTCACCTTCCTGAGGTTTGATTGGTGCCGAGGTGCCCTAGTCACAGACTGGGGTCCCACCTGTGCTGGCCACAATCCAAGCACAGCAAACCCACAGTTCCTACTTCTAGCAGCCCCCAGGGTATGCCACAGAATTTCACTTGCTGTTGCCTTCATCACATGGCTTCTTTTCCATCTCATCTCCTCCTGTCTCTTCTCCAGGATGCCCGAAAAGCCTGTGCAGACACAACGCTTGCTCAGGTAAGGGACAGGGCTGGCTGGGCAGGTGAGTGTGTTGGGGGGTCAGCTATCACCACTCCAAGGGGAACTCTCTGCAGTTGGGAAGCAGAGTTAGGAGGCAAAGATGTGGGGAGCAGCAAAGCTCCTGCCTGTCCAAGGCTAAGTCTTTCTCTCCCCCACCCTCGTTCCTCAGATTGTGTCTGGAGTGGAGGTTGTTGGCCGCATCCAGATGCGGACCCGAAGGACCCTGCGCGGGCACCTGGCCAAGATCTACGCCATGCACTGGTCCACAGACTCCAAGTGAGATGAGAGGGGTGCAACTGACCAGCTGGGTGCAGAGCCAAAAAAGGCTCTGATGGGAAGAGAGCTATTAACAGGGTCTTGTTCCTCTCTTGTTCCTCTCTCACAGACTTCTGGTCAGTGCCTCACAAGATGGGAAACTGATCGTGTGGGACACGTACACGACTAACAAGGTAGGAGTCAGATGGCTGCAGGAAGCCAGGATGCTGCTGTGGGTCTGATCTGCTGCCAGAGACCCAACACGTTTTCTTGTCCTCCCAGGTTCATGCCATCCCTTTGCGCTCTTCCTGGGTCATGACCTGTGCCTATGCCCCCTCGGGCAATTTTGTGGCCTGCGGGGGCCTTGACAACATGTGCTCCATCTACAACCTCAAGACTCGTGAGGGCAATGTCAAAGTGAGCAGGGAGCTCTCAGCCCATACAGGTGTGTGTGCCACCTGGGTGCCCTCTGCTTCCAAGCCTCAGTCTTCTAACCCTGCCCCGCTTCTCATATTTGCTTGTTCCCACTTCCCAGGTTACCTCTCCTGCTGCCGATTTCTTGATGACAACAATATTGTGACTAGCTCTGGGGATACCACATGGTGAGTGTCATCTTCTGTGTCCTGGTGGCATGACCTCTGGCTCTCAGAGGCACAGCACACGTCAGCAAGTGAAGTCCTTCTGCTCTGCAGCAAACCACTAGCTAGGACAAATTGGTCCTACATGAGGAGGCCCCACAGAGCACCTTAGGAGGCCAGATCCATTCCTCCTCCCTTGGCAGAAAGGGTGCTTCTTTTCCTCAGTTGAGGTCAGGTCAAGATGCAGGTCTGCTGGTGAAGCAGTAGGCACCACGTCAGCTCTCACAAAGCACAGAGTCATCTCTCACAGGACAGAAAACATTGAAAATTTAAGTGGAGCTCACGTACACACCCTACTTCTCAAGTCTTGACCACTGTTCAAGGGACACCTGCAAAGCCAGTGCCTGGATCCTTTGGTTCCTGGCTCTCAAGTCTCACTGTGGGGTGACTCTGAGCAATGCTGAGTCCTCATTCACCCCCCAACCCATCCCAACACTTGCTTCGGAAGAGCCCTTGACCCAGGATGTGTCAGGATGTGCTATTTCCATCAGAAATCAAGGTTACACGGGGCTTGTTTGCCTGGCTGTAACGTGGTGTCCAGGTGAACATGGCACATGCATCCTCCAAGCGTGGATACAGCAGCAGACCTTTTTCAGCTGTTTGCCTGTGGGTCCCTCTTCCCTCCCCTCAGCATTCCCTACAGCTGTTGCAGCTGTGGGAATACGGTCAGACCTCACACACCCCCAGCTTTAGTCTAGCACTGCTTTGGCAAAGGTATGACCAGCAACAGCTGTGAAGGTATCTCCTGTTGTGTAGAGCTGACTCCAGCCATGCTTTTGCCCGTTTTTTCATGCTGTAGCCAGGCCCATGGCTTCCCTCCTTTTCTTCGCAAGTGGGACCGCTCTTCAGCCCGGCCGTAGGTCTGGTCTGCCTGGGCTGACCCTGAGAAGTTCTTCCCTCTCCTTGCAGCGCGCTCTGGGACATTGAGACGGGGCAGCAGAAGACCGTGTTCCTGGGACACACTGGAGACTGTATGAGCTTGGCCGTCTCCCCAGACTTCAAACTCTTCATCTCTGGGGCTTGCGATGCTACTGCCAAACTGTGGGACGTGCGGGAGGGCACCTGCCGTCAGACCTTCTCAGGGCACGAGTCCGATATCAATGCCATCTGTGTATGTATGATGCCTGCAGGGTGGTGGGGAGGCAAGGAAAACGGAGGGTGGACCAACCCCGAAACAAGGTCTTGGGACACGGATGAAAGAAGCTGCCACAGTCGTGTGGGGAACAAGGGTCTCAGGAGACCTTGGCCCCATGGTCCAACCTGAAGCAGGGAGGGCCTGAGTTCACTGAAGTTTGGAGGCTGGCTCTTCCCAGGCACTGGGGCACCAAAGCACCTAGGTCTGACCCAAAGCACTGCTTGGACTCAGCCAGTGCAAGGTGGTCTGTGGAGCTCAGCACCGTAACACAGGTGCTGGGGCAATTTTATTCATAGTAGCAGCTGGGAACCATGGCTCAGGCATGCTCCAGAAGCCCTGGCAGCAGGAATACCTAGCTCAGCTGAGGGTCTTGGTCAGCTCCAGACAGCAGAGGTGGGAATTTGGGGATCATAGGGAGATCTTCTGAAGACGAAATCTTTGCAGGAGGCAGCACAGACATTTGGGGGCCACTGTCCCCCTCAGAGGCAAGGATTCAAACCGGAACCCTAGAGGTGGCAGGACAAGAAACGTTCCAGTTTAGTCCCGTGTGGCTAACCGAGTGATCCTGCCAGCCTCCTGCAATGTCCATTGTTTGAACCACCCTCCACTGACTTCCATTAGCACAGCTTTTCTCACCTGTCCCATGGCCACACTGCCAGCTTCACGGCTTTCTGCTGCTCCTGCTCCTGAGCAGTTCTTTTTTTTTGCTTCTCAGAGCAAGGACACGGGATGTGGATGAGGAGGTTGGAGTGTGAGGATCAGACAGAGGAAGGCTCTTGTATCTCTGAATCATGCCAGGCCCCATCTAGGGGATAACGGGTGGACACTTGTCAAGCCCCAAACTAACAGCTGTTGTCTCTAAAGAGACAATGATCCTTCCTCAAGCACTGGGATGTCTTGCAATAGCTCTAGCCCCTAGGCCATTTGCTTTCTTGAGGTGGAAGGGGTTTATGAGGTCGTAGGAAAAGCATCAGTATTCCCCTTCAGACTCAACTTTTATGATCTAGGTCTTGTCCTACAGGGTTTTCCTACCTCCATGGCTTCCTGGTGGTTAGCAGAGAGGTGAAGAGTTGTAGAAATCTGTATGGCGCAACCTGATTAAAATCTGGTGTGTGTTCCCCCCTTAGTTCTTCCCTAACGGTGAAGCCATCTGCACCGGCTCAGATGATGCCACCTGCCGTCTCTTTGACCTACGGGCAGACCAGGAGCTCATAGTATACTCTCATGAGAGCATCATCTGTGGAATCACATCAGTCGCCTTCTCCCGCAGTGGGCGCCTCTTGCTTGCTGGATATGATGACTTCAACTGCAACATCTGGGACTCCCTGAAAGCAGAGCGTGTGGGTGAGTGGCTCCTGGAGGTCATAGAATCATAGAATCATATGGAGTTGGAAAGGACCTCTGGAGATCATCTAGTCCAACCCCGCCACCAGAGCGGGTCCACCTAGAGCACGTTGCACAGGAACTTGTCCAGGCAGGTTTTGAATGTCTTCAGAGAAGGAGACTCCACCACCTCTCTGGGCAGCCTGTTCCAGTGCTCTACCACTCTCACA
>JAOTQQ010000001.1:81397113-81454088 GCA_026546715.1 Gallinago undulata | reverse complement strand
AAAGAAGTTCCTCCTCATGTTTAGGTGGAACTTCTTATACTCAAGTTTGTGCCCATTTCCTCTTGTCCTATCCCTGGCCACCACTGAGAAAAGACCAACCCCGTCCTCCTGACACCCTCCCTTTAAGTATTTGTATTCATTGATCAGATCCCCCCTAAGTCTTCTCTTCTCAAGGAAGACAGGTCCCACTGTCATTTCCTGCAAGGTCTTCTGTCATTACCAAGGCAAGGAAAACACCTTTGTTTTTTCTAAAAGGGACACGTCCTATGCTGACTGAAACCCATCAAAGTTTCCTCGCGCTTAAGGAGTACACCATAACTAGTACAACTCCCTTTGGGTAGAGCTACTGGGTTTAATGTTAAGGAAGTCAAGCCTTTAAACAACACTATTTCAAGGGGGAAAGGAGCATTAAGTTTCCTATTGGCTAAAACTGCTCATAAGCACCAGTAGCATTTCCTACTTTCTTCTAGATTCTGCCATTTGACAGTTCCAGCTACTTACAGTGCCACTTCGTGGCCAGGCACCAAGCTGAGTGTGGATCTGGGCTTCCATCCAACATCTTTGGTTATCCTGTGGTGCTCATACACAGAATTCACCTGAGTGCCATTTTTCTTCAGTTGTGGCCCCTAGCCTCCGAAAATTTATAATGCACCCACCAACAGAATTGCCCTTTCTCAGCCTTATCAAGGACACCACCCTTTCTTAGTCCCACCATTGCTCCAGGATGAAAGCAGTTGTACAAGGATTCAACTGGCCAGATCTTCCCAAGGACATTGTTCTTTGGCCAGGCCCATGGGTGGTGGTTGTATGCCAGGCACAAATGTTCTTCTGCATGTTTGTCCTCATCAGCCACGTACTGATTGTAACACGTCGTGCAGGAATGGGGTTGTAGGTACACAGCTTATGATGCATGTCCTCAGCGTGGTCAACCCCTTCATCCTTCCCAGGCCCCACTTCTTTTCCTGACCTCTCTTCTTTTGCCCCATAGGAATCCTTTCTGGCCATGACAACAGAGTGAGCTGCCTGGGGGTGACAGCAGATGGCATGGCCGTTGCCACTGGCTCCTGGGACAGCTTCCTCAAGATTTGGAACTGAGGACAGCAACTGAGAGGGAAAGACCAGTGGAAGCACAGCCCGAGCCCATGCAGAGGCATCGTCAGTTGAGCACAACAGCAATGCCTACCCACCACTCCCGCTTGTCTCTAGACACAGGTCACTTGTAGGGGTCTCCCAGAGTGAAAGGGAAAGGAGAGGTCGGGAAGGGGGAACTGGGGAGCAGGACCACACACACCAGCCCTTCTCTCCACCTCTAAACAGGCCCAGCAGCTTCCAGCCTCACACAGGGCTTGAAGACCTGCAAAGCACTGCTCATTACGTCTCAGGACTTTACAATACCCTGCGTCATACCCACACTGACACCTGTCCTTCGGAGGACCTCTCTCACCCACCACATCTGACCCAGACTAAGTTCTGCCCCTGATTTCACTCCACCCAGCTTCTCCGTGGAGCTGTCCTGTGTCCCAGCCGACAGCTTCAGAGATGGGCTGGGTTTGAGATTTGTCATGTAACATCAACCAAAAAAAAAAACCACAACCCTAAATTGGGCTCCTTTTCCATTGGGGAAGACTTAGGTCAAATCTTATCTATGCATAAATGAGGGAAAGGCAGCCCTCAGACCTGCCAGAACACCAGGGATTATTATATTTATTCTTATTTATTTTCTGCTTCTTGCTGTTCCTTCTCTTTTTGCCTCACTCCTCTGTTGTATGGTGACCCAGTAGCCATCAGTCCCTGTTTTCAAGCCTGTTATAGATCTTCATAGCCCAGGCAAATAAAGAAAGCTCACATAAGCACTGCAGGGTGTGTTCTTTCCAGCGTTGCAATGAGCTACTGCAAACCTCACTCTCCTCCTGTGAATAGCACCTGCTGACCCCATCCAAAGAACACCATCTCACCTACAGGTCGCCAGAGGAGGGAGTTCCTCACCTGTGTTTTAGTCAAGAAGGTGTTGCTGCCCTGGAGTTGGGATAGAGCTGAAAATGCATCCTTGCAAACCTTGGAGATTTGGACTCAATTACAGGACACAGCCATTATGTTCAGCCCCTATTCCTTGTCTTTTAGCAGCACGCTGGTGTCCCAAGTCTCTGCTATAGGGTTGGAGGTCAACAAGGGGTAGTGACCTATCAATAGAAGGTGAAGATATTAACGGACCATAGTATCTCATCCTATTTTCGATCTCCTGCTCTTGCAATAGGCTACAGTCCTTTCTATACATTAGTTTCAGGCCAGCTTAGGTGCAGCAGATCTCCAGAAGCTACACTAGATACCTCAGTCTCCTACACCGAGCTGCAGTACCTTCTGTACTAGAGGTTCAGGGTCAGCTCTGTGGTGGCACATTACAGGCAGAGGACAGAGCTGAGTTTTAGGGCTAATGGAAGGTCAAACTAGCTGTTCCTGGACCATTGTCCCCACAGAGAACATTGCACTAGGCAAGCAGGGGACTCTGTCTTATCAGGAGACAGATACAGACAGCAAAAGTTTAATACAAATTTATTCACTACAGATAAGAACTCTACATAAAGTCAATACAGCTGATATACAACAGCAGAGCCAGAGTCTGTACTGTACATAAAATACACAAATTGAGAGATTGTCCTCCTTTCTCCAACAGGGATAAGTGAGAAGAGTGACCACAAGTCCGGAGTTTCAGTCTATTGCAGGATTTCTCACCCCTAAAAGACTCTCAAAGCATAGAGGCAAGTTACAGCCAGAAAAAAGGAAAAAAATTTCCAAAAAGGAAATACTTAGTTCTCCACAAAAGGACACTGTTGGTTCTCTTTGTTCAAGTTACTCCAAGCACAGTTTCCAGATTTGAGGCTCCTGCTGAGATCCACTATCACTTCCTTCTTCTCCGCAATGTTCTCTCCCAACACGTGCCTCTTACCCTAGAGAAATAAAAAAAACCCCACAAACATAATGGGTAAAAGACAAGTTAATTGAGAGTTTCTTAATTCTCAGCGGAACATGTAGCCCATTTTCAGACCACTCAGCTTTGGCTCTCTTGTGACATCTAAGAGTTATGAACTTCTTTCTATAGTCTGAAGAGAAAGAATGCATTGAAACAGGCAGTATCATGGTAAGGCCAAAGATACAGACATTGAACAAGACCTGGAGACATCTAGGGACAAAAAGTGACGCACAGAAAAATCCTTATGAAATCACACTATGCTCTACTGGTCTAGGAGGCCACAGTTCCAAACTGGGGGGCTACAAAATACAGCACTGAAAGATTTGTGGTTTTTTCAGCCCATTCTCCCTCCCACAGTGTGACTCAAACTTTACCTGGCGAGGGGCAGGAGCACCAGGGGAATTATCATCTTGTAGGATGCTGAGGGGAGAGCGGCCAGTTCCACCAGATGTTGCCATGATTTTGTTGTTGGGCTTGCGTCTTATGGGCTTGCTTCCTACTGACAGAAGGAAAAACATCAGTGTGTCACAAGGAGGGTAGAAGGTCCTAGGTTTTAAATGCCACCTGGCCCTTATGATCTATGATCTCGCTTGCCTGCACAGCAAAGACTGTTACCCAAGGACTTCCAGGTAAAGGAATCATAGGAAGACTGAGGTTAGAAAGTAACTCTGGAAGTCATTTGGTCCAACCCCCCTGCTCCAGCAGGGTCCTTCGAGCCAGTTGCCCAGGACCATATCTTTTGAATACCCTCAAGAATGGAGGCCCCATAACCTCTCTGGGTAGCTGCTCCAGTGCTTGGTCATGCTCAGAGTGGCAAAAAAACTAGGTGTTTCCTGATAAGATGAAGTCTCATGAAGGCCCATTGCCTCTGGTCACTCACTGGACACCACTGAGAAGACTCTGGCTCTCCCTTACTTACAACCTTCCTTCAGGTATTTATACATACTAATAGGATGCCCCTGAGCCTTCCCTTCTCCAGACTGAATGGTTCCAGCTCTCAGCCTCTCCTCATAGGAGTGATGTGCAGCACAGTTTTCTGAAGCACCATCTACATGGAAGACACTTAGTACCACTCACTCATAGCACTTACATGTGCTTCCCACACTTGCTCCGCAGCTCTTCCCAAGGAAAAAAAAAAAATAAAAATGAAGTTCCCATCGAATACGCCTCCACAATTACAAGCCTGTCTCAGAGAGGGAAAGAGCTGACATTTGCCTCTTGATTTTGACTACCAATTGAAAGTGTAATTTTTCCAACTCTGGACAGAAAACAGTTTGAATCCTAGATTGGTTTAGGTTGGAAGGGACCTTAAAGATTGGAACAAAGTTCCAATCCCCTTGCCATGGGCAGGGACACCAACCACTGGACCAGGTTGCTCAAAGCCCCATCCAGCCTGGCCTTGAATACCTCCAGCGATGGGGCAGCCACAGCTTCCCTGGGCAACCTGCTCCAGTGCCTCACCACCCTCACAGTGAAAGGTTTCACGGATCATGGAGTTGTCAGAGTCAGAAGGGACCTCTAGAGATCATCTAGTCCAACTCCCCTGCCAAAGGAGGATTGCCCAGAGCAATCAGTCAGTGCTACATCCAGGCAGGTCTTGAAGATCCCCAGAGAAGGGGACTCCACGACCTCCCTGGACAGCCTGTTCCTGGGCTCTGTCACCCTCACCAGAAAGAGATTTTTCCTTGTATATGAATGGAATTTCCCATGTTTCACTTTTTGCCCGTTGCCCCTTGTCCTATTGCTGGAAAGCACTGAAAAGAATCCAGCTCCATCCTCCTTCAACCCACCCTTTAGATACTTATGAACACAGATAAGGTCTCCCCTCAGCCTTTTCTTACCCAGGCTAAAGAACCCCAGCTCTTTGGGCCTTTCCTCATAAGGGAGGTGCTCCAATCCCTTAATCATCTTAGTTGCCCTACATTGGACTCTCTCCAGTAGTTCCCTGTCTCTCTTGAACTGGGGAGCCCAGAACTGGATGCAGTATTCCAGTTGTGGCCTCACCAGTGCAGAGCAGAGGGGGAGAATGACCTCCCTCAACCTGCTTGGCCACACTCTTCCCTGTGTAGCCCAGGATTCCATTGGCCCTCTTGGCCACAAGGGCACATTGCTGGCTCACGAAGAGCCTGCCATCCACTAAGACTCCCAGATCCTTCTCCTCAGTAGTGCTTTCCAGAAGATCCACCCCTAACCTGTATTGGTTCCTGGGGTTCTTCCTCCCCAGGTGCAGAACCCTACATTTGCCCAGATATTTCACGTAGATATTTTATCTACATCTCCCCTCTTTCAGTTTGAAGCCATTACCCCTCATCCTATTGCTACATGCCCTTGTTAAAAGTACCCTCTCCAGTTTTTCTGTAGCCTCATACCTTTGATAAATGAACAGTTTCCAAAGGGAACTGCCAGGGCCAGGTCTCTGCAGGGAAGGGAGCCTGGAGAAGGTACACACACACCCCCACCACCAGGGTGTTGCTGTCGGGCTCTGGGACCCTCCAGCCCTTTAACCCCCAGACAAAGCGCTTACCCGAGGAGAAGCCAGGCCCGGCAATACGGGCCGGCCGAGCCGGGGCCGCGCCGGGAGAGGGCGAGGGAAGCGTCTCCGCTTCTTCCCCCGGGGCACCGTCTGGAAGCGGGGAGCTCCGTCGGGCCAGCTCCTCAGCATCCTCGGCAGGGCAGGTCGCTGCCGACGGCTCCGGGGCTGCGGCCTCATCCCCGAAGGCCTCGCTGAGCTGCTTCACCAGGCAATCCACGCTGTCTGCCGGGGGTGGAGGGAAGGAGGATGGGGTGAGAGGACGAGCCGGGCAGCCCATCCCCCTACCCATCCCCACGGCCTCACTCACCACTCGAGACGGCTCTCATGGGCGTGCGGGAGATGCCGGGCGTGGGCGAACGCGGGTCCCAGCCCTCGCTGGTGGTGCCCACCGCCGGCTCCGCGGGGGCGGGCTGCGGGCTGTCCACCGGCGAGCTCACCACCTACGCGGAGAGAAGCAAGGCGTGAGGCCGGCGAGCCCAACCGAACCGGAGCCACCGAGGCTGGGAAGGAGCCACCGAGACCGGGAAGGGGGGGGCAGCACCCACCTCGATAGGCGTCCGCAGGATGCCGATGCTGGGGGAGCGGGGATCGTGGAGTTGCGCCAGGTACTTTTTGCGGGGAGCGGTGGGGGTGGCCGGGACGCTGCCGGAGACCCCCATGATGGCGGCGGCGGCGACAGCCACCTCAGCCGCGCTGCTCGCCCCGCCCGCTGACCGCGATTCAAATCTCCCGCCCAACGGCCGGCACCGCCCCATTGGCCCCCTCACGGGGGCGTAGCTTGACGCACTCGCCCCGCCCCCTCGCCCCGCCCACACCCCCCCGCCTGAGAGTCCGCAGCCCCCGCCCGGCACGTCCCTCCTCGCCCGCCCGCTGTCAATCTTCGGGGAGCTCCCCACCCTCCGCTCCGCTTTTATTGGTCGAGCAGCCCAGCACCGCCTCCCGTGACGGCAGAAGGGTGGCTACGATTGGGCGAAGGGACCGAGCGGTCCAGCCCTCAGCCTCGCTGCCGGCGCGCCCCTGCGGCTCGGGATTGGTGGGAGCCCGCCTGACCAGACAAGGTCTCTGATTGGTTAGGGTGGGGCGCCGTGGGCGGTGCCGCAGTGAGCCGCTGTCATGGCGGAGCTGAGCGAGGCGCTGCTCTCGGTGTTGCCGTCCATCCGGGTGCCCAAGGCCGGCGACCGGGTCCACAAGGACGAGTGCGCCTTTTCCTTTGACACGCCGGTAAGCGCGCCTCGCGGCCGGCTCGGGGGCCTCGCCGGCCCGAGCCCCCCTCCGCCCCAACCCCGCTCCCGGCCCACCCGCCCGCCGGGGCGCCGCCCGCGCGGGGCGCCATGGGATTTGTAGTTCCCTTGGCGGCCGGGCCGGCCTGCGGCCGGGCGGAGCGGGAGGTCTCCTCGAGACTACAGCGCCCGGCGTGCCCCGCGCCGCCTCCCGCCCGGCCGCCCGGGCTCCATGGGGGCTGTAGTTCTGGGGCCGGAGCGGGCGTGGGCAGGTCGCTCGCTCCCTCCGAACCCGGCCCAGCCCCACTTCCTGGAGAGTAGGTGCCCCCCGACATTCCCCCCTCCGCTTTTGGGACTTGTAGTCCGGTGGGGGACCGGAGTCCTGCCCTTTGGAGGCGGGGGGTGGGGGGCGGGACCCCCCGGCCCGCCTCTAAGCTGCCCCTCCGGCCTCACCGTGTGGCGTGGCACGGCCGACGGGTGGGTGGAGTGGGTGCTGTGTCATTAAGATGGCAGTGGTCCCTTCTCCAGCCGTCTCCACCCTGCCGGCATCCCTGCTCCTCCTCTCCTACCCCCAGCCTGGCCGAGGTGGACCTGGGAAGGCCCAGGTCGTGGCAGGAGGGTGAGGTGTCCCCCTCGGCCTCCTCTTCAGGCGCCCATCTAGGCTGCGCCCCCAGCCCACCTGAAGAAAGAGGCTGCGGCTGGAAGATATGGGTCCTTGGAGGAAGCAGCACACGGCAGCCCAGCCCTCTTTTCCTCCCCAAACCCCACGGTGATGCTCGTCCATGCGCTCCCTGCCCTGACTGTATCCCAGCTGGTTGATGCTGGGAAGCAGGCCGAGAGCTTCTTGCTGGTTTCCCAGCTCTTGTACAGCCTCTGCGTTTGGGCCCCTCGCCTCTCTGATTTAAAAAGAGTATCTCTGCTGAACGAGCGTGGTACGTTTTCCAGGTGCTTGCGTGGGATGAGGAGGGGCTCATTCCATATCCGTTTGGGAGCTACTCACAAGCTTTTGAACGCAGCAGCAAAAATAAACAGTAGTCTGTTAACCTTCCCCACGCTGTAGTTTGGCAGAGTTCCCCGTGGCGCTGGGAGTTACACTTTCCTACAGGGTGGCACGGTTCTGTTGGTAGTGATTGTACCACGCTCTGAACGTGTGAACGGTGCGTGCTAAGGGCCGCTTGCGAGACAAAGATTCCGAAGAATCTCACTCAGGCTTTCCCGATTCAGTAGCATCCTGCCATAAATGAACACGCAAATAGTTTTTCAAATACATCATCTTGACAGGATGTTCTTACCTGTTCTTCTGGGACAGCCAGGCTGGGGCTTGCCAGCTTATTTCAGACTAGCTACTAAGTGGCTGGTGTGTAGGAATGAGCTGTAGCCATGATTTAATGAATAGTGTTCCTAGAGGGAAGTCTGTCTGTTCTAGCAGTTAGAATGGCACTCATTACCATCTCCCTTCAGTTTTTCTCTTTCCTTTCTTCTTCCAGGAGTCAGATGGTGGCTTGTATATCTGCATGAACACGTTCCTGGGCTTTGGGAAGCAATATGTGGAAAAGCACTATCAGAAAACAGGCCAGCGAGTCTACCTGCACCTCAAAAGAACACGTAAACCGGTAAAAAATGAAAATGCATACAATCCGACTTGTTCTGAAATTGAGAGCTGGATACATCCCTGTCTTCAGTCAGATACAGAGTTTTCTCTCCTCAAATGTAACTGGTGTTTTTCTTGGTGAATTGAGGCACACGAGTTCTTTAGCTCTGCTTATGCTGAATTGTCATATGGGTTGTTTGTGCTATTCCTGCTTCTTTGTGTTTTCAGAGTAGCTTAATTTCAACCCTTAAGGCTTGCCTGACCCCCTAACTCTGTTTCCCTATTCCTTCTCAATGAAATAGAAGGAAGAGGACACCAACAGCAGTGCTGGGGACCCCCCAAGGAAGAAACCAACTCGCTTGGCTATTGGTAAGAAAGCATTTGTGTATGATATCATCCTTGTTGTTTTGGACACATCCTTTGGAGCTGCCTGGCTTCATGGCACGTTGCTTTTGCCTTTCCTCTTCTGCACTAGCGGAAAAGCTAGTATCCCTGACCAAATACAAACTTCATGTTTTCTGGAGTGTCTTAGTTGGGCAGTTTCTGCCAAACAGTGGTTCAGGTGGTAGTTTTGTGCGGTGTTCAAAGTTGCATCATGTTTTCTGGAGGTAAATGTTTTGCATCCTCTCTTAACTCTTTTTACCTGACTGGGTTCGGTGTGGGTATAACCAGTGTGGGGCTGTAGCTTAATATGGGGCTGGAGCGAGTTTGAGAAAACGTGTAAGTCTGAGAAAAACAAGTTTGAAGTTTCTGGTAGAAAAGCTGGTTTTTAAACTTCTCAGATATTGAACTAGTGTTATTTATGTAGATGAGGAAGAAGTTACTGGTAAATGCTGTATTAACATTTTGGGCTTGATAGTTCTTTGGAAGACAAGGCTGATACTGGAGGAAATACATGAGAACATATTAAATATAAAAAACAAGCCCTTTTTTTTTTTTTTTGGAAGAACAGGGCTGGTGTTCCATTGCTCTTTTGCACGAACTGCAAAGGCTGTCATGGAAATCAATGAACGTGCTGCTTATTTGGAACAGTCTCGCCTAGTAATTTCTGAACCATTATGGAGATCTATAAAGCAGAGGTTTGGAACATTTTTTAGTAGTAGCAGGTCCTTGGCTTGTGGGGAGGTGACCACTAGAGGGAAATCCAGAACCTAGACCGTGCACATCTTGCTTTTTGCTCACTTTTTCCCCAGCTGTGCCATTGTGTGGCAGATGTCTGTGGCTCCACTGCTGCCACAGCACAAGCACCAACACTAAGACTTTCAGCTGTTCCCTGGTTTTATGGTGAGGTGGAGTCCCAAATGTCACTTCTAGCAAAACTGAGACTAGAGCCTATGTTTCTTCCTATAGCCAGTGCTTTTATGTGTGTGATTATGCTGCTTTTAGAGAGATGAGGCTCATAAAGCATTATGAGTTATTTCTGCATCCTCAGTTCTACAAAGGTTTTGAGACAAGTGTTATCCTTGGGTCAGCAAATAGCTGCCTGTGATAACAGTTGAATGGGGTGAACGGAGCAGGGGAGAATAAAAGACAGCATTAGCCCTGTGATTGATGCAGTGATCTTAAATCCAGGAGAGGTTGGGGGTTTTTTTCCTGTTTTTTTTTTTTAGCGCAACTGTGTTGGTTTAGCTGATTCTGACGTGGGAGATTTTTAAAAGTACAAGAAAGATGTATGAGCAAAATGTCTTTGTCTCCAAAACGTAGGCTGTGGTCTCTCTGTACCTCAGCTTCCCCCTCTGTGAGAAAAAATTCTACGGTGCTTGCTTCTGTCATGATTGTGACCGTATTGACCGACCAGAACGACAGATGGCCCCTCCCTCCCTCCCCCATCTAAGAAAAAGAGAGGAGAGGAAGAGAGAAGAGAGATTTATGAGTTTAGAAAAAAAAACCTAAACTACTTTAATGAAAATATTAATAAATAATGAAATAACTATAAGAAGAAAAGGAAGAAGAAAAAAAAAAAGAAAAAAAGCATACAGTCTATACAAAACTATATCAAGTTCCCAGGACGAAGATCAGGTCTGATGAATGTTCTGGTTCCAGAGGAACCAGCAGGCACAGGGAAATGTCCCAGACTGGACTCTGTGATGGATAGGCTGGATCTGGAGTCAGGAATGCTCGGATCAGGATCAAAGGCAGACGAACAGACAGGGTCCTCCTCAGACGTCAGCCATTGAAGAAAGAGAGCTGACCCTTTGATCCGTCAGCTTTTATACTGAACATGATGCAGATGGGATAGAATATCCTCTTGGTCAGTTTTGGGTCCCCTGTCCTGTCCGCTCCTCCCTACAGGTGGGACCTCTCTGTGCTTTTCCACTTCCAACCCTCCAATGGGGCAAATAACAAATTTACTTGACCCTGGTTGTTATAGCAGTAAGTATAAGCAAGGGTCTTTCTGCATACAGTTCCTTGCTATAATCAGGTCTTATCACTGTGAGAGCGAACGGTTTCTGAACAACATGCTGTTAATTTTGGAGTTTAGTTAGTTAGAAGAGGCCCAGCTAAAAAAGTAAAATTACTGCACAGGGAATTAGTTCTGTTTTACCTCAAACCAAGACAGCTTCTCATGCCTGCATGTTGGTTGGGTGGCTTTTGGAGTTTGTGGCACATAGATACAACCACAGAGAGGGAGTCAGCGTACCTTCATGGCAAGCTGCTGGAGGTGGGGAAAGGACTAGGAGGCAGTCTGCTGGCTGAAGACCCTCTTCCTCATCTGGAGCTTCATCAGATTCATATAACCACCCTAGGGAACTTTGGCAGTCTGTTTTTAGTTTATTTAGAGTTCAGAAACTGTGTAATACCCTGTGTAAAACCCCCGAGGGACTGTGTATTGCTTTACTCTGTGAAGCGATGATGGGAGATCTCTCTGGGATGTGCTGAAGAGGCACAGAAGAGGATTATCTGGGTGTGTTGTTGCATGATGCTGGTGACTGCTTTCAGGTATTTCTTACATCACTCCGGCTCACAGCATCTGCATTTGTACATGGCAGTTTGTGCACAGTCTAAAAAATGTAGGTGTTTGAGAGGAGAGTTGCAGGACATCTTGTGGGAACCAGGTGTTTTTGTCAATGTTTTTTATCTAAATGCAGTAATAGTTATCACAAGCGTGTTGCACACAGGATTCTTGAGGCTGAGGCATTAAACAGCAAACACTCGTATTCTCATCTGTTGCAGCCACAGGTCTTCAGGGACCTATCACTGCTGTCACAGCATGCCATTTTTTAAGAAATAAGGGAAATTCAAGTTAAAAAAAAAACATAGGGAGTTAAGGCTGCTAGTAAGCCATGTGTCTTCTGCCAGTTTCCTTCTGGGATCTAAGGTGTGAACTCCTGGAGGACAGGAAAGGCCAAGTTATTTTTCCTGAGTATCTACATAAATCAGAAACTGTTTCCTCCACTGCAAATGGTTTTGGTGAGCGTCCCTCATGACTCTTGACAACTGCCAAATAACCTGTTATGTATGGAACTTCCATTTCTGTTGCAATCTCTGGAAAGAGTGGCTAAGAGGGTATGAGAAACTACTAGCACTAAATACCTTTGCTAAGACTTTTTCTGTAATTCTGAATGTTCTGGTTCCAGAGGAACTCCTGGTTCTCCTTGCCTAAGTTCGGAGCTGTCCTTCCTGGAAGAGGCAAGAAGCCAAGGCAGGCTTCTTAAAGATGCTGGTAGACTAGACCTTTGCACAGGATTTGAATATGATTTCTTCATGCGCATCTCCATTTGTCTTGGATGTACTGTGAAGGATGACCAGCAGTGCTTTATCATGGCTGTGTTCTGGCCAGTGTCTCTCTAGAGCAGGTCTTTTTTTTTCTCTGATTGTAATCAGGGTCTGGAGATTCCTTCTAAGCATCTGTAAAAAGAGCTGGGAAAAGCAGACCTATTGTCAGTAGGCTTCTATTTGGTCCTGTGAAGCCCACACCAGCAGCAGAAGCTTTGGGATCCAGAAACAAAAGAAAGGTTGTGGATCATTGACCTAGAGCTTTGCCTTAGTTCAGGTGCCTTATATCACGTAAGCTATGGGCAAAGAAGCTTTGCAAGTTATTTGGTTTTACCTGTTACCACAATGTTTTTTCTTCCTGCAGGTGTAGAAGGTGGGTTTGACATCACAGAAGAAAAGTTTGAATATGACGAAGATGTAAAAATAGTAATTTTCCCAGAGCATTTGGATATTCCTCGTGATGGGCTGGAGGGGCTACCAGACATGGTCAGAGACAGGGTATGTTTTCATGGAGAGATGTGTTTTCTGTTGGTAGGGAAAAAATGCACCCTTGCAGAGAAGGAACTGCTGTCCTGTAGAAGAGGTCCTGCAGAGCTGCTGTGAAGTTTCAGCTTGCAGGAAGCAGGATTGTTCTGCACTTACACAGTGCTTTATATTACAAAGTCCTAGCCTTTGTAATAGGCTTGAATTCCTGAGGCTCCGGAGTTCTGCCCTAGGACAACTGCCTTCCCAGTCTGAGCCTAAATGTGGAGTGTTGTGACACTTGTTCTTTCCTTCTGCCCTTCATTTTGTTTTTTCCCTGCTGTCCTAATTCCAGATTGCCAGTGCAGTCGAGGCCATCCTGACAGCAGATTCAGCGTCACGGAAGCAGGAGGTGCAGGCTTGGGATGGGGAGGTTCGACGTGTTTCCAAACACGCTTTTTCCCTGCAACAACTTCAGAATGATGTCCGCATCCCACCATGGTGAGCACAGTACTGAAGCTAGGTGTATCACTCTGTATCCCAGACAAAATCACAGAATCACATGGGGTTGGAAGGGACCTCTGGAGATCATCTAGTCCAACCCCCACTTCCAAAACAGGTCCCCCTAGAGCAGGTTGCACAGGGACTTGTTGAGGTGGGTTTTGAATGTCTCCAGAGATGGAGACTCCACCACCTCTCTGGACAGTCTGTTCCAGGGCTCTGCCACCCTCAAAGTGAAGAAGTTCCTCCTCATGTTTAGATGGAACTTCTTACATTCAAGTTTGTGCCCATTTCCTCCCATTTCCTGTCACTGGGCACCACTGAAAAAAGACTGGCCCCATCCTCTTGACACTCACCCTTTAAGTATTTATAGGTGTTGATTAGATCTCCCCTCAGCCTTCTCTTCTCCGGACTAAAAAGACCCAAGTCCCTCAGCCTGTCCTTGTAAGGGAGATGCTCCAGGCTCCTCATCATCTTTGTAGCCCTCTGCTGTACCCTCTCCAGGACTTACCTGTCCATCTTGAACAGGGAAGCCCAGAACTGGACACAGTATTCTAGATGGGGCCTTGTCCCATCACCACCTTCTCCTGATCTGGACTGCAGCAGCAAATGAGACTTCCTCTATGAGTCTCTGAGTGTGTCTTGTCATAGTAAATTCAGGAGAAATGGCAGACTAAAATATTTCAGGATGCTCAATGTTCTGTAGTAAAGTTCTGAAGTAGAAGAGGAATGGAATTGCTTGTACTATGGTCAGTGGGTAGTAATGGAGAGGGCTTGGGAAATAAAACCCAAAGGTTTTCACCCCAATCTCTTTTTCTCCATTTCTTGTCAATAGTGGCTGGAAGTGCAGCAAGTGTGACATGAGGGAGAACCTGTGGCTGAACATGACCGATGGAGCCATCCTCTGTGGTCGGCGCTATTTTGATGGCAGTGGTGGCAACAATCATGCGGTCGAGCATTACCGGGAAACTGGCTACCCACTGGCTGTGAAACTGGGAACAATTACTCCTGACGGGGCTGGTGAGAAGGGGGATCCTGCGAGGGTTACAGGCAGCAGACACCAACCAGCCTGCCTGTGGTCTCTGACAAGGGAAGTCGGGGAGGATTTCCAGGAATTAGGCTGGTGCTGCCCATCTTATGACCCGGAATATTCAGTGTCATCCTATTGTGAACTTTCCCACTCTGACCTGCTTCCTGTGGCTGGCAAAGAACCAGCTGATAAAACCTTGCCTTCCCCCTCCCTTCCCTTGTAATCCGGAGGGTTTTAGATCAGTTATCCAGGCTGCCATCTTATTTTTTGTGGTGGGATGTTTATCAAAGAATTTTGTGTGCAAAAGCCTGAGTAGAGAGTGTATGGCACAGTAACCCACTTTCCTGGCTCCAGACATACATGTGCCTCTGTGCTTTGACCAATGACAGAATTGTTTGTCTTGTCACATGTTTTGGAGGAACCTCAATATTCTCTCTGTCACACTGCTCCCCTGAGAAAGAAGAGGAACCCCAACTGTTCGTCAAAACTCCCAGTTCTGAGCACCCTGTCCTTGTCATCCAGCAGTGAGTGTTAGATCACAGGCCGTTATAAGTCTCTCCTTTTCTTCTGTGTTCCTGCGTAGATGTCTACTCCTATGATGAGGATGACATGGTGTTGGATCCCAACCTGGCAGAACACCTTGCTCACTTTGGGATTGACATGCTCAAGATGCAGAAGGTAAAGTGTGTGCGGGGGGGCAGTGCTGCATAGTTCCAGAGGGAGAGAGCAGGAAGTCTGAGGTGCCTTAGCTTGATCCCAGCTTTCTGTGGCTTTGCAGAACCATTCCCACTCAAGAAACCCTGGTTTTGGTCTGGCAGATTTGTTTTGTCTGCCTTTTTTCTTTCATTGCCTTTTTTTTTTTTTTGCCCTTCTTTCCCATCCATCAGATTTATTTCCTTGGGGTTCTGTGTCAGTACTGCAGGCAGGGACATTACCATGCAATGAGCTTTCTTTCCTAGATTCAATTGTTAGTGTGTGATTTCTATGCCCCTTTACAGGGGATGGTTCAGATTTCTCCCATGTCTATTATCATTCCTCTTTCTGTATTCAGATATTTGAAAACAATTCTTGTATCTCCTCCTCTTCTAATTTAATAAAATGGATCTGACTCTGTTTCTCTACAGCATTTCACTTTTTACACCTCTTGTGTTCCCTCGAGTCTTCTCTGAGTGTTTTTCCTGTTCTTTTCCTTCCACAGACAGACAAGACAATGACAGAACTGGAAATAGACATGAACCAGCGCATTGGGGAGTGGGAGCTGATCCAGGAGTCTGGCGTGCAGCTCAAGCCCCTCTATGGGCCTGGGTACACTGGTATCCGTAACCTGGGCAACAGTTGCTACCTCAATTCCGTGATGCAGGTGCTGTTCAGTATCCCAGACTTCCAGAGAAAGTAAGTGAGCTTAATCACTCCTTTCCATTAGCCTGGGATGCCCCGGGATCAGTACAAAGGTCTCCTAGATCTGGGAGCTTCTGTTACAGTAATCAGGCTCAGAACTGTGTCTTTACTAGATGAACCCGTATGTTCCTTAGGTTGTTCCATTTTGCTTTGCAGGTATGTGGACAAGCTGGAGAAGATATTCCAAAGTGCACCTTCGGACCCCACACAGGACTTCAGCACACAAGTGTACGTAGAGTTTTGGTGAGAGAAGGAAGGCTGAGGCTGCCTGGGTGCGTCCCCTCCGCGCTGCTACAGAGTGCTTTGCTGCAGGTTTCTCCCTCGAGCCTCGCCCCTCTCTTTCTGTGCCCATCACCAGAGACACTGATCCTCAGTGATCAATAAGGATCTATGCCAAGAGAGTTCAGCTGAATGCCCTAGATGGGAGAGGACAGAGTGCCACCTCAGTGTTCACGAGAGGCTCTTAAATGTGTTATGTGGGGGACGCAGTACCATCTGTTGCCACGGGGGGATTTCTGATAGGCATATTCTATCTGCATAACAGCAGAAAGGTGCTTGCTCTCTGCAAGGGAGAGAGATGGCTTAGAGCAAATAAATACGTAGATTTAGGCAACTTCATTCTCACTGGGTAATAGATATAAACTTAAAGAGGCTTCCTGCAAGAGGCATTGTGCAAGCAATAGCAGAATATACAGGAGGAGGAACACAAGGTTTGGGGAGGGTGTTGCATTTTAAATACGTGAGTTCTGTGCTACGTCTGCTCTAAAACAGCAGAGCAGTATATGGAGGTTTCGGGTGGAGGAATGGAGGGTGGCATTTGTGGAGGGGAGTTCAGCGGTAAGGGAGGATTCTAAATTTGGACAGCCCGGGGTGAGGTGTTCACTGAGGAGGGGATTAAGTTGAGACAGCCGGGAAGATTTTTGCCTGGGCAAAGGTGGGGTTTGGTTCCAGACAAATGGCAACAGCGATGGGGAGGGACTGGGGTGAAGTGGAAGAGTAGGAAGGGTCTGAGCGTAGGAGATCACTGAACGTTACTGTTGTCCGTCAAGTGCCTCGTGCACTCATTCTTGATCTTTCCCCTGGGAAAACGTGCTCAGTCTGCTCACAGCAATGCTATTTCTGGCTCAGACAATTTCACTCTGCCCTGTTGTCTCCTGCACAGTCAGTGCAGCTGATACCCTCCTGCTTTACCCATGTCAGGCTGCAGCTTAGTTTGGCTGTTACGCAGCTGCTGTGGGGCTCGGCGCCAGCTGCCCTGCTGTGGGGCAGAGGAAGCTGCTCCTTTGTATTCTCCCCACTGTGCAAGCAACGGCTGAGATTGGTGCCCAGAAGTCCTAGTAACTTTCAAGTCAATGATGTCTCATGCGACCAGGGAGCAGACGGTCCTGGCTGGTGCAGCAGAGAAAGCTGATCTCTGTGAGACTGACAGTCCGTGGCGGTGTTAAAGCTGGAGGGGTTGATGTGGCTCCTGGAGCACGTGGGATTGCAAAAACCTTTTTGATGCTAACGGTGACTTCTTCATCATTCCAGAGCCAAACTGGGCCACGGACTGCTTTCTGGGGAGTATTCAAAGCCAGCTTCTGCAGATGGGGAACAGCAGCCTGATCAGAAGGTGAGACTTGGACACAGCATCCTCGTGACATGGGTGTTGCACGAGGCATTGTGTGCGTTACATGGGGATGAAGAGAGAACCCTCTCTGAAGACATGCCCTGGGGATCGTTCCAAGGCTCTGTCACCTGAAGAAAAACATGGTTATGAGTGGAGCGCTACCTGCCAGGATGCATGGTTAGCAAATTATGACCACCTTCCTCTTCCACCTTGTTATTTGCAGGGTATGCAAAATGGCATTGCTCCACGCATGTTTAAGGCCCTCATTGGAAAGGGGCACCCAGAATTTTCCACCAACCGACAGCAGGATGCCCAGGAATTCTTTCTGCACTTCATCAACATGGTGGAGGTAATGGTTGAGTCTATCTTTCAAAATCATAGAAGTGCCCAGCTCTGTTTTCTCCCCACAGCAGGGTGTGAGGAGTGGAGGTGAGGAGCTAGCCATTGGAGCAGAGAGGAGGAGAGAACACGGGGAAACGGGCCAGCTAGCACCTGTGGGAGTAGAGAAGGAGAGATGTTTAAGGGCTGATTCCTTGGAGGAATGTCTTCTGGGAATGCACAGCTGGAGATGTAAATTGTCTTCTTTAGGAGCAGGAATGGCATGGGTTCCTGGGGCACAGAAGTCAGATCTAATTTATTCTTTGCTGCCTTTTCTAATGGGTATAGAAGTGAATACCCTTTAGCCGTGTCCTGTGTGGCTGTTGCTGCTACTGCAGATATTTATTTCTGCTATTCTGATGTTACATCTGTCCTTCTAATCTCTCCTTCAGAGGAACTGCCGCAGCTCGGAGAACCCTAATGAGGTTTTCCGCTTTCTGGTGGAGGAGAAGCTGAAGTGCCTGGCCACAGAAAAGGTGAAATACACCCAGCGTGTGGACTATATCATGCAGCTGCCTGTGCCCATGGATGCTGCACTCAACAAAGGTCAGTAATGTGCCAAAGCCAGAACAGTAGCAGACATAATGTTTGGATATTGTACTTTCATTACAGAACTCCTTAAACGAGAAAGGGACTTCCTCGGGGACTGGCTTTGCCATTTCCCAAGCCAGATTGATCCTTCACCTGCTTTTGTGGGATTGGGCTGCTTTCTTCAGAGGTGGTGTGACACGGTGATGTCCCTCTAGGACCATTCCCTCCGACACCACAAGCTGGGCTGTGATTCAAGGGCAAACAGGACCACAGTAGCAGAACAGTGCTTCTGGAAGACATTGTCAGCCATTCTTGATGGCGTGTATCTACAGGCCTATTCTGCCTCTGGCTGTAGCTTACACCAGTTGCTTTGTAGGTCCCTAAGGGTGGACCTTGACTCCTCTGCTTTATTCTCTAGATGAACTACTGGAATATGAGGAGAAAAAGCGGCAGGCAGAGGAGGAGAAGCAGCCACTGCCTGAGCTGGTGCGAGCCAAGGTGCCTTTCAGCTCCTGCCTAGAGGCCTATGGAGCTCCAGAGCAGGTGGATGATTTCTGGAGCACAGCCTTGCAGGCCAAGTCTGTGGCTCTCAAGTGAGTGTGTCTTTGTTACTAGCTAGGCTCTGACAAACTGGCAATAGCTGCATCTTTGGGGGCTTCTTTCAGTTGCTTGGGGAAGAAGTGCTTCCAAAGCTTTGTAGTCCTCCACACCCTGAACCCACAGAACATTGAAGCAGAGGGGGAACCATCAGTGCTGGAGTGAGTGCTCCCAAAGGATAGAAGCGGGCAGAACAGCAGCGCTAGTGAAATCCTTATCACAGGACTTGCGTTGCTGAGGGGCTACAAAAATACAGTGATACTCTAGAAAACTAACAGCTTTTAGTCTAAATTCAAAATTTACCTTTAAAATTAGTACTGACAGTGCGGCAACACTGGTCCTGCTTGCTCTCTAAAAATTCTTTTAAGGAAGTTTTAAGCTATGAAAGTTTGAGTAAAACGCTGGGTGTAACAGAGGTGTGTGTTGTTTCAAAGAATGCTAACTTAAATGCTAAGGTTTAAAAAAACAGCTTTAATTTGTCTTACTGCCTGCAGCGCATGCGACAGTGCAGAGGTGTAGTGAGAAGATTACAAATTTTAGCAGCTTCCTGCTGTGATGCTACTGACTGTTCCTCTGCGATGAAAGAGTAATCCTCAAAGAGCTGGAAGTCCTTTTCTGACAAATATACTATTATTAAGCAATAGCTACTTTAAACAAACAGTCAATAACACTATCGCATTGAAAAGTAACATTTTGTTTTGCTTTTAAGCAGTGAGTTGTGTTCAAACACTTTGTAAGAATTAGCACTGAATATATACTGTTGCTTAAATTAATTTTATAGCATGTTACAATTATCGCCTGATAATAAGTATCTGTCTGTCTTGCTACTGCTTCTCCTTTCATAAACATTCCCCTCTGTTTCATGGATTCCAGACACCCTCTCTCTCTCAAATTGTCTAACTAAATAATGTTCAATCAGATTCAGTTAGCTTAAAATTCACTGCTTTTGCTTCATATACAAAGAAGTGCTCTCGTGCTTTGAAAGCCTGTCAGTTCCTGCAGCTGTTTCTGTTGGTCTAATAGAAGATGCTATTTCCTCTACATTCCTTAAGGGTTAGGCTTTTAATTAAAATCTGAGGAGGCTTGTAAAGGATTGGAAGGCAGAGAACATGTACTATTTTTCCTCATCCCCCAAGTTTTTGTACACGCTCCGTTCTGTCTCAATGGGTCAGAGCATCTGCTTTAGAAATGGTTCTTTGTTTGAAGAGCTTTAAGCTCAGCATAGGAGAGCTGCAGGGGTGTGTGTGTGTGTGTCCATCTGTCTGTCCGTCCCCTTAGGACATACCTCCACCCTACTCCCTAATTTCTTGAATCAGCTAGGTGCCCTCCATCATTGTTGACAAAGCATTTATAAGTATTACTCGTCTCTTTCAGAACAACACGGTTCGCCTCTTTCCCGGATTATCTGGTGATCCAGATCAAGAAATTCACTTTTGGCCTGGACTGGGTGCCCAAAAAGCTTGGTAAGAAGGACGAGAAGTACAGAGCATATAGATATTTGGTGTCATATATGGGTTGTGTGGTCATTGCTGCAAACTGCCCCGAAAGGAGCTGCAGAGTGTAGCGTATTGCGTCCCCAGGGACTTACCCTTTTAGATGTCCTGACCGAGTGCTTTGCTTCTGCCCCTGTGGGGAGGCTGAGCCAGACTCTGTCTTGCAGATGTCTCCATTGAAATGCCAGAGGAGCTGGACATCTCTGCACTGCAGGGGACGGGGCTGCAAGACGGAGAGGAAGAAATGCCAGACATCGCACCCCCACTGGTGACACCAGACGAGCCCAAAGGTAGCCTGGGGTTCTATGGCAACGAGGACGACGACTCCTTCTGCTCCCCTCACTTCTCCTCTCCGACATGTTAGTGATTCTCCTCCTCTCTTCCTGATGCCTGACTCACTTCCTTGCTCTCCTTGTCTTGTCTCCCGTGCTAGTGGTTTCCCACCTGCTCAGCCTTTCCCTGTCCCTCTCTCAGTGAGTGTCTTCTCCCTCCCTGGCCCACCCGTTACACAAGGGTGTTATGTGAGGGAGCCTCTTGCTTCCTCTTCCATGGAAGATGGGGAGGTGCATTTAGAGGGGCCAGAGCTGGGGTTTATACGAAATATAATGGGTGGAGGTATTTTATTTTCACAAACCATGGTGGGACGTAGGGTTTGGAAGCTAGGGAAGAGCCTGAGTTCACGACTCCAATCCTTTTGTCCCCTGGGCTGCCTGTGCGTGAGACGGCACTTCTGAAGAAGACAGGTAGCAAAGGATGAGAAGAGCAGAGACACGCAACTTGGGTGAAACGAAGCCAGGAAATGGTGGCTCGGAGGCCCATGTGACACTGCAGGCAGGGCTGGGTGGGAGTGGGTGGCTCTAATCTCTTGTCTTTCCACAGCACCCATGCTGGATGAGTCAGTGATCATCCAGCTAGTGGAGATGGGCTTTCCCATGGATGCCTGCCGCAAAGCCGTGTATTACACAGGGAACAGTGGGGCTGAGGCTGCCATGAACTGGGTCATGTCACATATGGATGATCCAGGTATGAGACCATGTGGCCGTGGTGAAGCCATGCTATTGCCCCAGGGCCTGTCCCACTGCCACGGTGGAAAACTGACGTGGTTGGGACCTCAGACTGTATCCCTTTTGGAGAGATCTAACTGCTCTGGGCTGTGTTCTGTTTCCTGCTGCAGACTTTGCTAATCCATTAGTTCTCCCTGGATCCAGTGGACCAGGGTCAACTATTGCCTGCCCAGACCCTCCTTCAGAAGACAGTGTGGCCACCATTGTCTCCATGGGCTTCTCCCGGGACCAGGCTATGAAAGCCCTTAGAGCCACGGTGAGAGGCATGGGTGACGTCAGAGTGAAAGGACCTTCTTGGGAACAGGCATTCCCAAGTTCACAGTCTTTTCTTCCTTCCAGAATAACAGTCTGGAGCGTGCCGTGGACTGGATCTTTAGTCACATTGATGACCTTGATGCAGAAGCTGCTATGGATATCTCAGAGGGGCGCTCGGCAGCGGAGTCCATCTCTGAATCTGTCCCTGTGGGTCCGAAAGTGCGCGATGGGCCTGGAAGTGAGTTCCAGGCAGTAGGAACGTGGATTTGGGGGTGCAAACTCTACATGGCTGTATCCTCCCTAGTGCATGCGGAGGTGGTCTGGTTGTTGAGGTGGAAGCAGATTGGAAAAGGAGAGGGATGGCAATGTAGGGTCTAGATGCTTCGGGCTGGTGATTCCCTGGAAGCTGGTGAGAGAGGCAGAGGAAATGCCATCAGGTGAAAGACGGGAAGGGCTGTGCTTCTTTCTCCCAGTCATCCTGGGATGGTTTCCTGTTCCCATTGAAAAACGAGGTTGGGGTCCCTGTGCAAGATGAGTGCTGTGGGTGCCCCAGGGAGGAGGAATCCCTGCTGTTACCCACCCGGCACCCATGGGCCAAATAAGCAGTGGGAAGAGAGAAGACTAAGTGAGAGTTACTACCTCCTGTTTCCCCGCATGTTTGGCCTCAAGACCAAATGCTCAGTCAGGCTTTGATGGAGACCTGCTTCTAAATTATAACCCAGCAGAGGTTCCTTCAGGGATCCTTTCCTAAGAGGGCCTTGTGTAGGGTGTTTTGGGGTAGGATGCCTGCCTTCCTCTGACCGCTCGTCTCTTCCCTTCTCCTCTCAAGAATATCAGCTGTTTGCCTTCATCAGCCACATGGGCACTTCGACTATGTGTGGGCACTACGTTTGTCACATCAAGAAAGATGGCAGGTAAGAGGGGGTTTTCACAGCGCAAGGGCTCTCGGGGGTACAGGTTTAAGTCATTGTCCTCCTCTTGTTTCTTCTGAGGACTCAGGGGGTCAGGGATGAGAGCAGGCGAGGGGAGTTAAGTTGTTTTTTTTGCCCTCCCCCTTCTGCCTGTTGCAGGTGGGTGATCTACAACGACCAGAAAGTCTGTGCTTCTGAGAAGCCCCCCAAGGATCTGGGCTACATCTACTTCTACCAGCGGATTCCCAGCTAGAACATCCTCTCGCCGTGGGTGGTGGGGGCAGAGTGGGCTTGAAGGCATTGCGGGGGCCCGGGGTGCTGGGAAGGGTTTGGGGGGAAGGTGCAGGGACCGTGAGGATGAGAGCAGGGTCCTTCTCTCCCCTGCTCCTCTTTCCCCAGTCACCCCTTCTCCGTGGAGACACAGGCGGAGAGAAGAGTTCCCCAACTAAAAAGACCAGGGGCTAGAGCCCCCATGGACATGAGCAAAGGGGGTCCTGGGGTGGGGGGGGAAGGGAGGGAGGGAGGTGGGGCAGGGTGGGGGCTGGGGGGGAAGGGGAAAATCTGTTTCTGTAGGAAATGTCCTCACTGCCCCCACCCCTGATGTGACACACAGCCCTTAGTGCTGCTTCTTCGCTGCTTGGTGGGATGATACCCCCCTCCTTGTGCTGCCCTGGAGGGGAGGAGGGGCGGGGGGCTTGTGTGTACCTGTGGCTTGTGTATGGGGAGGGGTGGGGGGTGGGGGAAGGGTTCCTCCTGCCTGCCCTGTGGGGGTGAGGGGGCAGCCAGGTGGGCCACGAAGCGGCGTATGGTACCCCCGTGTGTGTCCCCCCACCCCTTCCCCCTTGTGTGCCCTTTACATGCCAAAATACACGAGGGACAAAATAAAAGTGGAAATACCTCCCCCACACCCCACCTCCTTGTTTTCTGCCTGCCCTCTGCGTCGCCGGGGGACCCTGCGGGCTCTGGGGGGTTGGGAGCACCGGTGCTGCGGCACAGGAGTCTGTGTGTGTGTGTGTGTCCCTTACTCTCTCCGCCCCGGGGTTCCCCGGGGGCACAGCTTCTTCCTTCCCCCCGACCTCTCCCGGGGTCTCGCCGCCGACACCGAGGAGCCGCCGAGGGCCCGGAAAGGCCGGGCGTGCTGCGGGAGGGAGGGGGCGTGGCCAAAGGAGAGGAGGGGCGTGGTCAGAGCGAGGGGGCGTGGTTTCGACCATTAAAAGGGGCCGCCGGGTGCCGCGCGCTGCCGTTGCCGCCGCCGCAGCTGCTTCCTGACCTTCACCTCTCCTCCGGTAACCGGCCGCCGCCCGCCCGCTCGTTCCCGCCATGGCGCCCAGGAAGTTCTTCGTGGGGGGCAACTGGAAGATGAACGGCGACAAGAAGAGCCTGGGCGAGCTCATCCACACGCTGAACGGCGCCAAGCTCTCCGCCGACACCGGTGAGGGGCGCGGCCGCACGTAGCGCACGTCCCCGGCGCCTCCGCGGGCCTTGTGGGGCCCCGTCCCTCTCGTGTGTCGTGTCGTCCCCCCACCCCCCTATCCCGGGCGGGGGAGCGGCAAATGTCAGAGGGCAGCGGGGGGAAGGGGGGGGGGCTGCCTAAATATAACCTGGTGGCGGGGCTAAATATATACGCGCGAAACCGGATCCGGGCGTCCCCCCGGGTCGCCTCCGGTTGATCCCCGGGAGGAGGCCTCCTCCCGGCGGGGGCGGGTGGCCCGGTGGCCCTGATGCTGATCACACCTCCCCCCCGACTGACCCTCGGCTCCCCCCCCCCGCCGTGTGCTCCCGATCCCGCCGCTCTCCCGAAACCGGGGGGAGGTTTTGGAGCTCCGCGGGGCGAGGGGCGGTGGGGCTGTGCCCCGGCCTCTTGCCGGTGATGGCCCCACGGCGTAACCCGACGCTGCCCTCTCCCCCCTCCCAGGCCCGGGCAGCAGGGTGGGATTCTTGGCCCGGTTTCTCCGCTGGGCCCCTTTCCAAGGGGGGGGGGGCCTGGCCGTTGGCCTGGTATCGCCCCCCCCACCCCCCCGGCCTGCGGGAAAGGGCTTCCTCCCTGCCGTCGAGTCATCAGATGGCAGAGATGTTCCTGCTGCAGAGGGTTCCCCCAAATGTCAGCCTTGACTGGGTGACCTCCTGGGGCCAGGGTTTGAGGTGGACGGCTGGGTAGGGTTTCTGCCCTTCTGCCCTGTGTCAAGGGTAAACCACCTCCTCTGCCTTCCAGAGGTGGTCTGTGGAGCCCCTTCCATCTACCTTGACTTTGCCCGTCAGAAGCTCGATGCGAAGATCGGCGTTGCGGCACAGAACTGCTACAAGGTGCCCAAGGGGGCTTTCACAGGAGAGATCAGGTGAGCCCACGGAGAGGAGTGAAAGCCAGGGTGCCTCTGGGAGGTGAAGTTCCTCCAGAGGTGCGAGTCATCTCCTTTCTCCCCAGCCCAGCAATGATCAAAGATATTGGAGCCACCTGGGTGATCCTGGGCCACTCCGAGCGAAGGCACGTTTTCGGAGAGTCCGATGAGGTGAGTGACCCTGGGATGGAGAGATGGCCCAGCTCGGATGTGCCTGCAAAGGCTGAGCAGTTAAAATAAGACTACAGCAGTAGGTCTGACTATCCATCACCGCCTTTCTTTTCGCTTTCCAGTTGATTGGGCAGAAGGTGGCTCATGCTCTAGCTGAGGGCCTTGGAGTCATTGCCTGCATTGGAGAGAAGCTGGATGAGAGAGAAGCTGGCATAACTGAGAAGGTGGTTTTTGAACAGACCAAGGCCATTGCTGGTAAGGGAAGAAAACATGCTGCTTTTTTCTTTTTTTATGGACATCTGGGAAGATATGGTCATCCTGGCCTTCCTGGAAGGCTTGCAGATATGTTGCTGCAAGTGTTCACACACACACACAATATTAATGTGATCATGTTAATAAAAGATCTTCATGTTCCATAAGGCTTTCCAGCTCTACCCTCCCTAGCATGGGGTACTGTGCTTACTTGTATCTTCTCCTTCCTCCCCAGATAACGTGAAGGACTGGAGTAAAGTGGTTCTTGCCTATGAGCCAGTTTGGGCTATCGGAACTGGTAAAACTGCAACTCCCCAACAGGTATGAGCTGGGGAAAGGTGGGGAACTGACCCTTCTTCCCACTTGAGATCTTCTTTAAGATTCTCTCCAAGGACTAAATATTTGGAGAATCTCTAAAGGTTCTCTCTAAGAGATTCTCTCTTCTCTTTGGATCTGTAGGCAGAGTAGGTATTGCTCAGCCCTCAGTGGGACTCTTCCTGTTCTGTTGCAGGCTCAGGAAGTTCATGAGAAGCTGAGGGGGTGGCTGAAAAGCCACGTGTCTGATGCTGTTGCGCAGTCAACTAGGATCATCTATGGAGGTAAATAAATCTAAAGCAGTGCAGGAAGCACTTGGTTTCTTTGCATCTTGCTGCAGCTGTACAACATGCTCTGCTGATGAAGAAACTTCAGGTTGTCAGAGCGTGAAGAACCACCTCCCTACTAGCTTATTCGAGTAAATGGGAGGCAATTTTACTGTCTGCAGAGTAAGACGTGTAATATGCCCTGTCCCTGGAGGTGTTAAAAGCCAGGCTGGATGGGGCTTTGAGCAACCTGCTGTAGTGGAAGGTGTCCCTGCCTGTGGCAGGGGGGTTGGAACTGGATGATCTTTAAGGTCCCTTCCAACCCCTGACCATTCTACATGGTTACTGTTACCTTTGTGCCCTGGCCCCATCTGTTTTAGAGCTGCCCCCGTCTGACCTTAAAACACTGTTCCCTCCTTAGGTTCGGTCACTGGCAGCAACTGTAAGGAGCTGGCCTCTCAGCATGATGTGGATGGCTTCCTTGTTGGTGGAGCTTCTCTCAAGCCAGAGTTTGTGGATATTATCAATGCCAAACACTGAAGCAGCCTGTGAGGAGCAGTCCCTTGTGGTTCAGAGCAAGAAACAGAAGCAAGAAGGGACCTTTTCATTGCACACATACAGAGGCCTCCTCTGAGGCTTTCCCCCTCCACGGTCATTGTTCTAGCTGTGCTGCTAACCCCCACCACCATGTTGGAATCCTGTTAGTGGAAGCCTGTCTTGGCAGAGTCTCGACAGCCTCCTCTCTGAATTGGCAAAAATCCTTGGTTGCCTGTTGACCTGTAAGAGCCCACAGTCAACCTGGCCGGTGCTCCCCCCTCTTTCTGCTGCACTGCTGGGAGAGGGGGTGGTCTCTGGTGCTGGGGGAAGGAAATAGGAACTACACTCTTGCATCCTTAAGCTCCATCAGCAAGGAGCCTGTCAGCTTAGACCCTTGTTGAGATGATGTCTTACCTCACCTGTGTCCCGTACTGAACAATAAATGGAGAAAAAAAAAAAAGAAAAAGCAAAGGTGTGTCCTGGATCTTAATTCGGAGGCAGCTGGGGAGAGGCAGAGCACAGAACTTTGTGCTGCTGGTTGTGGAGAGGGCACTGTGGATTTTGTGGGCTTCATATTTTTTTTTGACGGACCACCCTTCCAGTACCTGCTGGAGCACCTGGCCGTCCCACTAGTGAGCTGAGCAATCCAGGTGGGCTTGGTGATGTGCCCAGCCCTACTATTTTTGCCCATGAGGGCTGGTAATTGACTTTGCTGCTCGTTAGATGTGGAGCAGCTCCCTCTTTATGCAACAGTTTTTAGACCACGTGGCTGGGACTGTGCCTGCTGGTGGGTGAGAAAGCAAGACTAGATGCTGTGTCCCATGGGAGATTTTTAGGCAATACTAAGGGTAATGGAGAAGGAAGTGCCTCCGAAGGAGGAGCTTAGCCATGGGGCAGTGCCCTGGTGCAGAGCAGACAACTGGGAAGAGGAGGCTCAAGTCTAAGTCTGTTGATGCCAGAGTTTATGGCTCTGGTCTGCTGGTTTTTGTAGTCGTGGCATGTTCCTCCCCTGGCACTCCAGCTGTCAGTGTACTGCCCTGCCAGCCTCACCTGAGGGGTGGAAAGGGAAAGAGGGAGAAGGAGAAGACCTTAGGAAACCCACCTGATGCTGCAGGTCCTCCTGCTCTGCTCATGGTGCTCCTCCCTCTCTATCGGGACAGCAGAGCAGGGCATCTCCTTCCCATCTGGGAGCAGGAGCCAGACCCCACACACCTTGCCCCTTCCTGGGCAGGAGCCAGCACTGGGACCCCGTGGGGTGACCCCTGTTAGGGAGCAGAGGGTGGTGGTGGTGGGTCCCAGGCATGGGAGCCTCCCGTGATGGAGGAAAGGCCACCAAGCCTGGGAAGGAAGATCCTGTCTGCAGCACGGAGCTGGCAGCTGCCAGCCCTCAGTGCATGCAGGGAGGAGGATGCTTCAAAGACACACATGCCAAAAAACAAAAAAAAAATCCTGAAAACTCTGTGTTTTCTACATCCACAAGGGCGTTGGGGTCAGTGTGAGCAGAGCGGCAGTGACCCAGTTGGGACATGGGCTGTGCTGAAGGCTACAGGCAGTGGGTCGGCAGGGTCGCTCACAGGGCTACCACCCCACTGTGGCTTCTGCCCACAGAGCCCGGGAGAGTGACCTACATAGGGGAAAAAAAAAAACCCAGATGGGAGCCAAGCGTTGATCTTGCCGCTTGGAGGAGAATAGAGAGGCACGGAAGCATCCGTTTCACGGGGAATAAACTCACGGAAAATAATTCCTGCGTCGGCAAGGATGCCAGACCTTGTTTTTTCTTTTTGTCTGTTTTTTGGCAGGGCCACAGCTCGGTGGAGTAGAAACGCTGCCAGAGCCTCGCTGCGATTTCGAGTCAGTTGGCTCCTAAAACAGGTTGCTGTCGGGGGAAAAAAACCCGTGTCGCGGCAGATGTGACAGCTGCGGTGGCCCCACGTCCTCAGCCCCAACCAGTAGCCAGCTTGTAGTCCCAGTAGGCACCCACAGACAAACATGTCTATGCAGGGATGACCACACAGATAATGGCCAGCCCCTCAGAGCACCCACGTGAACACAGCTCCACCAGCCTCATCCCACCACCTGCTCTGGCTGGGCTGGATGGAGGTGAGCCAGTGAGCAGGCGTATATATGTGTATGTATATTTATATAGATAGATGGGCACACCTATGTACCATGTGGCTCCAACAGCTGGGCTCAGGCAGTCTGCCCAGTGGCTGCTCCTCGATCCCAGCCTCTATAGTCACCTCGGTCCCCCACTAGCCAGCTCTCCCATGGTCCTCTGGACCCGCAGGCCCCTCAGCCTCTTCACCAGATGCCAGGACCCTCGGCCTCCCCCTGGCTTCTCCCTTGTATCTCCCCCCTGACTCCTGAATTTTGGTTCCCACCTGCCATTGTGCTCCTGTTCTCCTTGAGATGGGCCTTTGGTGGGCTGATGGCGCCTGGGAACAGCCCAGCAGGATACTGTTGGGGCTCCCCCTCCTGCTGTCACCTCCCTGTGCTCCTTTGTGGGTGGGCAGATGAGCTTTTAGAACATCACTTCCTTAATGGTCAGTATAGTCAGGTTTGGGATTTTTTTTTTTTTATATATACATATATATATATATATATATATATATATAAACTAAATATATGGCAAGGCCAGGCTGGATGGGGCTTTGAGCAACCTGCTCTAGTGGGGAGGTGTCCCTGTCCATGGAAGGGGGGTTGGAACTCAATGATCTTTAAGGTCCCTTCCAACTCAAACAATTCTATGATTCTATGATTGTAAATAATATTTCTCTCTTTTAAAGATTTGGGTTTCCTTGTATAATTTCTCTCGTTTCTTGAAAGTTCTTTGGCCATCTAGAAGCAAGGCAACCCAGCCACTTGTTCCTGTTGCAAGACCACGTAAAACGTGTGCGGTGCATAGAGGCGCGTGTGACTTCTGCCGGTCCTTTCTTCAGCATAAAGTGACGAGGGATGGGAAGAATGATGGTTGGACTTGATGATCTTCAAGGTCCCTTCCATCCTAGACAGTTCTATGATTCTATCAAAAGCATGTCATCGCTTTTCTCCCAGCACCCATTTGCTGAAGGGCTCCTTAAAGCCTTGGAAAGCAAAGGCAAGAGGAGTCGGGGTGCTTTACACAGAGAAGGTTGTGGGGCTTTTTGCAGGGGATATAGTGGAAAAAAAAAAAAAACATCATCTGCAGGTTGATGACCAGGGAGTGAATGCAGGCGGAGCGAGCATAGCAGGGGAGAAGAGGTCAGCGCTGGGGAGTCAAGTGGGATGAGGCAGGAGGACACGGGTGGCATCTCGCAGAGGGATGCTTTGCAGGAGAGGGGGGGGATGGCTGGCACGCACCCTGTGAGAGAGGACTCGCACTCGTGTGTGACGGCTGCGGGTCCAGCTCAGCTTGGACCAGCTTATCTCACACTGACGTTGCCCGGGGGCTGCGATGGAGCAAAGTGCACCAGAGGGAAAGGGCGTGGGGCCTTGGACTTTGGTACTAACAGCAAAACTCTGGTGTCCCTCAGCTCCAAGCAGCGTTCCTGCCCTGTAAACACCCAGCTCTGCTCAGCAGGCGGAGGGGGCACCAAAGCTGGGCAGGCACCGATGAGTGGCATCTGCCAGGCACTGGCAGCCTCAGCCCTCCCCAGCTCCCCAGCAGCAGATCGGGACACCATGACCCCAAAAGCTGCTTCCTGGCACCCGGGAGATCACGTCATGGGAGGTTTCATGCAGAGCCCAAGCCTAATTCTGCTCAACACCTCAATTAAACATTTATCAGAGGGAATGTCTTTCCTCAGAGATAGTCACCGCCTGGACGGCCACCGACTCTCTGCAGCCCAGCCTTTCCTTGAAGCCAGCCCCATTTTGAGCTGAGGGGATGGGGAGGGTAGGGGGGGGTGGCAGGACAACCTCCAGTGGTCCCTTCCCACCAAAGCGATCCTTCAATTCTCTGGAGGCACTCCTAAAAATTGTGGATGCCACCCAGCTAGAAAGGACTAGGAGGCAGAAGAGGATGACAAAGCGCTCCTGCTGAAGGCAAGACATGCTCCCAGCTCTCCATGTGGAATTTAAAACCCAAAAAACGACAGGTGGAGCAGCAAACTGACCCACACGGTCAGCTGGGAGGAGGATGATGAAACCAGAAGGATGAAGCACTGGGACAGGTTGCCTAGAGAAGCTGTGGATGCCCCATCCCTGGAGGATGCCCCAATGCCAGGCTGGATGGGGCTTTGAGCAACCTGCTCTAGTGGGAGGTGTCCCTGCCCATGGCAGGGGGGTTGGAACTGGGTGATCTGTAAGGTCCAGTCCAACTCTAACCATTCTATGATTCTATGATGAAAAAAGAAACGGTGGGGATCTCAGGTGGCCCACGCACAGCAAATCGGCAGGAAATCACAGCCTTAGCTGCGGTGGGATGCGCAAACCCCGACAGGGCCTGTGAAATTCGAGAAGTTTCTCTTTCTTTTTTTTTTTTTTTTGGGGGGTGTGTGTGTGTGGTGTGTATTTAACTCAGAGATGTCGAGATTTCAGGTTTCACAGGCAGCAGAAAGGCCCGGATTAAGATGGGGGGAGGAGCGAGGATGATGCTGGCCAGAGGAGGGCTGTCTCTGGGACAGTCCGGAGGAGGAGGCCGGCGCGGCTGAGGCCGAAGGGGGCCTGTAAGACCGCGCATCGCCCTGCGCCACCCCGCATCGCGCCGCGCAAACCCGCACAGCGCCCGCCCCCGGGGAAGGAAGAAGCCCCGCCCCCTCCGCCCCGAGAGCTGTCACTCAGCGCGGTTGCTATGGCAGTGGTGGAGGGGCCCCGCCTCCTCCCCCCTCGGTTTCCATGGCAGCGGGGCGCCGCGGCCTGACCAGGCCGTTGTGCCCGAGGGAGCTAACAGAGGGCGGCGGGGCCCTGTGAGGATGGAGAGCGAGGAGCTGGGTGGGGAGGAGTACAACCTTCAGGAGGAAGGGGAGGAAGGAGAGGAGGAGGAGGAGGAGGAGGAGAAGAAGACGCTGTCGGAGGAAGAAGAGGTGAGGGATGGGGGGGGGCCTCAGCACCCTCTCTGGCTGCGGTGAGGCCAGCCCCGCCGTCGTCGTGCTCTCTCTCCTTCTCTCCCAGCAGCCAGCTCCGTGTCCCCTGACGGAGGAGGTCCTGAAGGAGGGCCTCTCTCTCCTCTGTAAGACCGGCAACGGCCTGGCCCACGCCTATGTGAAATTTCAAGCCAAATACAAGTGAGTGTGTGACACCTGCCCAGGGGGAAGGTCTCCTCCTCCTCCTCCTCCTGGGGCATCTGCAGGGTAAGGCCATTTGGTGGCAGACCCTGTGGGGCAGGAGTGTTTCCAGGCTATGTGCTATGGCTGGCTGGTTTCCAGTCTGTGCCTCAGCATAGCTTGTCTACCCTCAGCCCAGAGCTGGGGACTGCCTCCACCATGCACTGGTGGGAACATTGGTGTCCCACTAGACTGAGAGGAGCCTGCCCATTGCTCTAGACTGTGATGTCCTAAGGGGACCTGAACAGGGGTTGACCTCCCCACAGTCTCTTGGAGATCCATTAAGCATCTCTCCGGCTAACTACTAACCTTTAAAAGCCATGTACTTGTAAGTACAGTGACACAATGGCCTGGGGGCAGTTTGGAGCCTCAGCTCCAACAGTACACCCACATAACCTAGACCTAATTAACAGGCCTCAGTAAAACTGTGTCTTTCAGCCGTCTCATAGATATCTAAACCTGCTTTTTCCCACTAGCAAAGTCCTTCCACACAGTCCTTGGTGTTGCCACTATTGTCTACCAGACATTACCTCCCCACCCTCCACCCAAATTTACCAATTTACCCTCTTTTTTTGCTCTGGTTCTTCCCTCTCCTAAGAAGTACAGTTCAATGGGAATAAGTACTCCCTGTGCCAGGAAAGCAGGTCCAATTGTAATATTTACAGGCTTGTTTACAGACAAGTATTTATATTGTTAACAGACTATTCAACCTGTCCCTGATGCCTGCCTTTTTCCTCCTTATCTCCCGCAAGGCTTCCTAGGACAGCAGGGAAGTGGGAGACGAGGGTGCCCTCCCTGTAGTAGTGGTGAGGAGCAAAACAAGAGCTGGTATCAGGGTGAAACATGAGAGGTGTTTTATTCACATCTTCCCTCCCACAGGGACTTGACAGACATCAGCCTCCTTGAATGCTTCATTCACCTGCGGTATGTGGATTTGTCAGAGAACAAGCTGCGAGATTTGTCTCCGCTGAGCAACCTAACCCACCTGCTTTGGCTGAAGGTGGATAGGAATCTGCTTCCCAGTGCCTGCATGCAGGAGCTGCCCTACCTCCAGGTCATCAGCTTTGCTCACAACCGTATCAAGGATACGGAGGGCATTACTCACCCCCGCTTAGCCAACCTCAGCCTGGAAGGTGATAGAGACAACTTCCCTTCGTACTTGTGCACGTAGGACAAGCTCTTTGGGTGGGATTAACACTCTTATTGTTTCTTCCTCCTCTGGCACACAGGAAATAAAATCCAGACAGCGCTGGGCCTGAGTCATGGCCAGTTGTTTAGCCTGCAAACCCTGGAGCTGCGAGGAAACATGCTGGAGAGCACAGCAGGGCTCAATCTTCCCAAGCTCAAGAACCTCTACCTGGTAAGGGATCAGCCAGCTAGGGGAGTGGGACAGAGCTGCTGCAGAGCAGCCAGGGTACCTCCAGTCAGTAGAAGGAGAGGAGGAGGCTGTCCCCTTCAAAGCAGCATAATTTTCATCCTAGCCCTTTCAGTTCAATTTCTCAGCCTGAGAGAGGGACAGATTTCAGAGAGCTAGAGACAAAATCACTTCTTTGGGGTAGTTCCTTCTACACTGGCTGCCTAGATAGTGTGAAGGGAGGAGAATCATAGAATGGTTTAGGTTGGAAAGGACCTTACAGATCATCAAGTTCCAACCCCCCTGCCATGGGCAGGACAACTTCCACTAGAGCAGGTTGCTCAAAGCTCCATCCAGCCTGGCCTTGAACACCTCCAGGGATGGCACCCCTGCCAGCTTCCCTGAGCAACCCGTTCCAGTGTCTCACCACCCTCACAGTAAAGAATTTCTTCCTAATATCTAGTCTAATCTAAATCTCCCCTCTTCCAGTTTGAAGCCATTACCTCTCATCTTGTCACTACGTGCCCTTGTAAAAAGTCCCTCTCCAGCTTTCTTATAGGCTTCTTTCAGATACTGGAAGGCTGCTCTAAGGTCTCCCTGGAGCCTTCTCTTCTCCAGGCTGAACAACTCCAACTCTCTCAGCCTGTCCTTGTAGGAGGAAGTAGCCACTGGCCACTAATTCCTTTGCAGAGAGTGGAGGAGTTGGCAATGTTCAGTGTTCTTCCCTCCCAGCCTCCTATGGGAGAGGGGTGTTCTCTTCTGGCAGTGTTAGTCAAGCCTGTATTCTCTCTGTCCTGGGACCCCCAGAGGTTAGTGGAGAAAGCAACAGGTTTGCTCTGGGTGGCAGGGGAAGGTGATGTCTCTTTCTCCTCCCTGATGGGCCTAATCAAACACTGGGTTAAAAACAGCACAATTATATGATTCACACATTTAGCTGCCAAAAAAAAAAAAAAAAGAAACTGATTGAACAGTGCAGTGAAACTAAGATAGGAGAAGCAATTTCCTAATGCCATAAACAATTGCTTCAAGGAACATTTGCTCCTAGAGATACAAGTGCAGAAAGTATGTGTGGCTTAGTTCCATGTAACACACAGTGCTACAGCTTGCAAAGACTAGATAGGTGTCCTGAGTCACTACCTCTTAAAAGCAATTAAAGATGATAAAGATTTTGAAAAGCTGTATGGTTTCTTTTCATCAAGACTCCCTGGCAGAAAGCACTGAGGAGGTTGCTTGCTGAGATTGTCTGCAATGTTCTGGTAGAAAACTGAGATTTTAGGGCTAGAGGTGCTGGAAGACAGGATGAAGTGGATAAGTCACTAGATATAATACAGAATTTAAAAGTAAAAACAGTCATTTTAGTGAATGATTAGAGGAAAGCAAGCACTGTGCCGATATTTAAAGAATGAGGATATTAATGACTGAGGAATCTCTGAGCTGCACATATGAAGTGGGCAAATTGCAAGACGTGATTATTAAAACTGGAACAACTGACTCATTTTTCAGGAATCTTTGGGGCTTGAATTTGTCTCCCATGTCTGCCCGCTCAATAAGTCATCTCTCCCAGTACTGCTTTGCTTTCTGTGTAAAGATTTTGGTATGACGTGAGCCATGGGCAGATGAAGCTGATGCCTCAAAGACAGGGTTCAAGACTAAAGGGTTCAATTTAAAGGACCTGGACCAAATTTGATTGATATATGACACAGCTGCAGGTGAAATTTAGTATTAAAAAAGTTATACCTACTAGAAGGAAGACTATGAGCTAGCTGTGTGTAGTCTCAAGTATACTATGAATATTCTGGTCTCACAAATATCACGTGGTGCTTGTTTGAGGCTCACTGCTGTCAGTGGGGCTGTGTTGGTTCCTGGTGCAGCATTGTGCAGCAGTGGTGACAATAACAAGAACAAGGTCAGCTGTGCAGGAAGGGGAGAGAGAATCACGGGGAACATAACTACAGTAGCTTTCCATAAGAAATTGTGACATCACATCTATTGGAAAAACTGGTATCTACGGTAAGGTAATAATGTGAGCATTTAATTAAAAGAGTTATATGGAATGTTCTTTGATTTAGGGGGGAAAAAAACAAAAACCCAACCCTGAAAAAAATCCATTCTGCATTTGTTGTGTTAGCGCTTGCAGGGCCAGAGCTGTTAAAATTATTAACACTGATGTAATGAAGAAAGAGTGATGGGAGGTTACTATTCATTTTACAGACCAGTGGTCTGTGAGCTCCCCACTCCTTATTTCCCATACCAGCTCTTGATTTCCTCTGAGGCACTAATCCTTCCTTCCTGGTTGTTAAAACTATTTGCACGACTTTCGCTACATCTCTGACTTTCTACTTTTTGTCCTTGTGTTACCCTCTTTACTTGGCCCAGCTGGTCCAGGCTTTTTCCTCTCCAGTTTCCATGAGAGCCCCCCTTTTCTACAAAATGTCCTTCTCCTGAGTGACCCAGTCCTAAACCATTCTCTTATCCCACCAGTTCAGCATGTGCCCCTCTCATTAGTCTCAGGTGGTGACCACGCCACTGCCTGGGTACCAACAAGGAACAGAACACAACAGCACCTCTCTCCCTGTTTCCCGTGGAGGTATCTGCAACCTTAGGGACTGCAGCCCAGAGCCACAATCCCAAGTGGAGCCTGGTGCAGCTCCAGGCGGGAGAACGTGGTGGGAAGGTTGTAGTTACCAGGGATGTTCTAAACTCGGCTGCACAAGACGGTGAGCAGCCTGATGTCGCACGGGTGGTGGCACTGCGGTGAGCCGGGGCTCGGGCAGGAGACCTCTAGTGGTCTTTTCCAGCCGAAATCCTTGCTGTGAAACTATTGCTGAAATTCAGAGCTTTGCTTTTCCCCCATCTCATACCTCACCTCACAGTAAAGTGAATGAAATTCAATGATGGGGAATTTTGAACTTTCTTTCTTCCTGAACTTTGAATTTCTTCCTGCCATACGACTGACGGGTTTGTTGCAAGGAGGTGCATCTATGGATGGATAACAACAATTATACCTGGAAAAGCTTAAAATTAAACCAACCAACAACCCCCACAACCTCTCTCAGGAACACACACAGCCTGCTTCTGCTCCTAGAGGACTAGAAGAGGAGACTTCTTGTTAGTAGATTTCCCCCACAAAAGAAGCAGCTGACAGTGGAAGATCCCTGGACATACATGGACTGTGTGAATGAGAGAGGCTGGTTATTTTTCTTTTAAATACCCTTGTTTCAGGCTCAGGCCCCTGCTTTCCCCTCCACACTGTTGCTGTCTGAGGTCTTAGGGAGTTGGATTTGGCACTGCCATGGAAGGGGGTGCTGTTGGCAGTGGAGTATTCATCTGGGGTGGGTTTTGTCCTTAGTCACCAAATTATACTACAGGAAATGCTTTTAGTCCTTGAATCTGAACACTGAGAACCCATTTGGTCAAGACCCTGAGCAACCTGATCTAGCTTCAGAGAAGGCTGCATTATGAGTGGTAGGGAGTCTGCAGGGCAGAATGAACTTTAAAGGCCAGAAATAACTGCTGTTCCCTCCTTTGTGTGTCCCCTTTTTCCTTCTCTCTTCCTGCCTCCTTGGTGCTCAGGCCCAGAACGCCATTCGGAGCCTTGAAGGCCTTGAGGGGCTAGGACAGCTGACAACTCTGCACCTGCGTGACAACAAGCTTAAGACCCTGGATGGATTCTGTAGTAGCATGAAGTGCCTGCAGTACCTCAATCTACGGTGGGTCCTCCCTGTTCTGTGTTGGAACCCTTCATCAGGCTGTACTTCCATTTAGATCTTTAGGATTTTCTGATTTCTTTGGAAGTTGAAGACCTGATCTTTATTGTCGTTAACTGATGTTCAGCCGTCAGCTGTCTAGGCATATAATAGCCAGGGTCTTTCCCAGGCTTCTCAGAAAATATCTGCTTCACCAGTCACTCTCACACCCTACCTCACACTTTTTATACTTTGCTATAACTTCTTTGGATCCTTCTAAGCGTGTTCTTTGCGTCCTGGACATGACTGGAAGTGCCCTTTACTTCTCAGCATTTGCCATGCAGGGCGATGGCGATACCACACAATTCAATGGACAGAGAAATCCAGAGGAGATGTCCTTTTTGTCCTTCAGTCTGGGCAGCTGCAAACAGATCTGGACCTTAGATCATAAGTCTATGGTCTAAGGTCTATGGTCTATCATGCTGCTGGGTTTTGCTTTGTCTGTCTTGTCAGCTTACTGCTCCAAAGGGATCTCACTACTTGCACGTGTCTCTTTCCCCTGCTCTCCATCCTTCCTCTTCTTCAGGAATAATGGGATCAGCAGCCTTCAGGAGGTGGAAAAACTGCAGGTCCTCCCTATGCTGCAGACACTGGTGCTGTTGGACAATCCATGCTCTGAGGAACCCAATTACCGACTGGAGGTCCTGGTCCTGCTGCCGCACCTGCAACGCCTTGACAAGGAGTTAGTTGAGCAAGAGGAGCGGACAGAAGCAAAGGAAATGCAGCAGAAAAGGCAGGAAGAAGAACAGGTGAGAACAGCATGGCAGGGGGAGGAGAAGGAAGTGGAGGAAAAGAGAGAGGATCAGACATGCTGACCAAGCCTCTCCTCCTCTGGATTATGTCAGGAGAAGGCTAAGGGAGGTCAGTCCCAAGGGCAGAGGAGCCTGCAACAGAGGCTGGGCCTCACAACATGATGGTGACAGCCGGCATCTCAACCCTACTGCCATTCCCGGCCCCACCATCAGAACTGAGCAGCGAAAGGGGAAAAGAAATCAGGCACGGAGTCATTTAGCTTCTCCCTCTTTCTTTCTTCAGGAAATGGAAGAATTTCTCCAGGATGATGCAACTGAGTGACCACTGGTTTTGATACCTGTTCCCAGAGCCAGTCGGGATTTAGAGATGCCTTCCCCAACATGTACAGCCGGGGAAGTGAGAACTGCAGGTATCAGAGCTACCTTCACCTCCTTTCACCCCTGGAGAAAAGAGGAGGGCTACCCACCCTGGTCCTGGAAGCTGCCCTGAGGTACTGCAGTGTTTTCACAGTCACTGCACTCATGCGCTCTATCCCCAGTAGGCCCAAGAGGGAAAAAGGGGAAAGGGGAGAGTTACAGGTTCTTGTGGTTCGATTTATGGCTCCCAAAAACCCTACGAGATTTTCTGATTTGAATAAAAATAATTAATGAGCCTGGAGTGACTGGAATTGTTTATCCTGCACACCCACTCCCATCCCCTGGCTCTCTCACCCTCATCTGTCTATGTCTACCCCCTGTCTGCCTCTCTCTCCTCTCTCTCTCTCTTTCTCTCTCCATCCTCTACGTGCTGTTTGCAAAGCTTTGCTAAATCCTGACTCATCGCAGCTCTGGGTCACATGCTGCTGTCCCGGCCCTATCAGGGGCGTCTCCATCCTGCTGCTGCCGCCGCCGCCGTTGGCTTAGAGGACACATCATCTCCCCTTGAGGTCCTGCATCCCTCCTCATCTTCGTTCTCTCTCCTTTCCACCAGCACTTTCTCAGTCTCTCGTTCACCCCTGCCCTAGGAAGGTAAGTGTCTCCCCCACGGCCAGCACACCCCCACCGCCACCAGCATGCACGTTTCTGCTCCCCACCCTGTGCCCTCCAAACCCCACACGCACTTTGGGGTCCCTGTGGAGAAGGACCAGGGTGAGCGGCACTAAAACTAAACTCCCCTCACTTTCTCCCCTCCCCCCGCCCCCGCCGCGCCCTGCGCCTCCCACCTTTTTCTCTTCACACCCCCCTTCTCACTTTTCTTTCGTATTTTAATTTCAGGTACTCCCTCCTTCCCTAACCCCCACCCCCCCCGGCAAGCATCATGTCAGATGTGAACCTAGGGGCTTGCAGGAGGTGGGGGGGGACAACCCACAAGGATAGGTGGTGCTCCCAAGGGCATTGCCGGGAGGTGCTGCGGGATGGAGCTTTACCTTTGGGAGGGCTGGGAGGGAGGGGGGGGAGAGGTGGGGAGGGGGCAAAGCTCAGTTTGGGGACTGCTGAGAGGAAAGAAACCCATTCTCACAGCAGACCAGCAATCCCACCACCCCCACCCCCGAAAGTCTCCCGAGGTGTTGACATAAACAGGGAGAGGGAGGGAGGGAGGGAGGAGAAGGGGGTGTTCTCTTATGCACAGCCCCACACCGCCACAGAGGGGAGGAGGGCAGCGGGGAGAGGAGGTGACAGTCAAGCGAGCAATAGCTGCATCAAGCCGCGACACTGCAGCAGTGCGGGCTTCCTGGGAGCAGTGCCCAGCCTGGGGGAACGGCGGCAGCACCGGGGGACCGGTGGCAGGGTGGTGGTGGTGGTGGTGGCTGGAGGCGGGGGGGAAATGGTAAAAGGTCTTCGCCATGCTGGCCTGCCCGGCAGGGAGTGGGGAATTGCCACCTCCAGCGAGACGATGCCCTGGCCACGGGCAGTGCCACCGAGCAGTGCCCACGGGAAGGCACTGCAGCAGCGCCCGCCGCCCCAGGTGTGCCCTGCCCAGCCCTCCAGCCCGGCTCCCCTCTCCTCCTCGCTGTGGTCCTCGGGCTCCCGCCTATGGCTCCCTCCCAATCCCTTATCCTGGCTTATCCGGCTCTGACCTCCTTTCAGGACAGTGCGGCTGATGCCAGGGATTTCAGGGCGGTTCTTTGCGCCGCTCAAAGGGAGGGCAAACACTGTCCAGAGGGGACACGGGGCAGCAGCACAAGGCAGAGGCAAGGGGTGTGAAGGGCTAGAGAGGAGAAGACAGCAAGTGAATGATGGGGTGGGGCGGGCAACGCTGGATCCGGGCTTGTCATTTTGGCTTCCAACGGGGGCAGGTGGATGTGGGCAGAGGGATGTGACCACGGGCAACGTGACCACCTTAAGCAGAGAGGCGCCATAGCTGGCATGGCCAAAGATCACTTTAAGGGGGTCTTGTTCCTCTCTCCCCCTGCCCCCCTCCCAACCCCACCCATGGAGGCTGTTGGGCCATGGCCAGGGCACTGCTGCAGAGGAAGATCGCAGCCGCGCGGGCACGGCTCTGGAGGAAGTTCCCGCGGCGTGTGCCAGATGGCGTGAAGAGCCCTGCCAAAGCGGCTGATGGGGGATCCCAGCCCAGATGGACATGGCGGAGGGCCCTGCGCGGGCTCTGGGGAGCCCCGCTGCCGCGGACCCAAACTCCCCAGTACGGGAAGCTCTTGCCAAAAACTTCAGAGCAGCACCATCTCCTCACGCTTCTGCCATTCCCCAACCACCCAAGGCAACGGGGTCCAGACCCTGGCTGCCCCCAGGCTGTTTCTTAGCTCCCCTCAGTGATGTGATGCCCTATTTCCAGCATCCCCCCTGCTTCACACCCCCCACCCCAAAACCCGGTGCAGAGCCCATGGTGGTGGCCATACCCCTGGCCAGCTGCTACCACAACCTGGTTCTGGCTGGGTCCCCGTGGTTACCCCCGGGCTCAGTGCAGTGGGGGGTTCTCAACCCTGCTTGGGGTTGAGGGAGTGAATCATCCATGGCAGCTGGGGGAGGAAAAGCTGCCGGTGGCGCGGGGTGACACACACCTCCTTCCCTGCTGCTCCCTCTCTGGGGGGGGGGGATGCAGCTCCCTGGCATCGCACAACCCCACAGCCAGGGCAACAAGAAAAGGTGGGGAAACAAGTTGTTTTGGATCCCCCCAAACTTCAGCTTTTTCCAGCAGCCATCCTCACCCACCACCGAGTTTTCCACTTCAGGTTTAACCCCAAAGCACCAGGTTTCCTCACCCAACAGAGACTCCTCCTGGTCTCATCCACTTCTCCATCTCAGGGGAAGGTCCAGGTCCCCCCCCTCCCTTCAGAGCCCTCTCTCCCATGTCTCAGGCACCGCAGCCTTCACCAAGATGGCTCCGCTGGGGCTGCCGATGCTCCTGTCACTTCAGCACAGCCTGACCTGGCCGGGGGAGAGAGGAAGGCTGAGCTGGGGGGACATGGCGGCTGAGGGGTGAGAGGGGGGGCCTGTAAGAGCCAGATTGGGGCAGCTCCCCCCACACACCGCAGGCTGGTGAGGGGCTGAGGGTCCCCGTGGGGTGGCTGCCCCCCCTGCCCTGTCCGGCTCTGCCCCCAGGCATCCACCACGCCAGGCTGGCTCCCTGCCCGCCACGCAGGGACACGGGGGCCACTCACTGCCTGGCCCTGGCAGGGACCGTCCTCGCCTCCTGGCAAGGGGAAGGGGGACAGAACCACAGAATTGCCTAGGTTGGAAGGGACCTTTAAGATCATCTAGTCCAACCATCAACACGGTCCTCATCCCTGGCGCCGGGGGCACTGGCCGGCTGTGCCAGCTGATCCCTCCCCATCTCTGCCACCCAGGCTCACGTCAGGAGACCCGAGAAAGGGCAGCGCAGGGAGAGAGAGCTCCCAGTTCGCCACCGCCAGCAAAGGGACAGGATAAATTAAACTGGATAACCAGTTCCTGGACAAAATGTGGGTAGATTCTCACCATCTGGGCTTTAATGGAAATTCCTAAATTTTCTTGAGCCACTAGTTTTAGCTCCAGCTCCCAAGGCTGCTTTTCCTTGAGCTCCCTTCTCTCTGTGGGTGTCTCGTCTAGGTACTAGAAGGGTGAGCACCACATCCTGGGGCCTCTCAGAACTGAACATCTCCTCCTCTCCTCTCCTCTCCTCTCCTCTCCTCTCCTCTCCTCTCCTCTCCTCTCCTCTCCTCTCCTCTCCTCTCCTCTCCCCTCCCTCTCCACAGACTCACCATGGCAGTTGAGAGGATCCATGCCCGTGAGATCCTGGACTCCCGTGGGAACCCCACCGTTGAGGTGGACCTGTACACACACAAAGGTATGTGGGTGAGAAGAGATGGAGGAGGGGGGGGCTCCTGCCCACCCCAGTGGAGCTGGCGCCACACGGCCACCCTCCGCCGAGAGCACACAGGGTCTTCTCAGGTGACCCACCAGCAGACAGCAAGCAAGGGGAGCAGGCAGCCACCAAAACCCTGCTTTTGGGTGAGCCACAAACTGAGCAACTCCCCGCACACACACTGGGCTAATCGTGACGACACAGCTGGCTGCTGTGTATGTGACCGGAGCCACGTGCCTGCTGGTGGCAGGGACAAAAAGATTCGTGAACATCAATACATTTACCTTCTTGTGGCATCCCCGTGATGCCCTGCTGCAGCTACGCGCTTAGTCCTGGGACACTGTACGAGTTTGGAAACACATCCATGGCCATGCTCCTGAGGCAGGGGGAGGTTTGTCCCTGAGATCTCTGTACAGGCATGTACATGCACAACTGTCTCAACTGGAAGAGCTGCATCTGCACTGGGCCCGAAGCAAGGTGGGCTGAGGGGCGAGGGGCCAGAGAAGGCATGCGACCAGACTCTTCCTTCTTCACCAAGGCAGAAACCCAGACCCAGCTGCAGGGGGAGAAAGCCACTGGCAGCTGTGGGTGAGGCTGCCCCTGGAACCAGGAGGGGAGCTAAGGAGCCAGACTTCATAGAATCATCTAGGTTGGAAGGGACCTTTAAGATCATCTAATCCAACCATTAACCTAACTCTGACAAAAAAATCATCACTAAACCATGTCCCCCAGCACCATGTCAACCCGTCTTTTGAACACCTCCAGGCATGGTGCCTCAACCACTTCCCTGGGCAACCCATTCCAATGCTTGATAACCCTTTCAGTGAAAAAAATTCTTCCTAATATCCAACCTGAACCTCCCCTGGTGCAACTTGAGGCCATTTCCTCTAGTCCTGTCGCTTGGGAGAAGAGACCAACCCCCACCTCTCTACAGCCTCCTTTCAGGGAGTTGTAGAGAGCAATAAGGTTTCCCCTCAGCCTCCTTTTCTCCAGGCTGAACAACCCCAGCTCCCTCAGTCTCATAAGACTTGTTCACCAGACCCCTCACCAGCTTCGTTGCCCTTGACTGGATCCGCTCCAGCACCTCAATGTCTTTTTTGTGGTAAGGGGCCCAAAACTGGACACAGTACTCAAGGTGGGGCCTCACCAGTGCTGAGTACAGGGGGACAATCACCTCTCGAGTCCTACTCACCACACTGTTCCTCATACAGGCCAAGATACTGTTGGCCTTCTTGGCCACCTGAGCACACTGCTGGCTCATGTTCAGCCAACAGTCAACCAACACCCCCACCCGTAGTTCTGGGATCAGTGTGGACCTCTGGGTACTTAAGATCCAGGTTTCTCCATCTGGAAGCCCTGGATACATTCATTCCTCCCACCCTGGTGCTCCACATCCAAGAGGTTCTCCACTTCTGAGAAGACCAGCCATGAGCAGCCAGCCAGCGGGGCCACCCATTCGCACAAGTGGTTGCCACATCCTTTCCTGTGAAAGCAGGGAAGAAGAAGCAGCTGCCTGAGGGTTGTCCCTCCTTTTCACCCTCTGTCCATCTCACACCCGTGTTTTTGCTGTTTCCCAGGCATGTTTCGAGCAGCGGTCCCCAGCGGCGCCTCCACTGGTATCTACGAAGCGCTGGAGCTGCGAGACAATGACAAGTCGCGTTTCCTTGGAAAAGGTGGGGAGATGCCTGCTCCACACCCTGTCCCTGGGGCTGCCCGTGTGTGGGGCTTCCCCGGAGGGTGCCACTCATCCACTGGTGTGATGTGGATGTGTCCCACTGCCCTGAGGGAGACCATGGAGGCACAGACGTAGCATAAAGTGAAGGATCAGGCCTCCATCCTCCCTCGCTGTCTCCCTCTCTCCATCTCTCTATTGGTCCTCTCCCTCCCTCTTTCCACTCTCCTCTTTGCCTCACCCTCTCTCTCTTTCTCTCTCTCTCTCTCTTTCTCTGTCTTTTCCCTTCTTTAGGGGTCCTGCAGGCCGTGGATCATATCAACAGCACTGTCGCCCCGGCTCTCGTGGGCTCTGTAAGGATTTCTCTTTGTTCTCCCTTGTCCAACGCTTACTCTGGTCCGTCTCTGTCCCCCGACCTCTGTTTCTGCCTCTCTTCATCTCACTGGGTTAACAGACGTGGTGATGCTCTCTGTGAACCTGGGCACACCCCTCCTGCCCTCCATGCCTGTACGTGCCCGCAGCGATCTTTTCTCTGGGCGGAAAGGATTTAACGCTACCCGGTCCACCGCAGCACCATTGCCACCTCACTAATCCCCTCGGTGCTCCCTGTAGAGCGCTCTCCCTCTTTCAGATGTGCTCCTCCTCAAGCACCGAGCCTCTTCCCCATGCCTGTGGCCTCACCTCCGTTCGTCACCACCCAGCACTCATGGTGTGATGAGCAATGGCCATACCGTGCAAGGTCTGGCAGCTCCCCCAGCACAACCTTGTGGAGCAATGGTGTCACATCTGCAACCTGTTAACACCTGAAGACCTCTGGGGAGGCTCTCTGGGGAGAGCTGAGCTGAAGCCCATGGGGGCTGGGGTCTCTCCACCCCCAAAAAACACCTGGCCTGGTGAAGGGCTGCCTGTGTTGCGCCTAATCCTGTTCTTCACCTTGCTCCCAAGGACGGCTCTATCCAGTCCACATTCGCTTGCTTGGGGTTGAGCATGTACTGTTGTCCTGCCTAGCTTCTGTGTGGCCACAGCACCACAAAGCTCCTTGGAAGCTGCCAAAAGGCTGGGTCAATGCCCGTGGCCTGATCCCCCTCTCCAGTGTGGGTACATCTACACTGCATCGCGGCAACCATCATCGTGGTTACCCAAACTTGACTAAGGCACTAATTTCCAAGGCACTAATTTCCAGAGCTTTGTGTGTATATGTTCCACCCACCACCTGAGCTAAAAAGGCCCCTGTACCCCCAGCTTCTCCATCAGCACCTCCTTTCTCGCACACCAGAGCCAACGGCTCTTCTCAGCCTCCCCTCCTCAGGAGCTGTTTCTTTCTTGCAGGGCCTCTCTGTTGTGGATCAAGAGAAGATAGACAACCTGATGCTTGAGATGGACGGCACAGAGAACAAATGTAATTCATTCTTCTTATTTTTTTATTTTTGGCCTGGGAAGTAAAGAACTTGGGAGGCTGCAGGGCTGGAGCTGGGGGCACTCTCAGAGCTGTGGTGAGCCCAAGGCTGGGTTTGCAATGGTACCAGGAGGTTGCTGCCTGAGAAGGTTAACTCCTTGGTTTTGCCCACAGCCAAGTTTGGTGCCAATGCCATCCTGGGAGTTTCGCTGGCCGTGTGCAAGGCAGGAGCTGCAGAGAAGGATGTCCCCCTGTACCGGCACATTGCTGACCTGGCTGGCAACTCCGATCTCATCCTTCCTGTGCCAGTAAGACTCCTCCGTCCTTGACATCCACCTTCAGAAACCCCAAAAGAAACTTCAAAGGGTGTGTTGGGAGGTAGAGAAGGAAGGGATGTAGGACTGAAACATCAGCTGAATGCACTGCACTCGTCAAGGAAACAAATCAAGGCCTGAGATTTCAATATAGAAAAGAGGGGTCTGAGGAGGATACAGCAGAGGTTCTGGCGGGGAATGACTGAGGATCTCACTCTTAGCACAAGAATCAGAGGGCATCATGAGAACCCTCTGGGGCACAATTCAAAGCAAGGGCATATGGTTCTTCACACCAAGGGTATCTGCCCTGTGAAACACCTTCACAAAAGGTGTTGTGGGTGCTAAAATTTTCTCTGAGTCAAGGAGAAAGGTCCAAAGAGAGAGTGACATAGCATTGCTGATAAACACATACAGATAAACACATAGAGCTTGGGAGATCTCTGAGAGGGAAACAGGTGGGAAAGCCTTCTTCAACCATTTGCATTGAGGCACTATTGGAAGGAAGACCCTGGGGTTATGTGGCTTTGGTCAGACATGTTGTAGCTGACATGTTAGGTTACCCTGTGGGATGTGGCATGAATGGGCATGGTGACTCATCTGAGATCCTCCTCTAGGTGGTGCCAAGATTGGTTCCTTCAGTTCTGATTCTTTTATGGATTCTTCCAGGCTTTCAATGTGATCAATGGAGGTTCCCATGCAGGCAACAAACTGGCCATGCAGGAGTTCATGATCCTGCCTGTGGGAGCTGAAAGCTTCCGTGATGCCATGCGCATCGGGGCTGAAGTTTATCACAACCTCAAGAGCGTCATCAAGGAGAAGTATGGCAAAGATGCTACCAATGTGGGTGATGAGGGAGGCTTTGCCCCCAACATCCTGGAAAACAGTGAAGGTAAGAACCCTGCAGAGATGGGGTACCCCTGCCTGCAATTCTGTGGCTTCCTACTTTTAGCTCACAGCTTTCTCCAAAGATTGGTTCAAAATATGATGCCTCAGTGTCATTGACCTCCTGTGTTAGGGAATGGTTTCTAAGCTCCTTCTCCTTGGGGTAGCCTTGATCTCTCACAGCCTCTCCATACAAACCTTTCACCTTTTCCAAGGATTTCCCCCAACTTTTCACTTAGATGTGGATTGCATTTTAATTTCTCCTTGTCCTTTTGGACTATGGCCTCCACAGATCCACAGATCCTTGGCAAGTTTCTGTTGCGCTCTGCACTGCCTTCTACCTCTCCATCCCACCATCAGACTCTCAGGTTCTCAGGACCCTCCCAGGGGAATTTCCCACTAAAAGTCAGAGTTCTCTGCATGGGCTGACTCTCATGACTGTAACTTTCCTCCTCCCAGCTCTGGAGCTCCTCAAGGAAGCTATTGACAAGGCGGGATACACAGACAAGATTGTCATTGGTATGGACGTGGCAGCCTCCGAGTTCTACCGCGATGGCAAATATGACCTGGACTTCAAGTCCCCAGATGACCCAAGCCGCTACATTTCTGCGGATGAGCTGGGCGACCTCTACCAAAGCTTTGTACGTGATTATCCAGGTGAGCGGCTTTGCTTGGCAATAGGGAATCAGCACTGGTGTTGCACACTTAACCGGTACATCCTCTCTGCGTTTTTGGGGTGGGAAAGGAGGTGGCTTTCACTCACATCACTTCTGTTGACCTTTCAGTGGTCTCCATCGAGGATCCCTTTGACCAAGATGACTGGGAGGCCTGGTCCAAGTTCACGGCCAATGTGGGGATTCAGATAGTGGGAGACGACCTGACAGTGACAAACCCCAAGCGCATTGAGCGAGCTGTTGAGGAGAAGGCCTGCAACTGCCTCCTGCTCAAAGTCAACCAGATCGGATCTGTCACAGAGGCCATCCAAGCGTAAGTCCAGCCCACTGCCCTTGCTGTCATGTGAAAGGGTTGGTAATGAACAACAGCAGGGTGTCACGCTATCCACTGGATGAATAGACTTTTGTCTCTACCAGAGAGTAGGAGGCTGAGAGTAGGAGAAGAGGGTGCCTGGATCTCACCCTGTGCAGGTGGTGGTTACAGGAGTGGGAGCTAATGGCCGCATTTCTTGCTCCTTGCAGCTGCAAGTTGGCCCAGGAGAACGGCTGGGGTGTGATGGTGAGCCACCGATCTGGGGAGACCGAAGACACCTTCATTGCTGATCTGGTTGTAGGGCTGTGCACTGGGCAGGTAGGTGAGACCCAGGCCACGCTCAGGCCTGGAGGAAAGCAAAGGGGTGTGAAGACAGAATGCCCCCCCCATCAGGGAGAGGGGAGAGGCTGAGGGGAGACCATATTGCTCTCTACAACTACCTGAAAGGAGGTTGTAGAGGAGTGGGAGTTGGTCTCTTCTCCCAAGTCGGAGGTGACAGCACTAGAGGAAACAGCCTCAAGTTGCACCAGGGGAGGTTCAGGTTGGATATTAGGAAGAAAGGGTTATCAAGCATTGGAATGGGCTGCCCAGGGAAGTGGTTGAGGCACCATGCCTGGAGGTGTTCAAAAGACGGGTTGACATGGTGCTGGGGGACATGGTTTAGTGATCTTTTTTTGTCAGAATTGGCTTGATGGTTGGACTAGATGATCTTGAAGGTCGCTTCCAACCTAGATGATTCTATGATTCTATGATCATGGGAAACTGGTACAGGTCGTAGCAGTGTCTTACAGTGTTTGTTTTGGAAAATGCTTTACAGATAAAGACGGGTGCTCCCTGCAGGTCTGAACGCCTGGCTAAATACAACCAGCTCATGAGGTAAGGGTCTCCAAGGACAGGAACGCAGAAGAGAAGACGGGGGAGTGACTAACTGGGGTGGGAGAAGCTGGAAGCCCAAGGGTGGATGGGGCTTGTGGGGGAAACGTTATGAAGTGCAGAGGATCCCAGGGAGATCTCTGGAGCAGATTCCCTCCCTCCTCCATGGGAGCAGCTGGAGCTCCTCTGGCCCGTCTCAGCTCCCTGGCTAATGCACTGACTCTTTGGTGCCCCGGTGCCCTCTGATGCTTCCTCACAACAGGGGCCTGACGTGTGCTGTCTCTCTCCTGCAGGATTGAGGAAGAGCTTGGCGATGAAGCACGCTTTGCCGGACACAACTTCCGCAACCCAAGCGTTCTTTGAACCTTGTTCCCAGAGCACAGCCACCCTGCTGTTCTCTCTTTCCCACCTCACAGACTCTGGAGCTCCCCTTCCCTCCACTGCTCCCTTTATGGCTCTTTCTCCCCCCTCCGCCACCCACTCCCCTCTCACCTCAAACCCCCCTCGAGTTCAGGTGTCCCCCGGCTAGTCGTACCCAGGTGAAGGATGAGAGAGAGACCTACACCCTGTCCCTTGCTTTGGGGTCATGAGCATTTCTGGGTCTAGGCATTGCATGTCTTTTGGTTTGGTTTGGTTTGGTTTGGTTTGGTTTGGTTTGGTTTGGTTTGTGCAGGGCTGTGTCCGGGCCGCTCTGTTCACTCAGTGTCAGACCAGGGAGGGGACACGCCACCCGCTGTGTTCCCCTCGTCCACCGAAGCATGTGGGGTGACCGTATGTGCGTGGGCTTCAGACAAGCGTGTGTCCCCCCACTCCGTAGCTGTGTTTGGACGGGTGTTCGCCAGTGGCTCGCTCTTGTTGTGCATGTGTGTAGGTGTCCGTGTACCGGCCTGCGGCGTCCCTCGTTCCCCAGGCGTGTGATCTGCACCGAGACGTGGTGGGGACCGGAGGGTCCCCCCCTTTCCTTCTACCCCCGAGTGCTGTGCTGTGTTGGGCTGTGCTTGCCAGCAGCTTAGTGTTGACGTGCACCGCTGTCCCCTCACTGGGTGTGCGTGTGTGTGTGTGCGTGTGTGTGCGTCCATGCGTGCTGTCTGTCTGTCTGTCTGTCTCCCAGGTCAGCACATAGTACCGTGGGATGATATATTCAAACACATCCGTGAACGAACCCACCCTCTCATTTGCTTCTCGTGACCTTCTTCTCTCCATTCCCTTTCCTCTTGCACTCCTTCTCCTCTGCCCTGTAACGTCTGCTTCACCTCCTGGACAGCCCACGCTCAGCTGAGCAACAGACAAACTACAGACCCCTAAACTCGATTAAAATGTATTTCACACCTGAGTTGCCTGGCTTGGCCTCATGTTTCTCTCTACACACCAGCGTTTGGGAAATGGGGACGTTTTGCTATCAAAGCAGGAGAGGCTGGCGCAGAAAGGTAACCAACACAAGCAGAGGGGACTAGAAAGAGAAAAAGAAGGTCCAAGGAACCCCCACCTCCTTCCACAGTCTTGTCCCATGGCCAGACGGTTCTGTTGGCCACCCAGCCGGGCAATGCCAAAGGGGAAGGCAGGTGGGAGGGTGGGAATTGCCCCTGTCCTCTCCATCAAACCCCACTGCATGAAGATCTGCTCTGCAGGAATTTGTGAAGACCTCAAGGGTGGGCCACACGTGGCCCAGCTGCCCACTGGACCCAAATGATGGAGAACTGGAACCACAAGTCTTTGGGATCCTCTTTTGCTAGAAGGGGCTTTGCAGAGCAGTTGGATAGAAGGGTTGGTGGGATGTCAGCCTCCCTCAGCTCCATCTTGTTTCACAGGGGGAAACACAGCAGTACTTGGAGAAGGCAGCCCATGCTCCAGCCGGTGCCCCAGTAGGCTGGGTGCCACCAAACCCCAGCACCTGCTCAACCAGCCTTATTCTGGACAGACTCCATCGAAGGTGGGAGGATGGTGGTGGTGGTGGTGCAACTGTGAGAAATCCAACCCAAACCATGACAGAATAAACAATAAAACCAGCTTGCCCACCATTACCAGTTCACATCAGAAGCCCTTCTGTGTGCTTGGGCACACTCAGGTCCTGCAAATCTCCTGCCCCACTTCATGACAGAAAGTTTCCAGACTGAGGCCACACCAGGACAAGTGAGGACAATAGTAAAGACTGAGGTTGTCCAGCAAGTCCCAAGCCCCCTTGGCTACAGCCTGATGCAGCCTTTAAAATGGAGTTTATATAGAATCATAGAATCATCTAGGTTGGAAAGGACCTTCAAGATCATCTAGTCCAGCCATCAACCTAACTCTTGACAAAAAAACATCACTAAACCATGTCCCCCAGCACCATGTGGAAAGACAACACATTAAAAACCATTGGCACTTCACTGCTGATTCTTTAGCAAATAGCACAGAAAAAGGGAGGAAGTCCAAGAAGAGAAAACAAAGGCCCAGAAGAGAAAAGAGGGTGGGAGGGAGAATGCCAGGCGAGAGACAGGATTGGTTTCTAAGGGATCGCCAGTGAATACAGAACAAATCTCGGTGGCAATGAACAGCTTGTGTCCTTGCTGTGGGCCACCTCTCACCCGTGCTCTGCGAAGTCTCCCCCGCAGCCTCTTGGGACAGCAGTGCAGCAAAACTCCCCCCCAAATTCAATAGCCCTCCCTCCCAAAACTTAATAGCCCCCTCCCCCAAAGTTAATAGCTTCCCCCCCAAACTCAGTAGCCCCACCTAAAGACCAGCCCCACACCTCATGCCCACTGGGGAGCCAACCCCACGCAAACCCTGGAGGTGCTGGGAGGCAGACGGAGAACCGCCAGTGGCCACCATGCCGAGGATCGGCGACAAAGGAGGATGCTCCAGCAGGTGGGCGGCGGGGGACTGGCTGCCGGACGCCCACCCTTGGGGAAGGCAGCGGGGGACCGGCGCCGCCAGCCTGGGCTGGCAGCCCAGGCAAGGGAATGGGGACAAGGGGGCTGGCTGCGGGCTGGCGGGGGCCCCCAGGCAGGGCGGCAGAGCTGCGACTGCCTTCTGGGAGCTGGAGTGCAGGAGCCGATGGGGGAACACTCCGTTTTCCCCAGCCAGAGCCCCCCACTCCCCTCCGGTGGCACCAGGGACAGGGGGTGCGGGTGGTCCCCTACAGCAGTCTCACCGCCTGCAAAAGCACGACATGATTGGCTTGTTTTGGGTGGGTTTAGGGGGGGGGGGGGGGGTGTGGTTGGTTTTTTTTTTGTTTTTTTTTTTTTTTTTGTGAAGGAAAGTGTATTTTGTACGTAAGGTACAGGGAGCTTGCTGGTTTTTCCAGTTGCACCCCTAACTGCTGCTTCCCTTTGTTTCAGATGCTGGGAATTTTGCAAACAGTATGGCTACTGCTTAGGAAGCAGGGCAGGTATTTTTTTACGGAAATAAAAGTTTCTTAGCTTCCATATTCCCAAGGCCATTCCCCCTCCCCCCGTTTGTGCAAGGAAGGAAATTTAAGTACCCAAGGCAGTCTGAGTTGACCATTTAAATGCAGCAGCACTGTTAACAGCAGGGAATGGCTATACACGTCCCTAGGTTGCGGGAAGAATTTGTTGGTGAAGAGTGTTTGTTGGTGAAGAGGACAGCGAGGTCTCACCACGTCCCTGTGTCACAAAAGATGTGTGAAAGTGCTGAGGTGATAGGAATGCGTTGCGCTATAGCAGTGCCTCACCTCGGTGCCTTTTCTACATCAAAAGAGTCTGCCATCGATGGCACAATGTATATAAGGAATATACACCCCCGGTACGTGTGCTTGGGTCACTGCAAATATTTATCCTTAGCCAGTGCGTCGTAAGATAGATGCTGCTTTCTCTTCGCCTCCGTGGCAGAGATTTGGTTCTACTTAGATGTTTGTTGGACTGGTTTTAACTCTCAAATTGTACTCTGTTTAGATTTTCCAAGCAATGTTGAGCTGTTAAAGGGGTAATTTAACACTAGCTCCCTTCTCCTTTCCCCCTTCCAACACCTGAAGGCGGCAGAATTGTTCTTTCATTTCTAAATAGGTGTGTGTGGCTATAAAGGAGCTGGAAGGGGAGATGCCACTGACCTGGGCTTGTTGAGTGCACAGGGAAGCCTTAATGATGAAGAACTACCTAATTTCTCTGGTATCTTTTTGTCTCTCTCAAGAATGATGGAGTGGTATTCAACCTTGGGAAACCAAGACCTTTTAACATAGCAAGCCACGAGAGATGCTTAACATCTGACAAGAGGTCCAAAAATTTGGGCGCTGGGTAATTCCTGTAAGGTGCTGGCCACCCTATTCTAATGAAGAAGAGTGTTAGGTTCTGTTGCTGGAAGGCTGAATGCAGACAGGTTGTCAGGAGGACATTATGAAGCTCACCCTCTGGATGAAGATCAGCTTACAAGAGCATTAAATGCCTCAGTGTGGAAGCAGCTGTATCTGTGTGCTGCGCCACGTATTGGGGGAGATAAAGCACCTCCATAAACGATGCAGGTGCCACAATTTTGGGTAAAGTGTGTGCATCTCCAGGGTCTCTGCTGGCACAGTGCACATCCTGCAGTGCCTCAGAAATCAGCCGTGCAGCTATGACATGCTGGAACATCCAGTGGACAACTGAACTGGGGAGATGAGTACGGTTACCAGCCTTGCCCCTCACTTGTAGAAGTTGCCAGAGCGGCATATGAATGAATGAACCTCCACAACTAACACCTCCCTGAGCTGCAGCCCAGGCCCAAGCGGCTTGACTAAATGGTAAACTAAAGCAGCTCATTGTTTCATTACCAGTCACCGAGCCACCTCGGCCATGGGTGGCCCTGGCTGGGTTCTGGGAGACTGGTGAGACTGGGCAAGGAGGTTTATAACCTTCTCAGTGTTTCATTTACCAACAAACACCAGTTCACAGGTATTATTTGTCTGAGTTTGAGAGAGCAAGCCAGGAGAAGCCATCCTGGGTGGCCCTGGCTGGGTTCTGGCTTAGAGAAAGGTGTTCCCCAGCCCTAGCACAGGCTAGAGGGCTTTCTTGATTATTCTTTTAAACAAGGAGACTACTAAGTGCTGTGGGTTTCCACTATTGCAAAGGGAAACAGGGCTCTGTGGCTCTGCGTATTTTTAGAATCAGAGTTTCATAGGAAGACTGAGTTGGGGAGGGATGTCTGGAGGTCTCCACTCCAAAATCCTGCTCACAGCAGGGCTAGCCCCAGAACTAGATCAGGCTGCTAAGGGCCTTGATCAGGTGTTTTCCAAACATTTCCAAGGGGGAATTTCCCCAGCCTCACTGGGCACCTGTGCCAGTGCTGAGCCACCCTCAGGAAGGAGGTTTTCCCTTTATCTAGTCAGAATTTCCCTTGATGCAAATTTTGTGACCAAATTTCACCGTGCTTCTGTCAGAAGGGCTTGGCTCTGACTCCTCTATACCCACACTCCCCCTCAAAAAAATCCCAAAAGCTGAAGAGAGTAATTAGTTCCCCCCTAACCTTTCTCTTCTCCAGGCTGAAAGAATCAGGTCCTTAAGCCTCCTCTTATATGCCATGGGCTCCCACACCTTAATTATCTCATTTGCCCCCTCCAAGGATTCTGGGTACCGTTTGTCCCCTGGCAGAACTGGAAAGCAGTGGGAAGATGCAGCTGGAGAGGCCTCACGAGGTGGTGCGTCCCTGCTCCGAGGGAGGACCAGCTGCACCCCAGCGAGCTTGGTGTGTGCTTGCCGAGCCTCCTAGCTGGCTCAGGCTCCCTGGATCATTTATCCATCCTGAAAAGATAAAGGTCATAATGCTGTATCTCCTATCTGTCTGAGGTCTTCGACTTGTTGATTTCACAGGTGAGATAATTTCATTTCCCAGGTTCTGCAGCCAGTCCAGCTTGGTGTCTCTGCATGAGCACACACGACCACCTGTATTTCTCTTGTATGTTTTCCACTTGTGCTAACTGTCCTGGACCAGAATGAAGTGTGGTTTTGCCTAGAAGCAATTTGACTAGGAGAATTTCCTAGCAGGAAAACTCTTTGTCATCTTTGGGAAGGCAGACAGCACCCATGGGTTCCCTCCTCACAGCCCTCTGGAAGCTTCCTGGTCACATCCTCCACAGCCTGTCCTCAGCCAGCCTTAGACCCAGAAAAGGTCCTGACCAGCTGCATTTATCTTCAATCACTCATTGTTTTTCATCCCACTGGCCAAAAACCTCAGCCTTTTTAATGAGAAATGCTGCTTTTTGTCAGCAAATAAGCCCTCAGAAGTCAGAAGTACACAAATACAAATTGTTCCCTTCCACCCTTGTCCTGCTTCTCTTTTGAATCACCTCCCATGTCTTTTCATAAACTAAGACCACAGGCTTTACAGGAGACAGGCCACCTTTGGATGTTTTCTTGAAGTAATGCAACACCTAGATACGTTTTTTCATGAAGCATTGGGGTGTCTGCCTCTTCTCTTATGGAAATAATAAGTGATAATAAAATCTTGACAATAAATTTAACATTTGGTGAAGTCAAATTTTTGAACCCAAGCAACTGATCTGGTTATGAGAGATGATGATGCGAAAGCCAGTCGGGGCTTGACTTTGTGGTTAAATAAACTTAATGTCACGTGTTATTGATCCTGAAGACCCTGGGACTGAAGTGTCCAGCCTTCCCCTGCAGCTTTCACAAAGGCTTTTCCCCAAATCACAAACCTTAGGGATCCAGATGTTTTGTTTAGCATCCAGAAAACAGGGATTTTGCCAAGATCTTCCTCCTCCATTAATCATCACTTTGGCCTCTAAGGATCACACTCATTATGAGCTCGGGATGCCAGGCTGTCAACTCCTAAGGTAACAGTTTGAAGCAGCCACGACCACTGCAAACACTACTACCTCAACAGCAATAATAATAATATTCTTTCTTGTTTTCTGGGGCTCAGGTCAGTGAGAGACACTTGGTGAGGCAGATAATACCGACATCTGTGCTTGGGATCAACAGGGTGTTCTCTTCAACGTCGCACCTCGGCTAAACAACATTCCGAGATGTTTCAGACCGACCACCCAAAAACAGTGGGCATTTTTGCAAATGTTAGGCAGAGCTTTTTCAATCCGTGTGTGTGCGTCCTGGGGAACAATAGCACCCTGGGATTACTGCCGACAGGGCGGAGGCTCTCAGCGAGGGTCAAGACAAAGAGGTAGGTTGGGGAGCAGGGTGGATGAAAGAATGAATGAAGGCTGGAGACACGAGGCATGCTTGTGTTGTGCAAGGGGGTGCTGCGTGCCAGCAGGGCTGGCTCTGGAACCAGAGGCACCAAGAGCCACACGCTGGGTCCAGGATAAATAGGGGAGGCCCCGAAACGGTACAGTAAAAGCTGGGAGGAGGGTGTGGAACAATCACTTTGGGAGCCATCGGCTTACGAGGGTGTTGCGGGGACATTATTATTATTATTAATGTTTTTAAAGCGTTCGGGTGATTAGCACTACAGAAAAACCCACAGGGAGATGAATGCGTCTGTATCCAGTGCCGAGTTTGGACACCGTACAGTAAATAGTGCTGGGAGCCATGTAACGGACAATAAGAATTACTGAATAAAACCCCATTGAGAGTGCACCATCCAGCCTGCTCCCTGGAAGGTCCTGCCAGGGAAATATTTTGTGATTATACTAAAAAAGGCTATCGGAGCGCAAGACAAGGACAGACGAGCCCATATGCATACCAAGCCTCTCTTATTCAAACGTGTGGACAGACATGCCTGCCTCTGTACCGGGCAGCCTGGGTTGTGCTTGTAGTTTCTGAATCCAAAATGGTCAGGAAGGGCAGCGTTTGGTCACTCGTGGCTTCTCTCGGGCCCAGAGCTCCTGCTGGCCGTGCCCCCGAAACAGCCAGGGGTAGCGGGAGGAGACCCTTACGCTGACTTACCGGGTAACAGAACGATCGGCCTCCCCCCCTTTCCTTTTCTTCCCCCTTCCCGAAAGCCTTCCCTCCACGGCAACTTTTCCAAAATGGCCATGAACTTCGCCAACAGCGAAGGGAGAGGCAGCCGCTTAGTCTAACCGCTCCCCCGCACCGCACCTCACCTCACCGCACCGCACGGGGCGGAGGGAGGCGGGGGAGTGGAGGGGGGGGGGGCGATGTGGCGGCGCTCCAGGCCCGCCCGGGCGAGGCCTGCAGCTCTCCGCCGCCCTGCCGCTGACCGTGACCGCGCTTATGCGGGGTTGGTGTTGGGGGCAGTAGTGTCGGGGAACCGGGATACCCTCTCCTCCGCCCCTCGGTGCGGTGCGGTGCGGTGCGACCCAGCCTTCCCGCCCCCCCCACTCCCGCGCCGGGCTCCTCTCCCTTTGTGCCGTTGCCTGGCAACCGGGCGGGGGATGGGAGGGAGGGAGCGCGCGCGCCGGCGGCGCGCGCCCGCCCCGCATGCTGATGAGCGCCAGGCAGGCGGCCGCCGCCCCCGCCCTCCTCCTCCCTCCCCCCCCCCGCCCCCGGGAGGCCTCGCCTCAGGCCACGGGCCCACTCCCCGTCCGGCGGCTCGGTGTCTTTCCCGCCCCAACCCCGGTAGGGAGGCGGGTGTGTGTGTGCTCGGTGGCCTCTCGCCGGGCCCGTCCTGCCCCCAAAAAGGCCCCTCCGGGCTCTCCCCCCCGCCCCGGCCTTTGTGCTGGCGCCGGGACGGAGAGGCGAGAACCGGGGGCGCGGCGGCCCGGGGCGGCTGCTCGCCCCGGGTCTCCTCCCTCCCTCAGAGGCCCGCTGCTGCCCCCCCGCGGGTGGGTTGGGGCCGGGATGAAGGGTGTGGGGGGCTGGGTGTTTCGCGGGGCCCCCGCGGGGAAGGGAGGCGGGCAGGAGGTAGGGGGTGTGTGTGTGTGAGGAACGGGGCCGGGAGCGGAGGGGCGGGGGAGGAGGGGGCTCGTTCTGGGCTCTTCGGAAATGGGAGGTGGCTAAGGCGGGCAGCGGTGGGAGCGATGGGAGGGCGGCGGGGCAGAGGCGGCGGCGGCTGAGCGCCGGAGGAGGAGGAGGGGGCGACAGAGCCGGGGGGGGCCTTACTCCCTGCCGCACGCCCCCCTCCCCTCCACCACCACCGGAGCCGCTGCCCCCCCCTTCCCCCCCGGTTATTCCAGAGCCGCCAGAGGAAACGAGGGAGCGCGGAATAGGAGGAGGGAGGAAAAGGGGGGAGGTGGGGGTGAGGGAAGAGAGAGAGAAGAAAAAAAAAAGGGGGGGGGGGCGGCAGCGTTTAAATCCCTTCCCCCCGCTCCTCACCGCCTCCATTCCTCCCTTCATTCGACCTCCCCTCCGGAGCCGCCGGTGAGTCCCTCGCCCCGCTCACAGCCGCTCCCCCCCCCGCTTGTCATTCTCGCCCACTCGCCGCATTCTTCCGCGGGTGGGTTTGGGTTTTTTTTTTGTTTGGTTCTCCCCCTCCCCCCCCCCCCCTCTGTCTGTC
>JAOTQQ010000001.1:81344998-81397013 GCA_026546715.1 Gallinago undulata | reverse complement strand
CGGGAGGGTGTGGGGGGGGGGAACGGCGAAGTTGCGGGGGGGCGGGATGGCGGTTAACCCCTGCGGCGCTGGGGAAGGGGCCCCCGGCGGTGCCTGGCCCCGGCGAGAGGCCCGGGCCGCCGCGGGTCACGGCGGCTCGGGGATGGGGGGTGTGTGTGGGTGTCCCTCCCGTTCCCCGCGGTGGCGGCGGGGCAGCGCTCGTAAATCACCGGGGGGGGGGGGCACTGATTATTCCCCTCCCCGCCCGGGGTTTGTTTGCCTTGGACGGCGGCGGCGGAGCGTTTTCCCTCCGGAAAGGCGCTGGGGAGGGGGGGTGGGGGGTACGAGGCGGGGGGGGGGCTCCGCACCCGCCGCCGGGGGTCCCGGGGCGGGGACACCCCCCGCCGCGCTCCCGGCGTGACGTCACCTCCCGCGAACCACCCACCCCCCCCCCCCCCCCATCTTCCTCGCAGCGGGAAGTTCGGCGGGGGGGGCGGTGCGGGGGTGGGCCAGGGCGAGGCGGGAGTTGCGAGTTTGCGGTGCGGGGGTCGGTGCGGGGAAGGTTGGCACGATGGCAAAAACGATGGAGGGGGGCGGGGAGCCAGCCCCTGACGGGGAGGCTGGTATTGTCCCTGCTTTCCCCGGGGCAGGAATATTAAGAAATGGTGTTTCGGGGGGGGGGGGCGGGGGCGAGTCTGGGCGCTGAGGAGCGTGTCTGGCAGCCCCTCCGGTTCGGGGGCAGGCAGGGGTGGGATTCAGCCCCTCCCAGTGCCACCCTCGGCCTTGGGGACCCTCTCTGCTGAAAGGCCAGCTCGCTGCTTGGGGACCAGGGGGCGGATGAGATCTGTACGGTTGGGCAGCATCAGGATAGCGTTCACGTTCCCTTTAAACCAGCTGAGATCCCACAGGCGTGTGGGGCTCGTTGTCCATTTTGCTATTTAGATCTTTTTTTTTTTTTTTTTTTTTTCTTTTGGGAGGATGGGGGGGAAGCGGCATCTGTGTTTCCCACCCTGTCCTTCTGTCCGTGCCACCGAGGCGGTGGCGGTTCTGCCCTTCTGGCTTTCTGCAGGCTGCCGGCCTGTGGCTGCCCGTGGCTGTTGCTGCCCAGCCAATTGCCGGTTGTATTTTGCCGAGTGGCCGCTGGCGTGCTGTTGGAAGTGGCAGCCATTTGGTCACCGTGGCACTACTTCACGCGCTACCTCTGCTTGCCGTTGAGTTTTTGCCTTGGTGGCTATTGTACATTCCTGAAGTTGCCTCCCAGGCAGGCAAGCGTCTCCTCTCTCCTTCACTCAGTGGGCTTTGTGGCTGCCTCCGGCGAGTGACTGAGTTGCCAGGATGGCTACTATGAGAATTTCTACGGCTTTTGTCTTGCGGGGTCTGTTTTGCAGTGCGGTGGTTCTCGAGAAGCAGCATGTCCTTAACAAGCTGGCCATTCCATTCCGTGTTCGTTATCTGTGAATCCGCTGGGTGGATTGCACGGGAACCGCTATGCTTTCCAGCGAGGAGAAAGTAGTGGCCCATTTATCCTGAGGTGTGTAGCAGGAGAGCAGAGGAGAAGGAGCTGGAAATGCCATTCGCTTTGGGTCCACCTGGATGGTGGAGCGTGGTTATGTGTGGTTATGCGTCCTGCAAGTGTGCATGTTCCTAAAGCTTTGGGCCCTGGCTTCCCACCGGAATTAGTGTGCCAGTGTCAGTGTGTCAGCCAAGTCACCTAAATCCCACAGGTGTTAAGAGTTGAAAGCTGGACCATCCTTTCTTCTAAGCCCCAGGGTATTCTGCATCACTGCATATGCATCCCCAAGGGGCTGGAGGGCCAAGATCATCACCACACATGGATGGACACTTGTAAATGTGAATGGTCAAATTGTTTGTTGGAATGAATTTCATCCTTCCCGCCCTCCCCCCCATCCTGTTTCTTGGCCAAGTTGTTATTTTGACCTTTTTTGGTTGTTGTGTAGTCACCAATATTTGTTTGCATATTTCCCCAACTTCTTGGGAATGATCTGGTCTTTCAAAACAGACTTTTCCAATTGTGAGTCACGATGGAGCTTTTCAAGTATGGCCATTGAGAAGTGAACATATAATGTACCATGCTTCATGCTGGAAACAATAAAAACCCTCCAAACATTGGAAAATTTAAATGTGCAGTGAATCCTAATGAAGAAGATTAACAGGTTTAACCTGCTGCGGTGGCCTGCCTTTACCTCTCTTTGTATGCATTTACCTCCTCCCCCAGGTTTTGCACTCCTTGGATACCTCTGAAAGGTTCTGGCATTCTCACCTTCAGGTTTGTCTGCTCAAGGAATTATAATAAGGTTTCTTGTGGGCATACTTGTATTCCAAAATAATAATGGGCATGTGAGGAGCTATGATTCTATGGCATAGTGGGTTCACTATACTAAAAGCAGCCTGGTCTATATTTTTCCTCAAGAGAGGGAGTGTCTGGTCCAGTTGGACTAGATGATTGTTGAAGGTCCCTTCCAACTTAAGTATTCCATTCTATTTTGATGTGTAGCTGAAATTAATCAGGCAGCCTTTCCTCTCCCCAAAGTTCAGCCTCTGTCACTCCTTGTGTACCTTCCCGATTCCTCCCAAAGTTCCCTCATGTTCATCGGCATTTTTCTGGGTGATGGAGGTGGAGTTGATGGCAGCAGTAGCTCTATAGGAAGGATTACTTATTTACCAGATCTGGGGTGTAATAGCTTTGCAAATGCAGTCTCTGCAATTGGCCCCAGCATTTATTCAGCTGTGCCCCTCCTTAAATATCTACTGAATGTTTACCCGATCTTATATTTTTTTTCTCTTTGCGTGTCTGCCTTTCCTGCTGAGAACCTATTTTCCTCCTCTGTCAGGCTGTGTCTTCCCCAGTTCTGTTTTCTCTTTCTCCCATTCTATTTTGGACAAATAAACTACTTTCTTGCCTCTAGTGGGTTTTTTTGGCTCTCTTTCTTTCCCCATTAGAAGGTGCTATGGAAGTGTCAAGTACATTTCCTGCATTTATCACTTCATCTCTTCCATCTGTACTTCTTGAGGGCTGTTCCTAGTGAAATACAGGGTAGTAATGCTTTACAAATTTCTTAAGGGCCAAAGGAGAAGGCAACACAAGTTCTGAGAGTGATTAAAATTGGAGGCATCTCTGAGAAAGTAATGCTTTTAGTTGAGTCCTCTGCAGAGTTAATTCATGTGACCGCTGCCTGAGTCTGGTCACAGGAGATGGTTTAACACAAACATGAGATGCTCCCATCTCAGTGCCTTACCCAGGTCACTGATCCTGCAGTGGTGCCCAAGACACAGACCTGTCGCCAGGCTGGCCAGGTACATGTCCCATTGCTCTTTGTGTCATGCTGAGCTGAACACCAGAGAATCTTTCTGCCCTTCCAGTCGTGTGGTGGTCAATCATGGATCTACAACCCATGTCCTCAGTGAGACGTGTATGGAGAATGATGAGACACGAGGGGATGTTTCCATCTTAAAACCACTTGCTGGAGCTTTACCTCTCCTGCCTTAGTCTGGTTGGCTGATTTAGGCTTTGAGCCCTTAGGGGTGAGGATTTGGCATATGTTAGAAATTTAACTTAAACTTAGTTAAGTTAAAGTTAAGTTAAGCTTAGTAAGGGAAACGATCCCTTCAGAAGCATTACTTTGCTTCTGGTGATGCTCCAGCAGACATCTCTGACTGTTCTGTGTTTGTTGTGGCAGCAAAAACTGATTTGTTATTGTGTCCTGTAAAAACATCAATGTTTGATTGATTGTTGTGGCAGTATTTTCACCTACAAACCAAAGGGTAACTGCAGTATCTTCTCTGAGCAATTTCAGCCAATGATGGTCTGTCTGGGCTTATTCTGAAGAAGGGTAGCTGGTTGCTTTCAATCTTCCTTCATGTCTCCTGCCCTGCTGACAATGTTCATCTTATATCACTTTAGCTGGAAAATTTTAGTCTTGTACTTTCCTGCCTTACGAGGCACGTAGTGATACCGTTTCTTCCATGAGGTCTGTCTGTGTTATAGATCACTTAAGTGAAGGTTGCATTTGAGCAGCCTTCATCTTTTTGGACAAAGGATTTGATATACTCTGTGTGTATATATACATTTATGTGTGTATATATACGTCACAATATATATAAAACAGCCTACATAATGTAACATATTATATAGGATATATCATATATTCAATTTTATATTGAAATATATATAGCATAGTGTATTGGATATAAAGTGTATCTATAACATAGTATTTTGGATATACCTCTGCTTTCAAGTAGTGCAATAGATGGAGTGATTTTTCTCAGAATTATTTGGAGTTTTCCAGACACATGAAGAGGGTCTATCCTCTATGAAGAGTGGTTTATCTGGTCATGATTATCCATCAAGCTTTATTCATGCGATGATAGACCAGAGCTAGACCCGATCACCTCTACACCAGCTTCTTTGTGACTGCTGATGACTTCAGCATTGAAAAACCTGTTCTGACCAACTGGCTGGTCCTCTCCCCTCCACAGTACATGGTAGAGAATGTCACCTGGTGGTCTTTGCAAAAAATACTAGAGTATTTATTTTAGAATGAAATTTAAAAAAACCCCAAAACCGTAAAGATTTCCAGTGTTACGCTAGATCCCTCTGCAAGTTTTTCAAGCAATTGATTTCCCCATTTTTCAGATTTTGCACTATTTCTGTGTGGAATTTGTCTAGCTTCAGCTCCTGTCCACTGAACCTGGGGTCTTTGTTAAAGAGACCTGCTGTCAGAAATCTTCTCCCTGTATTGTACTCATAGGCCACCATCCTCAAGTCACCTTTTAACCTTTTCTCTGATAAGCTAAACATATTGAACTTAAGGCTCTTTTATTGTAAAGGGGAGGAGTTATCAGACTTCCTTTTTTTTATGGAAGTTCTCAATTTGTCAGCATCCTTTTTGGAATACACAGATGAAAACTGCATGCGCTACTCCCATAATGGTCCCATCAATCCAGTATATATTCAGGTAAAAACCACCTCTCCATTCCTGCTCCTGAAGAGTATTCCTCTCTTTACGTACTAGTGGGTTTCATTCATTCATTCACAAATAGTCCCCCTTAGAAGTCTATCAGCTGTTAATTACAGAGCCTTTTCAGGGCTTCTGTGTATACTTGGATCTTAATCCTTGAAAGCTGTCTAGGTTCTGTTGCTGATGTAAAAATCTTCCATAATTAAAATGCTTGTCTTCCTGTGTGACCCTGTTGCAGCAGTAACATCAGCTGGTCTGTGCCAGTTTCCATTCCATCCTTTACCATTTCAGCTGCCTCAGTACGACCTGCAAACTTTCTTCAGCTGGTGCCTTCACCAGCTGCTAGTATAACTACCATGGCCTCTCAATAGCAAGCTTAGGGGAGCTTGCTTTTTGACAGTGGATCTGTGTGTGAGGTCTTCTTTGACGGTGCCATAGCTGTGCACCAAGTTTCAGTCCATAGGTTGTCACATGCTGATTTACCGAGATCACCCAAGGCATTAAAACTATCTCAGATAGTAGTTTCACTTGCCATCATGCCTTTTCTTCTGGCAGTCCAGTCTGAGTTTAATGTGGCTTCCAGTCTCTGGGTTCAGCTGTCCGCTTGAGAGGGGGATGCCTGTGTCTGTGGTTGGTAAGGCAGGTTATGTATCTGTAGGTGGTAGAACTTTGGCATGAATTGCTAGCTTTGGGTTCTCTTGGGACTGGGGAGAATTTTAGATATTTGTCACCTTTAATCCTTCAGTGTATCATGACCAGGAAGACCTTGATTTAGCCATAACCATCGTGTTTTCTGATTTCATTAAATTGTAAGGACTAAAATCATATTTCACCGTGAACTTGGTGATGTATGTAAGACCCAACCTCTCCTTTCTCCCAGTGGTGGCCCAGCACTGTCATAGGTTCCCACAGAGGCTGGGGACCTCTATTCTCAGAGGTGTTCATGACAACCTCATCTAGCTTTGCAGTTTACTGTGAACAGGGGTTTTGAGTGGAGACCTGCAGCTACCTCTTCTCGTGTAAATCTTCCTGTGATACACTGGTGGGCTTGCTTTCCTCAGCCCCACAGGTGAAGGCAGGATTATCCCACTTGGCCAATTCTGTTGACCAAGGAAAAGCTGTGGGATCCAAAGCAAAGGAGTGACTCAAAGCTTATCAGTGTCTCGGGTTTGTTGTATGATTGTCCCTGTGTCCCATCTCCCTGGATCCAGTTCACTACTTTGCTTCTGCATCTGTCTGTACATCTTCATCTTCTTCAGGCACTTGCCCTTTGTGCAAATGACTCTTACGTTGGCTTTGCTGTCAGTCATGAATCCCTAGAAACAGAGAATCCAAAGGGCGTCCTTGGGTTAGTGGCTGCACAGTCCCTTGGAGCACTACTTTGTTTTCCAAACTTAGTGAATAATTGATAACAATGTTTTTTTCTTTTTGCCCGTTATGCTCCAGGGACAGAGCTTCACCAAATGGCCAGGTGTCTTCTCATTTCCATCTTAAAATTTTTGGTGGCCTTCTTACAACCAGTTGGTCTTATACCAACCTTTGCTATTAACTTAAATACTCCCTCTGACTGCTTTGTGTTTAGTTTCTGGCATTTTACAGACAGTAACCACATCACCCCAGCTTTTATTTTGTGAGATTAAAAAGTAAAGTCTTTATAGGTTCTATATATAAGAAGAGGGACACTTTGTATCACTCAGCATTCTGGAAACTGCTTTCTGCACCTTCTCCAGCCCGCTGTCATCTTTCCTTATGTTGGGTCACAGAAGCATTACAAGGTCTACCAGAGGATGTTTGACAAGTGGCATTAACACTTTTTCTTATTGCTTGATAATACCTTGTCTGATGTCTTCAAAATAACCATGGTGCCTGTAGCTGTCCTGTGGTGGATAAATCTCTCTCCTCCTCAGTGGTTCCTACTGATGAGCAGAAGTTCTTAGTGTGCTTGTCACTTCTCTTCAGTGTACCACTCGGCGCTTTATATTATTGAACTTGTTAAAAATACACCAGTGACTCTACTAGGTCCATCTAGGGTAAGTTAAGGCAAGCTTACATGCTGTTTCCTCAGATACTTGTACAGCTGATATGTTTTTGGTGCAGGGATTGCCATAGCTGGATGTGGTTGCTCTCTGTTCAGTAAACATCAGTTACTCTCTCTTGCATGAAACTCTCCAGTCTCCTCTCAAGTCCATGCAAACTTCTAGCACCCATGGTGTCTTTTATTTGGAAATTCTGCAGCTGCCCATTTCAAGAAGAACTATCTTTTTTTGTTTGTTTGTTTTGAGCTTGTTTCTTTGGAGCATTGCTTGATTATCCTCAGGCCTTGTACTGGAAAACACAGTGAAAAAATATTTCCTACCCAACGCCTACTTTTCATGTATGGTTTTGCAGCCCTCGATCACATCCCCACAAATAATAATCTGGACAGAGGTGTCTAATCCACTCAATCATACCTCTTCATTGCCCTTTCTAGTTCCTGTGGAAGGAACAGAACTGCACATGCTTTTCAAGATATGGGAAAACCATGGGTTTGTGCAAGGACATAATGATGTTCTCTGTTTTGGTTCCTTTCTCAGAAATTTCTAGATTGTGGTTCACTTTCTTGATGGTTCCTCAATGCCAAGGTGACATTTTCATGGATCTGCCTCTCATATCCCAAAGGTATCGCTCTTGAGTGGCACCGATCAGCTCATAGTCCCTCATTTTATATGTGGAGATGAAGTTGTTGTTTTTTCTGTGAGCAATGCTTTTTGTTTATCTAGATTGAAGTTCACGTGTCATTTAGTTGCCCATTTAATCCTCTTGGAAAGTCCTCCTACAGTTCTCCTCAGTTAGTTCTCGTTGTCATTATTACCTTCATTAATTTACTCTAATCGGCCACATTGGCTTCCCTTTGCCCTTTTTATATATCCATCCTGGTTTTACTTCTTATTTTATTCTCTTAAGTTCTCTCTTACATCAGGATCACCGATGATCATGATTTATCTTAAGATATCTTCTGCAATACTTCTATCTTCTGGTATCTTCTAACTTAATGCCATTGTGAGGTAGGACACTGGTCCTTGTGAGGATCCACCAGGCTTTCTTCCACTTAGACTGACACTTTCAGTATTTCATTTATTCAAATCAGTTTGCAGAGTTTGATGTGTTTGATGTCCAGCTTTTGAGTCTTCAACACAGGAAGGACATAGACCTGTTGGAGCAGGTCCAGTGAAGGGCCACTAAAATGATTAGAGGGCTGGAGCACCTCTCTTACGAAGTCAGGCTAAGAGAGCTGGGGTTGTTCAGTCTGGAGAAGACAAAGCTCTGGGAAGATTGCAGCCTTCCAGTACCTGAAGGGAGTCCACAGGAGAGCTGGGGAAGGGACTCTTTTTTATCAGGGAGTGTAGCAATAGGATGTGAGGGTTAATGGTTTTAAATTGGAAGAGGGGAGATTTAGATTAGCTATTAGGAAGAAATTCTTTCCTGTGAGGGTGGTGAGGCACTGGAGCAGGTTGCCCAGGGAAGTTGTGGATGCCCTGTGGAAGTGTCCGAGGCCAGGCTGGATGGGGCTTTGAGCAACCTACTCTAGTGGGAGGTGTCCCTGCCCATGGCAGGAGGGTTGGAACTCCATTATCCTTAAGGTCCCTTCCAATTCTAACCATTCTATGATTCTCTGGTCTTTCTAGCTACTGAGCTTCTCTCTGGTTCTTCTCTGCAAACTGGCTAGGAGTTGTATCCTTGCTTGGACCTCTCTCTTCCAGCTTCAGACTGATACAGGTCTTGGCAGAAAGATTTGACTGTGCTTTTCATTGGTCCCTTACTGAGTGAGGGATGGATGGTGTGGCTACTCTGACTTTGGATTCAGCTCCTGGTTTTCTGTATTCTTTCCTATGTCCTGCAGCTTCCCCAGTAAAGACTTGCAGCAGAAGTCTGGAACCATAATGGGTTGACCTGTAGATAACTTCTCTACTTCTACTGTAGAGAGTAAGGAGCCATGGTCATAAGTTGTAACAAGGAAGTTACGACTGATAATGGATGTTTCAGCACAGGAATAAGTGTTCCAGGTCAGCTGGGGAAGTTTCACTCCTTAAGGTGTTAAGGACTTGCCTGGATGAGGTTCTGAGCAACCCCTTCTAGAACTGGGGTCAGCCCTGCGTAGAGCAGGAGTATGGACCTGCAAAAGTTCTGGCATCGTTCTTTGTGTAGCCGGTGATGTCTTTGAGTAACTTACTTTGCGTTCTTTAGTAAAGGGACGTCTGTGTATAAAATGGGGGAGTTATGTATGACAGTAGACCCTTAACCCCTAAGAGCTCCCCAGGTGAGGTGTGCTTGGGCATTGCAGATGTAGAAGGCACTGCACTTCTTAAAATAGTGCGTATGGAGAGTATGAGGTATCTTTTCTCTGCATCACACATCCATAGGACTCCCCCACACTCGCACAGTGTAAGTAAGAGCCCAGTGCGTTGCGTTTTGTGATCCACTGGGCTCTGCCAGCCTGTGTCTTCAGGAGATCCAGAGACCCTTCTCTGGGGAGACTAAATGATTCTTCTGAGGATTTTTGAGTAAATCTGTTACATACTTACAGTCATTTTAGTGTGCCCTCAGGAATTGTTTTACGATTAATGTAACCTTCTTTAGTACATCTAACCTTCATTTAGTGAATCAAACTTTATTTTCAGTTGCTTCTGCGAAAATTAGTATCATCTGCTATGCTGTAAATTAAGCTATTGTTAAATGCATGGTTTTTTTATTATTATTTATTGCTTTGCGTTAGTTCTAATTGTTTTTATTTCACTGTGCAATATTTCAATATTTTTTTCTCAGATAAGCTTTTCATTGAATAGAGGTTCCAGAATTACAGCTTTCATACTTAAAATAATATTCTTACTCCTCATGGCTGGAGGAGAATTAAGAAAACAAAACATTAATATAGACTTAATAAAATGTAAACTGGCTTTTTCTCTGAAGATTGCCAGCATTCTGCAAGTTTATTTTTAGTACTCTTACTTGGCACGCTTTCCTGAAATGTGAGCATTTTAATTTTTACTTATCATTTTACTGGGCAGAAGGAGCACCTAGGTAGCATGACAAGTGAATTTGTCAACAAGTACTGTTGATAAATAAGGCAGCAAATACATATAAGAACAGGATTAAAGCTGTTGGCTCAAATTGAGCCTGGGGGGTATTATGTTAGGCATAGAATCATAGAATGGTTTGGGCTGGAAGGCACCTTTAAAGATCATCTAGTCCAATCCCACTGCCATGAGTAGGGATGTCTTTCACTAGATCAGTTGCTCAACGCCCCGTCTGATCTGATTTTGAACGCTTCCAGGAATGGGGCATCTGACACCTCTCTGGGAAACCTTCTCCAGTGTCTCACCACCCTCATTGCAAAAAAATTCTTCCACACGTCCCATCTAACCCTACCCTGTTTCAGTTTTGAAACAATTGACCCTTTTCCTTTTGATACAGGCTGTAGTAAAAAAAATAAATGTATCTCTAGGTATTTTTTATAAATCCTCTTTGTATATTGAAAGGATGCAATAAGATCTCCCTGGAGCCTTCTCTTCTCTAGGCTGAACAACCACAAGTCCCTCAGCTTTTCTTCAGAGGAGAGGTGCTCCAGCCCTCTGGTCATTTTTGTGGCCCTCCTCTGGACCCACTCCAACAGGTCTGTGACTTTCGTGTGCTGGGGAATCCAGAGCTGGATGCAGTACTCCAGGTGGGGTGTCACGAGAGCAGACTAGAGGGGTAGAATCACCTCCCTTGACCTGCTGGCCATGCTGCTTTTGATGCAGCTCAGGATAAGGTTGACTTTCTGGGCTGTGAGTGCACATTGTCAGCTCATGTCCATTTTTTCATCCACTGGTACTCCCAAGTCCTTCTCCACAGGGCTGTTTTCCATCCTGTATTGATACTGACATTTGCCTTAACCCAGTTGTAGGACCTCTCACTTGGCCTTGTTGAACTTCATGAGGTTTGTATTGGCCCACTTCTCAAACCTTTCAAGGTCCCTCTGGATGGCATCCCTTCCTTCAAGTATATCAACTGCACCAGTCAGTTTGGTGTCATCTGCAAGCTTGCTGAGAGTGCACTCAATCCCACTATGTTATTGATGAATATATTAAATAGTATGCGTCCCAATAGGGACCTCTGAGGGACACCACTCATAGCTGGCTTCCATTTAGACATTCAGCTGTTGAATGTTACTCTTTGGCTATGTCCAGCCAGCCAGTTTCCTACCCATTAAATCCATATCTCTGCAATTTAAGCAAGAATTTTGTGGGGGACCATATCAAAGGCCTTACAGAAGTCCAGGTAATAACATCTGTAGCTCTTTGCTTGTCCACTGATGTAGTCATTCCAGTGTAGAACACCACTAGCTTAGTGGACTTTGCTGATTTGCCTTTGGTGAAGCCATGTTGGCTATCTCTAATCACCTCCCTGTCTTCCATGTGCTTTATCCTAACTTCCAGGAGGATCTGCTCCATGATCTTACCAGGCATCGAGGTGAGGCTGACTGTGTGGTAGTTCCCAGAGTCCTCCTTATTACCCTTTTTAAAAATGGGTGCAATAGTCTCTTTTTCTTCAGTCACTGGGGACTTCATGTGACTACAATGACTTTTCAAATATGATGGAGAGTAGTTTGGCAACTATGTCAGTCAACCCCTCGGGACCGTAGGGTGCGTTTCATTGGGTCCCTTGGACTTGTGTATGGTCAGGTTCCTTAGGTGGTCTTGAACCTCATCTTCTCTTACCTATGTGGGTAGATGTAAATCAAGAGGATTTTTTTGGCTTGTCTATTAAAGCGTGTGTAATTTTCCCTTCAGTACAGAATAAAGTTTCTGAAAGCGTACATAAACATTGCGTGGTGATTCGTTTTACGCAGTATTTCAAACGTAGAAGAATCCAATGAGATTCCAGTACATTGCCAATATAAAATTAATTTACTCATAGAAAATTACAAAAATTGACAACTGTCACTGGTTTCATACTGAACTTGTGCATTTTGAATTCTGAGCAGTAACAGCAGTTTTCACTTCAGTTGCAGATGGTCATTTTGTGGTAGTTCCGTCTAAGATTGCCATATAACACCATGTTGCCAAGCTTTCTTGGGTCTCAGCCCTTCCTGGCTGCGTCCAGTGGCTGCTGGTGGTTCGATAATCCTGGATGACAGGAGCATTTGACCAGGTCTACAGTCTTATTTCTATATTAATCCACCTTCTAACTTGGGTTCACAGCCCCTGCATCTACCCAGTGTTGTAACAGAAAAACACCTGTGTTTCAAAACTACCTTTCATTTGGTGTCACATAAATATATTCCTCTTAAGAAAATTTTACTGAGTAAAAAAAAAAAAAAGTGCAAGTCATGAGAATAGCTGTGCAGTGAACAAACACCTATGGCTATCTTGGTATTCAACCATTTTAGTATCCTAATCCCTTTGCTCACACAATCATTTTTCCCTTTTTATAGTAGCGTCATGCTCAATTAAAAGGCTGGCAGTAAGACTGTAACATGCAACCTGAACCCCGATCTATTCACTTACTGCTGTCTAATGCTAAACGCAGCCTCCTGCCCCTTCCTCCCCTCCCTGTCTTCTTCATGCCCTACAGGAAGCCACCAGGGTTCAGATATCAAGTCAGGTACTTAGTCATTGGGAAATGCTGGGCTTCAGGTTGTCTCGTAGTGTTTTTGAAGGAAACTTTGCGTTTCCAAGATACTGCACAGTCGTTAACCCTGATTAAATTCCTGGGAGTTTTTCATTTCATAAATGAGGGAAATGGAGACGAGAGTTGAAAATGTATTGCCTGGGACCATCATTCCCTGGGCAGTATATATAAATGTGCCGACTTCTGACTTCCCACTCATGGTGCGTGTCCCCTGGCTATGCTGCTGCAGTGGGTATTCCCTTCTGAGTCATTTTTACCTGTCAAGGGGGATCCATTGATTAACCTCCCATCTTACTTTCCAGACACTTTCCAGCATCTGCAATGTGTTAGAAAGCAGCTGTGTTCATTTTACCACCCTGGTTTCCTCCCTCCAGTGCTAACCCATCCCTTTGCAGAAAGGGGAAGAGAAAAACCAGGATGGGAACAACAACTAATGAATTGCAGAGAAACAGACTCCGTTCAATTCTCATATATTCTGACTTCTAAATCCCTGCCTGTGCAAGCCAAATGCCTTTGATTTCACATAGGATTTTGGATGTAGCTCCTACACTTTGAAAAAATAACTTAAGGAATAGTCACTGTGTACTTTCAACAGTTCCAGACTGAAGAAAAACAAGAGGTCTGAAGTTCAGTGTATCTGTACTTAGTCTAAAGGAGGAACTGACTCTTCACTCCAAACCAATTTTCCATGGACTGGCATCTAGTGGAAGATAACGCTGGCTATGTCTGTAGTAACAACACTGGTGCTCAGCACTGGCTGTCCATTACCATGGCATCCCTTTCTACAGTCTTTGGTCTGTGCCAACCACCACTTTCCCACATGATGCCTGAGCATGGTTTAGGAGTTAGCAGTAGGACCATGCTGATGGCCAGTGGCCAGGTTAGATGTGTCTATCCCTTTTGGAGGGTAGGAGAATTTTGCCGTCCAGGTGCAAGCTGTGTAATGCCAATCACAGAGGACCAAAGAACAGGCACTGTCCCATTTTATTTAAAAGTATAGGTGCTACCAGATTGTCACTTCTTGCAGCGTTTGTGATCCTGATGGGTGGCAGAGTTTTTAATTCATGTCTTCTTTGAGACTGAATGATCCAGCCATGCACCTTGACATCTTCACACTGAGGTGCCTTCAACCAGGCATTGTGTCTGCCAGGAGAGGAGATTACATTAGTGCTATTCCCCTACACCCCCAGATCATCACTGGCTAGCTCAGGGAGGACTTTTGTTTCACATACCATAGATGTGTTCTGCCTGCTGTGCCTCCCTTCCTGCTTGGACCAGGTCTGAGTCTGCCTGAGATTACTGGGACATTACAGTTGGAGAAGATCAGGAGTAGTAGGTAATCACGGAATTGTCGGAGTTGTAAGGGACCTCTAGAGATCATCTAGTCCAACTCCCCTGCTAAAGCAGGATTGCCCAGAGCACATCACTGAGGACTGCATCCAGGCGGGTCTTAAAGATCTCCAGAGAAGGGGACTCCATGACCTCCCTGGGCATCCTGTTCCAGGGCTCTGGCACCCTCACCGGAAAGAAGTCCTTTCTCGTATTTGAATGGAACTTCCCAATTTCCAGCTTGTGCCTGTTGCCCCTTGTCCTGTCACTGGGAACCACTGAGTCCAGCTCTGTCATCCTTCAACCCACCCTTTAGGTCCTTGTAAATGTAGATAAGGTCTCCCCTCAGCCTTCTCTTCTCCAGGCTAAAGAACCCCAGCTCTTTGAGCCTTTCCTCATAAGGGAGGTGCTCCAATCCCTTAATCATCTTAAACCAAGTAGATGTTTTGGGGACTTTTTCCCCCCAAGAGAGGAATACAAAAGAAAGGGAAGAGAGCATGGTAACTATTGACAGCTGAGTACCAGCAGTTAATCTCAGTGAGGACTGGATCAGGCCTTAAATGTCTGCTGGCTAAAGAAACGCTGCAGAAGTAACGGTGGTGGTCGCTCTTAAGTGGCATGGATGCTGGGAACCTTCGGCTTTCCCTTCATCTGTCACTTGCCCCAGGGAGAGCTAGCTGTACCTTAGCTGGGTTTTAACCTTCTCAAGCACACTGGAGCCCCAGAGCTGGCCATCCTGGAGCTTGCTTTGCTGTTAAGGAGCAGCTGAAGTGGCAGAACCCTTCAGCCCTGCTGTGCATTTGGAGGTACCTCCTAGACTTCCTTGTCTTGCTGGGAATTGCCTCCCTGCAGTTGGGACGTGTTGGGTGTACCTGTGTGCACAGCCCTGGCAAGTGCAAGCCTTTGGGGCACATGACTCATTTGTCATTTACAGTCTTGGCCAAGCCCCCAAACGCCATGCCACACTACTTGGTCCTGTTCCCATTTCCTCTGCTTCTGTTGCCATCTAGGAAAGTTTATTTTCTCAGACCCTCAATCTAACATGCAAATGCTACTCCGAGCCAGGAACAAACAAACACATGATTTTCCAAGAGAGACCAAGGGTGTAAAATGGGTAAAACTTGAGTGCCTCCTGTGTGAGATAGACTTGATTCCAGTTTTGTTACCATGAGGAGTTGATCCATGCTACAGCCTGGGAAGGAGAGTCCAGTTCTGGGCTTCCCAGTTCAAGAAGGACAGGCAACTGCTGGAGACAGTACAACAGAGGGCTACAAAGGTGATGGGCCTGGAGCCTTACAAGGAGAGGCTGAGGGACTTAGGTCTTTTTAGTCTAGAGAAGAGAAGGCTGAGGGGGGGATCCGATCAATGCTTATAAATACTTTAAGGATGGGTGGCAGGAGGATGGGGCCAGTCTTTTTTCAGTGGTGCCCAGGGATAGGACAAGAGGAAATGGGCACTAACTTGAATTTAAGAAGTTCCACCTAAACATGAGGAGGAGCTTCTTTCCTTTGCGGGTGGCAGAGCACTAGAATAGGCTGCCCAGGGAGGTGGTGGAATCTCCTTCTCTGGAGACATTCAAAACCCTCCTGGTCAAGTTCCTGTGCAACCTGCTCTAGGTGGACGTGCTCTGGCAGGGGGGTTGGACTAGATGATCTCCAGAGGTCCTTTCCAACCCCATGTGATTCTGTGAGAGAGATGATCTGCATCCTTCAATAGAAGAGGAGCTGGAGCCCAGGGTCTCCTGGCTACCTGTGCAGGACACCTTTGGCAAGGGGAATTACTTGAAGCTGAGGGGGAGGAGGAGAAGGAGGAGGAAGAGCGGAATCCATTTTGGATGCCATAGCGGGGATGCTTGTTGAGTGTGCGTTGCTCGCAGGAGGCTGCTCCAGGGCTTACCCGAGAATATGGAGGGGTTTGGGCAGCAAGCCAAACCAAGCTGGGTTGTACGAAATGCAAACAGAGAATAGCAATTCACAATGTCTTGTAACTCAGGCAAACCTGTAAAGGGCTTCAAGGGGCCAGGAAAAGGTTATCCCTTTGACAGCAGCCCTGCCAGATGCCTGATTTCCTTTCCAAAACCGTAGAGCCCTAATGATTCTTCAGAGACATTCACAGGGATCCTGGGTGACAGGAAGAGTTTAGGCTCACATTGCAGGCGTTTATTTCATAGATGTCAGGGGTCGGTACTGGGACCAGTGCTGTTCAGCATCTTTGTTGGAGACGTGGACAGTGGGATACAGTGCACCCTCAGCAAGTTTGCTAATGACACCAAGCTCGGTGGCATGGTTGACATGCTGGAGGGAAGGGATGCCATCCAGAGGCAAGCTTGAGAGGTGGGCTTGTGCAAACCCCATGAAGTTCAACCAAGCCAAGTGCAGGGTCCTGCGTCTGGGACATGACAATCCCAGACACAGATACAGGTTGGGCAGAGAATGGCTGGAGAGCAGCCCTGAGAAGGACTTGGGGGTGTTGGTGGATGAGAAGCTTAACATGAGCTGGCAATGTGGACTGGCAGCCCAGAAAGCCAACTGTGTCCTGGGCTGCATCAAGAGAAGTGTGGCCAGCAGGTCATGAGAGGTGATTCTGCCCCTCTGCGCTTGTGGGAACCCACCTGGAGTACTGTGTCCAGCTTTGGGGTCTTCAACACAGGAAGGACATAGACCTGTTGGAATGGGTCCAGAGGAGGGCCATGAAGATGATCAGAGAGATGGAGCACCTCCCCTATGAAGACAGGCTGAGAGAGCTGGGGTTGTTCAGCCTGGAGAAGAGAAGGCTCCGGGGAGACCTTAGAGCAGCCTGCTGATACCTGAAGGGAGCCTATGGGAGAGCCAGAGAGGTACTCTCTGTCAGGAAGCGTAGTGACAGGACAAGGGGTAACAGTTTTAAATTGGAAGAGGGGAGATTTAGATTAGATATTAGGAAGAAATTCTTCCCTGTGAGGGTAATGAGACACTGGAACAGGATGCCCAGAGAAGCTGTGGATGCCCCATCCCTGGAGGTGTTCGAGGCCAGGCTGGATGGGGCTTCGGAGCAATCTGCTCTAGTGGTTGGTGTCCGTGCCTGTGGCCAGGGGGTTGGAACTTGATGATCTTTTATGTCACTTTCAACTCCAACCATTCTGTGATTCTATGTTAAAATTGGAAGGCGGTGGTGTGATCCTCTCATCTGGCCTCCGACGTCACCCTTGCTGTACAGAGCCTGATCACCTGTGCATCAGTTCTGCCGTGTATTTTAGAAGAGTCCTCACTCTCTGAAGCAATAGAAACTTCTGCCCCAGTGGTTAATGATGTCTACCGAAACATTCCTATTTATTTCTGGCTTTGTGCGGTGCTGCATATTCAGTGGTTGACATAAGTCCTGAGTTCATGCTTCTTTTAAAAAGGGAAGTTTCAGTGTGTGGTTGGCTGCATGTTATTTCTCTGGAAAGAAGACCATAATTGTCATTGCAGGGTTACTGGAAAGGTGAAGTGAGACCTGTGCGCTCCATTATGATGTTCGGTTCTTCGGTGTGGGAGGTGTGGGTGGCATCCCTGTGGAATGTAAAGAGCGGCGACGTGTTGGTAACGGGCTGCTGCTGCTGCTTCTCTGTGTTCAGAGCTGAGCAGCTAATACTTGAAGGTTGCCAAGGTGGTGTGTGGTGTTGGAGTTGAGTTAAATTAGGATCACCTTACTTACAGTGTTTGTTTCATGTCAGAAATGTTAATTCTAGATGCTTATCTAGAACAGCGTTGGTGTAACTGGCTGAATTAGCAACCAAAGGCAAAGAAATGTAAGCCTGTAAAACACGTCAGCTGGTAGGGATTAGGAAAGTGCTCTGCCTCCATTAGGTCAGTTATAAACCATCATGAGCTATTTTGCTATTAAAGAAGAGGTCTGAGTTAATGAATTGTTGTGTGTGGGAATTAATGCTGGATGAGTCCCCTGTGGCTTTCATGATGAGGGTCAAATAAAATATTAATGAAATTAAAACAAACAGTCCCCTGCTCATCCCAAGTATCTTCCGGATGGGTTTCTCTAAGCATTGGTCAGGGAAGATGTGGACCCTCACAAGAGACTGGCCAGTGTCATTACTCCCTTTTCACAGGTAGGGAGATGGAGGCAGTGGAAAGCAGTGATTCTGGGGCCTCATATTCCAGCAGCAGGGCTGCACGGGAGGTCCAGGAATATTCCTGTCTGGTGTCTTTGCTCTGATCCCTGGTTTCAGCTACCTTCTCAGAGAAATGAAAATGCATCTGGACTGCTCCTACGCTGTCCAGCTGGAAGCTGATCTTTCCAGGTCTGGGATGACCTTTAGGAATCCCAAATCTCAAGTCTTCTTACACTTACTCACAAAACCTCCCCATCCTTCCAGATCAGAGAATAAGACCCAGGAGATGTGCATCTTTTCTCCTGATGCCTCATCCAAAGGACACGTCTTCTTGTCTTGTAGATTGTCCATTCCAGAGGCCGAGTGTAGGAGCTCAAATGACAGGCTGGGGAAGGACAGTGTCTTTTGGGGGAAGGACAGTCTCTTTTTGGTTACAGCTGTACAGTACGGTGCAGTGCAAAAGATCTTGAGTTGGATGGAGCCGAGCAAACTAGCTTCAGAAGCAGCATCCCTGAATGACCTCAGACCAGTTCCCAGGCTAACAGAATCATGGTGCTTTTGTGCTCCAGACTCTAGGAATTGTGTGGCATAACAGGGTGTTAAATATCTGCGGTGCCATCGGACATAGCGCAAAACTTTAAATTTATTCAGAGGGAGCTCAGAAACCTTCCCGGTGCTGCAAAGCGTAAGGATGTTCTGTGCATCACCGGGCATGACTCTTAGGTGGTACACTGTGAAGCACTCCAGTGTATGGAGGAGGAGACCTGGGCAGGCACTCCAAGCTAAACGGGGTTGATGCTGTTCGCATTGTAAATCAAAGCTATGCGCGTTTTCTCCTACCTCTTTGTGTATCTTGGACACCGAACAGCCTAAACAAGACTTGTCACACAGTGTGCGGGTGCAGGTATGGATGTGCATATGCTCTGGAGAGGGCAGGGCTCCATATTACCCTTTCTGTGCTGACAACAAGTGCAAAGAAAAACTTAGGAAGTCAGAAAAGTTGTCATTAGGAACATTTTAAAGCACTTTCCCATTATTTTCTTTTTCCGCTTTGTCTCTGAAGATCAAATAAGCAAGGAAATTGAAATACGTAAATTATTTCAGAGGGCAATCAACATACTGATAACCGTTCCTCCCTGCTTCCTCCAAAAACTTTTTTGAGGGCTGCCTGCCTTCATGAGGGTGTCACTCCTGGAAATTGGAAATCAGATGTGGCAGTGGCCAAGTCTTTTCCCCTTCTGCTGGGAAAATTTATTGTAGTTTTGGTAAAGGTCTTTGCATCCATAAATAATAATCAAGGAAGCGGTATTAATTTTGTCATATTTCTGTGGCAGACCACAAAAGGATGTCCTGCTCACTCTTTCTCCCCTCTTTGTCTCCTTGTCTGCTTTCCAGGATCACTGGGAACTCATTGTGTTGCTTGTGTAAGCCCTCCTTTCAGAAGAACTGCTCTTGCCCATCTCCACCTCCCCGGGAACAGCCGAAGTGGGGTGCGACGTGATAAAAATTTATGTTTTCATCAAACCGGGCCAAGGAGAATGGGGGTCCCACACCCAAAAGAATGAAGACGCGACAGAACAAGGACTCAGTAAGTGAGATGGGAGAGGTGGGGTGGGACACCAGAACCAAGCTGGAGCTTGGAGTGGGTTGGGTCTGAGGCTCACAGCAAAGCTCATGGACGTGAGTTTGGCACAGTGGAGTGCCAGGGGTTCGGGGGCTTTGGGAGGCTGGGGAAAGGGCAGGAGTGGAGGGAGGTGCAAAGCAGGACTGATCCAGCAATCCCTCTCTTAGATGTCAATGCGGAGTGGACGGAAGAAAGAGACTCCAGGGCCCCGAGAGGAGCTCAGGTCACGGGGTAGAGCTTCCCCCGGGGGAGTCAGCACCTCCAGCAGCGATGGCAAAGCTGAGAAATCCCGACAAGCAACAAAGGTAGTATGAGCTTGTACGCAAGCATGGGGTGCCCACAGACTCCTTAGACTGGGTAGGCTCTGTTTGGGGATGCAGGGATGCATATGAACCCATGCTGGACTAGCTCTCTGGAATGGGTGGGATCCCCCTTTCCTCTCATCCTCAGCATCTTGCACTTCCCATCATCTCCCAAGAACCAGTCTTCAGTGTCACCAGCCTCATTTAGTGCTAATTTTTCCCATATTCTGGCTCAGTGTTGCACTGCTAAGCTCTTCCACATGTGCTGTGGTGACATTGTCTCACCTGCTGCAGCCTGTGAAGGTCTGTCAAGGTGGGAAGTTTCCCTGTGACCTTCCTGCCTCCCTCTTCTCCTCCTTTGCCTTGCAGAAGGGTCGGGTGGAGGAATCCTGCACTCCCAAGGGCAGCAAGCAGAGCCGAACAGAAGAGATCTCGGAGAGTGAAGGGGAGGACACCAACGCTCCCAAAAAAACCAAAACCGAGGTGAGTTGCCTCTGCTGTGGTTGCTGATGTATCCTGGGCCCAAGTCAAAGGAGTCTCCTGTTCCCTACCTGTGCTGCTCACACCTACCCGGCTTGAGGTTCCCACTCCCTGGCACCTTGAGTTCCACACTGCAGCTCTTCCAACCTAAGTGGCATCTGCCTGGCTACAGAAATGCCACCAGGAGTGATGGCTGAGCAGATGGAGGCTCGCTGTCTCTTTTGCTGTGTCCGGAGTGGACTGCCCTGGCACATGGTCTGCCAGGCTCTGATCAGTGGCAAGAGCTTGGCTCTGCGTGCAGAGCCTCTTTTGCTCCCCCAGAGCACTGTGAAGCAGAGGTGGTTAAGTTGTGGTGGGTTCTGGGTGATGGTTGTGCAAAACCTGCTCAGGAGCATGCTTTGCATGGTTGTGGAAGGGCTTTTCCAAAATGCTAGCAGCACTGGGCTGGATCTGTGGTCAGGTGGTTGGAAGAAGACTCGGCTCTTGCTCTTCTCAGTTCCCCGTTAGCTTGTTCAGGGAACTGACCTTAAAGGCCTGCAAATGTGGATATTTGCTCATGTTATGAGGTCATTTGAGTTAAACTGCTGTGGTTACACATTTCTCCATGTGGACACTCCATTCAGCTCAACAGTGGTCTTTTTTTTCAGTTTAGCTCTCCTGTAAGCCCCAAGGCTCAAGAGTGGCACTTATTTAATGGCCATGCTAACTGTTCAATCACCAGACCTTCATTGCTCAAGGCGAGAGGTGGTGGGGAGGAGCAGGGATTGGGAAGCACAGCGGGGGGCTCTGGAAAGTAAGTGAGAGGGTGCTGGAGGGGAGCAGGTCTCATCGCCCAGGGAGAGCTCTTCAGGGACAAGAAAAGCAATTCTGGGTCTCTGGGCTGTGCTGGCTGCACTGTGGTGCCTGCTGCTCTGTGCCATCTGCTGGTATCATACCCTGGCCATAGCCCATCACCGGTGGTGGTGCTAGGACCTTTCGTATCTCTAACAGTTCCCTGCCCTCCCTCGCTGCCTCTGTACACAAGGTACCCATCATCACCTCCTTCCTGAGTGTGGGGTGCTCATGAAGAACCTGAGAGCACTGGAGGGGAGGGAGGAGAACCAGTGTTACTTATACCTTGCCAGATGTTGTCTCCTTCCCTCTTTGGGGTTTTCTAGCGCTGGGGCTGGCAGAAAGCAAGTTCTCTGGGAACTCGAAATGTGTTGTGCGTGGTCTGGGAGGCCACATAATGCCTTTCTCCTCCTTCCTACTTCAGGAGTTGCCCTGTCCTCCATCCCCGTCCGATGTTGACAGCCTTGATGGCCACAGCTTCAACGATGAGATGAGCAGTGACCCACGAGACATTGACCAGGATAACAGGAGCACCTCACCCAGTGTCTACAGCCCTGGCAGCGTGGAAAATGATTCCGACTCCTCCTCGGTGCTGTCCCAGGGGCCATCTCACTCCTACCACCACCCTCCACTCTTCCCCCAGAGCCCGCCAGTAGCTCCCCCGCCTGACAGCCTGGCCCGTCCACCCGAGCCCGGCTTTGGGCTCCCGGGTGAGGTGCACCCCCAGGGACCCCCGGCAGGGAGCTACCACTCCCAGCTGGAGGGCCAGGCTTCCCGCATCTTCCAGGCTCAAGCCCCGCAGACACCCGCCGCCTCTTCCTCTTCCTCCTCCTCTGCTGTTGCTGCCCCTTCTGCTCCCCCTTCCTCATCCTCCTCTTCCTCCTCTTCCTCCTCCTCCTCTACTCATGCTTCTCTCTACCCTACGGCCAACGTGGTCCAGGTTGGAGCCAAAATTTCCAGTGGAGTGGGGGGTCTCCCTGCACCAGGGGGTCGCGAGCAGACCCTCAGCGCCAAGCACAATCCGCCACCCACCACCCCCATCTCACTGGCATCGGTGGCCGGGGGTGTCCCCCCTCAAAAGACACCCCCCACCAACCCTCCGACTGCCCCCCCAGCTTCGGCCCCTTCCTTCCCACATGTCTCTGCCAATCTGCCTCCCCCCCCAGCCCTGCGACCCCTCAACAACCCGGTGGCTGCTGCCTCCAGCTCCCCGGGCATGGTGGGGCAGGCCCTGAGCAGCCACCTTCCGTCCCCACACGGCATGGGGCAGGACAAGGCACCGGCCCTGGCCCCTTCTCGCTACCCCTACGCCCCACCGCCGCTGCCCCCCTCCAGCTCCTCATCCCAGTACCCCCCAGCCCAGCCCCTGCCGAGCTACAGTGCCTCCTACGGCCATTCCTTCCCCCCACCCAGTGGCCTCTCCGTCTCCAGCCAGCCCCCCAAGTACACCCAGCCCTCCCTCCCCTCCCAGCCTGTCTGGAGCCAGGGTCCCCCCCCTTACAGCCGCCCCCTGGGCAATGCCGCTTCCCACCCCGCCGCCCCCCCTTTCCCTGGCCAGCCCCCACCCCATCACCAGCAGGCCCCCCAGCAGCAGCACCACCATGGCCATGGGAGTGGAGGGGGGGTCTCCCCGGCAGCTGCGGCTCCCCCTCAGCCCCCCGGGGGTTACCCCCACGGCCTGGAGTCGAACAGCCATCACCCTTCCCATGCCACCTATGGGCTGCGCCTCTACCCCCCCCACAGCCAGGCTGCCTACAGCCAGGCTCCCTCGGCTGCTGCAGCAGCTCCCTCTTCCTCCTCCTCCTCCTCTTCCTCCTCCTCTTCTTCCTCTTCTTCCTCCTCCTCATCTTCCTCCGCTGCCTCTTCCCAGGGAAGCTACCCTGCCATGTGCGCTCACCCCCCGGGGCAGAGTCCTGCCACCTACACCTTCCCTCCGCCGCCACCCCCCTCCCCTGCCCATGGGGCTGGCCCTCCGGTCACCTCCGCTGCCACCACCCTCTCCACGGTCATTGCCACCATGGCTTCCCCCTCTGCAGCCCCCTACAAGACGGTCTCGCCCCCGGTACCACCCTCGGCCGTGGCCCCCTATGGGAAGCGGGCGGCCTCCCCCATCCCCACCTTCCAGCCCCCAGCCCCCTACAAGCCAGGCTCGCCCCCGGTTTCCTCAGCTGCCCCTTTCCGGGCGGCCACCCCTCCTGGCTACCGGGTGGCCTCCTCCCCTGTGGCGGGGGGTTACAAAGCCCCCTCGCCCGCCCCCTCTGCCCAGACACCCCTGCCAGGGAGCATGGCTGCCCCGGCCCCCCCGCCACCCCCTCTCCCCCTAAGCGCCGCACAGATCAAGCAGGAGCCGTCAGAGGAGTACGAGCCACCTGAGAGCCCCGTGCCCCCTGCTCGCAGCCCCTCGCCACCCCCCAAGGTGGTGGATGTCCCCAGCCATGCCAGCCAGTCAGCCAGGTGAGGAGCGGCTGTTGGGAGAGGGGGTGGTAGGGGGGTGTCCCCAGCTTGGGGAGGTGTTCATGAGGCGGGGAAGGGGAGTTCCCCGTGAGCATGGGCTGCAGATGCGCCCTTTTTTGCCTTTTTCATGATGCTCTTTCCTCTCCCATGGTGTCGGGCTCGGCTGTGCCTGCCCTGTCCCCATCTCCGTCCCTCTCCCCGTCCCACTCTCTCTCCCCGTCCCACTCCCTCTCCCCGTCCCTGTCCCTCTCCCTGTCCCTGCCCTCCAGCCCCTTCTGCGCTGACAGTCTTTGCCTCTCGCCCCCAGGTTCAACAAGCACCTGGACCGCGGCTTCAACTCCTGCTCCCGCACAGACCTGTACTTTGTGCCCCTCGACGGCTCCAAGCTGGCCAAGAAGAGGGCAGACCTGGTGGAGAAAGTGCGGCGGGAGGCCGAGCAGAAGGCGCGGGAAGAGAAGGAGCGGGAACGGGAGCGGGAGCGGGAGAAGGAGCGGGAGCGAGAGAAGGAGCGAGAGCTGGAGAGGAGTGTGGTAGGTTCTGGGGGGTCCCACTGCCGCAGGGTAGCCAGGGTGGATGCTCGAGGACCCCCTCAGCAGCTCCCTCCTTGCACCCTGACGCTGGTGTCTCTTCTCTCTTGCAGAAGATGGCCCAGGAGGGCCGGCCGGTGGAGTGCTCGTCCCTCGGGCCGGTTCCTCACCGCCCCTCCTTTGAGCAGGGCAGCGCTGTAGCGACTGTTCCCCCTTACCTGGGTCCCGACACCCCGGCCCTGCGCACCCTCAGCGAATACGCACGGCCCCACGTCATGTCCCCCAGCAACCGCAACCACCCTTTCTACGTGCCGCTGGGAGCAGTCGACCCGGGATTGCTGGGCTACAACGTGCCGGCCATCTACAGCAGCGATCCAGCCACGCGGGAGCGAGAGCTGAGGGAGAGGGAAGCCCGTGAACGAGACCTGAGGGACCGGGACCTGCGTGAACGTCTCAAGCCCGGCTTTGAAGTCAAGCCAGCCGAGTTGGAGCAGCTCCACGCCGTGCCGGCTGCTGCCATGGATCCGTTCCCACGCCACGGCGGGCTGAGTCTGCAGACGGCCCCCGGCCTTCATCCCGCTTTTCCCTTCCACCCAGGGCTGGGCCACTTGGAGCGGGAGAGGCTGGCGCTGGCAGCTGGCCCGACCCTTCGTCCCGACATGTCCTACGCCGAGCGCTTGGCGGCCGAGCGCCAGCACGCTGAGCGGGTGGCTGCTCTCAGCAACGACCCTCTGGCCCGGCTGCAGATGCTCAATGTGACACCTCATCATCATCAGCATTCCCACATCCACTCCCACCTCCATCTCCACCAGCAGGATGCCATACATGCAGGTAAGGACCCCATGGTGGTGGTGCCCTGCACAAAGCCCTGCTTTCCTCCCTACTGCACCCTCCTTGACTTCCCTCTGGCCTTGGGGAAGCTCAGAAGCTGCCGAGAGTAGACTTTGAGGGCTCAGATCCACCTCTTCAGCCAGAAGTGGTCAACATCATGCTCATTCAGCCTTGGCCTTGCTCCCATCCCACCAAAACCACTGGCGTCTGTTGCCAGTATTGGGGTGTATATGAGTTTGCTGCTTAGGGGCGAGCAGAGTTGTCCTGAATCTCTGGGGACACAATCTGAGGGCTGAGGTCCCACCAGTTACCAGTGTGACTCTGGACTGCATCCCTCACACTGTGCTCTACCGAGGGAGTGGAAGCCCTGTGAACAGCAGGTTTGACAGTATCCGTAGAACCAATTAAATGTTGGTTCTCTAGTTTGCACCTTGCTGCAGATGGTGGGATGGGATGGGATGGGATGGGATGGGATGGGATGGGATGGGATGGGATGGGATGGGAGAGAAGATGGGCTAATTTTAAGGAACTGGAGGCTGCTATCCTTCAGAATCAGGTGGTGGTCCCTTACATTTCCACATCCTACTGGAAAGCAAAATAAAAAGATGTTTAGGGATGAAAGTCTTGGGGAAGCAAAAATCAAACTGCAGTATAGTAGGAGAAAGTGCTGTGCCCGCTCAGGTGCTGTGAGCGGTCAGTGGGGTCTCATGGCAGTCACAGACACTCTTAAGCAGCTGAAACTACTCAGAGTAGTTTCATCGAGTACAAATTGAAGGTCCGTTCCCCCAGGCTCTGTAGCTGGGCACCTCTGGCAGCGAGTCCAAAAAAAAGCACGGGAAAAAGCAGTTTTGATATAAATAGTACTTTGCATTTCAGCTGTGAATAGTACTTGCCAACTTGAGTGCCTGGATGAGACCTGGAAATGGAAGCACCCAATATGAGTATGCACGGGAATGACAGCCGGGGTGACAGACGGGCACAATACGGGGTACAGACATGATTGCAGAGCAGGTCCTTGCAGAAGCGACTTTAAGGAGCAGTACTTCTTCTCCCTGAGGAGTGTAGGGCCAGAGCTATGCCAGGCTGGTTCATGTGAAATGCAACGCAGGCAAAAAAACATTGGGAAGGGGATGGTACTTCGTTGTCAAGCCTTGAAATCATTCCATCCCTAACACGCGCTGACCCTCTCCGTGTCTTGTTTTGTTGTGCTTTGAGCCTTTCTCCATGTTGCCTCTTGTAAAGCACACAACGATTACCTTGTGGTATCTTTTTCTTCCCAGCCTCAGCCTCTGTTCACCCGCTTATCGACCCGCTCGCCTCGGGGTCACACCTCACCCGGATCCCATACCCGGCTGGAACCATCCCCAACCCTCTCCTGCCTCACCCTCTACATGAGAACGAAGTGCTGCGCCACCAGCTTTTCGGTGAGGATGCTCACAGGGGCTGCTTGGTCTTCTCAGCAAGAGCTCCAAGGGTCAGGGTGTCCGTGAGGGGTCACAGGACCAAACTGAAGTCTACAAGGCGGAGCTGTGGCCCAGCGTAGGGTGGACATATGCTTACTGAGGGACAAGCGAGTCCTGCACACGGGCAGGGCTGGGAAAGGAAGGGTGGTAGGGTCTTGGGTGAGCTACGGGGCTGTGGGTGAGGATGGAGCTGCTGGGTTAACTGGTTTGTTCTCTGCTTTGCCTTTGGCTGCAGCTGCACCCTACAGGGACCTGCCGGGCTCCCTCTCCGCGCCCATGTCGGCAGCACACCAGCTCCAGGCCATGCACGCCCAGTCGGCCGAGCTGCAGCGCCTGGCCCTGGAGCAGCAGCAGTGGCTTCACGCCCACCACCCTCTCCACGGCGTGCCGCTCCCCACGCAGGAGGATTACTACAGGTGCGTGGACCTGCTGCTCTTTCCGCAGCGCCGGGCGAGCTGAGACCCCCTCTCTCCTCACCTTGGAGCTCTGGGGGTGGCGGAGGTGGTGAGGACAGGGAAGCGTTACCCCTGGTGTGGATGGAGCCCATGCCAGGGAGCAGGGATGCTTTGCCACTGGGGCACAGTGGTGGGCTGGCCACCAGGATGGTCATTCTTGGCAAGCGGCGGTTCGGTGCCTAATCTTATCTGAGGTCTCGGTTCCTCTTCTCTGGGGGTAAACTTGTGTGTTTCACCTGTGCTAATACAGTTAGAGCAACATTAGGGCTACAAAGATGATTAAGAGATTGGAGCATCTACCTTATGAGGAAAGGCTGAGAGAGCTGGGGCTCTTTAACCTGGAGGAGGGAAGGCTGAGGGGAGACCTTATTAATGCTTATAAGTATCTAAAGGGTGGGTTGAAGGATGCTGGACCCAGACTCTTTTCAGTGGTTCCCAGCAATAGGACGAGGGGCAACAGGCACAAGCTGGAACACAGGAAATTCCACTCAAATATGAGGGAGAACTTCTTTCCTGTGAGGGTGCCAAAGCCCTGGAACAGGCTGCCCAGGGAGGTCGTGGAGTCCCCTTCTCTGGAGATCTTCAAGACCCGCCTGGATTCAGTCCTGAGTAATGTGCTCTAGGCAATCCTGCTTTGGCAGAGAAGTTGGACTAGATGATTTCTAGAGGTCCTTTCCAACTCCAACAATTCCGTGATTACATGATACCCCTGCCAAAATGCCAAACATTTGTCAGGGTTGGATGCTTTGGCCAAGACGAGGCCTTCACAAGAGCCTGGGGAAGCATGTTGGGGAAGGGAGAGGTGCAATGTACCTTCTCAACAGCATCTCCTACCTCAACGATTTGCCAAGGCTTCCCAAGCCAGCAGCGTGGTCTGGGTCTAGACACTTTTTGCTCTCTCTCACACACCTTCTTCCTCTTCTTCACCCTAGCCACCTGAAGAAAGAAAGCGACAAACCCCTTTAAGTGGACTTCTACTCTCGATGTGACATCATCATGTCTTTCTCTCAAGAGGAGCAATCAATCAACCAAATCCTGGGGGAGGGGAAGCTGCGGCGTGACACATCCTGATCCCACCACGCAGCCGAGGGGCAAGAGAAGAGGGGACACGGAGCACAGGATGGCGTCCTGGGAGCGGAAGGCAGAGGGGGAGAGCAAAGTGGGGAGGGGGCTGAAAACGCCGCTAAAGGGACGCGGAAAGCCATCGGTACGTTGATTTCAGCAGAGCTCTGAAGGAAGCAGAGTCAGCGTTGCAGGGAGCTGGGACAGACAGAAGACAGGTGAAATTCAGGGTGGCAGCAACTCTGGCCCTTCGTGGGGTTTTTTTTTGGGGGGGGGGGGCGACAGTCGCATTGGATGAGGAGCATGGAGCATCGCAGGACTTCTTTTCTGCTTCCACCAGGAGGAGGTGCCGACAAGAAGTAACTCAAAACCCAACAGCGCCTTTTTTGTTGTTGTTTTTGTTTTGGTTTTTTTTTTGTTTTTCCCCCAAGATGCCTCCTCTCACACACGCACCCCACTTCCCCCCCCCTTCCCACCCCCTCTTTTAGGTGTAAGATAACTGCTTTAGCGACACAGGAGAAGCAACGCTGAGGAACATTGCTTTTTTTCAGATGAGCCCAAGCGGCTCCCCGTTTCTCTCTGACATCCCTTCGGATGCCAACACGGCACGACGGGACCCTCTTCAGGAGCTCCTGCCTGCGGCAGAGGGGGACCGGTCCCCAACAATCCTTCCGGCATGCGTGGGGAGGGTGCAAAGTACCACCAAGACTTGTTTGGGAGGTGGTCCCGTGTTTTTCCCAGGGCCGGCGGGAAGGGACACGGCCACCGTGGAGGTGCAAAGCACCAAGGAGACTTTGTTTTCCAGCCCACCGTGTCACCACCACCCCCACCACTGCCCCGCTGGGAGAGTCGAGGTGGGTCCCCAGCGCCCTGGGACTGTTCTTTTAGGAGGGTGGCTGCCCCTTTTCCCCCCTCACCCCATTCTAATTGATGTACTTTTAACTCATCATGCACATCCTATTAGACGTGGCAGTTTTATGTAGCAACGTGTGACTCCCTTTTTCCCCCCTTCCCGTCCCCGTCCCGTCCCCCCCCGCGTGCGTGTCTGATTTCACAGTTGTATCTCTCTCGATTGGTCCCCATATATATATATATATATATTTACTTAACCATTAAAAGGAAAAGAAAACCAACCAACAACCCAGCTATGGAAAAAAAAACAAACAACAAAACCAACCCAAAACTGAAGTTTCCCCACGCACTCGCTCCCACACCCCCCCCCAACACACATTCTAATAATTTATATATATAAATATATATGAAGCTCTTAAAAAATTAAAAAAAAAAAAACCCACAAAACAAAAAACAACCCCCCAACAAAACCAACCAAACAGACCAACAAAAAAGAAAAAAAAAAAAAAAAAGACCCTTCCAGAAAGTGATTCCCTTGTGTTCATTTATTTTTTCGGGTGGGGGGAGAAGGGGGGCGGGAGGGGCCTGGAAAGGACCTGGCCGTTCGGGGCGAGCCGGTGCCCGCCTTGGTGGCGCTGCGAGCGGGCGACTCTCCAGGAAACGCCGCGGAGGAGCCGGTGAGCAGGCCCCACCGGCGGGTGAGGGGTGGGCCTGCCGGGGCCCTACCGGCGGGCACTGCCCTCGGTTGCGGGGCTGCTCCTCTCCAGCGGCGGCTGCAAGACAGAGCCCCGCCCCGTCACGGCCGCGGGGCGAGGCGTGGTGGCGGCGGGACCAATGGGAAGCGGCTGATCTGCATACCGCCCGAGCGGCGCGGCGGGGCCAGGCTGTGGCGGTGTCTGCCGCCGCTGCCGGGGTGGGGCGGTGCAGGGCGGGGAGAGCCGGCGGGGGACGCGGGGGTGGCTCGGGAGGGAAGCGACTAAAAATGAAAGAGGGCCCTCACCCTCGCCTAGGGAGGTGTCGGCGCGGGGGTGGCCCGGCGCGGGCCGTACAGAATGCAGTGATTTCAGCTCTTTTAGTATTTGTCCAGTAGGTTTCCCGCCGCGCGGGAAGCCTCACCCGCTGGTGCAATGATAGGGAAGGGCGGGGCCGAGCATGCGCGTGCCTCTCCTGAGGCGGCCGTGAGGGGGGCTGTAGAGCTATCGCCCCGCCGGGCGCGATGGCGGCGTCCGCTCAGGCCCCGGCGACGCCGCTGAGCGCGGAGCAGGCGAAGGGTGAGGGCGAGGGGGCTGTGCCGGTAGCCATGCGGCGGGCCCTGGTGTCCGGGCGAGCTGTCAGCCGTGCGCCTGTCTCCCCGCAGCCGTGCTGGCGGAGGTGATCAAGGCCTTCGGGGCGCCCGAGAACGCGCAGCGTATGGAGGAGGCGCGGGACAACGCCTGCAACGACATGGGCAAGATGCTGCAGTTCCTCCTGCCCGTGGCCACCCAGATCCAGCAGGACGTGATCAAGGCCTACGGCTTCAGCAACGACGGCGAAGGTGGGGTCGTTGTCCTTCCCTTCCTACCCCTTGCCCCGTGGCCGGACGGGGAGCTGCGGGGCCGCCGAAGGGGGGCGGCAGGCCGGGTTCCCCCACCCCCCCACACACCCCTTCCCAGCCGGTGTCTTTGCAGGGGTCCTGAAGTTCGCCCGGTTGATCAAGTCCTACGAGTCGCAGGACCCGGAGATCGCCAGCATGTCGGGCAAGCTGAAGGCTATGTTCCTGCCGCCCATGACGCTGCCACCGCACGGAACTGGGACCGCCGGGGTGGCAACCTCCTGAGCCCCGTGGGCTTCCCCTTCCCTCGCCCCGCCGCCGGGTGGCGGTGTGTGTCCGTCCCGTCCCACCGCCCCCGCCGTCAGCCCCGGGAGTGGAGCGCCTGGAGAAGGGGGAGGCTGCCCTGAGGGGCAGGGACCACTTTGTGCATGCTTTGTGTGTGTGTGTCTGCTCCTGAATAAAAAAATGGCTTGAACATGCCCTTGTGTTATGGATGAGCGTGAGCTCGGCGCCGCTCCTCGGGCACAGGTGTTTCTCAGTTATAGCTGTTCTCACAGTTACACAACCCTCGTGCCTGGTGAAACCTGTGCTAGTGTTTTGAGGGACCCAGCCTGTACTGAGTTCTGCAAAAAAAAAAAACCAAAAAAAACAAAGCCTTGGTGTGAAGCCCTAGGACTTTGGATATCGAAGTGACACTGGTTGGGTTTTTTTAGCATTTCAGAGGTCCTTAGCCCTTAAAGCATGCATTTACAAAAGTGCTATTTGAAACATACTGAGACTCCCTAAGCACCATCTAGCGCTGTAAATGCTACTGAGATGCGTGTCCCCAGCAGGGAGGGTTCAGCCAACGCTCCTGCCACTGCTGCCCGCAGCCACGTTGGTTTTGGGCTGAACGTGCCCCCGAATGCATCAGCTCCGATGACAAAAGGGGGCAGAGAGACACAGCAGGGAGCGGCACAGTGTGGGGAGTGCTTGGTGAGCAGCCAAGGTGAGAAGAACATGTAAAACTATATCTTGTCTCTTCTGGGGCTGGCTGGAGAGAGACAAACCCAGTGGAGCAGCCTTGCCTCCCGTGGGGGGCTTTGGCTCGATTCAAACTAAGGGGCTTCAGCTACGCCTGCTTGCAGCCTCCTGGCCGGCCTGCCTGTTGCCCTTAGCAAGTCTTGAGGTCTTTGGGGAGGGTGATGGCCACCAGGGCAGGAGTGAAGAAGCCGGGCTAGCGAGAGCAGGGAGCTGCGAGCCAGGTGCGATAGGCACGCGTCTGGTTTCGCCTTCTGTGCCTTTGGGTTACAAACCGGGCAGGAATGTAGCCAGCGAGGGCGTGAGCTTAGTGGAGAGGAGGCAGGAAGAGCAGTCGGTCCCTTCCGTCTCCATTCACCTCTCCCAGCTTGGCCTTTCCCCCCACCCCTCTAATTATTCATTAACTACAGCCCAGGAAGTGCTTTGCAAATGGTGAGAATTAAGCCCTCCGCCTGAGGCCTGTGGTTTGCCTGGCCCTGGAGCTACCTCCTCCTTAGTTGGCCGAGGACCAGGGCAGAGTTTGGAGCTGTGCCCGTGCGGGTGGGACGCAGGTGAGTCACGGGAGGTGCCGCAGCCCCACGGGCTGCCAGCCGCTCCTCCAGCGCTGTGGCACTCATCGCCACCAGCATCCGGCCCTGACAGGAGGGTGACAACCCACCTCTGTCAAGGTCTTCCATCTCTCTTCCCAAATCCCTCCCGAGAGATACTGTCTGGATAATTCCAACGTTGCTCTATTATTTTTTTTTCAGTAGGACCTCCTGGTTAAGGGCTGTGGTGCTTCCTCCACCAGCTGCTCCCAGCCCCCAATCGGTGTGGTCCTGAGAGTCAAGATCCTGATGCCATCCTGTGGGTGAGTGTTGTGAATACCAGTTAGGGGATGAAAACAAGAGTTGTTGGTGAGAGAAATAAAAAACGCAGTAGGAATCGGGCACAGAAGGGGAAAAAAAACCCCACCTTCTAGTAAGAGGTACAGGATAGCTGGAGGGCTGGAGTTCATGGTGGTTTAGATTGTTATTGCTGTTACCGTTGTTCCTTCTCGCTTTCATAAAGAGCAAGCAGGATGTGTGATGCCTGGTCCAGCACAGTTACCCTGAATGTTTTTGTACAGAAACAGAGGTCATCAGGTGGCTGACCCTTTTAAATCCTCATTATTTCTTGATTTGCTACAGCCATTATAGGCCTTTGTGGAACAGTAGGACACAAAATTCATGCTCAGTCCAAACGGGTGCTCAGCTCTGGGGACTGCAATGGCATGGTGTAGGGAAACGGAATTTGCACTAGCATTACTCTGTGGTAAGGATCTGGGCAACCACGATGGTCCAACACCATCCTGAGGTCCCATGGCTCGACAGAGAGCATCTGGCTTGGGCAAGTCCCAGGAAGATGGTTCATCTGCCCATTCCCCAACAAGCCCAGGTGGTCTTCACTCTGCACTAGCGACTGAACCACAACGCAGTTCTGTACAGAACAGAACTGTGCAGTCAAAACCTCCTGTCTAAAGTCATCTCGCTGCTGAGAATTAGAAGTGACAAGTGTGATGCAGATTCTCTTTTTGAGATGCCCTGAATGTGAGGGAAGCACAGAAAAATAAGTTGGTATATCTGGGCGAGAGGGTGGGCAGTATAACAAAACAATGAGTGAGATATTAAAGACTCAGCATTTGCTTTTGTAAAGGTAAATCCTGTCTTGTAAAAACAAGGGGTTTTTTTGAGGGACTTCAGCAAGCTTGTGGATAAGGGAGGACTGGCTGATGCAGTTTCCTTGGATTCCCAAAACCCAAAAGATTTGACAAGATTTTCTCATCAAAGTCTTTAAATAAAGCTAAAGTCATGGTATAGAAAAGATTATGTATGTCTTGGGTAAAGAAGGAAAAGGCAGTCATCATTGATCAAATCACAGGGGCCAAACCTCAAATATATGCTGTTCAGTATATTCCCAAATGACCTAGAAATAGAGCTTGTATGGTGGGGTGAGAAAACTGGCTGATGGTAGAAAGTTATTCAGTATAATAGGGTGGGAGCTGACTGTGAGTTATGGCAGAAGGACCTTAAGATAATGAATGAGTGGGCAATAGAACAGCAGATGAAAAATAAGTATAGGCATATGGAAAATGGTGTTCCTGGAGAAGAATAATTCAAGATTTACATTTAAAACAATGAACTGTGAACTAATCGTAGCCTCTCTGAAGTAAGACTGTGATCATAAATAAGTCCGTGCAATTGTGAGCCTAATGCTTGGTTGAGGTGAACAAATAGCAGAAATCATCACTGTATCTCTATATATGTCCATGTCTCACCAGCATCTTAAACACTGCAGTTGTGTGCCACCCTTCACCTTCATCTCCAAAACAATACTATAGAGTTGGAAACAACTCGGAGAGGGACAGCAAAGTTGATCAGAGGTGTAGAAAAGCTCTGTACTAGATAGGGTTGGGGTCATCAGCCTGGCAAAGAGCTGACGAAGGGTATGGATATTACGGGTCCATCTTGGAGGGGGTGAAGAGGAATCAGCTGTAGATTTTTCCTGTCTTTACACCAATCAGATGTTAATAAAAATGGGCAGAGAGCAGGTTATAAGCAAGCCAAAGGAGGGGGTGTTTCTGGAGCTCTGCGGTGATACTAAATTTATTATGGATTTGACGGTTGACTCTACAAGAAGCTGCAAAGAGAGGCTTAGGGAATACAAGGGGGGAAAGAAACTCTATTCAGAGCCCATTCTTCCACTCTTCCTTTGACAACCATTTTGACCTCTGGATCACCTAGTCCAACCTCCTGCTCACAACAGAGCTAACCCCAAAGCTAGGTCAGGTTGCTTTGGGCCTTGTTCACCTGAGTCCTGAACATCTCAAAGGGTGGAGAATCCTCAGCCTCCCGGGGCACCTCTGGCAGTTGTTGTACTGCCCTTGGGGGGGGGGGGGAGGAGCGAGTGTGCAGTTTTTCCTGATACCTAATCAGAATTTCCTGTGCTGCAAGTTATGCCTGTTGCCTCTTGTCCATTTGCTCTGTCCCACAAAGAAGAATGTGGCCCTAAAACCCTCAGTCCCCTTCCAGGTAGTCTCAGACAGCTGTTAAATCCCTCCCTAAGCATCTTTTCTCCGAGCTGGACAAACCCAGCTTCCTCAGTCCCTGCTCTGCTCCAGGCTCCTCACCACCTTAGTGGCCTTGTGCTGGATTCTGGCCAGGTTCTCAGTGTCTCTTTTACCGTAGTCCAGATGTGGGTGCCTTTCAATTAGCTGTTTCATTTATCTTCACCTCTAAATTTGTTCTGTGCTAGCTGTGGCTTGGCTCCACAAAGGATTTACGAGGTGAGGTTCTTGCCATCTGTGTTGTACTGAAAGCCAAACAGCAGCGTAAGATTAGTCTCTTTGCTGAAATCTCTTGACCTGTTAATTACATTAAGAAAGTATTTTAGCGGCTCAATTACAGTCTGCTGTCGCACACTGCAGCCATTTGGGAGAGCAACCTCAAAGATACCAACCAATTGCTTCTCTGCTGTGGTATTTCCCTCCCTTGCCAGCAGGAGCTTCTCACTGGTAGTTTTTAATTAGGCGGCCTGGATCAAAAAACACCAAGGCAGCTGTGGCCATCCAGTCCTTTTTCCCAGCTGAAAGCAACCACAAGTATAAATGCATTTTGTAAATTATGTGATTTGGGACTTGTATCCACACATACACTAACATGTGGGTTACACTGCACCCCGTGGTTTGTCCTGCTGGAGGAGACAGGATTATATGAGTTCAGTGCTAACTCACCCTTTCTGTTCTGATCTGAACTCTTTCCTACCTTGCTTTTTCCCTGTTCCCCAGTGTCCCAAGAACGTTACTCTTCCTCAGACAGATTTGCTGCTTCAGTCAGTTCATAAGGTGTAGGGATGCGCAGGTTTTATTTTTGCCTGCTGTGGCTTCATATCAACCCTACATAATCTCTTTTGATATCAGAAGTCCTCTTTTGGGACTTCTGCCCAGAAGTTCCTGTCACTTCTTTCCTAGAAATATTTCTTTCCCGTGCCAAGTGCTACGCTGGCTCTGATTTAGGTACAGTTTTCTAGGTACAGTCTTTTAGGTGCAACTTCTACAATTTTGTGTAGAAGTTGTTCCCATGAGCTGCAGGTCTCTGTGCCTTTAAAGTCTTTTTTTTTTTTTTTTAAGTCAGTACAGCTGGATCTCTGCAGCTCACCACATCCCAGCTCATCACGCGTGTGGAGCTAGAAGTCTTTCGAATGAAGCTGTTGTAGGTGCCTGGGCCGCCTTTCTAGCAATGAAGTTTAGCTTCCCACTTGTCTCTCCTCTACTTCCCTTTGTTGTTAGTTTCTGTCTTAGCCAGCAGTTTTGTCTCGATCTTTGCTAGCAAACCTCTTCAGTTTCTTGCAGGATTTCCCAGTCTGGTGGTGAGCAGGGAAGTCTGCAGCTGCTCATACTTGAAATGAGCCGGTCTCTTGCTGTTCCTGCCGCCCACCACCACCAACACACAGAGTAGCTGAGATGGCCCCAGGGAAGAGGCTGGCTCCTTCACCAGCTGGATGGCCAGTGCTTAGCTTCATGAGACCTGCAGACCTTGAAACCAGTGCTATGGGAAAGAGCAGCCATGGGCTTTAGCTGGAAATGGCTAGGTAACTGGAAATGGTTAGTTTTCATTCTTTGTGTCTGGTTGTCCAGGTGGAGAGCTTTGGCCTCATCAATGTGCTGTGCTGGGATCTTGAAGGTCCTAGGCTAAGCTCCCTTGGTGCTGTGGGGGTCCATTGTAGGTAGTAGCTGTTTGCCCTGCTCTCTGGTGGCTTTTCTGGGCAGCTTCAGCACAAAAGGGCCTCCCACCCCAGCCCTTTCCAGCCACCTACCACTGCTCAGGGCGGTCATATCTCCCAGCAGGCTCTTTTCAGGAAGGCAGAGCTGGTGCCTGGACCTCAAAGCCTGGAGCTCTGGGTTTCCCCCCGTGGCTCTAGAGAGCACAGGTAGGATATTTGACTTGATTTGACTTCAGCAAGGCTATTGACACAGTCTCCTACAGCAGCCTCGTAGGTAAGATTAGGAAGTGTGGATTAGAGGAATGGATAGTGAGGTGGATTGAAAACTGGCTGAAAGACAGAGCTCAGAGGGTTGTTATTAGGGACACAGAATCTAGTTGGAGGTCTGTAACAAGTGCAGTCCCCAGAGGTCAGTACTGTGTCCAGTCCTCTTCAATATATTCATCAATGACCTGGACGAGGGGATGGCATGTACCTTCAGCAAGTTTGCTGATGATACAAAACTGGGAAGGGTTGTTGACAGGATGGAGGACTGTGCTGCCATGCAGCGAGACCTGTACAGGCTGGAGAGCTGGGCAGAGAAGAACCTGATGAACTTCGGTAAAGGCAAGTGTAGGGTGCTGCACCTGGGGAAAAATAATCCCCTGCACCAGTACAGGTTGGGGGCTGACTTGCTGGAGAGCACCTCTGAGGAGAAAGACATGGGAGTCCTGGTGGACAGTAGGATGACCATGAGCCAGCAATGTGCCCTTGTGGCCAAGAAGGCCAATGGCGTCCTGGGGTGCATCAGGAAGAGTGTGACCAGCAGGTGAGAGAGGTCATCCTGCCCCTCTACTCTGCCCTGGTGAAGCCCCATCTGGAGTACTGTGTCCAGTTCTGGGCTCCCCAGTTCAACAAGGACAGGCAACTGCTGGAGAGGGTACAGCAGAGGGCTACAAAGATGATGAGGGGCCTGGAGCATCTCCCTTACAAGGAGAGGCTGACGGACTTGGGTCTTTTTAGTCTGGAGAAGAGAAGGCTGAGGAGGGATCTGATCAATGCTTATAAATACTTACAGGGTGGGTGTCAAGAGGATGGGGCCTGTCTTTTTTTCAGTGGTGCCCATGTTTAGGACAAGAGGAAATGGGCACAAACCTGAATGTAAGAAGTTCGACCTAAACATGAGGTGGAACTTCTTTCCTTTGCAAGTGGCAGAGCCCTGGAACAGGCTGCCCAGGGAGGTGGTGGAGTCTCCTTCTCTGGAGACATTCAAAACCCTCCTGGTCAAGTTCCTGTGCAACCTGCTCTAGGTGGACCTGCTTTGGCAGTGGGGGGTTGGACTAGATGATCTCCAGAGGTCCCTTCCAACCCCATGTGACTGTGATATTTACCTACCCGGAGGGTTCACCAGCAGAGCTGGAGCACGAAGGTCTCAGCAGGGTGGCTGAGGGCAGCCCAGCAGAGCCAAGCCATAACCCCATCGTAGGGCGCTTCGTTTGCTCCGTGTGTGTGAGCCTGTGCTGCCCGCTTCAGCCTTCCCCGTGTGTGGGGGTGACCACAGGCAGCTGCGGTCCCCTCGGCACCATGGCAAGGGCTTGGGAGCGAGGAGCCCTCATGGCTCTCACCAGCCTTTTGGGGAAGGAGAAGAAGGGAGAACATGTAGAACCGAGGTTTGTGAGCACCGCCGGGACCCGAGATGCCCTTGTAGGGTCAACCCTGCTGTGGGGAAAAAAAAAAACGGAGGAAAAAGAAAAAAAGACAGGGACCCCAGAATAACAGGGGGGATGGGGAAGAACGAGAGAAAAGGAGAAGCAGAAGTGTGTGCAAAGCAGCTTGGGGCTGGGGAGCAGCCCATGGCTCAGAGCGCTTCCTGTTCCCGGCGCCGCGCGTGCCCAGCTGCGCAGGGGCTTGCGCCTGCCTGTGCCCACAGCCCCGCGCCGGGGACCAGAGACCAGGACGCCTACCCAGAAACAGGCGGATGGAGGGGGCCTGCGTGGACTGACGGGGAGACGCCTGGAGAGATACATGGCCAGCTCCCGAGAGGCGCAGGAACAGCTTGGCGTTGGGCGCTCCAGCACGGACCTCCGACTTCCCTTTTCTCGCCAGCGCGAACTGATTATTCCTCTGTGTTTTTCGAGTTGCTCTGGTGGTAGACTCTTGGCCTGCTCTTCTTTCGCCCTCCAAGATGGTGAGGTAAGAGGAGCTGAGAAGTGCGTGTACGTAGGGAGTGGGGCTAGGAAAGTAGGGCAGATGAGAGGGAGGGATCATCCTGGAAGCTGTACCTCAATGGAGATGTTTCATAGGCTGGGGGAGGTATCCAGGAGGAAGGGATGCTGCTGCTGGCTGTCATCTGCTGGCTGGGCATCTCTAGGGATGTTGGTGGGGGACCATTCTTCACTGTACAAGTTTCTACAATAGTGCCTGGCCTATTTTATTCACGTGGTCTTGTTTTTATCTCTTCTCCTAGGTGGTTTCACCGTGACCTGAGTGGGCTGGAAGCTGAAGCCCTGCTGAAGGGACGAGGTGTCCATGGGAGCTTTCTGGCCAGACCCAGTCGGAAGAATCAGGGGGATTTTTCTCTTTCAGTTCGGTAAGTAACTTGGACCCCAACTTCTGTCTTTCCAGAGTTACATACGCAGAATGCTTAGACCCTCACATGTCCTGTGGCATCTTCTTCACCCTGTCCTTATTCCTTTAAGTTCTTTCCAAGCTGTGAAAGTACCTGACCTTCCCAGCGTCTTCTAGACCCTCCCTCAAGGTACTCCAGGATCTTCTCTTTCCAGTCATCTCCTTTCATTGGGCTGGTTTGCTCTGGTTCCATGGCAGGAGGTAATGCAGAACGGTTTCTGCCCCTTTTCCAACCATCTCACTGTGCATCATCCCACAGGGTTGGTGACCAGGTGACCCACATCCGCATCCAGAATACTGGAGATTTCTATGACCTGTATGGAGGTGAGAAGTTTGCCACCTTGTCAGAACTGGTGGAGTACTACACGCAGCAACAGGGCTCACTGCAGGACAAAGATGGAACCATCATCGACTTGCGATACCCGCTCAACTGTTCTGACCCCACTACAGAGAGGTACGGAGAAAGCAAAGCAGCTGCTGTGTCTGTGATGAGACCTCCTCTGTGTTTCATGGCCACCTCTGTGCCCTGCCTGCATCCCCAGGGAAAACCCTGCAAAAAAGTGTCTCCTGTCTCCTCCCGTGCTTCCATGGGGCAGTATCCCCAGGAGTAGCTGGACGTACCTTAACCCATCACAACAGACCAAATAGGGCTCTATTTTTACTTGTGGTTTCCTGTTGCCCTTGCTATTTATATACTGTTCCTAAAAGCAAAGCTTGTGGTGGTAATTATGGGTCTGCAGCGATCCGTAGAGTGGTGTGTTATGTGGAATCCCTCAGCATTGCCCCAAACCTCCTTCGTTATTCCGGGCCTGGGCAACTCAACGCAGCTGAGAGCAGGACCATGTTCCCCTGCTATTCCTAGCCTGCTTAGTCTCCTTCCTGTCCTCGCTTTGCATATGTCTCTGACAACCAAGTTCCTAAATCAAATCAGGTGGTTTTGCCCTTGCGTTGTGCTGTCAGGGCGCTTTGATGCAGCTCGGGGAGCAGCCATGCCCTGCTCCGGGGCAGGGAGGTCCTCCTTTCCCTCCTGCAGACACGGAGCAACGATGGCCTGGGGGGAAGCTCCTGGGTACACCCCTGCTTGCTCTGGGGTCAAGCTGCAGAGGGGCTTCGGGCTGCCTGCTGGTTGTCCTCTCCACTCAAGGCCGTTGGGTTGTGGCCCTGCAGTTTCCTCTCTTCCTCCCTGCGGTTGGAAACTTCTGCCTACCCCCAGGCTCTTGCGAAAGCTCCTCGCACTCTCTCCCCAAGTGATTTTCCATCACGTGGCTTTGAAGAGCTGGGCTCTACTGGGGGAAGGGAGGGAGGGGACCCATTAACCCCATCCTACCTGCTGAAGGGAGGCCCCGAGACCTCTTTGATGAGCAGGAGGGGTCAACCATTCCCTGGGGGGCATCTAAGCACCGGCACATGGTCACCGGCTTCTTTGGAGGGAGGTTCAGAAATTAATCACTGCCATACAGTGAAAGCCACTGGCTGCTACTTGCACTGCGTGAGGTGAGGATCAACAGAAGTTACTTGCCAAGGCATGAAACTATCTGCCACATCTTACTGTCAAAATGGTTCCAAGATGTTGTACAGAGGCAGATGCAGGAGTGCATAAATGCTGCACTGACTGGGACATGGCCTCCTGAACTGAGCTCTGAGGAGAAGGGCTTGGGGTTGTTGGTGGACGAGAAGCTCAACATGAGCCCGCAATGTGCACTCACAGCCCAGAAAGCCAACTGCATCCTGGGCTGCATCAAATGAAGCATGGCCAGCAGGTCAAGGAATGTGATTCTGCCCCTCTAGTCTGCTCTTGTGAGACCACACCTGGAGTACTGTGTCCAGCTTTGGAATCCTGAGCACAGGAAGGACATGGACCTGTTGGAATGGGTCCAGCAGAGGGCCATGAAGATGATCAGAGGGCTGGAGCACTTCTGTGAAGACAGGCAGAGAGCGCTGGGGTTGTTCAGCCTGGAGAAGAGGAGGCTCCAGGAAGACCTTATAGCGGCCTTCCGGTACCTAAAAGGGACCTACAGGAGAGATGGGGAGGGACTCTTTATCAGGGAGTATAGTAGTAGGACACAAGGGTTAATGGTTTTAAACTGAAAAAGGGGAGATTTAGATTAGATATCAGGAAGAAATTCTTCCCTGTGAGGATGGTGAGACACTGGAACAGGTTGCCCAGGGAAGTTGTGGCTGCCCCATCCCTGGAAGTGTTCAAGGCCAGGCTGGATGGGGCTTTGAGCAAGCTGGTCTGGTGGGAGGTGTCCCTGCCCATGGCAGGGGGGTTGGAACTCTATGATCTGTAAGATCCCTTCTAACCCAAACCATTCTATGATTCTATGAACTTCTTCTTGGGAAGGGGTAGCCCTAATGATGTGAAGTTCACCATAGACACCAGTACCACCCCAGGCTCCGGCCGTTAGCTGCTCCACAGGCATCAAACCTGCTCCCACAGCTCTAACCACGCTGGCTCCTCTACTGAGCCTCAGCCTGGCCTTGGTGGCAGTGCACGCAGCGGTATACGGGGCCTGGCTGGTCCTTGTTGCAGTACCTGACGTGAGCGGGAGCAGGGAGGGGTGTTGCAAGTCAGTCTGATGCAACAGCTACCTGCTTTTGAAACGCTGTTCACCAGGCCAAAGCGGCTGTGTCTCCAGCTGCCGGGGCACCTTTGTGGAAGCAGAGCATCTCCCAGATCCCAGCTTACTACAATTTGCCTCTCTAGCTCCAGCTTCCAAGGGAGTTTTGGGGAGGCAGGATAGGGCTGCCATGAGCATGGCCTTTTGCTGCTCAGCAGCGCCCCCAGGACCTTCTGGTGTGGTCCAAAAAGACTGTGGGGCGTGGGGCAGCCATGAGGAACTAGAATGCCTTCACAAGAGGCAACCTGGCAGTTGCATCTGGAGGTTCTGCAGAGCCCTGCAGAAGGAGGAGAGGCCAGGATTGTCCCATCTCCCAGCCTGTTTCTGGTGACCATCGCTGGCACTCATGCTGCATGGTACAGTGAGATCCCACCAGGCAGGTATAACCCCTTTCACACCCCTCCCCAAGACCTTTATAGGTGGGAAGGGGGTTTGGCAGCAGCTGTGCCATCTGCTTGTGTTCCTCTGTGCCCTGGGCAGAGAGGAAGCAGAGAGCACCTTGGTCAAATGGGGATGCTCCTCACCTTGTACTGAGAGGAGGGAAGGAGGTGCTGGCTGGGTGTTTGCATCGAGGACAGGAACATGGACGTGGATCAAGGACAGTGATAAATACCAGGAGCAGAATGTGGGCTGCAGGTGGCTCGTGGTGTTCATTCCCAGGGCTAGGCTGATTGCTGCAGCGTGGTGGGCCCAGAGAGTGGGAATTATCCTTTGACTGAAGAGGTGACTGAGAAAGAGGGGTCACTGGGATGTTTCTTTAAGGGATCCCATCTCAACGCAGCCGTCTGGGTGCTGTTGAATCCCATGGGAGAGTTTCTGACTCACTGGAGGTTTGTTTTTGTTTGCCTAGTGTTTGAGTTTCCAAAGCACCCTGCAGCAGTAAGGCTAGAATCCCAACAACGCTGGGAGGTGATGAAACCCAGGGACTACTCTCCCCTAGCTGGTCTTCAAGCCAGCAGGCATTGCTTACCTGTGCTTATGTGTATCACACAACTGGATCGCGCTTGGTGCTTTCCCACTGTGTCCTCTGGTACCAGCATTCTGCTCCCCAGGTCCTTTCTACCTCCACCTCATCCTTTACCCTTTCCTTTTTTTGCCAGCTCTCTACTTCTTTCTGTCTCATCTGCTTTTCCCAAGACCTTGCTCCTCCCTAGGTTTTCTTCCCTCCCATCTATCTCCCCCTTCCTTTCTTCCACCCTCACTCATCAGCTAAAGGGCATCCACTTACCTGCATCTCCACCTCTCTTCTGACACTCTCTTGTTTTTTCCTAGGTGGTACCATGGGCATCTGTCAGGCTCTGCGGCTGAGTCACTTCTCCAGGACAAAGCCACCCCTTGGACTTTCTTGGTGCGGGAGAGCCTCAGCAAACCTGGGGATTTTGTCTTGTCTGTCCTGACTGACCAGCTTAAACCTGGGTCGGATGCTCCACCAGCTGGAGCAACCAGTGCCTCTGGGGCCCGGCTCAAAGTCACACACATCAAGATCATGTGTGAGGTGAGCAGTTGGGAGAGCAAAAGGAAAGGGAGAGGAAGAGGTCTCTGTTGATCTCTGCTGCTGATGTCCTCAAAAGCACAGGCCCTGTCAGCTTGAACACCACCAGCAGTGTTTCTGAACTTGGATCATAGTGCTGTCACCTTGCTGGTTCCTTATGTCCTTGCCCCAGCCTGGGTGACCACGGGCAGTGCTGGGTGCTCAGAGAAGGGAGGAATCGGGGCTCAGTGTGACTCCGCTACAGGGAGTTTCTGGTGAAAGAGAGAGAAGGATTCACAATCTAATTAAGAGTTCATCAAAAGAGTTAAAAGTTCTTGGAGGAGGAGGAAGGGCATCCGCAAGGCCTCCCTACTTAGTCTGAAAGATGTTACCAACCTGGCCATCACAAGTTCTCCTATTGCTTTCATGTGGGATGATACACAGTGGAGGGAGATTTCAGGGACAGCAACCAACTGACCTTAAATGAGAGCTGAAGGCAATATACCTTCTGTGGGCCTCCATCCACTGAGAACGGGGGTCAGCTCACCATGCTATAAACTTAGTGTTCTCAGAGCAAACTACCATTTGACCTCCCTGCCAGAGGAAATGCTCTTCTAGATAGCACAGGGTGGTGCTTATGGCTTTGCACCCCTGCATTACCTTTTTCCTGAGCGCTCTCAGTTTGTCTGTAGGAATGTTATGAGTAGGAGGTTACACATTCTTCCTTCATTTAGAATGGACGCTACACAGTTGGAGGTGCTGAAACCTTTGACAGCTTGGCAGATCTGGTGGAGTACTTCAAGAAGACTGGAATTGAGGAGATATCTGGCTCCTTCGTGTACCTGAAGCAGGTAAATCCCGTTTCCTCTGTTTCTTAAGGATCCTTTGGAGGGACCCTCTTGCTTTTTGTTTCTGCTTTGTCCCCCTCTGCTCCTTTTCTCCCCACCACACAGAGGAGACTTTGCTCTCCAGCAGTGTCTCTTGCTTATGCCAACCCACTGTGTTTTCCCATCCCCAGCCCTACTACGCTACGAGGGTGAATGCTGCTGACATTGAGAACAGAGTACATGAACTGAACAAGAAGAGTCTATCTGAGGAGACATCCAAGGCTGGATTCTGGGAGGAATTTGATGTAAGAAACTGCTGGGGGACATTATTCAGGCTTTTTGGGAAGGCCCTGTGCCACCATCTCATTCTCCATCCTTGATTTCTTCCTGGACGCAAACTTCTTGGGTGTCTTGTAAATTCTTGTCAGTGTATCTCTGAAAGAGGTCTCTGTTTGGAATCTGTTCCTCTGGGGAGTGAGTGTCGTCTTTAAGTGAATCCAGTAAGGCAGAAATGTGCTATTTCATATTTGGGAGAATGAGTCACCAAGACAACAAGGGCATGAAACTTAGACTTTTCAAGTCTAGGTTGGCTTTTCAATTCTCTGCTCCCCCACAAACATGTCTGTGTGTCCCCAGAGTCACTACTGTTCCTCTGAGTTCCCACCTCCACTGTCATACATTGTGACCTTGCCGTGAATGTTTTCTCTTCTGCTCTCAGAGTCTGCAAAAACAGGAAGCCAAGCACCTGTTTGACCGTCATGAGGGCCAGAGACCTGAAAACAAGAGCAAGAACCGATACAAGAACATCTTGCCCTGTGAGTCTTTCTTCTCCACTATAAAAGAACCCAAATAGACAGAGACAGGCAATGGAGAGCTGTCCGAGTCATCCCTGGCCCTGCCTCAGTCCGCTCTGTCCTCCTGAGCGGGTTACAAGGTGTGCAGCATTGAGGATTTAAGAGGTGATGAGAGAGGTCACAGCATTTTCGTGTCCCCGAAGGAAGGAGGGGAGGGATGCATCAAACTCATCATGGTCCATCATAGGGATAGAGAGATGGAAGGGTGGGATGAGATCAGTCTGACTCCAGGGAAGGAGGGGTGAAAATATGGGTCGTGCTGCGTGCACTTGGGTTCCATGAACGAGGTGGTGTGGGGTAGTGAAGGAGCTTCACGTGGCTGGGCACAGAGTATCTCATTGTCCAGTTTATTCTTCCACTGCATCCCCAGTTGATCACTCCAGAGTCATCCTCCAAGGAAGGGACCCAAATATCCCTGGATCTGACTATATCAATGCCAACTATGTCAAGGTGAGACTCTGAAAGCTGGCTTTATGCCCAAAATGGGGGAGGGCCTGACGGCTCCTGCAGCCCTCCTGATCCTCATCTCCCCCTGTCCACACTCAGAACAACCTGATCAGCCCGGATGAGTGCACCAAGACCTACATCGCTAGCCAGGGTTGCCTGGATGCCACGGTCAATGACTTCTGGCAAATGGTGTGGCAGGAGAACACGCGCATTATTGTGATGACCACACGGGAGGTCGAAAAAGGGCGGGTAAGTAGCAGTTTGTAGGTGTCTCAGAGTTGCCCTCTTTTCCTGTCCCACCACTGCTCTGCTCTTTCTTGCTTTCCTGCCCTCTGCCCATCCTCACCCTGACCCCTCTGCCCACGCAGAACAAATGTGTGCCTTACTGGCCAGAGGTGGGCAACATGAAGGAATATGGTCCCTACCTTGTGGAGAACACTGGGGAGCACGATGCGTTGGAGTACAAACTGCGGCATCTCCACGTGTGTCCGGTGGATAATGTGAGTGTGCCTGGTTGAGGGATGTCATGGGGCACATGGTTCTGGTGGTCACTGTATGTCCAAGGCTGGGAACGGCTGGGTGCTGCTGTTGTATCATTCTTGGGGTTGCTGTTCCCACCTGGTTTGGGCTGGAATCACACTGGATTGGAATCGCCAAGAAGCGTGTGGGAGACAGAGATTCCCCTCTGGCTTCAGACCCACCTCCCCCTGGGACAGAGGCCGAGGGGGAGGACCGGGTGGCAGTTTTACCAGCAGGGTGTTTTTGTTATCATCAGAGCAAGGCTGTGCGTGAGATCTGGCACTACCAGTACCTGAGCTGGCCTGACCACGGCGTACCCAGCGAGCCAGGAGGAGTCCTCAGCTTCCTCGACCAAATAAACCAGAAGCAGGAGACCATCCCAAATGCAGGGCCTGTTCTGGTGCATTGCAGGTTGGTACGGAGGCTGGGGTTGGAAGTGTTCTCCATCCTTTATACGAGAGTAAGGTGTAGAAAGTCTCCCCTGCTGCACCAGCTCTCCCCTGGGACTTCTTGCGAGTGAAGCTTATGCCAGCCCTGGTATTTGCCCTTTTCCTCTTTGGTGCCCCCAAACTAAACTCTGCTGCCCGTTGAATCCTCGACCCTTTGTGTGGTGTTGCTGAGCAGCTGCCACATGCCTGTGTTTTGTTTCAGGAGCTGTATTGCTCTGACCTCTGCTTCTCTCCTCTCCTTGCAGTGCTGGGATTGGCCGCACTGGGACTATCATCGTCATCGATATGATAGTGGAAACCATCTCCACCAAGGGTAAGAGGACCCCCAAAGCGTCCTGAAGTGAATTGGCCTACCCAGTAAGGCTGTGCCCTTATGGCCAGCTGTGAAGGGATGAAAACTCTCAGGTGTCACTGGGGAGAGATCCTGCCAATGGCCCTGAGAAGGTTGTGCTGTCCTTGCTATGTGGCATCTGCTGGATCTCTGCACCATATCTACTGACTGTGGCTTCAACCTTCCCTGAGCCTTGGAGTCTTCCTCCAGGGCCAGATTTGGAAGATGCTGAGCAGGAAGGAGGGATAAGAGGTCCATACAGGAGTAAAGAGTGTGGAGGGAGGTGGAAACTTCTTGATTGATCTCCAGTGTGACTGCTTTTGGTGGAGAACTGGGAGAGGGGAGGTCAGTGGACATATCCATAAGCTTTTCTGGTGCCCCTTGCTAGGGCTGGACTGTGACATTGACATCCAGAAGACCATTCAGATGGTGAGGGCCCAACGCTCAGGGATGGTGCAGACGGAGGCCCAGTACAAGTTCATCTACATGGCCATCTGCCAGTTCATAGAGACGACCAAGAAAAAGCTGGAGGTTATCCAGGTGAGGAAGGGGTCTCTACTTTCCTGTCCTGTGAGTTTAGACCCTGCACGGTGCTGGCTTTGAGCCCAAGGGCTCTGTTTCCCGAGCTCTGAGCTAGCACTGGGACCTGCATAGGCTATGATGGTGCACCAAGGTTTGGGTCCCTATTCCTCCCTTTAAAATGCAGGGGTTGACATTAGCAGCTCAAGTACCAGCCTCTTCTGAACTGCTCAACAGCAGGAAGTTTTAATGCGGTTATTTCAACTATGTTCTAGATCATGTCTCCACCCAGTGCTGTTTTGTTTTGAGCTGAATCTAAGACAGGCAATGACTTTGCCCTCTCCTTTCCTCTTCGTCTTTCCATTCCTGGTTCTGCAGTTGCCTCCCGAGCCCTTGTGGAAATGATTTTTCTCCTCCTGGCTGATAAGTGGCATCTTTTATGTCTCCTTGCAGCCTCTGGCAGCATCCACTAGCTGCTGTTACCTGTTTAGTATTCCTCAGCTGACACGTGGCACTCCCAGGCATTCCAGTGCCTCTAGAAATCCGTTGCCCCACTGTTCACCCCTTCTGCAAGGCTATACCTGCATCCCCCCTGCAGCATCATCCAAGGAAGGACTTCAGCGATGCACCCAGATCCACCCAGATCCTAGCATGAGGCATGGCTAAACAGCCAGAACTCTTCCTGCTTCTCCCAGACCACGCTCGGTCCCAGCTTGGTTTTCTTTTCTCTCCTGCAGTCTCAGAAAGGCAAGCCGAACGAGTCCGAGTACGGGAACATCGCCTATCCCCCGGCAGTGAGGAACGCGCACGCCAAGGTTTCACGGAAATCCTCCAAGTAAGAGCTCACCTCAACCAGAGGCCTAGCTATGCCTGCCTCTGGCAAACAGTCTCCCTGCTGGCTTGGCTGCCTTTTTTTCCTCTTGCTCACTTTTTCCCTTGTTTTTATTTCCCCTGGTCTTACAGGCAGAAACAGGAGTCGACCATTTATGAGAACTTGGGGAAAAAGGAGGAGAAGGTGCGGAAGCAGCACTCCGCAGAGAAGAAGCTGAAAGGCTCAGTAAAGAAAAAATAAGCATAAAAATAAGCAGGTAGCCCCTTGGGGGTTTTGAACCTGGGGTCTAGGACTGGAGCTCACGTCCAGGCTGGCCTTGTGTCTCACGTTCCAGGCTCTTGGGCTGGAACCAGGCCTTCCCTTTCTCTTCTGCACCACCTCTCCGTGCCCTGAACCAGGCTGCTTTCCAGTTCAGCTCACTGACTCCACTGACCCTTGCCTGTGCAGGCCAGCCAAGTCTCCTGCTACCCCCTCATCATTCATTAACTGGGGAAAAAAAAAAAAAATAATCACACCCTTCCTTCTTTCTTTCCCTTGCCCTCTGCGCACTGAGGGCCAAACGCCCCTCTGCTGCATCAGCCCCAGCTGACTTCTTGAGGAAGAGCAAAGGAAGCTCTTAACAGGAGCTGCAGCTCTGCCCGCTGCTGAGAGCTAAGAGTTTAGCCTGTTAGTGTTCCCCAAAGCCTCGTCTTCTAAAGTCTGGAGTTTTTGGCCCATTTCAGCTCAGCTCCTCTGCAATTCAACCTTAATACCCCACCCTTCTGCCCTACGATCACTTTTCTACTTGATCCTTTTGATTGGATGCTGTAAATATACCAGAATTTGATGTGATGGCCATGTTTTCTCCTTTGTTTGTAAATAAACATGTATTTGTTTGAATGTTGAGTCCCAACATTTTCTTTTTTTCCCCTATAATTTCTCTTTGAGTACAGCTGTACTCCTGGCTTCACTTGCAGCCCTGCAAAGACTTACAAGAATGGCTCTAGCTTAGTTTTCATCAATTCCTGCAGCCTTCAGACACCTGAAGAGAAGCTGTGACCAGTTAGGGTGGCTTCTTGCTGTGACACCTGAGTGCTGGCAGTCGTCAGGTAAGAGAACCCAAAACGTTAGCTGTGACTAACTCAGGTGGCGGGGGTTTTGCACTGAAACTTTGATATTTGGAGATAGCATCCCCGTGCCTCCAAATCATCAGCCATTTTGTCATCTGTCTAATCTGCTTTTGGTGGTATCCAGCCTGAGCTGGAGAGGTAAGGCATAAGGGCTGCTCCAGCAAGCAGCCTGACTCCTCCTTCGTGAATAGCACTTCATGGAATTGTTGGAATTGGAAGGGACCTCTAGAGATTATCTAGTCCCACTCCCCTGCTAAAGCAGGAACGCCTAGAGCACATCACTCAGGACTGCATCAAGGCTGGTCTTGAAGATCTTCAGAGAAGGGGACTCCACGACCTCCCTGGGCAGCCTGTTCCAGGGCTCTGGCACCCTCACCCTAAAGACATTTTTCCTCATATTTGAATGGAACTTCCCATGTTCCAGCTTGAGCCCGTTGCCCCTTGTCCTATTGCTGGAAACCACTGAAAAGAGTCTGGCTCCAGCATCCTTCAACCTACCCTTTAGAAACTTACTAATAAGGTCTCCCCTCAGCCTTCTCTTCTCCAGGCTAAAGAGCCCCAGCTCCTTGAGCCTTTCCTCATAAGGGAGATGCTTCAATCCCTTAATCACCTTCGTTGCCCTACATTGGACTCTCTCCAGTTGTTCCCTGTCCCTCTTGAACTGGGGAGCCCAGAACTGGATGCATTATTCCGGTTGTGGCCTCACCAGTGCAGAGTAGAGAGGGAGAATGACCTCCCTCGACCTGCTGGCCACACTCTTTCTTATGCAGCCCAGGAGCCCTTTGGCCCTCTTGGCAACAAGGTCACACTGCTGGCGCATGGAAAGTGTGCTATCTACCGGGACTCCCAGATCCTTCTCCTCAGTAGTGCCTTGGTAGAAATGAAACTTCATCTTTATGGGGAAGGTATGTACTAGAGTATGGCAGATTATCAGTCAGTCACCCACAAGGAAGGAATAAGGCAGCTGGATAGTTTAGTCTGGTAATGGTGAGACTGAGGGCTGAGCTGCTCTCACGTACAACTACACGCAGGGGTGGCAAGAAGATGATGGTGATGGTAGTGGCAGGTTACAAAACCAGAGGTGGCAGTCCCAAATGGCAGCTTGGGAGGTTCAGGTTGAACAGCTAAGACTGCTTCAAACAGATATTCAGTGGGGGAGCTCTGTCCTTGCGGGTGTTCAATACTTGCATGGACAAAGCCACAGCTGATCTGACCTCATGCTGCTACCAGTGCCCCTTGGCAGCAGCAGCCTGGACTAAAGACCTCCACATGGCCCTTCCCACCACTATTTATATGATCCTGAGTGACAAAGAGCACTCCTTAGCCCTGGAGCCTATCCTTGGTGGTGTTACAATGAGACTCAGCATAGGTTTTTTTTAAAGTCTTGCTAGTTAAAACCAAGCCCCAGCCTGTGAACTGTACCCAGGAACCATCTGGGAGAACGCTGAGAATTTGGCTAAAGCCACAGTGAAGGAGCACAGAGCTGAACCCTTCTGTGGCAGCTGGCTTAGAGCCTGGAGAACGTGCTGGGGAGTCCCTAATTTACGGGTACAGATACTGCTTAGACTGTGGACATTTGCTACTCAGAGAAAAAGATGGCCCAAGGACTAGGATCTGGTTAGAGCTGATTGCAGGAAGAGCTCAGTCCCACTTAAGGAGAAGTCTGAGCTTCTGTAGGCAACTAAGGAACTGGCCCTGGTCACCCCTGTAGCTAAGGAGCACCCACATCTCTCCTCGCTCCTTTCCCCACAACATCCTGCTTCTACCTTCAACCAAATAAAAGGAAATTGCCCCCTTTTTTCCAGCACTAAGCACACCTGGACACAGTATACATTTTGGAGGTTTTAATTTTTACAAATGTTTGAAAGAGTCACTGAGCAGACAGTGACGCATATTCCAGCAGTGACAGGCACCCAATGAATGACATTTTCCTGAATTGAGTCCCAGGTTCTCTTGGGATCAAGAGTAAAAGAGAAACAAAATTTACTAGAAAAAAACAAAAGCCTGGTGCTGATGACAGCAGAACTCCCGAGCTTGGCCAAACAAATATTCTGATTTTACCCTACAAAAACCTAAAGATTAATGAAGGTAAGAGGTGAATTACTATATCCACATGGGTTAATACCAGTAAGCACCCTTGCCCCCACCCCAAATTTAACTGGTGAGGCGAGGAAGGGATTCCAGCTGCCTAGTGGCAGTGCCCATAACTGGATCACCATGGATGGAGCAGGGGCATGGGAACCAAATCTGGCTACTACTGGAGTAACAACTTCAAAGTGAGGGCAACCATTGCTAGTGGAGGGAGTTCCAAGTTCCTCACTCATAGCTTCTGCTGGTCAGCGCCGGCCATTCTAGGAGGCTTTAGCTTCTTTCATTTCTTCCCTTGCTTGAGTAGGAGACTGTCACTGAAAGGGAGAGAGACGTGAGTCATTAGTGCAGGAAACATAAGCAAAGCTCAACTAGACCCTCACTACAGACTTGGGGGTGTGAGATGTCCCACCTAAAGGACGTCGACTTGCAAGTCCTTCCTACTCGGTACTTTTTTCAAAGCCCCGTAAGCATTCTGGGATGAGTAGGGCAGAATCTGGTCAGAGATAAGGAAGAAGGATCTCACAATCAGAGATCCCACAGACAAGAAACCAGCTCTGGCTTCCTTTCATGATGCTAAGAAATCTAAGCTTTGCTCTGCGTGCCGTTAGCTCAGCCAGCACTGCCCAGCCCAGTAAACACTGGGCAGATAAGGCAAAGCCCCCACACTCCTGCCAGCTCTGAAAGTAGGGCATGGGGTTTGCCAGCATGGACTGGAAAGCTTTTGGAAAGCAGTGAGAGCATCTTTCCTAGAGATTGTTACCCCAAAGCAACACAAATTCCTACAATCGTCTGCCTTCTCACAGCCTTCTGAAGGGCTTCAAGCTTCACATCACAAAGGGAAACTGAGGTAGAGATGGAATAAACTTCCTGTGGCCAGAAAGGCCCAAGCCAGAAACATCCCAGGTACCTTGTTCCAAGTACTAACAAAAGGATCAAAATAAACAGTGCCTTACCTTCCTCTGCGTGCCAGGAGATACAATGAAGGGAGAAGGGAAAGGAAAAAAAAAAACAACACAAGAATAAATTGATTAGATTCAACAAAAAAATCTCCATTACCACAGTAAGACTGAATTTTCACTGAATTTCACTGAATTTTTGGAGTTGGAAGGGACCATAGAGATCATCTAGTCCAACTCCCCTGC